>OY288239.1:45121510-45721510 GCA_958450325.1 Agrostemma githago
AATGACTCTCATTGCCAATGGTTTCGGACATCCGGAAACCGTCGATTCTCAGTAAGGGGTGAGGGTACGTATTGGGAAGCCAACATCCGATAGATGTCAACACCCAATCCCGCCCGCACTAATAGCGGTCTCTACTAATCAATCGGTGGGATGATAACCTAGTTCTTTTGCTATGGCGGAAATACTGTAACATCCGTTGTTTTCACCCTATACCTCTTGCTACGTCGGTTGTTTAAAGACAAGTAAGTTTTGTCGTCAAAGTAGTTGTGTTTACATTCTTTGCATGCGATTTCACGTGACAAGCAGGCCATGAAAAGATGCACGTAGGAGAGTAGAGAGTACTAATATTATAGGTATTAACAAGTCAGTTTTAACGCGATAATACGGATATTAGTCGTTCTTGTGATATACCTTACCTGATATTCTCCTTAAGATGCATCGGTTCGGTATTAATAGAGATGCGTCGAACCTAACAAGGTGAGTACTCGGACTAATACGAAACCTGATCCGAATGAGGAAGCAACAACAAATCAGGATTTCAATGAGCTCACACTAGCTCCAAATGGTCCAAGTTCAAGCCCCTTAGTCCCTTCTTCAAGTCTAGTAGTGTGCCTTCTTCAAGTGCTAAACTAGCTCTTGTGAACACCAACTTGGACCGAATAAAAGAGCTGAAACATACATTGTTCTATTCTGATTTCCAAGTTCAAATAACAAGCAATTGGAGTTATTGCTTTCATACACCAATAAGACTCATTCACACCTCCAACTAGCCAAAGCACACCAAGAGAAAAGCACCAGATTTGGAGTATAACTAGAGGATGAATTTAGCCAAATTCGTAATTAAATCATTAAAAATTAAAACAATGTAAGACCAGTGGGGTTGAAAACTTTAGAAACTTAGTTACAACTTTTATTTCTGGAGAAAATCCAAATTCCAAATAAAACATGGGTTTTTATTCGTATATTTAAAAATTGTCAGAATTAGACACCCGATAGTATTATTTTAATAAAACATGTTTAAAAATTTATTTTAAAGGAAATCCAATTGGAAACATTAACTAGACTCTTCATAGTTTATGTACGTAAATTACCAAGCTTAAATAAAAAGTTTAACATATGTTTCAATTTAGATCTTATCACAACTGACAGATTCGCGGATTAATTTGACACCTGTTCATAAACAATTTATTGTGACCAAACCACTTGGAATTACTTTACGAAAATAAATAGAAACAAATTAGACTTAAAATAATTAGTAGTCTCTTTTCAAAGGTTTCGGAAATAAAGTCTTTAAAATAAATTATTAATTCACACAAAAACACTATCAGATTCTGAAACATGCTGTAACTTTATCAAAAACAATAAAACTTTCAATTTGATAATTCATACTTTTAAAATCACGAAAATTATTAAATAAAATTATTAGGTGTATGTTTTAGTCACGGCCTTATAATACTTTTTAATAATCAAAAGAATGATTTATTCGCAAATCTCGTAAAAATGATTAAAAACAACAAAACATGTGAAAACTTACAATTTTAAAGATTTTGTTATTAAAAACGAGACATAAATATATTGTCTAACAAAAATCTAATTTATATAAATGCAACTACAACAATAATATCACATAATACCGAGTAACGTGTCAATGTTACCTTAATCAAGATCCGAATCAATTAAATAATCGTCTTCGTCGGATCTAGCACAATAGCCTACGAAATAATTAAACATATGGTATTAAAACCACATTATAAGTGAATAGAAAGGAGAAAACGAGATGAAGAACGAATAAGAGTAATTAAATTACCCTCGAGATCGAAAAGAATTAGAGACGAATTAGGATCAGATTGATGAACAAAAAGGAGGAAATTTATTGTGAAACCCAGAGGAGAAAGGAAGACTTGTGTTGTGAATAAAATAGACTAGAATGAAAGAGAATATAAAGAGAAATTAGGAAGCTAAAAGATAGGAATAATAGAGTTATAAGGACTCTTAACTCAACTAGGAGACGAAATGGTTGATATGGAAAGAACAAGCAACGAATTGATGTGATAAGCTTTCAATTAAAATAAACACGAGGATAAGATTTAAAATAGATAGGATAAAAATAATATGTAGTGTTGATTTATGGTGTCCGAAAATATTTCTCAATTCGATAAAAGAAGGTTCGTAAAATAATATAAGCGTTTACGAAGAAATCGGATTAAAACACGTTAGAAAATAATTATTTATGAAATCGCGTAGTAAAATAATTAAACAGCCATTTTCTTGAAAATAAAATATTTTTGAGCTAGAAACCATTATAAATATAATCGAGCATTTTTAGAAAAATAAATAGTTCAAGCTCGATTTTAAAACTATTGTTCATAGAAAATATGATTTTTCAAAATAATTAAACATACCTGTGATGAAAGGAATTAAATGGGTTTTCGAATAAAAATAGAATAATTAAAATCCTTTTACAAAAATAAATAATTTTAGGCTCGATAATGAAAGAGACCTCGAAATGTGAAAAATGTAATTGACGAAATATTACAGAGTTACGATATAATCGTAACGGAACAGATAGCAGAGCTACAAAATTTGCGGGTGTTACACATGCTGTCGGGGATGGATGGTAGCGAGTCTCCTCTTCTGGATCTGGAGGATCTAGGTTTGGATGACGACATTTGTGAGGTCGTGATAGCCATTGGCGCGGCTTCTAGGGGTCTCCCTAGCCTCGATTTGAGTATGGATTTGTGTGTTTTGTATATATTCTTGAGATTTTTAGTATTAGTTGGATTAGTCTTGTGTTTTTGTTTGGCGAATTGTTTATCTAGGTTGACAAGTAATCACTTTGCGTTCATTTATTTGTGATTCGATCTTAGTTTAGGATGCATTGGAGTTGCATGGGAGTACGAAAACAGTTCTTTTCGGATGTTTTGAAATGCGTTAGTTTGAGCCGGGAATCAGATCAGATAGTACGTCGATTAAAGTGTTTTGACTCGAGACGGGCGAGATGTAAAAAATATTAACGTGTTATGACCGAGTGTATTAGGAGATGAGTGTAGTTGTTTTGACATTGAGAAGGAAGTCAAAGTTTAAAATTCGGGCAACCTTTGAAAAAACAAGTTAAACCACTTTTTGCATGCTCATAATATTGCCTTATTAGGCTACAGACGCGACTTGACAATAACCGTTAAAAGGCTACGACACGCTTAGGTGGGGTAACTTATCCCCCTAAAAAAACGTCTTAAGTCTCGTGTGTCCGACGGGTGAACTCGCGTTCCTGTAGCTCCTGCATGGGTAATTCGGTTTCCGGAGCGGGTTTTAGTGACTTTGGGAGGTCGTTCCCGATGTCCGAGGTGTCGTGTGGCAGCTATAGTGATAATGCGGGATCGACGTTTCTATTCTGGGTTGCTCTAGATGTTGTCTACCTAGGGGTAGGCGCCTGGGCTGAGGCTCTCGGGTTCCGGGTCGCCTGGGCTCAAGCGGCTGGAGACTTGGGCGCCTGGGCCTGGGCGGTCCGAGCCCTGTTTATGGAAATTTTTGTTGTTTCCTAATTTTTGTGGGATTAGGACTATATATACGAGTTGTGGGTGCTCGTTTTAGACATACTAGAATATCCATAGGGTCTACAACATCCATACTTAGGATCATGTCAGGTTTTGGGAATATCCTAACCGAGTGGGCGGGTTCTTTTAAGAAATGCGACCCAGAGATTTGTTCAAGTGACGGTTTGTCAACGGTCGTTGCACTGAGTCGGGTCAGGATACAAGATGACTTCTTATTGGCACGTTATAAGTTTTGGGACTCAAAGGGCCATATTTTTGCTTTTCCCGGGGGTAAGATTTGTCCTCTCCCCAAAGAGATAGATGCTATAGGTGGGTGGAGTTCGGTTCAGCCTTGCGTGCCTTTAGGGGATGATGCTTATGTGGAGCGGTTTTATCACTTTTTGGACCTTTCTTCATTGGAGGAGGCTAAAGGTTTCTTTGGGAGAGATGACATTAACCTAAAGTTGCTTTTCAGAACATTCTCACAGGCTGGTTCCCATTATGTTTCGGCCTTAGCATGTAGCCGTGCTTTTAACATTGTGATGGCTTGTTATCATCTTTTCGAGGATGCGAGGGTGCGTGAAGGTTGGGGTTGTAACACCCCGGCCCAATCCTAGGACCGGAAATGTTAACCGCGGTAGCTCGCCAGGCTTTGTACTGGTCCCACAGACCAACACGAGTCCTTTCCAGCGCATTTTGTCCTCACTCATGTGCATCCTGGAAACCTTCCCAGGAGGTCACCCATCCTAAGATTGCTCCTAGCCAAGCACGCTTAACTGCGGAGTTCTTTTGCATGGATGACCAGAAAAGAAAGTGCACTTTGTTGATATGAGTAGTACTTCAAATTCCTTTAAGCAAAGCTCATAAATAGGACATCTTCAATCAATGTGGGGTGTTTCAGGGGTAACCCTCGAGCTTTGGACGTGGTTATGGGAATGGAACATGGACGTACCCTCTCTGCTTATTTTGGGTGAGCTTATTCTAGGTCTTGATGCTTGTGCCCGACTTCACAAGACACCTTTTCGGGGTTCCCAGGTGATTTTACAGGTGTTTTTGGGTGTCGTGTTTCCTTTGTTGCTTGTTTTTTCTTTTTTTTGTTGTGTTTTTTTTTGTTTTGTGGTTACTTTGGTTTGGAGGTGTGATGCTTTTTCGTGGTTTGTACACGTTTGGTTACAGGAGCAACTTGCTTTGGTCGACCCTCCCCGGTGTTTCAAAGGTTATAACTACATGGGTTTCATGGGCCGGAAGACGGTGCAAGTGTGGAGTAAAGGCCACAAGGAAAATGAGTGGCTTTCCTGTTTGGCTAAAGGGCAGTTGGTCATTAGGTGGTCTATCCCATGGTGGAATATCAGTGGGCGTGCCGGGTTTCCATTTTCGTCTTCAACCGAGGCTTTGTTAATACTATCCATGAGGGACCAGGTTTATATTTATCCGGGCGTGTTATCGGACCAAATGGGCGTCAAACCTCCCACCTCGGAGACTGATAAGGACATTTTTAGTTCCGACCCATGGACAGAGGATTCGCTCAGGGAATTTAGGGTGTCTTGGGAACAGAAATTTTTGCGTCCCATCGTTATCGAGAGCAACTCAAAAGTTAGGAAGACAGTGCCGCTAAGGGGCGAGGAGGTGACTCGAGGAAATGTCACTAAGTGCCTGACCAAAGACAGCGTTACTAATCCTAGTTCCGTCAGTTCATCTATGCGGGCCAAGACTAACGAGACCCATATTAAAAATGTTAGAGAGGAAGGAAAGTGGGATTGGCTGGACTCACCTTTGGCTAGGGCGGTAGAAGCGTGTGTTCAAAGGATCGATGATGAGGAACACAAGCAGGCACACCCGAAGGGCAAGGGAAAGAAAAGGTTGGACCGGTAGAGTTCAGCCGTTTTGTACTATGTCTTATTAGTTGATATTAAGTGGCGTATTAGTACTAGTTTTTGTGGAGTTTTGACATGTTGTTGCTTTCCGGGATGTCCGGGTTTCAGATGCTTGATGTAAATGCCTCGACAAAGGCTTGATTTAACCAAATTTCATTATTAATGAGAAGCACATTGTTATTATTATTTTTTTTTGTGGTGGCTCGTAACTCGATTCTTCGTTTTGCCCGGGATGCCCTTTCGGGTTTTCACCCCGTCCTAGGCTCACCCTTTTAATTTTTTTTTTGACGGCTCGCAACTCGTATCTTCATTTTGCCCGGGGCACCCTTTCGGGTTTTCACCCCGTCCTCGGCTCGTAATTATTATTTTTTTTTTTAACGACGGCTCCCAACTCGTTTCTTCATTTTGCCCAGGGCGCCCTTTCGGGTTTTCACCCCGTCCTCGGCTCGTCGTTCGTGCTTCGTCATTAAAATCACTCGTTAACCGAAACATATGGGGGTTCCGATTTGCATGTGGATCGAGTAATCGATTTTGTCATTTTTTGTTGGTTGTACCCTTGAAAGGGTTGCCTACGTATCCGTGTTTAGACGGAATCAAACCATGTTCGTAGTTCATATTAGGTGTAAGTGATTTTGCTTTAGACTTGTTATGTCAATTATCGATGTGAGATGCTTAGGGTGTATTACATGGGTTTTCACCCTATTTTAAGAACTCAGATGAGGTGATCGGGTGTGACCTCTTGAAAGTGATAATTACCGAGATATCGTGTTCAGGTCAGGGCGACTGGTTTGGGTGGTTTTGGAATGTGGAGTTAGGTAGTACTCCCTCCCCACCACAATGATCTTCCCACTTCATTATGGCACATGGATTAAGAAATGGGTAATGAAAAGTAGTAAATTGTTGGGTGGGCTTAAAGATGTCAAATCATAAAAAGTAACCAATAGAAAGAGAGTATAATGGATGAATAAGGAAAGTTTTGAAGTGAAAAAATCTTAGTGGAGTTTCCTTTTAAGGAAAGTGGGAAAATCTTAGTGGTGGGGAGGGAGTAAGTGGTTTTAATGAATCACAATCTGGGGTTTGAGTTTTGTGTAGTTAGGGCTATGGGCTAAGGTTTCGTAATGTGGTAGGAATGGGGAAGCTGAGTAAAAATGACTCAGACTTCAATCGGGTGGGATGTAAATTACGTGGGATCTGATTTCCATGTCTGGCCCTAACGGTTGGGATTATCCTAATGAGCTTGAATCCTCAAAATTCTGGACTGTCTCCTAACAAGTGTCTCGGGGAGGTCTTAAGGGTTGTAATGTAGGGAGGCTAATATTTGGTGCTAGTTGACCGGTCTGTTCATTTTTTTCTTTCTTTTTTTTTTGCTTTTTTTGTTCGGACTTTGCATTTGAAGTCGAGTTGAATGATTGGGAATTTCATTTTGATCGTTGAGTTTGGTCTTGATCATTGAATTGGGTCAGTTTAGTTTGGCCTTGGTTTCATTTTTTCTTTAGCTCCTTTTGGCCATTTCAGACTTCTTTTTCTTTTTGTCAGACTAGCGCCTATGGTAGGAATTGGTCGGTCTTTCTTTTAGGGATATTTATTGTGGGAAATGGGTTTGTCTTCCGTCTTTGATCACAAGCTAAGAGACTATCTAGCTTTGTCATAGGATTCAGTAACACTCGTTCTAAGGGATGGTTTTTGGCTTTCTATACAAGACATGAAATAGGTAAAAGAAAAGAACACGAGATCTCAATTCTTGTAATTCCTCGTTGTTTTGGGGTGGGGTATGTTTGATTGTTATCAATGAATGGCATAGTACCGAGTTGTAAGCAAGAAAGTACATTATTAAATCAAGCGATTGTCGAGGCACGTTATAAAGGAAGAAAAGTTTATTTCTTTTTATTGATAGTAATAAGAGGGCTATGCACCCGAGATATTGTTTTCAGGGAGGTGGAGGACAGATCTCCTCGCACCTCCTGACTCAATGTATAAAAAAAACAAAAGATATTTGTTATAATATTAGGTCCAGGCCCTAATACGAACTAGACTCTGACTCGGACACAGATTTGCTCGTCTCGGTGGGTTCCCGTGGGTTGTCGGGATCTTCCTCGATATTCAGGACATTCTCCTCTATAGGATCGAGATGGGAACAATTGATGGTGTCGTCAAAGATAGCATGGACACTAAATGGGTTTGTGGTATTGTTTGGTTTCTCGGGTGGAGGGAGAGGAATCGTCCCGTTTTCGATCATTTCTTGTATGACATATTTGAGTCGAAAGCAAGATTCGGTATCATGCCCATTGCCACGGTGGTAATGGCAATACTTATTGGCATCCCACGACTTCCCTTTTTTGGTCGCGGATGGTTCTGGGGTAGGGCCTATGGGTTCGAGCTTCCCTTGCTCGATTAACCTTTTTAGAGCATCGGCGTATGTGATGCCTAGTTTGGAGAATGTTCTAGGGGTAAAGTTTGTTCTTCCCCGGGTGGTTGGTTCGACTAGGTGTACTTCTTCGGTTTTGTTATTTCCGGATGACCCGTAAGAGCGGGTTCTTGTGGATGTAGTTGGACCTTGATAACCTTTCCCCATTATTTTGGAGAATACTCCCTTCCTCATATAGTCTTCTAGGCGTATTCCTAAGGTAGATAGCTCCTTGAAGGTGTGGATATTTTGGTACCTAAGGTGAGAGGCATGAGCGGGTCAGAGGTTATCGACGAATTTTCTACTAAAGTAGCTTCGTCCGGACGGTTTACTAGTTGGGTGCCAACCTTTCTCCACCTAGTCAGAAATTCGGAGAAGCCTTCCTTCTCGTTTTGGGAAAGGACCTCGAGGCTTCGGATGGTAACTTATGTTTCTGATGCGAGTTCATTTTGCAGCGTTGTTTTGATCGGTCCATATCTCGAGTTATACTTGGATTTCGTAGTCATTCAAAATAGAGGAGATAGATTTCGAGCTTATCTTTCCAATGACTGCTCATGAAGGTTCATTGAACAAGTATTGACGAAGTTATGCCCCAAACAAGTCAGCTGTGCATTGAAAAACGCTGCTGTTAAATTCTTTGACGAAATTGTTTCTTTTGCCTCGATTTTCTTTAAAGCTTTTAATAAATTCCCGAGGAGAAGAGCTGCTATTTTCAAGTCCGTTTAATCAAGACTACTCGAGCAAACAAGGGCCTTGCATCTGATTTGGAGCATGGAAAGTAGGCTGATTGTGTTCTCACTTATTCATTGTATCTAGCTATTTAGTTCTAGCCTAGTTCATTTCCCTTTCTTTGTTTTTGTCACCCACTTTATGAGGCTTGACTTTTCTGGTTAGCCTCATCCTTGGGTTGAGTTGTAGGCTATAAATAGCCAAGTACTTGATGAATAAATAAATTCAACTTTCATCAAACAAAATCTGAGTTAAGCTTTGCTTTCCTTTTCGTCTTTGTAGTTCACAAGACAAAGTATTAGAGTAAGTCGCGTTACAAGCTCTATACTCGCTATTTCAATCGAGTGTTTGAATTAGCACCCGCTTTGTTGAGGTATAGGTCTATCTCACTTAGCACACTATCCTTGGTTACATTCTATCATCACTTTACAGCAACTATTTCAACCTGATTTCGTTGCTTTGTTTCGTTCATTTCAATTTACTATCAATCTCCAAATCACTTGTTCGAAGTTCATTCCAACTCACATCAGTTTCGGAATTATTCGCGTATTGTTTTACGAATTCTATGGCGATGTCATCCCTGGTGGATATGTTTTTAGGGTCGAGGGAATAAAACCAACATCGTGGGGTGTCGTCTAAAGAGGATGGGAATATGCTACCGAAAAGGTTGGGTTTGACTCCCTTAATGGCCATGTAATCCTTAAAGGCCCGGATTTGGTTGAGGGGGTCCTCAGTTCCTTTGAACTTTGGTATGTCGGCTAAGGAAAAGTTTTCTGGTAGCTGGTCGTTCACCATTTCAAACTTTCGGTGATTTTCGAGATGGGCATTGTTGCCTTGGTTTAGGCGCGTTTGGTTTTCAAGGAATTCTATGCGACTCATGGCAGACTGTAGGATGTGGTCTTGAGGTATTGTAATGGGGTCATTAGGGGTGACTCCGGCAGGAGCACCGCCTAGCGGCGTGGAGGTTAAAAGGACCTCATTGAGGATCCGGTTATGGTGTTCATCAGAGACCTTATCTTCCAAGTGGCCTAGGCGGAAATCGATGTTGTTTACGGATGCGTTCATGGTAATGATGGTGGCCTGTAGGTCTCGGATCATGTTGGCTAGGGTTCCGACGGTGTTATCCCCGAATTGTTCGGCGTTGTCCCACTATGGTTACTTGTGTCTACGCTTGAATCTCCTGACATGACTGCGTAATGGGTGGTATTAATGAGAATAGATCTACCAGACGGCTTAAAGACTCAAGGGAGGCTTGTAGTTGAGCGACACGGAAACAAGATCCTTGATTTTCGCGTGTTTGCGGCCATCGAATTAGGGACTCAGGTGCTTGAGACTCTCGGTGTATTCGATGGAACGCCTAGTGAATCTATGTCTCTAGAGGGAGACGATTTGACGCAAATCTCGGAGCTGAGATTAAAGAGGACTTTCTCTAGGCGAGACGACCCAAAATGTAGAACCTCAAGCAGAGGGGACCCTAGTAACTAACATAGACAGTTAATCACACGGTTGTACGACGTAAGAAGTTGATCGCGATCCCGGCTCAGGATCAAAGAATTTTGATATTTACTTTTTTCGAAAATGACCAATCTTTGCAGAGGAAAGATTTTAAAAATGACGATTTGTAAAAAAAAAGGTGACGATGGCGTGAAGACATCGCTTGTGACGTGAAAGTGTGTCGCTATAGGTGTGTGTCAGGAATCCGACGATAGCAAAAGTGGAAATGTTTTTTTTAAAGGAGCACGGTTCTTAGGGGAACCAGTTTTGAAAATGGTGACGTGGTGCTTTCATCGAAACTACTATCAATTAGCTAGTTCGATGGTCGTGGTGTATGTGGTGCTCGCGATAGAGCGCGCGATGTACGTGACGGTGTTTCGGAAGGTGTGACTAAATCCTTATCAAGGAATTTAGGTGGTGAATGGTGTTTTTAAAAAAAAGACTTTTAAAATGAGTGACCCACGTTTGTTGGTTGCATTAACTAGCATTTAACGGTGGGGGGTGATGTATTGTGAAAAGCGTTTTGAGAGTGTAACCGTTTTGGGTTCCTTGACTTCATTAATTGAAGCTTCGGTTGTTTTAACGGTATGTGTGTAAAAACAATTTTTTTTTGAAAAAAAATGTAACCGTTTAAGGTACCTTGATCCCATTAATTGGGAGTCTCGGTGGCAATAACGGTGTTCGTTGTTGACGGGTTTTATTTTGGCCAAAATGACGGTACTAAAGATTTTTTTTTCGAAAGTAGTGAGTGTAAAACTCGCCACGATGCGGCATCTGAAATGTCTTTTTTTTGGAAATTATGGTTTGACCGGAGTATCGGCGTTCAAAAGGTCGTTTTGAAAAGAGGAGGTATTTTTCGAAAACGAAATTGAGTGCGCTTGAATATGTTGGCGTGGTTGAATCCAGATATTTAGTGTTTTATTTGGGTTGTTCAAAAACGCGACACGTAACTAGGAATGCATACACTCATGCAGGATGCAGACACGGGTAGGTTAGGGTAGGCTACCGCCCACGAATAATCTTTACTTAGGAATTGACAAATCGTTTAGGGAAACGAGTGTCATACCGTCCGTTCGGAGCTATCCGCTTATTACTCCCGCGAGGTACGCGTTAGGCGGCCGGAGCGTCAATCGAGGATCTCCCCGCGTGTCCCTAAGGATCTTACCACGAAGAGGTCGATTGGTCCTGATATCGGTTAGGGTGGGCTTTTTAAGGCCAAAACCTGTAGTGACCACAACTAGGAACTAGGAAATGTGCTTCACCGACCTCGTTCAAGTTACACCACCACTGGAAATTTGTTTCCAAATCCCCAGCGGAGTCGCCAAACCGTGGACGTCCGTCCGCACCGCCCGGCGCCCCGAGCGCGCCCGCGCAGGACCGACCCGGTTTTTCAACGTGTGGCGACGACCACCCACGCGGTCCCCTCCCTGTCGGGGTCCGGTCCGATCTCGCGTACGGGGCGATGTCTCGGACCTCAATTCGGATGACGATCCGGACTTGTACTAGACGGGTGCGGGCACCCGTGTTTCCGTTTGGAATCGATCGAGTCGTGGTTGTAAATGTTTGGAGGCCGATTCATTTGGTAAGGCGACCTTTTTAGTGAACTTAATTCTTTGCCGATTTGTTGAGTCACCACCGAGTCAATTATGGGGACTCGGAAACCGTTCATGTCAACTTTGATCCCTAGCCGGCTCAAAGTTGAGGGGCACGGGACCTAAAGATAAAGACTTGTACCCTCAAGCACTCCATGCCTGGAATGACTCTCATTGCCAATGGTTTCGGATATCCAGAAACCGTCGATTCTGAGTAAGGGGTGAGGGTACATATCGGGAAGCCAACATCCGATAGATGTCAACACCCAATCCCGCTCGCACTATAGCGGCCTCTACTAATCAATCGGTGGGCTGATAACCTAGTTCTTTTGTTGTGGCGGAAATACAGTAACATCCATTGTTTTCAGTTTTCACCCTATACCTCTTGCTATGTCGGTTGTTTAAAGACAAGTAAGTTTTGTCGTCAAAGTAGTTGTGTTTACATTCTTTGCATGCAATTTCACGTGACAAGCAGACCATGAAAAGATGCACGTAGGAGAGTACTAATATTATAGGTATTAGCAAGTCAGTTTTAACGCGATAATACAGATATTAGTCATTCTCGTGATATACCTTACCTGGTATTCTGCTTAAGATGCATCGGCTCGGTATTAATAGAGATGTGTCGAACCTAACAAAGCGAGTACCCGGACTAATACGGAACCCGACCATCACTTTTTTTAGTTTTAGTTGTTTTACGTTTTGAATTTCGTGTTAGGTGATTTAGCATGCGATTATAAGGTCATAAAAGCAATAAATCATACGAAAAACTGTAAATGCGAATGTAAGTAAATCACATTGTGAGGAGTTGCACCCTCGGAGTGTACACTAAACGGGACTCGATGCATAGATAGCTGAGAACGGATCTTGGAATTACTCTGGTCTATTTAGTGAATTTTAGTATTTGCGGTTGAAGTTGGGACGTTACGTGTTTTAGTAAGTATTTGTGGACCTAGTGCCCACATCTAGTGTTGTCGTAGTGCATAATAAAGGAAAATGCGAAAATGTAAAGTTTTGTTTAGATGACAACCTAGTGACGACTCGGTTTCCAAGGCGGATCCTGCTTGCCTAGTGATTTTGGCAGAGCTCCATTACTGTTGACCCTTTTTACGGCTACTCCGGCAGAGCTTCGTTACTATGGGCTGATTCTGTGGCTAATCTGGCAGAACTTCGTTACTAGACTTGGGCTAGTCGAACACAGGCACCTTGGTATCTAGTAGGGTGCTCGAAGGTGAGGAGTAGCGTCGATGTCGCTTTTATCGGAACTTCGATCGAGTGGATCGTTTGCCTCGGGTGTCAGAGTGCGAGCCCTTAGGAGAATGTGTGGGGAGAAGAGAATTGAGAATTGTGTGTCGAATGAATGAGGTGAGGGGGGGGGGGGTATTTATAGGTGTTTTCGGCCCTCATCACCCATATGGACGTCTGAGTTGTGGCGCACCAAGACTCAGGCGCCTGGGTTCGGGCGTGGGGAGTCTCAGACGTGTGGGGTGAGACGGTTGGAGTTTTGAAGATACGATTTTGATACTTTCCAAAACCGAGAGGGAGGAGTATAATACGTATCTTGGGGCCTAAGGTTTCCCCGGGTTTAACCTAGCGTCGTGAGCTTAGTGGGCCTCGGGTACACGTCCCAAGGTCCGCTTGGTGCGGTGCTGACTCGGTTCGACTTTCGGGACCGACTTGGGGTCTCGGTGTCAGAATTGACTCCAATTAGTGTCTATGCGACCGTAACGACACGACTTAGGCTGCCATCATGTTAGTTTAATTTTTCCGAGTAATTTATTTGATCGGTTCTATAGAAAAACTACCTAAAACATCGCGAACCCGCGTCACGTTGCAGTCCTATCATCATCGGGTGTTTGTTATGCACTTCTGCAGCCACCAGGTCCCAATCAGGGTGTCTACAGTTATTTGATCCCATTTTCACTAATACTAGACAAAACGAAGCTTAAGAAAATAATTAATTAGTTCAAAAGGATCAAAAATAAAGTGTATCTCGAGAATAAAATAAACTTTCGCGGTAAAAATAAAGTTTCACGAGAAAATTAAGGAAGGTTCGATGAAAATGAATTAAAATGATTTCTCGGGGAAAAATAGATATTTCGACGAGTTTTAATTAAAATGACCCTGATCTAAAATTAGAAATTCGATTTTAGAAGTAAATGTAGAAATTAAGTATCAAACAAATTTTAAAAATGCATACGAAACAGACCCGGATTTGTTTTACATTGCAAACGAAAACAGAACCGGTTTAAACTCAAGCCGGTTCTTATGATCCTGTTTTTTAAAAATATGGTTATCTTACTTATAAACTACCTTTTTTTAACCGGTTTCTGAACTGGTTTTTGATCCTTTTTTCACTAAATACTGCAGAAAAACTCAGAAAATTGTGAGAAATATACATATCGAAAATAGTGAATGTATCTCGAGGTTAATATAAATATCCTAGACAAAACAAATCTTAGGAAAATAATTAATTAGTTCAAAAGGATCAAAAATATAAGTGTATCTCGAGAATAAAATAAACTTTCGCGATAGAAATAAAGTTTCACGAGAAAATTAGTGAAGGTTCGATGAAAATGGAATGATTTCTCCGGGTAAAATAGATATTTTGACGAGGTTTAATTAAAATGACTCTGATCTAAAATTAGAAATTCAAGCTTAGAAGTAAATGTAGAAATTAAGTATCAAACAAAATTAAAAAATGCATACGAAACGGACCCGGTTTTGTTTCACATTGCAAACGAAAACAGAATAGGTTTAAACTCGACCCGATTTTTTTAAAAATATGGTTATCTTACTAATAAACTGCCTTTTTTGAACCGGTTTCCGAACCAGTTTTTGATCCCGTTTAAAAATTGTGAGAAATATACATATCAAATAATGAATGTATCTCGAGGTTAATAAAAATATTCGAGACAAAACGAAGCTTAGGAAAATAATTAATTAGTTCAAAATGATCAAAAATAAAGTGTATCTCGTGATGCGAGTTCATTTTGCAGCGTTGTTTTGATCAGTCCATATTTCGAGTTATACTTGGAATTTCGTAGTCATTCAAAATGGAGAAGATAGATTTCGAGTTTATCTTTCCAATGACTGCTCATGAAGGTTCATTGAACAAGTATTGACGAAGTTATGCCCGAAACAAGTCAGCTGTGCATTGAAAAACGCTGCTGTTAAATTCTTTGACGAAATTGTTTCTTTTGCCTCGATTTTCTTTAAAGCTTTCAATAAATTCCCGAGGAGAAGAGCTGCTATTTTCAAGTCCGTTTAATCAAGACTACTCGAGCAAACAAGGGCCTTACATCTGATTTGGAGCATGGAAAGTAGGCTGATTGTGTTCTCACTTATTCATTTGTATCTAGCTATTTAGTTCTAGCCAAGTTCATTTCCCTTTCTTTGTTTTTGTCACCCACTTTATGAGGCTTGACTTTGCTGGTTAGCCTCATCCTTGGGTTGAGTTGTAGGCTATAAATAGCCAAGTACTTGATGAATAAAACATTAAACTTTCATCAAACAAATCTGAGTTAAGCTTTGCTTTCCTTTTCGTCTTTGTAGTTCACAAGACAAAGTATTAGAGTTAGTCGCGTTACAAGCTCTATACTCGCTATTTCAATCGAGTGTTTGAATTAGCATCCGCTTTGTTGAGGTATAGGTCTATCTCACTTAGCACACTATCCTTGGTTACGTTCTATCATCCCTTACAACAACTATTCCAACCTGATTTTCGTTGCTTGTTTTTCGTTTATCTCAAATTACCATCAAATCTCCAAATAACTTGTTCGAAGTTCATTCTAACTCACATCATAAGTGGTATCAGAGCTACAACTCTTGATTTTTCTTAAAATCAAGACGGTCCAAGAAGTGTCGAAGCCAAGTTATTAGTTGAATTTCTGATTGCGATTGGAATTCAAAGGTTAAACTTGTGCGGGTAGTTCGAGGGTTAATCGGTTTTGATTATCTCGTGGTTTTTGTTGAAGTTCCGATACATTTGTTTCTTACTGTTCACGTGTGTACTGTTCACCAAAAAAATGTCAGCAATTTTCTCGTTTGAAAACACTTACGAGGAAAGTTTGGTGTTTGATCCAACGTTACCACCTGTTTTTGACGAGTATCATCTTCAACCAAACAGGTTGTGCAAGAAGAAACAAATTCTGATCTTAGCCAAAACAAACATGGAGAGTAAAGGGATTGTGCTTGTGGAATACTTTGAGGAGCAACAAAAGATACTTGATCCATCCTTGTTCACAAGCAAAGTAGAGTTCACAAGCATTCAAAACTGCACCTATTTGAAAAAGAGTCGAGCTTGTAGTCTAGCCATAATACCAACGTTACCCACACTTATGTCTATTTGGAGTGAGGATGCGTTGATCCTAACAAATTTTGTATTTGATCCAGGTGGGATATTACAAGAATTGAGGACAATTCTTTTTCAAAGAAGGAGAGTATGATGCGAGTTCATTTTGCAGCGTTGTTTTGATCAGTCCATATCTCGAGTTATACTTGGAATTTCGTAGTCATTCAAAATGGAGGAGATAGATTTCGAGCTTATCTTTCCAATGACTGCTCATGAAGGTTCATTGAACAAGTATTGACGAAGTTATGCCCGAAACAAGTCCGTTGTGCATTGAAAAACGCTGCTGTTAAATTCTTTGACGGAATTGTTTCTTTTGCCTCGATTTTCTTTAAAGCTGTCAATAAATTCCCGAGGAGAAGAGATGCTATTTTCAAGTCCGTTTAATCAAGACTACTCGAGCAAACAAGGGCCTTACATCTGATTTGGAGCATGGAAAGTAGGCTGATTGTGTTCTCACTTATTCATTTGTATCTAGCTATTTAGTTCTAGCCTAGTTCATTTCCCTTTCTTTGTTTTTGTCACCCACTTTATGAGGCTTGACTTTGCTGGTTAGCCTCATCCTTGGGTTGAGTTGTAGGCTATAAATAGCCAAGTACTTGATGAATAAAACATTAAACTTTCATCAAACAAATCTGAGTTAAGCTTTGCTTTCCTTTTCGTCTTTGTAGTTTGCAAGACAAAGTATTAGAGTTAGTCGCGTTACAAGCTCTATACTCGCTATTTCAATCGAGTGTTTGAATTAGCACCCGCTTTGTTGAGGTATAGGTCTATCTCACTTAGCACACTATCCTTGGTTACGTTCTATCATCCCTTACAACAACTATTCCAACCTGATTTTCGTTGCTTGTTTTTCGTTTATCTCAAATTACTATCAATCTCCAAATAACTTGTTCGAAGTTCATTCTAACTCACATCATCTCGAGAGTAGAATAAACTTTCGTGATAAAAATAGAATTTTCAAGAGAAAGTTAATGACTGTTCAATAAAAATGAATTAAAATGACTTCTCGGAGAAAAATAGATATTTTGACGAGGTTTCATCAAAATGAGCCTTATCTAAAATTAGAATTCGAGTTTAAAAGTAAATTTGGAAATTAAGTATCGAACAAAATTAAAATACGTATTCGAAGCAGACCCGGTTTTGTTTCATATTGCAAACGAAACAAACTCGATATTTTTTTAAGTACTCTGATTTACTTTTTATACAGAGTATTGTTTTTTTTCAATAAAGTCTAATTTTCACCTACATTAAATATAATATAATACAAGGTTTTTTATTCTTTAAAATTCCATAAAATGGTTCAACCTTTTTTCCTTTATTAGCGTATACTTTGTATAAAATTTTATGATTGTGTATCGATACCCAAACTTAATACTCCAACATAAAAACAAATTTATGACTAAATTGTCAACATGGTAGAGGGTGTGGGGGAGTTGGTTCTAGTCTTTATTTGAATCAAATGACTAGGGGTTCAAATCCCACTAATGTAATTTTTATCCCACTTAAATATTTATCCTGCTTGGATGAAGCTCAACTGAAGCAACGAGTCGATCTCATCACGAGCTCCGACCCGAGCTCGAGTCATGAACCTGCTGTCGAGCTCGGGCTCATAATTCTCAAGCTCGAACCGAGCTACCCTGGATTCGTGCTCAGCTCGGCTCGTTAACACCTCTAGTTGCGTCGATGTTCGTTCACTTTGATTCTGTCCACCGGCTCTCTTCTTGCTTGGAAACGAGAATTCATGGGCTGGTAGTTCTCCAATGCTTTCTTTAGGTGTTCCAAGAAGTTAGGGTCGTCAAAGTTCACTCCTCCTACCATGCTTTACGTCTTAGGAAAACCAAAGCTCTGATACCACTTATGATGTGAGTTAGAATGAACTTCGAACAAGTTATTTGGAGATTGATAGTAATTTGAGATAAACGAAAAACAAGCAACGAAAATCAGGTTGGAATAGTTGTTGTAAGGGATGATAGAACGTAACCAAGGATAGTGTGCTAAATGAGATAGACCTATACCTCAACAAAGCGGGTGCTAATTCAAACACTCGATTGAAATAGCGTGTATAGAGCTTGTAACGCGACTAACTCTAATACTTTGTCTTGTGAACTACAAGGACGAAAAGGAAAGCAAAGCTTAACTCAGATTTGTTTGATGAAAGTTTAATGTTTTATTCATCAAGTACTTGGCTATTTATAGCCTACAACTCAACCCAAGGATGAGGCTAACCAGCAAAGTCAAGCCTCATAAAGTGGGTGACAAAAACAAAGAAAGGAAAATGAATTAGGCTAGAACTAAATAGCTAGATACAAATGAATAAGTGAGAACACAAGCAGCCTACTTTCCATGCTCCAAATCAGATGTAAGGCCCTTGTTTGCTCGAGTAGTCTTGATTAAACGGACTTGAAAATAGCAGCTCTTCTCCTCGGGAATTTATTGAAAGCTTTAAAGAAAATCGAGGCAAAAGAAACAATTCCGTCAAAGAATTTAACAGCAGCGTTTTTCAATGCACAGCTGACTTGTTTCGGACATAACTTCGTCAATACTTGTTCAATGAACCTTCATGAGCAGTCATTGGAAAGATAAGCTCGAAATCTATCTCCTCCACTTTGAATGACTACGAAATTCCAAGTATTACTCGAGATATGGACTGATCAAAACAACGCTGCAAAATGAACTCGCATCATGTGGGGGAGTTGGTTCTAGTCTTTATTTGAATCAAATGACTAGGGGTTCAAATCCCACTAATGTAATTTTTATCCCACTTAAATATTTAGCCTGCTTGGATGAAGCTCAACTGAAGCAACGAGTCGATCTCATCACGAGCTCCGTCCCGAGCTCGAGTCATGAACCTGCTGTCGAGCTCGGGCTCATAATTCTCAAGCTCGAACCGAGCTACCCTGGATTCGTGCTCAGCTCGGCTCGTTAACACCTCTAGTTGCGTCGATTTGCCAATCGTCGAGATATAATCGCGACGAAAATATGATTTTCCTGTAGTGAGACCCGTGACCCGTATAACTTGCCCGTATTTATCCCAACCCGTATGACCTGATCCGCTTGACAGGTTCTCATGTAGTAGAAGTGATTAAAATAAACGACTCGATATCATGTAATAATAGATAAAATCACGTGAATATTTCGAGGATACTAACTGATATACACACACACAAGGAAAAAAATTTAATGAGGGTATTTTATTCGTGTTTCGGGTTCGGTCACTTCATGTTCCGGAAAATATGGGGCGAATATAAACAGATAAACAGCATGTGAGAAAAATATTAGTTAAATCGTTCATGAAACTAATTTTTTTCGAGCTACAAATTTTCCTACGGAACATTCTGTAGACTAAAATGTTTCCTACCACAAAACTGTAGGAATTTCGTAGGGGTTCTGTAAAGGAGCGACGAGTTGGAATTCCTCAAGAATTATCTGTAGGAACTACTTACTTTCCTACGCCTTTCAAGATCCGTAGGAATTATTCCGTTGGAATTTGCACTAATTCTAGTAGTGTATGATACCTCAACACTCATGATTGTTGCATTAGTAGTGTTGATAAATGGACTTCATATTCATTAGCATTCTACTGATATTTTTGTATGTTACAACAGATTCTTGCATACATGTATATATAGCAAGAGTTTGATCATTGACTTAGTTTACATGGCTAACACTTAAGACAATGATATGTAGCTTTCATCCTTAAGTAGCTAGGATGTTCAGCCTCCTTTTGTTGGTGCTTTACTGGCTACTTCTTTTACAACTTCCAACTGATATATATCAGAATGCAGACAGTAGACAGCATTGCATCTGTGCTCTCTACTGTGTTGTTTCTCTTTGTGTTCATTCTTCATGTCAACTCTCCATTTAATGCCATTGTCTTGATGCTTAACTCTATCTTTTTTACAAAGTGCAACTTTATCACTCATCTCGTGTAACTTTAAGCACTTTTTGTGTAACTTTAACACTGGAACTTATGAACTTGTAGGAGTTCTTTTCCTTATGTGATCCTCTCTCTCTCTCTCTCTCTCTCTATATATATATATATATATATATATATATATATATATATATATCCACTTTAGGAGAACCTTGAGAACTCAATTAAATGAATATTTTTTTCAAAATTTAATGACATATGTGGATTCGTCGTATAATTTAATGGCTAAGTAACATCCTTTTTGGTAAAAAAATTCTTGACTAGTTACGCAAACGGAAACATACAATTTTAGTGTACCTAATACTCGTTTCATTGTATCTAATTTTTTTAATGTACCTTATTGTACTTTCAGTGCACCTAAAGTGCATATCAGTATACCTATTCAATTTTTCGTAAATAAATAACATTTTTTCTTGATATTTTTAATAAAATATGATTAGTTATGCCTAATAAAGTATTTGAATAAATTAATTTAAAGGTAAATTAGTCATCTAAATTTTTGAAAAAAGATTTGATTGAGTTTTGATTGAGGTTGTCACGATTCTCAACAAGTGGTGGTTCTCACAGAATTTTGACTCTCTCTCTCTCTCTCTCTCTATATATATATATATATATATATATATATATATACACACACACACATACATATATATAGATGGGATTTGGTGTAAACACCAATTTTAGTGTAAACACCCTAACAATCTGGACCGTTGATCTTAATCTTGATCAACGGTTGAGATTAATCATCAGAAGATAACAAAACCCCAAAAAAAACCTCACAACCCACCTCTCTTTCTCTCTCTTCTAGCTAGGGTTACTATCAAATTTTCTCCCCAAAACCCCCAAATTTCCTCCCAAAAACCCCCAAATTTCCTATCATCCTAATCTCGAAAATTTGATCAATTGTATACGAAATTCGTTCAATTCGTATACAATTCATTCAATTCATATACAATTCGTTCAATTCAATTCAATTCAATTCGTTCAATTTTCAGAAATTCAATTCAATTCGTTCAATTTTTAGAAATTCGTTTTTGATGAGCATGGATTCCACCGAGCATGAACCTTTTGTTGATGAACATGAAGGTAATGTCGTTATAATTCAATACCTATTCGTTTTTTAATAGGTATTCATTTTTTAAGTAAATTTATCCGGTTTTTGAGCATGGATTCGTTTTTAACTATTGGTTTTTGATTTCCTCTAGAATTCTTTATGATGAATATTGATTTCAACACTGAAAACATGAATCAACTTGAAGGTAATCTCAGAATTTTATAGAGTACATGAATATATATGTTAGAATAGTTGAATATATGTGTTGGAGTAATTGGAGTACTTGACTATATGTGTTGGAATAATTGAATATATGTGTTGGAATAGTTGAATATATGTGTTGGAGTAACTGAGTATATATGTTGGAGTAATTTAGTATATGTGTTGGAGTAACTGTGTATATGTGTTGGAGTAACTGAATATGTGTGTTGGAGTAACTAAGTATATATGTTGGAGTAACTGAGTATTTGTGTTGGAGTAACTGTGTATATGTGTTGGAGTAACAGAGTATATGTGTTGGAGTAACTGAGTATATGTGTTGGAGTAACTGAGTATGTGTGTTGGAGTAACTGAGTATGAGTGTTGGAGTAACTGTGGGAGTAACTGTGTATATGTGTTGGAGTAACTGAATATGTGTGTTGGAGTAACTGAGTATATGTGTTGTGTTGGAGTAACTGAATATGTGTGTTGGAGTAACTGGGTATATGTGTTGGAGTAACTGAGTATATATGTTGGAGTAATTGGAGTACTTGAATATATACGTTGGAATACTTGAGTATATGTGTTGGAATAACTGAGTATATATCTTGGAGTAATTGGAGTACTTGAGTATATGAATCTCAAAATTTAATAGAGTACTTAAATATATGTGTTCGAATACTTGAATATATATGTTCGATTAACTGAGTATATGTCTTGGAGTAATTGAAATACTTGAGTATAATACATTGGAGTACTTGACTATTTGTTTTAGAATACTTTAATTTATATGTTGGAGTACTTAAACATGTATGTTGGAATAACTTAATTGGAAGGTTAAAATAGGTATTTGAATCTCCGGAATTTTAGAGTGCTTGAATGTATGTTTTTGCATAATCTTGAATATATGCATTAGAGTACTTGAAAATATGCATTAGTGTACTTGAATTTGAATATTAGAGTATCTGAATATGTTTGCAGATATTCAACTAGTTGATAGCAACAATACCAAGTTCGCAACAATGCTCAACACCAACTATTGAAAATAGCACGAAGATGAGTTCATGCCTAAGATAGAGAGATGTTTCAAAACTCATGAGGAATAAAATAGTTTTTGTAAGATGTATTTCTTTACATGTGGTTTCAATCAACAATTAATGTAGGAATAGTTGTTGTCGAACATAGAAATAACTGCTTATAAGCATTGGAATAACAACGACATTAGAGTAATTGAAGATTAAAAATTTATTGATTCAATCAACTAGTAAAATGTTGGAGTAACTGTCGTCGAACATAGGAATAACTGCTTGTAAGCATTGGAATAACAACGACATTGGAGTAATTTAAGATTTAAAAATTGATTGATTCCATCAGCAATTAGTAAATGTTGGAGTACTTATTGTCGAACATGGAAATAACTGCTTGTAACATTGAAATAACGACATTAAAGTAAGGGAGATGCTAAATCATACCCACATTTTTACTAAATCATACTCACTTTTCCAATATTATCCTTCTCATATTTTCCTTCCATCAATCCTTTTCTCTCTCAAGTCATTCCCCCAATTAATTAACCCTCCATCACCCCCATCAATCACAGCACCCCATTCCTCAGATCTCCCCACCGTATTCCCCCCACCAATCATCGCTGCCCTACCGTCCGTCATTGGCCGCCAAACGTCGCCCTCCCCAGTCGACCACCAGTTCAACCGACGACCACCAGAAATTAATGCCCCTCCTCGCACACCTGAGTTTCCCAATTGAAAAGTGTCAGGGATTGGATTTCTTATTGGCTTTCCTGTTGGCGCGACGTTCTCTGGAGCTCATTGATGACTAGAAGCCATAGCCATCTCGAGCTTCATCGTCATCCAATTCTCGCAACGATTTCTGTCCGCCATTTTTCATTGTTTCGTGGTGTTTTTAATTTAGAATTGTTATGTACTTTAGACATCAAGTTAATTTAGCATTAAGCACAGTTTAACTGTATATCTTTGATAAGTTGTCAGCTTACTAAATGATGTTCAAGTAATGAAAAGTTATTGAACAATTTGGTAGGGTTTTGAGGAGGGGAAAAGATGAAATTTGTTAGGTTTAGGAAGAAAGAAGAAGAGAGACTTTTTCAAGAGGAAGGGTAGGGAAGAGAAAAAAAATGAAAATTAGGGTATGAACTAGTAGAACTCGGATATGATTTAGCAATTACGTAAAGTAATTGAAGATGAATAATTGATTGATTCAATAAATAATTTGAATGATTGTTGGAATAATCAATAAAACATGTTGGAGTAACTGCTTAATTCTATACGTGTAATTACATATGGGATACGACAATTAAAATACGGCAAGTTCAACCATTTTAAAATGCGTCTTTCTGATATTCCGACACGGTAGATGTTTTGATATCTCTGAACTTGTGTTCTTGCATTGTTTCTTCATCATCGATTGTTGTAAAACAGTATTAGTCGGTGAAAAAAATTGAATATGTATGTTGGAATACTTGAATATGTATGTTGGAATACTTGAATATATGTGTTGGAGTAATTGAGTATATATGTTAGAGTAATTGGAATACTTGAATATATATGTTTGAATACTTGAATATATGTGTTGGAATCCTTGAATATATGTGTTGGAATAACTGAGTATATATTCAATTATTCCAGCGCATATATTCAAGTATTCCAAGGCATATATTCAAGTATTCTAATGTACGCATATATTTTGCATAAAATTGAACGAATTTCTGGAAAATTAAAACGATTTCAATGAAGTAATCTACAATTTAATCTTACGATTAAGCAACAATAACTTACAATTGAGCAATTTTTCGGAAATTGAGCAGTAGGAACGAATTTTCTACAAAAATTGCCATTTTAATCAAAAAAATGATTAAATTGAATAAATTTTTGGAAAATTAAAACGAATTAAATGAAGTAATCTACAATCTAAGATTACGATTAGCAATAGGAACTTATAATTGAGCATTTATCCGGAAAAATTCAGCATTTCAATTTTGATAGCAAAATTTATAGAGAAAATTGGGTTACATGAGTATTAAAGAAAGAGATGAGAGAGAAAAGAGAGGTAAGGGAGGGACTTTGGGAAGGTTTTGTTCTCTTTTGAAGATTAAATCTGAGCCGTTGATCAAGTATTAGATCAACAGTTCAGATTGTTAGGATGTTTACACCAAATTGGTGTGTTTACACCAGATCCTACTTCTATATATATATATATACACACACACACACACACACACACACACACATATATATATATACACACACATTGAGACACCTCAACTCATCGCACCGATGGACCAAATCTCGACCATTAGATTAAAATCAAATTAAAGGATAAGATTAAAACAAAAATTCATACATATAATTTTTTTTCCCGAAAAAAGAAATCAATTTTATTTTCCGAAAAAAATTCAAATTTTTTTCTCTGAAAAAAGTTCAAACTTTTTTTTTCAAAATAAATAAATTAATTCCCGAAAAAAATAAATTTGTTTCCGATTTTTTCTTTATCATTTTAAATTGTTTTTGTGTATACATTAACTTTTTTAAATTAAAATCAAATTGGTGTATATAAAAACAATTTCAGTGTACATAGTAACTATTTTAGTGTACATAACAATCCTACTATATCAAATAATCATATAATTAAGTACATATGACAATTATTTAGTGTATATATATGTTGATTAATTGGTGTACATATTAACCGTTTGGGTATATATAACAATTATTTTACTGTATATATTGAGTTATTAAGTGTATATATAATGAGTTTAATAGTGTATATAATGAGTTTTTTTAGTGTATATAACCGTTATTTTGATGTATGTTCCATTGTTTTAGAAAAGATGAGAAAATCAACTTGATTAAATACATATGACTATTATTTCAGTGTATATATATACGTTGATTAATTGGTATACAAAGTAATCGTTTGGGTATATATATATAACAATTATTTTACTGTATATAAAAATATTTTAGAAAATCAAATAATTATACGAATATAATTATTTAAGCTTTTTAGTGTATATAACAATTAGTTTACTGTATATATTGAGCTTGTGTGTGTGTGTGTGTAGAAGGATCAGGTGAGTCCACTTATCATAATTGAATCTGTGAGTCCTCACTTTAACCCTTAGATTAGAGATAGATGAATGATTATGATTTGTTTGGTCAATTAAGGAAATAAATGACAAAATCTTGGTAAATATTTCATTTCTCTCTCTCCTCCTTAATTATCAAAATGCAAATCTTCTCTTTCTTGCTCCTATCAATCTTTTAACTGTCTTTTCTCTCACATAACAAGTTTCTTCAAAATTAAGTTTTTTCACTTCCAAACCCTCCCGCCTAACATACTGTACGTCGTTTCATCTTCATCAAAAAATCACCATTTTCCTAACTGCCATATTACTCTAACTCATACAATGTGTTACTCTAATTCATGAACTGTGTTACTTTAACTCATAAAATCTGTTACGTTGCATAAATGTCTTTTGCAAAAACAGGACTTCCAATCAACCAAAAGAATAATGTATGTGTGGACATGACATAGGTCCACCCGACGCGGCCACGCGCGGATTTGGGTAGGCAAATGAATCTAGTGATAAGATTGATCTCGGGTCGAAATTTAAATCAAAATAGGAGTCGCTACCGAACTTTGTGGGAGTTCGGACCCATTCTAACCCACTCTATACTTAGTCGTATCGTACACGAAGCATGGCCCGCTTTAGTACTAGAGCTTATGGGGGTTCGTCCCTTTGCATAAGGATATCGTTATCGGGTTACCGAATATCGTATACCAAATGACTCTCGTTTGCCAACGGTTTCGGGCATCCGGAAACCAAAGGTTCAGAGTAAGGGGTGAGGGTACGTGTTGGGAAGCCCACGAAGAACACCCAACCCCGCCCGCACTTAGCGGCCTCGGTTTTCGTGTACGCACGTTAGTAAGACGGTTAAATGATATGCAAACAACGTTCGCTACATGTGAAATACGTGTTGAGCTACGTCATTTAATGCATCTAAAATTATGTCGAAGTTTTATTTAGCATGCGATGTTCACTTAGAAAGCGGTAAATGGCAAACATCAAAAGTAAATAAACTCGAAAATAAATTACAAGATACACGGGCGGAAACAACCCGGAATTACAATACTTGAACATAGCAATTATGGTAGATGGGTTAGAATATGATGCGATGCATGGTTTTGAAAAAGGAAGCACGTGTCGACTTAAAGTCGTAAAAAATTGATTTCGACGGAGGTTTATATCATTTGAGATCTCGTTGGAGGCCTAAAGAGGCCAATCGACCGAGTCATTGAGGGGGCCTCGATCGAGTGGCCTTAATGAAAATATCCTGCCCGTTTTTGAGGGGGTCACTCGATCGAGTGGTCCTTAGGCACTCGATCGAGTGCCCTCTGTAACGAGTGATGGTTCGTTTTGAAACGAGCCATTTCGTAATTTAATGATTCAAATCAAGAGATAATCGAGCGGAACATAAATGTTATATAATTTATATTCACTCGATCCTCGACAAATCGTTATGCACAATGCTCGGTTACGGAACCGGTATCAAACATTTTAGAGTAATATTTGTGAAATCGAAATTAATTGAACCAGAATGAATATTTGTTTCATGCTAATTCAATCATCGATGCCTCTTTAGGCGTGACATTTGACTACGGAGTCAACATCATACCTCTAGAGTAATATTTTGAAAATGGCGTCGAATACGCTCAATAATAAATTACCACGATCACATTATACCCTTAAGTGCCTAAGGCGGCGCACCTCGAACGGCAGCACCTCCTCCAGTACGACTTTTTGAAGGATTATAACGGACTTTGAACGAAATTCGTTATTGAACGTATTCGACTTGAAAATTCGATTGTCGTCACAAACTTAGATCCTTAGCGTTTCGATGTCGTAAATTGGCTTATAAAGCCTACGACTATCGATTTAGCGTCATTGGATGTTGCTCGAATCGATTTATAATAGTTTTGTTAAATAAACACAGTATTACATAAGACGGAATATAAATAACGGTAATTAAATGTTAGATTGTTAGTAATGTTAGGAACAGAAATTAAAAGTTAGAAGCGGAAAATAAATGTTAAGAGTTAGTAATACGAGAATTAAATGTTAGGTGCAAACTGTAAATGTTAGGTGTTAACGGTTAGCATATTTAAATTAAAAGAGATTAGAGATTAGAGATTAGAGAAAACGAGGTTTGTTTACACCCTCAACCTACATGCTTATGATCTCGGAACACGGGCTCGTCTAGTGGTGGTGTAACACCCTCATTTGTCCAGGAGACTTAACAAGACATCCTAAACGAATACGGGTGTTACCATCTCGGTAACCCGAGGTAGCAGACATCATTACTCACAATAATAGAGTGTCCAAAATGTTAAAACTTAATAATAGATTATAGAAATTCAGTCTCCAAACCAAATAATAAAAAGTATTCATGATAGTCTAATAAATAAGATGGAATATGAACGATCAGGGTCTATACTACTCTGTTAATTTCGCACTCTGCCCATCCCGTAAATAGCATCCAGAGTCAAAAGCACTTTCCATCAAGCACATGAATACATCTCTGCTCCCCAAATGACCATAACCGTCAAGTGGATCATCACAGACACATCAGAAATACACACACAAGATCAGTTTACGATAACATTAAACAATATTGGTACAATCCACATCACAAATATCATCATCAATATCATCATTCCTATCATCACTATCGCGACCGCAGTCACGCCCCGTCAGTCCGAGTGTGCACACCTCTCCTAGGCTCTCCTGGGAGGAAACATTAGGGAAGGTCCCAAGATCAACCGGTCCTAGCTAGTCCTAGCTAGCTTCTCTCAATCGGTACACGACCGCAATCTCAATATCATCATTATACCATTATATCATACAATATGCAAACATACAACGTAAACTGAGTAAGGATAACCTTACCTATTAGGAGGTTACTACCACGCCGTTAGTACTATTCACCACGGAATTTCTACGAAGTCCGAACCTAATAAAAAATTATATACATAAATTAATATCGACAGTAACGTATTTAATGTATAAAATGAAACCGATAGCATTTTAATTAGACTACCACGACTTGTTATTATTCTTAAAATAGAATTTACTACTCCGTACATATACACTACCCAACATGCTGTTATTATTAAATTATTACTATTATTATTATGATTATGATTATTATTATTATTATTATTATTATTATTATTATTATTATAATTATTATTATTATAATCAACTCCACTACAGCAATTCCGCTACAGCAATAATAATAAGAATATAAAAAAAAACACGCGTAACCTTAACGATAACAATGGCGGCAGACTTCCCTCCGTTTACAACCACGAATCCGAAAATACTACTCTACACCTCAACACTTTGGTTCTCCCACAACATTACGACCGTGACCACAAACTCCAAAACAACCACACGAGGCAACAACTACAACGACAATAATGGCAGTAGCGGTACGACATTATCCCGATACGTTACCCGCAGTAATTAACATGACACGGCCACTATATTGACACGGATAATCTGACCAAATACGTAACAACAACAATGATGCACAACAAGTGTTAACCCGACTATACCGATCCCAGTTTCCGATAACTCGGCACGTATGTACATTGACCATGCAATAAAAACGTAAAAGGCATCGTAACATACCCGAGTGGCGTGTATAGTCGAGGTCTAGCCTACTCTTCTTCTTGTTTTCGTGTATAGGCCCATACTCTTCTTCTTGATGTGTACGGTTGGTTATATTTGCGGTTATGCGTGCGGTTGTGTGAGGCTGTGTGTTGTATGTTTTTGTGTTGTTATGTTTGATGCTTGGTGGAGTATTTAAAATGGTGTGGGGTTAGGGTAGGATAAATATCACCGGGACTTTGGCTTGTTAGTGGACCAAAAATACAATTTGACCCGGGTTCAATGTAACAACCCGGATTTTTAAAAAGTTTAAATAATATAAATAGTATGAAATATAGGGTCAAGAGTGGCGGAAACACCCGACCAAATCCGAATCGTCACTATCTCGACATTCAACTAATACATTATTCAAAAGTGTTCAAAATGAAAATCAAAAAGAAACTTAAATAAAGGTCTCTCTCCACAGGTCTTCCCCAACATCATCACATTCAACAGCATCTCGAAAGACCTGAAAGGGGGGGTCCACAGTCAGTGGGGAGCAACTAGATGTTCTCCCAGTCATGGTTATAACAGGTTGAACATGAATAGCAATAATAATGAAAGATAACATAATTAAACGACATGTGAAGATATCAATACACATGACCAACAAGTTATAAGACACGATCATATAATTTATTGCAATCCATAGTTAATCATAACGATCGAGATAGATACTATGTATCCATCCAAACAACTCGGAGTAAGTAACAACAGACTTCATACAAAGATGTATAGGACATAGAATGAACACCGGCTAGAGTATGTAACTGATACTCTAACTAGTCAGAGCGTGTAACTGACCCTCTGACACGGAGCGTGTAACTGACCCTCCGTTTTGTGAAGTATGTAACTGATACTCCACGGTACTATGTATAGCGTGTAACTGACGACTATATGTCTAAGACCTGGCCAGAGCTCTCGACGCAGTAACTGTACGTCGAACGACACACGGGAACCCAGAACGTGTAACTGACGAATCTGGACCCACCGAACATAGACCAATTAAACCTCTTGCGAGCAGTATTGGTTCATTCCGATAGTATGTAACTGATACTACCGTCATCTATATCACTAACCATCATGTACGTTGTACAGTGTAACTGACTGCCAACTGCGTGAGCAACCTCACGACTTCTACGTAGTACAGTGTAACTGACTGCACTATGTAGTAATCAGACCTAGTATAATGTCACTGACTATACCAGGGAAAATCAGGCCCTAGATAGTGTAACAGACTATACCAAGTACTAACCAGACCTAGTATAGTGTCACTAACTATACCAGGGAAAATCAGGCCCTAGATAGCGTAACTGACTATACCAAGTGCTAAACAAACCTAGTACAGTGTCACTAACTATACCAGGGAAATTCAGGCCCTAGATAGTGTAACTGACTATACCAAGTGCTAAACAAACCTAGTACAGTGTCACTAACTATACCAGGGAAACTCAGGCTCTAGATAGTGTAACTGACTATACCAAGTGCTAAACAAACCTAGTACAGTGTCACTAACTATACCAGGGAAAATCAGGCCCTAGATAGTGTAACTGACTATACCAAGTGTTAACCATTCGTGATAAATATCACGACTCAAACATAGAACAATGTAACTGATTGTTCCAAAAGAAAGAGTATAGAAGTAATCAAACAACAATAACATGGTAAAGTTATAGCACAACCGACTATAACCTTCAAATAGTGATCCGAATCAAGGAGCTACCAATCCAAGTAAGGAAGTTCTAAAGAGCTCAACTAAAGAATACTAGCTCCTACTTAAGTTTAGGCCAGCTAGTTTAGCAATAAAAAGAAGTCATCTTCAATAATGGAGCTAGCTCGAATTTGAGCTGAATAAAGGAGCAACTAATCAAGGTAAAGTGAAGACATTAACTTAGGCTCACAATCATTCAAGCATGAGTAATGGACTGAAGTCAAGAAGGTCTTGGAGCTGGTTGTGTTCTCATGGTGTACACGGTCTAAAGGCTCTCTTGTTAGCCTTGTTTTTGGCTCCATGTTCACACCATTGCCGCGCCTCATTACTCCTACTCAAGCTTTGTTTTCATCCCCATGTTCACACAAGAAGACCAAGGCTGATTACTCTTCACTTAGCATAGTTATTAGCTCCAAGTTCACACCTCTTTGTTATTAGCTCCAACTTTGTAATTAGCTCCTAGTTCACAATAGTCTTAGCTTTGTTTTTGTCACCCTAAACCAACCGGTTTTAAGGGTCTTGTAGGCTATAAATAGCCGGCCATTTGAAGGAATAAACATCATCCAATTTGCAAATTAAAACCCAAGTAAAAGTTAAGCTTTGTGCTTTCTTTGTTTCGTCTTTGTAGTTTACAAGACAAGGTCTAGAGTGAGTCGCGTTACAAGCTCTAAACTCGCTATTTCAATCGAGTGTTTGATCTAGCAAACCGCTTTGTTGAAGTATAGGTCTACTTCACCTAGCATACTATCCTTGGTTACGGTTTATTCAACCTTAAAACTATCCTTTCATTCTGTTTTGGTTTGTTGTTTACGTTCCATTTCAGAATACTAATCATACTTCTTATCCTTGTTTCAAAGTTCATATCAACTCACATCATTAGTGGTATCAGAGCTTTGGTCATCCATCTAGACGTAAGCATGGCAGGAGTGTTGAACTTTGAAGATCCTACCTTCCTGGAACAACTAAAGAGGGCGTTGGAGAACTTCCAACCCAAGAATTCCCGCTTCCAACCAAGGAGAGAACCGGTGGACAGAATCAAGGTAAATGAACTCCCTGAGTTTAATGGTGGTACTGATCCTGAAGTTTACTTGGAGTGGGAAAGAAACATAGAGAAGCTCTTTGACTTCAAGGATTTGGAGGACGAAGAGAGGTGCAAGTACGCCATCCTCAAGCTAAGCAAGGGAGCTTCCCTTTGGTATGAAGGGCTTAAGGTACAACGCACCAGAAGTGGGAAGGGTAAGATCACTTCTTGGGAGTCCTTAAAACGTAAACTACGTAAGAGGTATGTTCCAACCACGCACAAGTTGTCCTTATACAAAAAAATTGCTAATCTTGTTCAAGGAAAAATGAGTGTTAGTGAATATATAGAGGAATTTGAGAACCTGGTCTTAATGGGAGAAGTAGAGGAGAATGAAGAAATAAAAATGGCTAGGTTCTTACGTGGGTTGAATCGTAGTATAGCTAATACGGTTGATTTATGTCCCTATTCTGATTTTGATACCTTATGTGGGTTGTGTCTAAAAATTGAGGCACAAGGAAAGGGAAGACATGAGGGTGAGTCTAGTAAGAGTCATGCTTGGTCACGAACAGATGACAGCAATAGAGTCAATCCTACTAGTTCTAATCAACCCCTTATTGTTAAGACTAACCCAGCACCCCCACCTCAGTCTACACCCAAAACATCCACTGAAACTAGTCTATCTAAAGTACGTTGTTTCAAATGTCAAGGGTTTGGTCACTTCAAAAACGCTTGTCCTAACAAAAGAGTTGTAACCTTAAGGGAAGTAATCACAGTTAGGGATGAGTTATGGGAGGAGGAACAACGTATAGGGGCTGTTTTTAATGTCAATGAGGGAGAGGAAGAAGAGGAAGAAGATATTGAGGCTTATGAACCCCCGGCTTATGACACACTCCTAGTACTACGAACTCTACATACTAACCCAATTCAACAAGACACTGAACAAAGAGACCAACTGTTCCATACTAAGTGTCAAGTTAAAGATAGGTGGTGTAGTCTAATCATCGATGGAGGTAGTTGTACCAACGTTGCCTCAACTAAAATGGTGGACAAACTAGGTCTAGCTACTACCAATCACCCTAACCCTTATGCGTTACATTGGTTAAACAACGGGAACAAAGTAAGGGTCACTAAACAAGTTAGGGTTGGATTAACCATGGGTTCCTATGTGGACGAGGTTTTGTGTGATGTGATTCCTATGGATGCTTGTCACGTACTATTAGGCCGTCCTTGGCAGTTTGATAGGGACGTAGTTCACCATGGGAGGAGAAATGAGTATGAATTGAATGATAAAGGGAAGAAAATCATACTCAAACCCATGGCACCTCAAAGTGTGTGCAATATGTTGGCAAATAGAGTCGGAAAACCCAGCCTCTCAATGTTTGCTAATAAAATTGTAGAAGTGCATAATCTAGACAAGGGAGAGTTTGACGCCACCAAAGAAGAACCCATTAAGATTAAGAGTGGCAGTGAAGGAAAGCCAATTAAAGAGTGGCAACAGGAACAAGGTATTGTTATCTCTAAGGGAATACCATCTTATTTGATGCCTCGTGTAGATCCTGAAGTCTTAAGGTATGAAGAGGGTAAGGTCGAAGGCATGGTTAACACATTGTCTTGTTACCACACGCATTCAACCACTTTAGATACAGGCACAAGTGGGCTTGGGAATTGGAAAAACTATTACTCCATGGAGGCTGAAGTGCTTACCATGCACAAGACTAACTCCTTTGGTACTCTTGATAAGCTTATTTTGCAGGTAAGACTTCCTTTTAAAGGAAACCTCCTTTGCACTTCAGGACATTCCAAGTACATCACGAGAAAAGAGCACAACAAGGGTACGAGGTACTTCATGAGGGATGACTTGTCTTTGGCTAACGTGAGTATAGAGGAGTTCCCAAACCAAGGAAGGAGCAAGTGGAAGTCACAAACAGAAGTTCCACACAAGGGCACCCAAAGAGTTTACAAGCTGAAGTTACCAGATGAGTATGGAGTCCAAGCCACCTTCCTAATAGAAGATCTTCTTCTATGCCTTGATAGAGTTCACATTTCAGAATTGAGGACAATTCCTTGTCAAGGGGGAGGAGATGATCCGAATCAAGGAGCTACCAATCCAAGTAAGGAAGTTCTAAAGAGCTCAACTAAAGAATACTAGCTCCTACTTAAGTTTAGGCCAGCTAGTTTAGCAATAAAAAGAAGTCATCTTCAATAATGGAGCTAGCTCGAATTTGAGCTGAATAAAGGAGCAACTAAGCAAGGTAAAGTGAAGACATTAACTTAGGCTCACAATCATTCAAGCATGAGTAATGGACTGAAGTCAAGAAGGTCTTGGAGCTGGTTGTGTTCTCATGGTGTACACGGTCTAAAGGCTCTCTTGTTAGCCTTGTTTTTGGCTCCATGTTCACACCATTGCCGCGCCTCATTACTCCTACTCAAGCTTTGTTTTCATCCCCATGTTCACACAAGAAGACCAAGGCTGATTACTCTTCACTTAGCATAGTTATTAGCTCCAAGTTCACACCTCTTTGTTATTAGCTCCAACTTTGTAATTAGCTCCTAGTTCACAATAGTCTTAGCTTTGTTTTTGTCACCCTAAACCAACCGGTTTTAAGGGTCTTGTAGGCTATAAATAGCCGGCCATTTGAAGGAATAAACATCATCCAATTTGCAAATTAAAACCCAAGTAAAAGTTAAGCTTTGTGCTTTCTTTGTTTCGTCTTTGTAGTTTACAAGACAAGGTCTAGAGTGAGTCGCGTTACAAGCTCTAAACTCGCTATTTCAATCGAGTGTTTGATCTAGCAAACCGCTTTGTTGAAGTATAGGTCTACTTCACCTAGCATACTATCCTTGGTTACGGTTTATTCAACCTTAAAACTATCCTTTCATTCTGTTTTGGTTTGTTGTTTACGTTCCATTTCAGAATACTAATCATACTTCTTATCCTTGTTTCAAAGTTCATATCAACTCACATCAAATAGTGATAGAGTTAATGTTTAACAAAGTATAATCATGAACATCTAACGTGTATTAGTATTCAAGGTTAAGGTAAGGCTACATTAACCTTGTCTACTAAAGTGAAGTTATGCATATAACGTCAACCCAAAGGTGGTGTCATAGTATAACCACTATAACGTCAACTTCAAGTTAAGATTACATTAACCTCGACTATAACCTTGTGAGGTTACCCTAACCTCAGTGAGATTATAGCTTCGTAACGGTGTTACGTAATCCTCAAGTGAAGGATATCGTAACTTCCCATTGAAGTTACTTGACTTCAAGTAAGGTTACATTAACCTTGTTACAACCTCGTGAGGTTACACTAACCTCCGTGAGATTATAACACGCAATAAGGTTACATTATCCTCATGTGAAGTTGTACAGTAACTTTCCAATAAAGTTACGTAAACCTCAACTAAGGTTATATTAACCTTGATCATAACCTCGTGGAGTCACTTAAATTTAGCCCCAACGAGACTATAACCCCGCATTGAAGTTACCTTAACCTTAAGTGAAGTTGTATAGTAACTTTCCAATAAAGTTACATGACCTTCAATCAAGGTTAGATTAACCTCAACCCTAACCTCAACCACCGGGTGATGGTAGGTTGAGTCATCATTGAATCTAGGGTTTGAAACCCTAAAAGCATCGATGAAACAACCCTAGCATCTCCAAACGGAGAGGCCAAGCGGCTCACGTACGAGTTTTAGATGCTACAACTGATTAGATCTAACAATTTTAATATAACAAAAACGATAATTATAGATCTAATGAAATAATAAATCGTTCAATTAACATACTAATTAATTAGACTCTTTAAATCATGAATAAAGATACAACACAAATCAATTAAATCATGTTACAAATCATTAAAATCACACAACACATTCAAGATGCATAAACACGAAAAGAATCACATCTAGTTACCAATTTGCGATTTAATCAACGATCTTTTCTTCAACGACATAAACGTCTTCCCCCGGGCACATCTCCTTGTCTATACCATCATCAATCACGTGCCAAATACCAAAAGAAAACCCTAATTAAAAACTATTAAAAGAACTACGAAAAACTAGCGCGACAAGAAGCGAAACTTACGAAACAATGCGGAGGATTGCGCTAGGATCGATTAGGATTGGAAAGGGATGAAGATCTATTCTTTAATGAAGAGGAGGAGGCACGAAATTAAGGAGATGGAGGAGATATGAGGCGTGGCTAGGAGGAAAAGAAGAAAGGAGAGGGTGAAACCTAACTTTAAGATTTTGCAAATGAGAATAAGAGGTGGAAATCTCCACTCTAATCACCTATATATAGGAAAAGTCATGGGCAAAGCTTACTTGGGCCCAAATTCCAATGCTCCCTCAACAAACCACATGTGGAAAGCAAGGATGGTTTAGTCTTGGCCCAAAATCCAAGCTAAACCGACAATAGATTACAGGATACGATTTTCGGACAACTAGACATGAAAAGGGAATATCCGAATAGGAAAATGGTAGGAATTGAATTAAATAAATAATTTTGGATATTAAAATATATGAAATGGAATAAATAATTATGTCCGAAAATTCGGGGTGTTACAATCCAACCCCCTAAAAAGAAGTTTCGTCCTCGAAACTTGAAGTTCAAAGACAAGATCAAAAGAATATAAGAATTACAAGTGATCATCACCACAAGTCGTCTCGGAATCCAAACCGTTGCGCACTCTGATCCTTATAAACACTCAAACCACCAAAGTGTATCTTAAGCCCTCAATGTTAAATAATCATTATCCATTCTAAAATCTCAATCAGATTAATCCCAAATAATCACAACCCAAAATAATCGCTAAATCAATACCATCTTCCAAATAGTCGTCTACTTTATCACGATATGACCTTATCGAGTAAACTTGGTCAATATTTCCACACTAGCATCACATTAAGCATGTGGTAACTCTCATAAATACCATTACATCTTAGATCCCATAATATCGATGATTGTCTTAGGTTCACCAAGTATTCTCAATACCCTTAAGTAATACTCATGGATGTACAACATCTTATCTCATGAATTACCAACTTCTACTCCATTTATTTCAAACATTATCCACAAATATCAGCCATCATTCCAAAATATATGCTCTCTCATCATTTGTGCAAACTCATTACTAATGATTCAATCATTCTAGTTCACTATTCACCACAAGATATGAAATCGACAAAACTCCATATAGGTAGTCTCTAAACAAATTGTATCTTCCGATTTAGAAAAGTCTGACATCCACTAGATCCATTAGGACTATCACTACTTTAATATCCTCAAAGCAAGTAGTGCTTACTAACATCCACAACTCTAATGCTCAACATCCTTTAATATAATATCGCAAATCTTCTCGATATATGTATTACTGTTCAAACCCACAAATTTAAGACCTTAAATCTGATTATAACTATCACAAACTCAATGCAACCTCAATCTCATGACATAATTATTAGTCACACACACAAAATCCAATCACTTCCTTTGAACACATCTGATCACGCTATTCCTAGGCACCCAAAGAATCATACACCTTTAGTTAAGCTAGTACCCAATGTACCACAATATACTAGTCCATTGATAATGCAATTCCACAAAGCATTGAATCATAATATCATCATACAAATCTCATCATCAATATAACAACCAAGCTTATAACCTCAATTTTTTAATTACAATTTGCTATCCAACAATAAATATTTTAACCTTAAAAGTCCATCAAGGGAATGCCCAAATCTATGTCCTTCAATAAATGACTCATGCACTTAAATGAAACACCTTATCTCCAAAGTTTTCTACATAGCTTTTGAAGAAACAAATTAACATCCACGTGCCCTTCATGTAATAACATCCTCAAACTTTCTAAGCTCGATATAAGACCTTAAATAGAACACTTCCAAAACACCATATATTACCCCAATTCATACTCATATACTATGTTCTATGCTCTCAACATCAATTAACCCAACCTCAAACTCGATGCATAAACATTTCGCCAAAGGATCCAAACTTCCACTATGAGATGATCACAAGTAGTTATGAAGAAGGAATCAAAAGTTTTCACATTACCATAAAAGAGCATAAAGCACACAAGCTAAAAAGGGAATATTTTTTTGAGCAATACCACAAGGTAAAAGTTTGAGAAGTTGCAGCACAAGGTGACATCAAGGCGAAAGAGAAATTACAAAAAGTTGAAGGAAGAGAAAGTTGAAGTTACAATAATGATCAGATAGAGGGTATCGAAAGATCAGACATAAAAGGACAAATATAAAAGGAAACTTTTGGTTGGTATGAAAATATGAGAGGTACGGTTGATACGACCAAGGAGACAAGGATAGACGACTCAAAACAGTTCTATCTACCCAAAGACGACACCTTAATAATATAAGTAAAGCACGAAAAACCAGGGTCTTACAATTCTCGTACAATCATCGCTCAAGGTATCTCCGTCTCGTAACATCCTTTAATCATATTACCATACTACCTCAAGACAGACAAATCTCTATGTAATTGTCCCTTTACCATCACTATGTTCCTCAGAAAATCATTCTCTAGACTATTAAATCCCAATACCTTCATCTAATCATATATAATGAATAAAACCATAGAATCCTCTACATCCTTAAAAAGACAAATACCACGATTCATTATCTCCATCCTCAATATGATCGTTTACGAAATCAACGCTTTAAACATTAACATCTCATAAGTCATACTTTTTTCCCTTCCACTTGATCCTTAAACGTCATGGTCATTAAATAAATCTTCAATAAATAAATCATAAATTCTTTTCATCACACGCTGATTGCCATTAACGTTTCTTACTCCTCGAATACGGTATTCCAATTCAAGGCAAGCCTAGTTCCCAAAATTCTCATCCTTTAATCTAAAATCCACAATAACGTTCAATTTTGTACCATCCTGTATTCTTAATCCATAAGTAACCCACATAACCTATTTTCCTTAAGACAAATTTCAATAATTCTCCTGATTAAAGGCATCAGTCACAATATTCCAAATTAATATACCAAAAGATATATCTATTCATCATGTGTCTCACTCCTTGTAAAATCCTGAAACCATAGTCGTACATCTTACACCATACACAAACACTCAATATCATCAATACGGATTTCCTCAAAAATAAAAGGACTTAACACTCATAATCCCAAAGTGAACATCGTCTAACAACCTCTATTCCCAAAGTCAACTTCATCTCAATCTAATCCCAAAGAAAACATCATCTAACAAACTCTATTCCCAAAGTAAACTTCATCTCAATCTAATCCCAAAGGAAACATCATCTCACAACCTTTAATCCCAAATTAGACTTCTTTGCGACCAAACTCTTGATAATAATTGCTCTTTTCTTTCATACTTGAATCTCCAAATACAATCAATTCTAACTTATTAACCCAAGACTGAATCACAACGAGAAAACTCTCAAAGTTACCTTAAGAAAAGACAACACCACCAAGTGATCCAAAAGGATAATAGTACGAGAAGAGTAAAGCTCGGGTTATCCAGGATTAAAAGTTTTGACAAACATATAACCAAAAGTACGATGTGTATGTCCGAAAATTCGGATATTAAATAAATAATTTTGGATATTAAAATATATGAAATGGAATAAATAATTATGTCCGAAAATTCGGGGTGTTACATTCAATATATGCTGAGGTCGATTAACTAATATTTACGTATTGTTGGGGTTTTTAATCGGTTAACGAGTTATTGCTACATAATTAGTGACTCGCTTTGACCCACTATAAAACACGGGTATTACAATCTACCCTCCTTATAAGGAACTTCGTCCCTAAGTTCGCTCCCTGACACAACACGTCAACGAAACTCCAAGGAACTAACCTACAAATAATGAAGCAATAAACCTAGATTTTCTATATGATCAAAGTTTAAGTATATAGTATAAGTCGGGCTGTTACATCCTACCCTCCTTAATGATAAGGTTACGTCCCCGTAACCGAAGTAATTTCCTGATCGAAGAGATGAGGAAAACGTTTCTGCATCGATGCTTCTGTTTCCTAGGTGGCCTCCTCGACATTGTGATTAGTCCACAAAACCTTGACAAGGGCTGTTTCTCCTCCCCTGGTTTTCCGAACTTTTCGATCTAAAATTTCCTCGGGAACCTCCTCATAAGTAAGAGAATCATCTAATTGAATCATCTCGGGTTCAATGATGTGAGATCGGTCACTCAAGTATTTCCTCAGCTGGGAAACATGAAACACATTATGGACTTTATCGAGAGCTGGGGGAAGTGCTAACCGATATGCCACCTCCCCTATCATATCCATAATTTCATACGGCCCAATAAACTTTTGACTTAACTTGCCCTTCTTTCCGAACCTCATAACCCCTCTTATAGGTGACATTTTCAGTGATACCTTATCACCCACAGCGAACTCAACCTCTCGGCGGTGGAGATCAGCATAGCTCTTTTGACGATCATGTGCTGCTCGCATCTTCTGTCGGATTACATGTACCTGCTCGATCATCTCTTGAATCATGTGGGGCCCTAGCACTACTGCGTCGGCCTTCTCGTCCCAACATACCGGGCTCCTACACTTCCTCCATATGGATGTTAGCATGGTAGCTGTTGTTGTAAGAGAACTAAATCAAATCCAGTCAATCCTCCCACGAACCCCGAAATTCCAAGGCACAGGCCTGCAACATGTCTTCCAAAGTCTGTATGGTTCGTTCTGTCTGACCATCAGTCGTGGGGTGAAAGGCTGTACTCATCCTCAATTGTGTACCCAAGGATTCCTGCAGCTCCTGCCAAAATTTTGATATGAACCTCGAATCACGATCTGACACAATGTCCTTAGGTACTCCATGTAATTTCAGAACATGCCTTCTATAAGCCATTGCTAGCTCGGCCTTACTCCACTTATCATTCATTGGCACGAAATGATCCGACTTGGTGAGTCGATCTACTATCACCCAAATCATATTATTCCCCTTTGGGGTTCTCGACAAACCGACAATGAAATTCATGGAAATGGAGTCCCACTTCCACTCAGGTACCTCTAAGGGTTGCAGCTTACCCTGTGGTCGTTTGTGTTCACTCTTGACCTTCTGACAAGTCAAACATTTGGACACAAACCCGACCACCTCTCTCTTCATGTTCTCCCACCAGAATGTCTTCTTCAGATCCTTATACAACTTGTCCCCACCCGGATGTACCGAGTAAGGACTACAATGCGCCTCTGTCATGATTTTTCTCCTTAAATCTCCTCCTTCTGGCACCCACCACCTGTCATTGAACCTGCGACTCCCGTCTGGGTGAATGGTGAGTTTTGAGGGTTCACCTCTCTCAATACGGGCTCGCCACATTAGGTACTTCTGATCCAAAAACTGCTTTTCTCGTATTTCGGCGTACAACTCTGGTTGAATCTCCAAGTCCGACATTGCTTCCCTTTTCCTTATCACATGAATCCTTATCTGTTGCACTTCATTCCTTAGCCTCAATATGGACATATCCAAACTCAGAGAATGCATAGATTTCCTACTTAGAGCATCGGCCACCACGTTTGCCTTTCCCTCGTGGTACAAAATCTCCATATCATAATCTCCGATCAACTCGATCCATCGCCTCTGCCGCATATTCAACTCCTTATGTTTGTAGATGTATTTCAAACTCTTGTGGTCTGAAAACACCTTGAATGTTGCCCCATACAAATAATGTCTCCATATTGTCAGAGCAAACACCACTGCCCCAAGTTCTAGGTCATGAGTTGGGTAGTTCTCTTCGTAAGTCTTCAGCTGACTTGAAGCATACGCAATGACTTTCCCATTCTGCATCAGTACACAACCCAACCCATTTTTCAATGCATCAGTGTACACCACAAAATTTTCGCTCCCTTCGGGTAAGGTTAGGATTGGTGCCGTAGTCAGACGCTCCTTTAAGGTTCGAAACACCATCTCACAGCTGTCATCCCACCTGTACCGAATCTCCTTCCTCATAAGGTTAGTCAATGGTCTTGCTATCTTTGAGAAGTCCTTTACGAACCTTCGATAATACCCGGCTAACCCTAAGAAACTCAGAATCTCTGCCACATTCTTTGGCGCCTGCCACTTTGAGACAACTTCGATCTTGCTCGGGTCTACAGATACCCCCTCTTTCGAAATCACGTGTCCCAAAAATGCGACCTTCTCCAACCAGAATTCACACTTTGATAACTTAGCGTACAACTGGTTGTCTTGGAGTAGTTGCAATACAATCCTCAGATGCTCTGCATGCTCCTCCCGGTTCCTTGAATAAACCAGGATATCATCGATAAACACCACCAGGAACTTGTCTAAGTAGGGTAAAAAACTCGGTTCATCAGATCCATGAAAACAGTAGGAGCATTTGTTAGACCAAATGGCATCACCACAAATTCATAGTGGCCATACCGAGTTCTGAATGCGGTCTTAGGAATATCTTCGTTCTTGACTCTCAACTGGTGATAACCGAACCTCAAATCAATCTTTGAAAAGATACCTGTCCCACTTAGTTGATCGAATAAATCATCAATACGAGGCAAAGGGTACCAATTCTTCACAGTGACATTGTTCAACTCCCTGTAATCGATGCACAACCTCATTCTCCCATCCTTCTTCTGTACAAATAAAACAGGAGAACCCCACAGGGACACACTTGGTCTGATATACCTCTTATCCATCAATTCCTCCAACTGCTTCTTCAACTTAGTCACCTCCTTAGGCCCTATACGGTACGATGCCTTAGAGATAGGCCCCGTTCCTGGCTTCAACTCAACACCGAAATCAACCTCTCGCCTTGGTGGTAACCCCGGGATCTCCTCCGAAAATACATCTACAAACTCGTTCACTACAGGTATTGAATCAGAAGACAACTCCTCGGCTTGAGTATCCCGTACATGGCACAAGAATAACGGGTTGCCCTTCTTTAGATGTCTCTTCAAGGTGATAGCTGCTATAATCTTCACAGTTGGCTTTACAACATACCCCCTATAAGACACTCTAATGCCCTTTGGGCCTCTTAAGGACACTTTCTTAAGATTACAATCAATCTGGGCTCTAAACCGTCCCAACCAATCCATCCCCAGGATAATATCAAAGTCATCTAAGGGAAACTCTATTAAATCAACTGGCAAGTCAACTCCCTCAACTATTAATGACACACCTCGAAAGACCCTTGTACACCTAACTGACTTCCCCGAGGGTGTGATTACATCATCAACTATATTTTCAAAATCTACTAACCCTAGACTTGGTACATGGTTAGAAGCTACAAATGAATGGGTTGCCCCGGAATCGAACAGAACAAAAGAAGGTTTCTAGTTAACGAGAAAAGGTACCCGTGATAACTTGCGTGTCCTCCTGAGCAGCTTGCTTCCCCATAGCAAAGAGTTTCCCAGTAATAATTACTGCCTTCAAGCACCCCATTAACAGATGTAGTTGGCCCAGCGGCTGCAGCTGACTGGTTAGTGCTTCCCGACCCCTGATAGTAACTCCTTTGTTGCCGATTCCAGTTCCCCTGTGACCGGTTCCAGTTTCTCTGCTGTGGGTTCCCGTTTCCGTGGTACCGATTGATGTGAGTTAGAATGAACTTTGAACAAGTTATTTGGTGATTGATAGTAAATTGAAATGAACAAAACAAAGCAACGAAATCAGATTGAAATAGTTGTTGTAAAGTGATGATAGAACGTAACCAAGGATAGTGTGCTAAGTGAGATAGACCTATATCTCAACAAAGCTGGTGCTAATTCAAACACTCGATTGAAATAGCGAGTATAGAGCTTGTAACGCGACTTACTCTAATACTTTGTCTTGTGAACTACAAAGACGAAAAGGAAAGCAAAGCTTAACTCAGATTTTGTTTGATGAAAGTTGAATGTTTTATTCATCAAGTACTTGGCTATTTATAGCCTACAAAACGACCCAAAGAGAGGCCAACCAGAATAGTCAAGCCTCTTAAAGTGGGTGATACAAACAAAGAAAGGGAAAAGAATTTAGACAACTAGATACAATGAACAAGTGTGAACACTAGCAGCCACTATTTTGCTCCATTTCAGATGCATGCTTCTTTGTTTGCTCGAGTAGTTTTGATTAAACGGACTTGAAAATAGCAGCTCTTCTCCTCGGGAATTTATTGAAAGCTTTAAAGAAAATCGAGGCAAAAGAAACAATTCCGTCAAAGAATTTAACAGCAGCGTTTTTCAATGCACAACTGACTTGTTTGGGGCATAACTTCGTCAATACTTATTCAATGAACCTTCACAAGCAGTCATTGGAAAGATAAGCTCGAAATCTATCTCCTCCATTTTGAATGACTACGAAATTCCAAGTATAACTTGAGATATGGACCGATCAAAACAACGCTGCAAAATGAACTCGCGTCATACTCTCCTTCTTTGAAAAAGAATTGTCCTCAATTCTTGTAACAAGTATCCCACCTGGATCAAATACAAAATTTGTTTGGATCAACGCATCCTCACTCCAAACAGACATAAGTGTGGGTAACGTTGGTATTATGGCTAGACCACAAGCTCGACTCCTTTTCAAATAGGTGCTGTTTTGAATGCTTGTGAACTCTACTTTGCTTGTGAACAAGGATGGATCAAGTATCTTTTGTTGCTCCTCAAATGATGTGAGTTGATATGAACTTTGAAACAAGAATGAGAGATATGATTAGTAAACTGAATTGGACGTGAAACAAGTAACCAAAACAGAAAGTAAAGATGGTTTGAGGATGAATAAACCGTAACCAAGGATAGTATGCTAGGTGAAGTAGACCTATACTTCAACAAAGCGCTTTGCTAGATCAAACACTCGATTGAAATAGCGAGTTTAGAGCTTGTAACGCGACTCACTCTAGACCTTGTCTTGTAAACTACAAAGACGAAACAAAAGGAAGCTTCAAAGCTTAACTTTTACTTGGGTTTTAATTTGCAAATTGGATGATCTTATTCCTTCAAAATGGCCGGCTATTTATAGCCTACAAGGTCCCTTAAACCGGTTGGTTTAGGGTGACAAAAACAAAGCTAAGACTAATGTGAACTAGGAGCTAATTACAAGGTTGGAGCTAATAACAAAGCTAGTGTAAACATGGAGTTAAAACCAAAGCTAGGGAGTTAAAACCAAAGCTTCACCAAGAGTAACCAGCCGTGTGTAGTCTTGTGTGAACATGGAGCCAACAACAAAGCTTGAGTGTACACACCATGTGAACACAACCAGCTTCAAACGTCCTCTTTAACCCCGGTGCTTTCCCATGCACAGCTGACTTGTTCGGACCATAACTTTGTCAATACTTGTTCAATGAGCCTTCATGAATAGTCATTGGAAAGATAAGCTCGAAATGTATCTCCTCCATTTTGAATGACTACGAAAATCCAAGTATAACTCGAGATATGGACTGATCAAAACAATGCTGCAAAATGAACTCGCATCCGAAATTCCCATGCTTGAATGGGTGTGAACCTAAGTTAATGCCTTCATATATCCTTGACTATTTGCTCCTTTATTCCGCTCAAACTCGAGCTAGCTCCATAATTGAAGACGACTCTTTATTAGTGCTAATGTAGCTGGACTATAGTTAAGTAGGAGCTGGTATTACTTCGTTGAGCTCTTTAGTACTTCCTTACTAGGATTAGTAGCTTCTTGATTCGGGTCAATTGTAGTAGGCATACTACTAATCTGGCAAGAGGTGTTAGTGTGGCTGAACTAAGACTATGAGGAGCTAAGGTGACTTTAATGAACTCTTTGGTAGCTCCTTGATTCGGATCATCAAAGTATTCCACAAGCACAATCCCTTTACTCTCCATGTTTATTTTGGCTAAGATCAGAATTTGTTTCTTCATGCGCAACCCATTTGGCTCACAATGATCTTCATATTCATCGAAAATAGGAGGTAACGACGGATCAAAAACCAAACTTTCCTCGCTTGTATTTTCCAACGAGAAAATTCCAGCCATCTTTTTTTTTGAATAGTACTACGTGAACAGTACTAATTCGTGAACAGTTTTTTTTTGAAAATAAATCGAACTTCAACAAGAACCACGAGATAATCAAAACCGATTAACCCTCGAACTACCTCGCTCGAGTTTAACCTTTGAATTCTAATCGCAATCAGAAATTCAACTAACAACTTGGCTTCGACACTCCTTGGACCGTCTTGATTTTAAGAAAAATCAAGAGTTGTAGCTCTGATACCACTTATGATGTGAGTTAGAATGAACTTTGAACAAGTTATTTGGTGATTGATAGTAAATTGAAATGAACAAAACAAAGCAACGAAATCAGATTGAAATAGTTGCTGTAAAGTGATGATAGAACGTAACCAAGGATAGTGTGCTAAGTGAGATAGACCTATATCTCAACAAAGCTGGTGCTAATTCAAACACTCGATTGAAATAGCGAGTATAGTGATCCGAATGAAGGAGATACCAAAGAATTCAATGAAGTAACACTAGCTCCTAATGGACCAAGTCAAGCCACATTAGCACCTCCTACTAGCTTAGTAGTGTGCCTACTTCAAATGGTGAGCTAGCTCGTATATGGACGAATAAAGGAGGAAATAAGTCAAGGTCTTATGAAGGCATTAACTTGGGTTCACACTATGGCTATGTTCACATAGTGTGCACGTCCTCAAGCTTTGTTTTTGGCTCCTAGTTCACATGGTGCCGCGTCCACATGCTCCTTGTTAAGCTTTGTTTTTAGCTCCTAGTTCACATAGGTTTAAGCTTTGTTTTTGTCACCATTGTACTTTGTTTTTGTCACCCTTGACCAGCCGGTTTTAGGGTCATTTTGTAGGCTATATATAGCCATCTATTTGGATGAATAAGACACATTACACACAAGATTTATACACAAAACTGAGTAAAGCATTGCTTTCTTTTACGTCCTTGTTGCTTACAAGACAAAGTCTAGAGTTAGTCGCGTTACAAGCTCTAAACTCGCTACTTCAATCGCGTGTTTGATTTAGCATCCGCTTTGTTGAAGTATAGGTCTACTTCACTAAGCATACTATCCCTTGGTTACGGTTTATTCATCATCACAAACTATCCTTACAATCTATTTTGTTACTTTGTTTACGTTCATTTCAGATCACTATCATTCTTCACGTTGTTGTTTCAAAGTTCATATTAACTCACATCATATAGAGCTTGTAACGCGACTTACTCTAATACTTTGTCTTGTGAACTACAAAGACGAAAAGGAAAGCAAAGCTTAACTCAGATTTTGTTTGATGAAAGTTGAATGTTTTATTCATCAAGTACTTGGCTATTTATAGCCTACAAAATGACCCAAAGAGAGGCCAACAGAATAGTCAAGCCTCTTAAAGTGGGTGATACAAACAAAGAAAGGGAAAAGAATTTAGACAACTAGATACAATGAACAAGTGTGAACACTAGCAGCCACTATTTTGCTCCATTTCAGATGCATGCTTCTTTGTTTGCTCGAGTAGTTTTGATTAAACGGACTTGAAAATAGCAGCTCTTCTCCTCGGGAATTTATCGAGGCAAAAGAAACAGTTCCGTCAAAGAATTTAACAGCAGCGTTTTTCAATGCACAGCTGACTTGTTTGGGGCATAACTTCGTCAATACTTATTCAATGAACCTTCACGAGCAGTCATTGGAAAGATAAGCTCGAAATCTATCTCCTCCATTTTGAATGACTATGAAATTCCAAGTATAACTTGAGATTGGACCGATCAAAACAACGCTGCAAAATGAACTCGCGTCGCCGATTCCCCTGGTTAACATTGCCTGAATTTGCTGAAGGAGTGGAGTAAAAACTCCCTTGACTGGAACCCCCATTCTGCTTTGGTGCAAAACATTCATAGGCACGGTGTCCCGCTTTCCCACAATTGTAGCACGTGACGGGTTTTCCATTACAATCCTTACCAGGATGGTTGCGGCCACAGTTCTTACATTCATGTACTCGAGGTTTGTTCCTTCGTCCCTGACCGGACACTGTCCCCCTCATAGCTGTTTCCCCCAAAGTATTGGGGTCGCACCATTCCCCAGTTCTTGTTTTCCCTCTTAGGTTCATTGTGGAGTGTGCCTTCAGATTCATCTTTTCTCTTCTCCCTCTTCTGCTCTCCCAGCTCCTTGATTTGGTCAGCCAATCGTTCTGCATGCCCGGCCCTCAAGTATACCTCTTTCACATCAGTATTAAGTACCATGGGTAGCCTTTCCAGGATTCTGATAGACAAGCCCCTCTCGAAGCGGGAAGCCAATAGTTCAGAACTTAAATTGAGGTCAGCAGAATAAGTGGCCAGCTCCATAAACTTGTCGTAATAGTCCTCGACGGTCATGTCGTCCGTCAAGGTGAAACGATCAAATTCAGCTCTTTTTGCCCTACGGATATGTTCCGGAAAGAACTCTGCCCTCAGCTCCCCTTGGAGACTCTTCCACCCAAAGGTATACTCCCCATAATCTCCTTCCTCATGCTCTGCAATAAGGTTGACATAGTTAAGGTGCCACCATAAATCCGCCTTACCACTCAAATAGAATGCAGCGTGAATCAGCTCCAAATGCTCTGGACATTTCACGGTCTGGAACACTTTCTTCATTTCTCTCACCCAGTTCTCTAGCCGCGACGGCCCACCAATCCCGTCATATTTATTGGGACGAAGGCGTGCTATCGCAGCGCTGATGATGGCCGCGTCTGTTGCTGGTGGTTTCGGGGCGTAGATGTTTCTCAGAACTTCTAAAAGTGCATCGTTGGTTGCCTTTAAGCGCGCCATTTCCTCAGCACTCGGATTGGCTGGGGTAGAACTGGCAGCTGCTTCTTTTGACATGATTACTTCAAAACAACAATAATATACACATGAGCCTTAAATGCTCAAACATCATAACAATACATTACTATTAACGTTGTAATAACTTATATCATTGTAAACTTCACACTTGTAGCTACTCGTAAAATTACGCAATTCAAAGGAGATTCATAACATCACCGCGGACCCATCCTATTCTACCCTCTCTCAGTCTCACACGTGGTTACCGGGTCTAAACTAAAAGGGCTGGGGGTTGGTATAGGGACGTCTCCTCAACAAGAGATTTTAAATGGCCTCCTAATGGAATATTATCGGGTTCATTTTAATCTTCCTAAGTTCATTTATTCAGGCTCCAGAGTCGATCACTTTGATACCACTTTGTAACACCCTCATTTGTCCAGGAGACTTAACAAGACATCCTAAACAAATACGGGTGTTACCATCTCGGTAACCCGAGGTAGAAGACATCATTACTCACAATAATAGAGTGTCCAAAACGTTAAAACTTAATAATAGATTATAGAAATTCAGTCTTCAAACCAAACAATAAAAAGTATTTGTGATAGTCTAATAAATAAGATGGAATATGAACGATCAGGGTCTATTGTAACACCCCGTGTTTTTGACCATTTTAGTTATTTCTAATAACGATTAATATTAATAAATTGAGTCTACAATTTTATATAGTAATATTCAATTCTTGTGCCTTTGGAACCTTTCTATTTCACTTCAATGTTTGCAAAACTGAAATTTCTATCGTTATCGCAATTCTGCGCGATTTCGTAAAACGGTTCCTATTTTCTCATACGGACTCCGATTGAGGAGTTTCAAAAGCCTAAACTTATTAATTTTTCAATATCTACACAATGAGGACATTCAAAATTACAATTTATAAGTTCATCATAAAAATATTGTACTGGACAACTCCTTTACTACAAAAATCGTCACCCAACGAATCGTTTCTCGACATTCAATTTCCGTACTTCTTTCCTAACCATTGTGTGACCATATAAACTCAAAAATATCATACTAAGGCATGCCATACCGTCACTTTGAAGTCCAAGCCTCAAAATATGCTTTTCTAATCAAAAACACCAAATAGGGTAATGTACCTCTTAAAGTATGATTAGCTACTTTGAGTAATTGTCAAATTCTTGTCCACCCTTTGCTCCCCCATCATTTGGACGACCAAGACCTTATATAATCACCCTCATATGATCCTTAAACTCATATTTTCATCCACCTAACTGATGTGAGTTGATATGAACTTTGAAACAAGGATATGAAGTATGATTAGTATTCTGAAATGGAACGTAAACAAGTAACCAAAACAGAATGAAAGGATAGTTTTAAGGTTGAATAAACCGTAACCAAGGATAGTATGCTAGGTGAAGTAGACCTATACTTCAACAAAGCGGTTGCTAGATCAAACACTCGATTGAAATAGCGAGTTTAGAGCTTGTAACGCGACTTACTCTAGACTTTGTCTTGTAAACAACAAGGACGTAAAAGAAAGCTTAGCTTTACTCAGGTTTTTGATATGAAAATTGGATGTTTTATTCATTCAACTACATGGCTATATATAGCCTACAATCAGACCTTAAACTCGGCTGATTAGGGGTGACAAAAACAAAGTTACAACCATGTGAACAAGGAGCTAATAACAAAGCTAGGAGCTAATAACAAAGTAATGTAAACTAGGAGCTAATAACAAAGCTCTAAGAGAGCATTAAGGCGCAGCTTGTGTGAACATGGATCTGAAAATAAAGCTTGACAAGGAGCCATTTGGACGTGTACACCATATGAACACAACCAGCTCCAAGCGCCCTCTTTAGCCCCGGTGCTTCCCATGTTTGAATGGGTGTGAAACCAAGTTAATGCCTTCGTAATACCTTGACTAATTGCTCCTTTATTTGGTCCAAACTCGAGCTAGCTCCATAATTGAAGACGACTCCTTATTAGTGCTAATGTAGCTGGACTATGTTTATGTAGGAGCTAGTATTCTTTCATTGAGCTCTTTAGTACTTCCTTATTCGGATTAGTAGCTTCTTGATTCGGATCACTAACATCCTTCTTAAAATCCTTTCTAAAAACCAAAGAAAAACCATCAAAATAATCCCAAGTTCTTAAGCCTTTCAACCACCATTTTTGAAGAGCTCTAATCTCTTTTTCTCTTATCTTCTACTACTTATTTTCAAGTTTATTTAATAGTATAACTACTAACTTAGTTTGTTTTTGTGTCATTCTAACTAATTTATGAAGAGGAGCAAGAGAAAAAGAGCATCGATCTTCGTTTTCTTATATGTTGTAGAATCGATTATTTATGCTTAAGGTAACCTAACTTTTCTTCGCCCTCAAATCTCGTAGTATAGTTTTTAGACTCTAATTAACATATAACATCATTTTTTGGACTAAATCATTAGATCACCAAGTCTAAAGTTAACTATTTGTTGATTATCACTTAACAATACATGCTGTAAAATGGATTCTGTGATGTATGATGTATGTTCATGATTTTTCTGTGTAAAATATGTTTCGAATTAGCCTTAGGTTCCTATATGAAACTTGTAGATCTGAATGTTTAGAATATGATAAAAATATGAAAAGTAATTTTTTATGAACATATATATTTAATAATGATTTATTTCGTAAATTGGTACTGTATGATTTTATGTACTGTCTGATAAAATAATATGTTTCCTGATGTTAAACGTTTTGTTTGGACTTGGAAAAGTTATATTATGTTTCTGATGATGTCTTTTATGTGTACGTCAAATTTCATATAGATCCATCATATATTTGCATTTATAAAATTTGTACTAAAATGGGTCAAATCTGGAAAGAAGATTTTATTTAAGAACATTTATAAAATATTTTAATCTGCATTTCTGGGGATAAGTTATATACAAGTATATGTATCCAAAATAAAAGTTTGGTTCACTTTTCAGATGTTTAGGTATTTTAAATGATTTACTTTCTTTGGGACAGTTTCCGACAATCCCTGGACAATTGCTTGCTTTTGTATAGTTTCCGACTATCCCTGGACTTATGCTTCCTTTGGGATAGTTTCCGACTATCTCTTGACTTTTGCTTTCTTTGAGATACTTTCCAACTATCCCTGGACTATTGCTTTCTTTGGGATAGTTTCAGACTATCCTTGGACTATCCCTGGACTATTGCTTTCTTTGGGATAGTTTCAGACTATCCTTGGACTATTACTTTCTTTGGGACAGTTTCCGACTATCCCTAGACTATTTCTTTCTTTGGGACAGTTTCCGACTATCCTTGGACTATTACTTTCTTTGGGACAGTTTCCGACTATCCCTAGACTATTTCTTTCTTTGGGACAGTTTCCGACTATCCCTGGACTATTGCTTTCTTTGGGACAGTTTCCGACTATCCTTGAACTATTGCATTCTTTCGGATAGTTTCTGATGTGAGTTGATATGAACTTTGAAACAAGAATGAGATATAAGATTAGTAAACTGATTTGGACGTGAAACAAGTAACCAAAACAGAAAGTAAAGGATAGTTTTGAGCGTGAATGAACCGTAACCAAGGATAGTATGCTAGGTGAAGTAGACCTATACTTCAACAAAGCGGGTGCTAAATCAAACAACGCGATTGAAGTAGCGAGTTTAGAGCTTGTAACGCGACTCACTCTAGACTTTGTCTTGTAAACTACAAAGACGAAACAAAGAAAGCACAAAGCTTAACTTTACTCAGGTTTTTAATTTGCAAATTGGATGTTCTTTATTCCTTCAAAATGGCCGGCTATTTATAGCCTACAAGACCCTTAAAACCGGTTGGTTAAGGGTGACAATAACAAAGCTAGACTAATGTGAACTAGGAGCTAAATACAAAGTTGGAGCTAATAACAAAGATGTGTGAACTTGGAGCTAATAACTATGCTAAGTGAAGAGTAATCAGCCTTGGTCTTCTTGTGTGAACATGGGGATGAAAACAAAGCTTGAGTAGGAGTAATGAGGCGCGGCAATGGTGTGAACATGGAGCCAAAAACAAGGCTAACAAGAGAGCCTTTAGCCCGTGTACACCATGAGAACACAACCAGCTCCAAGACCTTCTTGACTTCAGTCCATTACTCATGCTTGAATGATTGTGAGCCTAAGTTAATGTCTTCACTTTACCTTGATTAGTTGCTCCTTTATTCAGCTCAAATTCGAGCTAGCTCCATTATTGAAGATGACTTCTTTTTATTGCTAAACTAGCTGGCCAAAACTTAAGTAGGAGCTAGTATTCTTTAGTTGAGCTCTTTAGAACTTCCTTACTTGGATTGGTAGCTCCTTGATTCGGATCATCTCCTCCCCCTTGACAAGGAATTGTCCTCAATTCTGAAATGTGAACTCTATCAAGGCATAGAAGAAGATCTTCTATTAGGAAGGTGGCTTGGACTCCATACTCATCTGGTAACTTCAGCTTGTAAACTCTTTGGGTGCCCTTGTGTGGAACTTCTGTTTGTGATTTCCACTTGCTCCTTCCTTGGTTTGGGAACTCCTCTATACTCACGTTAGCCAAAGACAAGTCATCCCTCATGAAGTACCTCGTACTCTTGTTGTGCTCTTTTCTCGTGATGTACTTAGAATGTCCTGAAGTGCAAAGGAGGTTTCCTTTAAAAGGAAGTCTTACCTGCAAAATAAGCTTATCAAGAGTACCAAAGGAGTTAGTCTTGTGCTTGGTAAGCACTTCGGCCCCCATGGAGTAGTAGTCCTTCCAATTCCCAATCCCACTTGTGCCTGTATCTAAAGTGGTTGAATGCGTGTGGTTACAAGACAATGTGTTAACCACGCCTTCGACCTTACCCTCTTCATACCTTAAGACTTCAGGATCTACACGAGGCATCAAATAAGATGGTATTCCCTTAGAGATAACAATACCTTGTTCCTGTTGCCACTCTTTAAATGGCTTTCCTTCACTGCCACTCTTAATCTTAATGGGTTTTTCTTTGGTGGCGTCAAACTCTCCCTTGTCTAGATTATGCACTTCTACAATTTTATTAGCAAACATTGAGAGGCTGGGTTTTCCGACTCTATTTGCCAACATATTGCACACACTTTGAGGTGCCATGGGTTTGAGTATGATTTTCTTCCCTTTATCATTCAATTCATACTCATTTCTCCTCCCATGGTGAACTACGTCCCTATCAAACTGCCAAGGACGGCCTAATAGTACGTGACAAGCATCCATAGGAATCACATCACACAAAACCTCGTCCACATAGGAACCCATGGTTAATCCAACCCTAACCTGTTTAGTGACCCTTACTTTGTTCCCGTTGTTTAACCAATGTAACGCATAAGGGTTAGGGTGATTGGTAGTAGCTAGACCTAGTTTGGTCACCATTTCAGTTGAGGCAACGTTGGTACAACTACCTCCATCGATGATTAGACTACACCACTTATCTTTAACTTGACACTTAGTATGGAACAGTTGGTCTCTTTGTTCAGTGTCTAGTTGAATTGGGTTAGTATGTAGAGTACGAAGGACTAGAAGTGTGTCATAAGCCGGAGGTTCATAAGCCTCAATATCTTCTTCCTCTTCTTCCTCTCCCTCATTGACATTAAAAACAGCCCCTATACGTTGTTCCTCCTCCCATAACTCATCCCTAACTGTGATTACTTCCCTTAAGGTCACAACTCTTTTGTTAGGACAAGCGTTTTTGAAGTGACCAAACCCTTGACATTTGAAACAACGTACCTTAGATAGACTAGTTTCAGTGGTTGTTTTGGGTGTAGACTGAGGTGGGGGTGCTGGGTTAGTCTTAACAATAAGGGGTTGATTAGAACTAGTAGGATTGACTCTATTACTATCATCTGTTCTAGACCAAGTATGACTCTTACTAGACTCACCCTCATGTCTTCCCTTCCCTTGTGCCTAAATTTTTAGACACAACCCACACAATGTATCAAAATCAGAATAGGGACATAAATCAACCGTATTAGCTATACTACGATTCAACCCACGTAAGAACCTAGCCATTTTTATTTCTTCATTCTCCTCTACTTCTCCCATTAAAACCAGGTTCTCAAATTCCTCTATATATTCACTAACACTCATTTTTCCTTGAACAAGATTAGCAATTTTTTTGTATAAGGACAACTTGTGCGTGGTTGGAACATACCTCTTACGTAGTTTACGTTTCAAGGACTCCCAAGAAGTGATCTTACCCTTCCCACTTCTGGTGCGTTGTACCTTAAGCCCTTCATACCAAAGGGAAGCTCCCTTGCTTAGCTTGAGGATGGCGTACTTGCACCTCTCTTCGTCCTCCAAATCCTTGAAGTCAAAGAGCTTCTCTATGTTTCTTTCCCACTCCAAGTAAACTTCAGGATCAGTACCACCATTAAACTCAGGGAGTTCATTTACCTTGATTCTGTCCACCGGTTCTCTCCTTGGTTGGAAGCGGGAATTCTTGGGTTGGAAGTTCTCCAACGCCCTCTTTAGTTGTTCCAGGAAGGTAGGGTCTTCAAAGTTCAACACTCCTGCCATGCTTACGTCTAGATGGATGACCAAAGCTCTGATACCACTAATGATGTGAGTTGATATGAACTTTGAAACAAGAATGAGATATAAGATTAGTAAACTGATTTGGACGTGAAACAAGTAACCAAAACAGAAAGTAAAGGATAGTTTTGAGCGTGAATGAACCGTAACCAAGGATAGTATGCTAGGTGAAGTAGACCTATACTTCAACAAAGCGGGTGCTAAATCAAACAACGCGATTGAAGTAGCGAGTTTAGAGCTTGTAACGCGACTCACTCTAGACTTTGTCTTGTAAACTACAAAGACGAAACAAAGAAAGCACAAAGCTTAACTTTACTCAGGTTTTTAATTTGCAAATTGGATGTTCTTTATTCCTTCAAAATGGCCGGCTATTTATAGCCTACAAGACCCTTAAAACCGGTTGGTTAAGGGTGACAATAACAAAGCTAGACTAATGTGAACTAGGAGCTAAATACAAAGTTGGAGCTAATAACAAAGATGTGTGAACTTGGAGCTAATAACTATGCTAAGTGAAGAGTAATCAGCCTTGGTCTTCTTGTGTGAACATGGGGATGAAAACAAAGCTTGAGTAGGAGTAATGAGGCGCGGCAATGGTGTGAACATGGAGCCAAAAACAAGGCTAACAAGAGAGCCTTTAGCCCGTGTACACCATGAGAACACAACCAGCTCCAAGACCTTCTTGACTTCAGTCCATTACTCATGCTTGAATGATTGCGAGCCTAAGTTAATGTCTTCACTTTACCTTGATTAGTTGCTCCTTTATTCAGCTCAAATTCGAGCTAGCTCCATTATTGAAGATGACTTCTTTTTATTGCTAAACTAGCTGGCCAAAACTTAAGTAGGAGCTAGTATTCTTTAGTTGAGCTCTTTAGAACTTCCTTACTTGGATTGGTAGCTCCTTGATTCGGATCAGTTTCAGAGTATCCCTGGACTATTGCTTTCTTCGGGATAGTTTCAGACTATCCTTGGACTATTACTTTCTTTGGGACAGTTTCCGATTATCCCTAGACTATTTCTTTCTTTGGGACAGTTTCCGACTATCCCTGGACAATTGCTTTCTTTGGGATAGTTTCAGACTATCCTTGGACTATTACTTTCTTTGGGACAGTTTCCGACAATCCCTGGACAATTGCTTGCTTTAGTATAGTTTCTGACTATCCCTAGACTTATGCTTTCTTTGGGATAGTTTCCGACTATCTCTTGACTTTTGCTTTCTTTGAGATACTTTCCAACTGATGTGAGTTAAGATGCACTTTGAAACAAAAACGTGAAGATTGATAGTATTCTGAATTGAACGTAACAAAAGCAACAAAACAGAATGTAAGGATGGTTTGTGAGGAAGATAGAACCGTAACCAAGGGATAGTATGCTTAGTGAAGTAGACCTATACTTCAACAAAGCGGGTGCTAAATCAAACACGCGATTGAAGTAGCGAGTTTAGAGCTTGTAACGCGACTAACTCTAGACTTTGTCTTGTAAGCAACAAGGACGTAAAAGAAAGCAATGCTTTACTCAGTTTTGTGTATAAATCTTGTGTGTTTATTCATTCAAGTTGATGGCTATTTATAGCCTACAAATCGTCCCCAAACCAGAATGGTCAAGGGTGATACAAACAAAGCTAGGGTGATACAAACAAAGCTACAATCAGCCTACTAACTCCTGTGCACATCCCTTGCTTGAATGAGTGTGAACCCAAGTTATTGCATCCATATGGTCTTGATTATTTGACTTGTAAATCAGATTAGAGCAAAGTATCCACTAGCTCTTTTATTGAAAGTCGATACAAAAGAAACAGTCCCGTCAAATAACTTCTGCGAAATTCCCATGCACAACTGACTTGTTCGGACTATAACTTTGTCAATACTTGTTCAATGAGCCTTCATGAATAGTCATTGGAAAGATAAGCTCGAAATCTATCTCCTCCACTTTGAATGACTACGAAATTCCAAGTATAACTCGAGATATGGACTGATCAAAACAACGCTGCAAAATGAACTCGCATCACATGCACGACTGTCTTGTTCGGACCATAACTTTGTCAATACTTGTTCAATGAGCCTTCATGAATAGTCATTGGAAAGATAAGCTCGAACTCTATCTCCTCCATTTTGAATGACTACGAAATTCTAAGTATAACTCGAGATATGGACTGATCAAAACAACGCTGCAAAATGAACTCGCATCATACTCTCCTTCTTTGAAAAAGAATTGTCCTCAATTCTTGAACAAGTATCCCACCTGGATCAAATACAAAATTTGTTAGGATTAACACATCCTCACCCCAAATAGACATAAGTGTGGGTAACGTTGGTATTATGGCTAGACTACAAGCTCGACTCCTTTTCAAATAGGTGCAGTTTTGAATGCTTGTGAACTCTACTTTGCTTGTTGTGAAAAGGGATGAATCAAGTATCTTTTGTTGCTCCTCAAAGTATTCCGCAAGCACAATCCCTTTACTCTCCATGTTTGTTTTGGCTAAGATCAGAATTTGTTTTTTCTTGCACAACATGTTTGGTTGAAGATGATACTCGTCAAAAACAGGTGGTAACGTTGGATCAAACACCAAACTTTCCTCGTAAGTGTTTTCAAACGAGAAAATTGCTGACATTTTTTTTTTTGGTGAACAGTACACACGTGAACAGTAAGAAACAAATGTATCGGAACTTCAACAAAAACCACGAGATAATCAAAACCGATTAACCCTCTAACTACCCGCACGAGTTTAACCTTTGAATTCCAATCGCAATCAGAAATTCAACTAATAACTTGGCTTCGACACTTCTTGGACCGTCTTGATTTTAAGAAAAATCAAGAGTTGTAGCTCTGATACCACTAATGATGTGAGTTAATATGAACTTTGAAACAAAAACGTGAAGATTGATAGTATTCTGAATTGAACGTAACAAAAGCAACAAAACAGAATGTAAGGATGGTTTGTGAGGAAGATAGAACCGTAACCAAGGGATAGTATGCTTAGTGAAGTAGACCTATACTTCAACAAAGCGGGTGCTAAATCAAACACGCGATTGAAGTAGCGAGTTTAGAGCTTGTAACGCGACTAACTCTAGACTTTGTCTTGTAAGCAACAAGGACGTAAAAGAAAGCAATGCTTTACTCAGTTTTGTGTATAAATCTTGTGTGTTTATTCATTCAAGTTGATGGCAATTTATAGCCTACAAATCGTCCCCAAACCAGAATGGTCGAGGGTGATACAAACAAAGCTAGGGTGATACAAACAAAGCTACAATCAGCCTACTAACTCCTGTGCACATCCCTTGCTTGAATGAGTGTGAACCCAAGTTATTGCATCCATATGGTCTTGATTACTTGTAAATCAGATTAGATCAAAGTATCCACTAGCTCTTTTATTGAAAGTCGATACAAAAGAAACAGTCCCGTCAAATAACTTCTGCGAAATTCCCATGCACAACTGACTTGTTCGGACTATAACTTTGTCAATACTTGTTCAATGAGCCTTCATGAATAGTCATTGGAAAGATAAGCTCGAAATCTATCTCCTCCACTTTGAATGACTACGAAATTCCAAGTATAACTCGAGATATGTACTGATCAAAACAACGCTGCAAAATGAACTCGCATCACATGCACGACTGTCTTGTTCGGACCATAACTTTGTCAATACTTGTTCAATGAGCCTTCATGAATAGTCATTGGAAAGATAAGCTCGAAATATATCTCCTCCATTTTGAATGACTACGAAATTCCAAGTATAACTCGAGATATGGACTGATCAAAACAACGCTGCAAAATGAACTCGCATCATACTCTCCTTCTTTGAAAAAGAATTGTCCTCAATTCTTGAACAAGTATCCCACCTGGATCAAATACAAAATTTGTTAGGATTAACACATCCTCACCCCAAATAGACATAAGTGTGGGTAACGTTGGTATTATGGCTAGACTACAAGCTCGACTCCTTTTCAAATAGGTGCAGTTTTGAATGCTTGTGAACTCTACTTTGCTTGTTGTGAAAAGGGATGAATCAAGTATCTTTTGTTGCTCCTCAAAGTATTCCGCAAGCACAATCCCTTTACTCTCCATGTTTGTTTTGGCTAAGATCAGAATTTGTTTCTTCTTGCACAACATGTTTGGTTGAAGATGATACTCGTCAAAAACAGGTGGTAACGTTGGATCAAACACCAAACTTTCCTCGTAAGTGTTTTCAAACGAGAAAATTGCTGACATTTTTTTTTGGTGAACAGTACACACGTGAACAGTAAGAAACAAATGTATCGGAACTTCAACAAAAACCACGAGATAATCAAAACCGATTAACCCTCGAACTACCCGCACGAGTTTAACCTTTGAATTCCAATCGCAATCAGAAATTCAACTAATAACTTGGCTTCGACACTTCTTGGACCGTCTTGATTTTAAGAAAAATCAAGAGTTGTAGCTCTGATACCACTAATGATGTGAGTTAATATGAACTTTGAAATAAAAAGGTGAAGATTGATAGTATTCTGAATTGAACGTAACAAAAGCAACAAAACAGAATGTAAGGATGGTTTGTGAGGAAGATAGAACCGTAACCAAGGGATAGTATGCTTAGTGAAGTAGACCTATACTTCAACAAAGCGGGTGCTAAATCAAACACGCGATTGAAGTAGCGAGTTTAGAGCTTGTAACGCAACTGATGTGAGTTGATATGAACTTTGAAACAAGAATGTAAAGATGGATTAGTATTCTGAAATGGAACGTGAATGAGTAACCAAAACAGAAAGAAAGGATAGTTTTATGGATGAATAAACCGGAACCAAGGATAGTATGCTAGGTGAAGTAGACCTATACTTCAACAAAGCGGTTGCTAGATCAAACACTCGATTGAAATAGCGAGTTTAGAGCTTGTAACGCGACTTACTCTAGACTTTGTCTTGTAAACTACAAGGACGAAACAGAAAGCTTAGCTTTACTCAAGTTTTAATTTGCCAATTGGATCCTGTATTCATTCAACTAAGTGGCTATTTATAGCCTACAAAGGGCCCTTAAACCGGTTGGTTAAGGGTGACAAAAACAAAGACTAAAGCTATATGAACATGGAGCTAATTACAAGGTAGGGAGCTAATAACAAAGCTAATGTAAACATGGAGTTAAAACCAAAGCTAGGGAGTTAAAACCAAAGCTTCACCAAGAGTAACCAGCCGTGGAGTCTTGTGTGAACATGGAGCCAACAACAAAGCTTGAGTGTACACACCATGTGAGCATGGAGCTACATACGAAGTTATCAATCAGCCCCTAATCAACCTTGACCTTTTACTCCTTTATTCAGCTCCCTTGTGAGCTAACTTAGTACTTGGAGGAGGCATACTACTAGGCTGGTAGGAGGTGCTAGTATGGCTTGACTCGAGCTAATAGGAGCTAGTGTTACTTCATTGAACTTGATGTGAGTTGATATGAACTTTGAAACAAGATTGAGAGATATGGTTAGTATACTGAAATGGACGTGAATAAGTAGACCAAAACAGAATGTAAAGATAGTTTTGGGATGAAATAAACGTAACCAAAGGATAGTATGCTAGGTGAAGTAGACCTATACTTCAACAAAGCGCTTTGCTAGATCAAACACTCGATTGAAATAGCGAGTTTAGAGTTTGTAACGCGACTCACTCTAGACCTTGTCTTGTAAACTACAAAGACGAAACAAAGAAAGCACAAAGCTTAACTTTACTCAGATTTTTAATTTGCAAATTGGATGGTTTATGCCTTCAAATGGCCGGCTATTTATAGCCTACAAGAGCCTTAAAATCGGCTGGCCAAGGGTGACAAAAACAAAGTACAATGGTGACAAAAACAAAGCTAGACTAATGTGAACTAGGAGCTAAATACTATGCTAAGTGAAGAGTAATCAGCCTTGGTCTCTTTGTGTGAACATGGAGATGAAAACAAAGCTTGAGTGTACACACCATGTGAACATGGAGCTAACAACGAAGCAACCAATCAGCCCATAATCAACCGTGACTCCTTTACTCCTTTATTCAGCTCCCTTGTGAGCTAACTTAGTACTTGAAGAAGACATACCACTAAGCTAGTAGGAGGAGCTAGTGTGGCTTGACTTGAGCTAAGAGGAGCTAGTGTTACTTCATTGAACTCCTTAGTCTCCTCATTCGGATCAGAACTCCATAGTCTCTTCATTCGGATCATCTTCTCCCCCTTGAAAAGGAATTGCCCTCAATTCTGAAATGCCATCATCATCAAGATAGGGAGAAAGGTCCCCTACATTGAACGTGGCATGGACTCCATAATCATCCGGTAATTTCACTTTGTAAGCATTGTCATTTACCTTTGATATGATCTTATAAGGTCCTTCAGCTCGTGGCATCAACTTATTCTTTCTTTTGCTTGGAAACCTTTCCTTTCTCAAGTGAACCCAAACTAAGTCACCCTCTTGAAAAAGTCTTGGCTTCCTATTTTTGTTGGACTTCCTTTTGTATGCTTCATTAACCTCCTTGATTCTTTCCTGGATTTGCTCGTGGAGTTTGATCATAGCCTTCAGTTTGGACTCCGCATCCTTGTGAACTAACTCATCTTTTGATAGAGGAATCAGGTCCAAAGGCATGTAAGGATTGATCCCATATACAGCCTCAAAAGGGGAATGAGATGTAGCATACGTAGGGGAGCGATTGTAGGCAAATTCAGCATGGGCAAGTTTGATATCCCAATCCTTTTGAGTCTTACTCACAAGACCTCTTAATAGTGTCCCCAAGGTGCGATTGGTAACCTCGGTTTGTCCATCTGTTTGTGGGTGATGAGAAGTGCTAAATAAGAGCTTGGTTCCCACCTTCCTCCATAATGTGTTCCAAAAGTAACTAAGGAACTTTGAATCACGATCAGAAACAATGGACTTGGGTATTCCATGGAGACGTACCACCTCTTTGAAGTATAAGTCAGCCACATTGCTAGCATCATCTGTCTTGTGGCAAGCAATGAAGTGAGCCATCTTTGAAAATCGATCTACCACCACCATGATAGCATCTTTTCCTCTAGCGGTTTTTGGTAAGGCTACAATGAAATCCATGGATACATCTTCCCATGGTCTATTAGGAGTTGGCAGGGGTGTGTAAACTCCGGGTTTGAAAGAACTTTTGGCAAATTGGCAAGTCACACACTTGCTTACTACATGCTGGACGCTCCCTTGCATCTTTGGCCAAAAGAAGTGTTCCTTTAAGACCTCCAAAGTTCTTGTAATGCCAAAATGACCCGCTAATCCTCCTCCATGAGCTTCTCTAACCAGCAGCTCTCTAATGGGATGCTTGGGCACACACAGGCGGTTTCCCTTGAAAAGAAATCCTTCCTGCAAAACAAACTCATCAAAGGCTCCCTCCTTGCATTTGGTGAAGGTTTCACCAAAGTCCGCATCATTGTTGTAGTAGTCCTTTAGAGTTTCAAATCCGAGCAACCTCACGTCCAAAGTGGAGAGGAGGGTGTAACGGCGGGATAGTGCATCAGCTACTACGTTACTCTTCCCATCTTTGTACTTTGAAGAGAAATGAAAGGATTGCAAGAATTCTACCCACTTGGCATGCCTTGGACTTAACTTTTGTTGGCCATTGATGTATTTTAAGGACTCATGATCTGAATGAAGAATAAAGTGGTTAGTACGAAGGTAATGACTCCAATGATCAAGAGCTCTTACTATGGCATAGAACTCCTTGTCGTAGGTGCAATAGTTCAGCCTTGCTCCATTGAGTTTCTCTGAGAAATAGGCAATGGGGCGCTTATTTTGCACAAGAACAGCACCAATTCCAACTCCACTAGCGTCACATTCCACCTCAAATGGTTGAGAGAAATCAGGAAGGGCTAAGATAGGAGCGGAGCATAGCTTCTCTTTAATGGCTTCAAAGGCTTCTTGGGCAGCCTTGGTCCAAACAAATGCGCCTTTCTTCAAGCACTCGGTGATGGGGCTTGTGATAGTGCTGAAATCCTTGATGAATCTCCTGTAAAAAGAAGCCAAACCATGAAAAGACCTTACTTCTGTAATGGTGGAAGGAATTGGCCAAGTACGTATGGATTCCACTTTGGTTTGATCAACTGATACCCCTCCTTTGGACACTACGTAGCCAAGGAATACTACGCTTTCCACAAAGAAGGCACACTTCTCCTTCTTCCCAAAAAGTTGTTGCTTGCGGAGTGTGGTGAATAGTAGTCTCAAGTGCTCCATATGTTCTTCCAAAGACCTGCTATACACAAGGATATCATCCAAGTAAACCACAATAAAGCGACCTAAGTAGGCCTTAAGTACCTCGTTCATTAACCTCATGAACGTGCTTGGAGCGTTGGTAAGGCCAAATGGCATGACCGTCCACTCATAGAGTCCATGTTTGGTTTTGAAAGCGGTCTTTCATTCATCCCCTTCCCTCATTCTGATTTGATGGTAACCACTCCTTAGATCAATTTTGGAGAAGACCACCGCTCCATGAAGCTCATCTAACATATCATCCAATCTTGGAATAGGAAACCTATACTTGATAGTGATGTTGTTAACGACCCTACTATCTACACACATTCTCCATGTTCCATCTTTCTTAGGTACTAGAAGGACTGGAACAGCACAAGGACTAAGGCTCTCCCGTACATACCCTCGACTCATTAACTCATCTATTTGTCTTTGTAATTCCTTAGTTTCCTCCGGGTTACACCTATATGCAGCCTTATTTGGTAAGGTTGATCCTGGAATGAGGTCGATTTGGTGTTCTATACCTCTAATAGGTGGTAAACCAACGGGTAATTCTTCAGGGAAGACATCCTTAAACTCATGTAACAACTCCTCAAATGGTTTTCCTCCAAGTCCATTCTCAACTTCTACGGGTTTCTCTTTAGCCACCATGACGAAGACACGTTCCCCCCCTTGTATAGCTTGCTATACTTCATTTTCACTCGCAAAGATGGTAAGGTTAGTTCTCTTGTTCTTGCTGGAGGTCATAGCTCTAACAGCTTGGGGAGTCATAGGTTTTAGAATGATTTTCTTTCCCTTATCCCTCAATTCGTATTCATTCTTCCTACCATGGTGAACTACGTCCCTATCAAACTGCCAAGGACGGCCTAATAGTATGTGACAGGCATCCATAGGTATAACATCACATAGAACCTCATCAACGTAGGAACCCATGGTTAAACCCACCCTTACTTGTTTAGTGACTCTTATTTTGTTTTCATTATCCAACCAATGTAATGCATACGGTTTAGGGTGATTAGTGGTGGTGAGACCTAACTTAGCTACCATTTCAGTAGAGGCAACATTCGTACAACTACCCCCATCAATAATCAAACTACACCACTTGGTATTAACTAGACATTTTGTGTGAAAGAGTTGGTCTCTTTGTTCGGTGTTTTGTGGGATAGGATTAGCATGAAGTGTACGTAATACTAAGACATTACCAAACGTTGGGAGCTCATAGTTCTTTCCTTCTTCTTCTCTTTCTCCCAAGTAGACTTCAGGACCAGGCGCGCCATTGGACTTAGAAAGACTAACGATGCTTGAGTCTTCAAAGCTCACAACTCCTGCCATGCTTACGTCTAAATGGATGACCAAAGCTCTGATACCACTAATGATGTGAGTTGATATGAACTTTGAAACAAGAATGTAAAGATGGATTAGTATTCTGAAATGGAACGTGAATGAGTAACCAAAACAGAAAGAAAGGATAGTTTTATGGATGAATAAACCGGAACCAAGGATAGTATGCTAGGTGAAGTAGACCTATACTTCAACAAAGCGGTTGCTAGATCAAACACTCGATTGAAATAGCGAGTTTAGAGCTTGTAACGCGACTTACTCTAGACTTTGTCTTGTAAACTACAAGGACGAAACAGAAAGCTTAGCTTTACTCAAGTTTTAATTTGCCAATTGGATCCTGTATTCATTCAACTAAGTGGCTATTTATAGCCTACAAAGGGCCCTTAAACCGGTTGGTTAAGGGTGACAAAAACAAAGACTAAAGCTATATGAACATGGAGCTAATTACAAGGTAGGGAGCTAATAACAAAGCTAATGTAAACATGGAGTTAAAACCAAAGCTAGGGAGTTAAAACCAAAGCTTCACCAAGAGTAACCAGCCGTGGAGTCTTGTGTGAACATGGAGCCAACAACAAAGCTTGAGTGTACACACCATGTGAACATGGAGCTACATACGAAGTTATCAATCAGCCCCTAATCAACCTTGACCTTTTACTCCTTTATTCAGCTCCCTTGTGAGCTAACTTAGTACTTGGAGGAGGCATACTACTAGGCTGGTAGGAGGTGCTAGTATGGCTTGACTCGAGCTAATAGGAGCTAGTGTTACTTCATTGAACTCCTTAGTCTCTTCATTCGGATCAGCGACTAACTCTAGACTTTGTCTTGTAAGCAACAAGGACGTAAAAGAAAGCAATGCTTTACTCAGTTTTGTGTATAAATCTTGTGTGTTTATTCATTCAAGTTGATGGCTATTTATAGCCTACAAATCGTCCCCAAACCAGAATGGTCAAGGGTGATACAAACAAAGCTAGGGTGATACAAACAAAGCTACAATCAGCCTACTAACTCATGTGCACATCCCTTGCTTGAATGAGTGTGAACCCAAGTTATCGCATCCATATGGTCTTGATTACTTGTAAATCAGATTAGAGCAAAGTATCCACTAGCTCTTTTATTGAAAGTCGATACAAAAGAAACAGTCCCGTCAAATAACTTCTGCGAAATTCCCATGCACAACTGACTTGTTCGGACCATAACTTTGTCAATACTTGTTCAATGAGCCTTCATGAATAGTCATTGGAAAGATAAGCTCGAAATCTATCTCCTCCACTTTAAATGACTATCAAATTCCAAGTATAACTCGAGATATGGACTGATCAAAACAACGCTGCAAAATGAACTCGCATCACATGCACGACTGTCTTGTTCGGACCATAACTTTGTCAATACTTGTTCAATGAGCCTTCATGAATAGTCATTGGAAAGATAAGCTCGAAATCTATCTCCTCCATTTTGAATGACTATGAAATTCCAAGTATAACTCGAGATATGGACTGATCAAAACAACGCTGCTAAATGAACTCGCATCATACTCTCCTTCTTTGAAAAAGAATTGTCCTCAATTCTTGAACAAGTATCCCACCTGGATCAAATACAAAATTTGTTAGGATTAACACATCCTCACCCCAAATAGACATAAGTGTGGGTAACGTTGGTATTATGGCTAGACTACAAGCTCGACTCCTTTTCAAATAGGTGCAGTTTTGAATGCTTGTGAACTCTACTTTGCTTGTTGTGAAAAGGGATGAATCAAGTATCTTTTGTTGCTCCTCAAAGTATTCCGCAAGCACAATCCCTTTACTCTCCATGTTTGTTTTGGCTAAGATCAAAATTTGTTTCTTCTTGCACAACATGTTTGGTTGAAGATGATACTCGTCAAAAACAGGTGGTAACGTTGGATCAAACACCAAACTTTCCTCGTAAGTGTTTTCAAACGAGAAAATTGCTGACATTTTTTTTTGGTGAACAGTACACACGTGAACAGTAAGAAACAAATGTATCGGAACTTCAACAAAAACCACGAGATAATCAAAACCGATTAACCCTCGAACTAGCCGCACGAGTTTAACCTTTGAATTCCAATCGCAATCAGAAATTCAACTAATAACTTGGCTTCGACACTTCTTGGACCGTCTTGATTTTAAGAAAAATCAAGAGTTATAGCTCTGATACCACTAATGATGTGAGTTAATATGAACTTTGAAACAAAAACGTGAAGATTGATAGTATTCTGAATTGAACGTAACAAAAGCAACAAAACAGAATGTAAGGATGGTTTGTGAGGAAGATAGAACCGTAACCAAGGGATAGTATGCTTAGTGAAGTAGACCTATACTTCAACAAAGCGGGTGCTAAATCAAACACGCGATTGAAGTAGCGAGTTTAGAGCTTGTAACGCGACTAACTCTAGACTTTGTCTTGTAAGCAACAAGGACGTAAAAGAAAGCAATGCTTTACTCAGTTTTGTGTATAAATCTTGTGTGTTTATTCATTCAAGTTGATGGCTATTTATAGCCTACAAATCGTCCCCAAACCAGAATGGTCAAGGGTGATACAAACAAAGCTAGGGTGATACAAACAAAGCTAGGGTGATACAAACAAAGCTACAATCAGCATACCCAAGTTATCGCATCCATATGGTCTTGATTAATTGACTTGTAAATCAGATTAGAGAAAAGTATCCACTAGCTCTTTTATTGAAAGTCGATACAAAAGAAACAGTCCCGTCAAATAACTTCTGCGAAATTCCCATGCACAACTGACTTGTTCGGACCATAACTTTGTCAATACTTGTTCAATGACCCTTCATGAATAGTCATTGGAAAGATAAGCTCGAAATCTATCTCCTCCATTTTGAATGACTACGAAATTCCAAGTATAACTCGAGATATGGACTGATCAAAACAACGCTGCAAAATGAACTCGCATCACCAACTATCCCTGGACTATTGCTTTCTTTGGGATAGTTTCAGACTATCCTTGGACTATCCCTGGACAGTTGCTTTCTTTGGGATAGTTTCAGACTATCCTTGGACTATTACTTTCTTTGGGACAGTTTCCGACTATCCCTAGAATATTTCTTTCTTTGGGAGAGTTTCCGACTATCCCTGGACTATTGCTTTCTTTGGGATAGTTTCAGACTATCCTTGTTACTTTCTTTGGGACAGTTTCCGACTATCCCTAGACTATTTCTTTCTTTGGGACAGTTTCCGACTATTCCTGGACTATTGCTTTCTTTGGGACAGTTTCCGACTATCCTTGAACTATTGCATTCTTTCGGATAGTTTCAGAGTATCCCTGGACTATTGCTTTCTTCGGGATAGTTTCAGACTATCCTTGGACTATTACTTTCTTTGGGACAGTTTCCGACTATCCCTAGACTATTTCTTTCTTTGGGACAGTTTCCGACTATCCCTGGACAATTGCTTTCTTTGGGATAGTTTCAGACTATCCTTGGACTATTACTTTCTTTGGGACAGTTTCCGACAATCCCTGGACAATTGCTTGCTTTTGTATAGTTTCCGACTATCCCTGGACTTATGCTTTCTTTGGGATAGTTTCCGACTATCTCTTGACTTTTACTTTCTTTGAGATACTTTCCAACTATCCCCGGACTATTGCTTTCTTTGGAATAGTTTCAGACTATCCTTGGACTATCCCTGGACAGTTGCTTTCTTTGGGATAGTTTCAGAGTATCCCTGGATTTTTGCTTTCTTTGGGACAGTTTCCGACTATCCCTGGACAATTGCTTGCTTTTGGATAGTTTCCGACTATCTCTTGACTTTTGTTTTCTTCGGGATAGTTTCCGACTATCCCTGGACTATTGCTTTCTTTGGGATAGTTTCAGACTATCCTTGGACTATTACTTTCTTCGGGACAGTTTTCGACTATCCCTAGACTATTTCTTTCTTTGGGACAGTTTCCGACTATCCCTGGACAATTGCTTTCTTTGCGATAGTTTCCGACTATACCTTGACCATTGCTTTCATTGGGATAGTTTCCCACTATCCCTGGACATCTGTTTTCTTTGGGACAGTTTCCGACTATCCTTGAACTATTGCATTCTTTCGGATAGTTTCAGAGTATCCCTGGACTATTGCATTCTTTGGGATAGTTTTCGACTATCCCTGGATAATTGCTTTATTTGGGATAGTTTCAGACTATCCTTGGACTATTACTTTCTTTGGGACAGTTTCCGACTATCCCTAGACTATTTCTTTCTTTGGGACAGTTTCATACTATCCCTGGACTATTGCTTTCTTTGGGACAGTTTCCGACTATCCTTGAACTATTGCATTTTTTCGGATAGTTTAAGAGTATCCTTGGACTATTGCTTTCTTTGGGATAGTTTTCGACTATCCCTGGACAATTGCTTTCTTTGGGATTGTTTCCGACTATCCCTAGATTTTTGCTTTCTTTGGGACAGTTTCCGACTATCCCTGGAATATTGCTTGCTTTTGGATAGTTTCCGACTATCCCTAGACTTATGCTTTCTTTGGGAAAGTTTTCGACTATCTCTTGACTTTTGCTTTCTTTGGGATAGTTTTCGACTATCCCTGGACTATTTCTTTTTTTGGGATAGTTTTCGCCTATCCTTGGACTTTTGCTATCATTGGGACAGTTTTCGACTATCCCTGGACTAATGTTTTGTTTGGGTCAGTTTCCGACTATCCTTGAACTATTGCTTTCTTTGAGATAGTTTCCGACTATCCCTGGACTATTGCTTTCTTTGGGACAGTTTCCGACTATCCCTAGACTTTTTCTTTCTTTGGGACAGTTTCCGACTATCCTTGGACTGTTGCTTTCTTTGGGATAGTTTCAGACTATCCTTGGACTATTACTTTCTTTGGGACAGTTTCCGACTATCCTTGGACAATTGCTTGCTTTTGGATAGTTTCCGACTATCCCTGGACTTATGCTTTCTTTGGGATAGTTTCCGACTATCTCTTAACTTTTGCTTTCTTTGAGATAGTTTCCGACTATCCCTGGACTATTGCTTTCTTTGGGATAGTTTCAGACTATCCCTGGACTATTACTTTCTTTGGGAAGTTTCCGACTATCCCTAGACTATTTCTTTCCTTGGGACAGTTTCCGACTATCCCTGGACAATTGCTTTCTTTGGGATAGTTTCCGACTATACCTTGACCATTGCTTTCTTTGGGATAGTTTCCTACTATCCCTGGACATCTGTTTTCTTTGGGATTGTTTCCGACTATCCTTGAACTATTGCATTCTTTCGGATAGTTTCCGACTATCCCTGGACAGTTGCTTTCTTTGGGATAGTTTCAGAGTATCCCTTGATCCGAATCAAGGAGCTACCAAAGAGTTCATTAAAGTCACCTTAGCTCCTCATAGTCTTAGTTCAGCCACACTAACACCTCTTGCCAGATTAGTAGTATGCCTACTACAATTGACCCGAATCAAGAAGCTACTAATCCTAGTAAGGAAGTACTAAAGAGCTCAACGAAGTAATACCAGCTCCTACTTAACTATAGTCCAGCTACATTAGCACTAATAAAGAGTCGTCTTCAATTATGGAGCTAGCTCGAGTTTGAGCAGGAATAAAGGAGCAAATAGTCAAGGATATATGAAGGCATTAACTTAAGTTCACACCCATTCAAGCATGGGAATTTCGGATGCGAGTTCATTTTGCAGCATTGTTTTGATCAGTCCATATCTCGAGTTATACTTGGATTTTCGTAGTCATTCAAAATGGAGGAGATAGATTTCGAGCTTATCTTTCCAATGACTATTCATGAAGGCTCATTGAACAAGTATTGACAAAGTTATGGTCCGAACAAGTCAGCTGTGCATGGGAAAGCACCGGGGTTAAAGAGGACGTTTGAAGCTGGTTGTGTTCACTTGGTGTGCACGTCCAAATGAAGCTTTGTTATTAGCTCCATGGTCACACCAGCCACACCTTAATGCTCCCTAGCTTTGGTTTTAACTCCATGTTTACATTAGCTTTGTTATTGGCTCCAACTTTGTTTTTAGCTCCTAGTTCACATTAGGCTTAAGCTTTGTTTTTGTCACCATTGTACTTTGTTATTGTCACCCTTGACCAGCCGGTTTTAAGGGTCTTGTAGGCTATAAATAGCCGGCCATTTGAAGGAATAAACAACATCCAATTTGCAAATTAAAAACCTGAGTAAAGTTAAGCTTTGTGCTTTCTTTGTTTCGTCTTTGTAGTTTACAAGACAAAGTCTAGAGTGAGTCGCGTTACAAGCTCTAAACTCGCTACTTCAATCGCGTTGTTTGATTTAGCACCCGCTTTGTTGAAGTATAGGTCTACTTCACCTAGCATACTATCCTTGGTTACGGTTCATTCACGCTCAAAACTATCCTTTACTTTTTGTTTTGGTTACTTGTTTCACGTCCATTTCAGAATACTAATCCATCTTTGCATTCTTGTTTCAAAGTTCATATCAACTCACATCATTAGTGGTATCAGAGCTTTGGTCATCCATTTAGACGTAAGCATGGCAGGAGTTGTGAGCTTTGAAGACTCAAGCATCGTTAGTCTCTCTAAGTCCAATGGCGCACCTGTTCCTGAAGTCTACTTGGGAGAAAGAGAAGATGAACTCCCAACGTTTGGTAAGGTCTTGGTATTACGTACACTTCATGCTAATCCTATCCCACAAAACACCGAACAAAGAGACCAACTCTTTCACACAAAATGTCTAGTTAATACCAAGTGGTGTAGTTTGATTATTGATGGGGGTAGTTGTACTAATGTTGCGTCTACAGAAATGGTAGCTAAATTAGGTCTCACCACCACTAATCACCCTAAACCGTATGCTTTACATTGGTTGGATAATGAGAACAAGATAAGGGTCACTAAGCAAGTAAGGGTGGGTTTAACCATGGGTTCCTACGTTGATGAAGTTCTTTGCGATGTTATTCCTATGGATGCTTGTCATATACTTTTGGGACGTCCTTGGCAGTTTGATAGGGATGTAGTACACCATGGGAGAAAAAACGAATACGAGTTAAGGGATAAGGGAAAGAAAATCATTCTAAAACCTATGACTCCCCAAGCTGTTAGAGCTATGACCTCCAACAAAACCAATAAGCCTAACCTTACCATTGAGAGTGAAGTAGAACAGGCTTTAAAAGAGGGGGAACGTGTCTTTGACATGGGTACTATAGAGGAACCATTTAGGATTGATAATGGGTTTGGAAGGAAACAATTCGAGGAGTTGCCAAAGGAATTGGGTTTGGTCATTCCTAATGAATTACCAGCTGGTTTGACACCTAGGGAAGATCATGAAGTCTTAAGGTATGAAGATGTTAAGAACAATGTCGTGGCTAATGCTCTATTTTGTCACTACACACACTCATCCACTTTAGATGCAAGCACGCTTGGATTTGAGACCTTGAAGGACTCCATGGATGCTGATGTACTCACCGAGTGCAAGGCTGGTGTTCTTGGTACTTTTGTTGAGTTTGTTTTGCAGGTAGATCTTCCTTTTACAAGAAACCATCGTTGTGTCCCAAGGCATCCTATTTCAGAGTGTATAACTAGAGAAACTCATGGAGAAAGTCCAGCTGAAACCTTTGACATGACCAAGACCTTAGAGGTGATAAAAGAACACTTCTTTTTGCTAAAGATACAAGGGATTGATCAGAACATTGGGAGCAAATGCTTAACAAAGCCGTTCTCAAGGAGTCCTTTCAGAACAAGGGAGTACTTACCATTTTTCGAAATGACTCATTTCGGTGTTTGTTACCCAACAGATGAAGCTAGCAAAGGGCCTGACTTGTACGTTAGAGAAGTGATTCGGGAAAGGATCAAAGAAGCCTACAAAAGAAGGTCCAACAAAAACAGAAAACCGAGACTTTTCCAAGAGGATGACTTGGTTTTGGTTCACTTGAGAAAGGAGAGGTTTTCAAGCAAAAGGAAGACCAAGTGGAAGCCACAAACAGAAGTTCCATACAAGGTATACAACAATACTTGCAAGATGAAGTTGCCGGATAATTATGAAGTTCATACCACGTCCAAAGTGGGAGATTTTGCTCTTTATCTTAATGAAAATGGCTGTTCAGAATTGAGGACAATTCCTTCTAAAGGGGGAGGAGATGATCCGAATCAAGGAGCTACCAAAGAGTTCATTAAAGTCACCTTAGCTCCTCATAGTCTTAGTTCAGCCACACTAACACCTCTTGCCAGATTAGTAGTATGCCTACTACAATTGACCCGAATCAAGAAGCTACTAATCCTAGTAAGGAAGTACTAAAGAGCTCAACGAAGTAATACCAGCTCCTACTTAACTATAGTCCAGCTACATTAGCACTAATAAAGAGTCGTCTTCAATTATGGAGCTAGCTCGAGTTTGAGCAGGAATAAAGGAGCAAATAGTCAAGGATATATGAAGGCATTAACTTAAGTTCACACCCATTCAAGCATGGGAATTTCGGATGCGAGTTCATTTTGCAGCATTGTTTTGATCAGTCCATATCTCGAGTTATACTTGGATTTTCGTAGTCATTCAAAATGGAGGAGATAGATTTCGAGCTTATCTTTCCAATGACTATTCATGAAGGCTCATTGAACAAGTATTGACAAAGTTATGGTCCGAACAAGTCAGCTGTGCATGGGAAAGCACCGGGGTTAAAGAGGACGTTTGAAGCTGGTTGTGTTCACTTGGTGTGCACGTCCAAATGAAGCTTTGTTATTAGCTCCATGGTCACACCAGCCACACCTTAATGCTCCCTAGCTTTGGTTTTAACTCCGTGTTTACATTAGCTTTGTTATTGGCTCCAACTTTGTTTTTAGCTCCTAGTTCACATTAGGCTTAAGCTTTGTTTTTGTCACCATTGTACTTTGTTATTGTCACCCTTGACCAGCCGGTTTTAAGGGTCTTGTAGGCTATAAATAGCCGGCCATTTGAAGGAATAAACAACATCCAATTTGCAAATTAAAAACCTGAGTAAAGTTAAGCTTTGTGCTTTCTTTGTTTCGTCTTTGTAGTTTACAAGACAAAGTCTAGAGTGAGTCGCGTTACAAGCTCTAAACTCGCTACTTCAATCGCGTTGTTTGATTTAGCACCCGCTTTGTTGAAGTATAGGTCTACTTCACCTAGCATACTATCCTTGGTTACGGTTCATTCACGCTCAAAACTATCCTTTACTTTCTGTTTTGGTTACTTGTTTCACGTCCATTTCAGAATACTAATCCATCTTTGCATTCTTGTTTCAAAGTTCATATCAACTCACATCATCCCTGGACTATTGCTTTCTTTGGGATAATTTCCGACTATCCCTAGATTTTTGCTTTCTTTGGGACAGTTTCCGACTATCCCTGGACAATTGCTTGCTTTTGGATAGTTTCCGACTATCTCTTGACTTTTGTTTTCTTTGGGATAGTTTCCGACTATCCCTGGACTATTGCTTTCTTTGGGATAGTTTCTGACTATCCTTGGACTATTACTTTCTTCGGGACAGTTTCCGACTATCCCTAGACTATTTCTTTCTTTGGGACAGTTTCCGACTATCCCTGGACAATTGCTTTCTTTGGGATAGTTTCCGACTATACCTTGACCATTGCTTTCTTTGGGATAGTTTCCCACTATCCCTGGACATCTGTTTTCTTTGGGACAGTTTCCGACTATCCTTGAACTATTGCATTCTTTCGGATAGTTTCAGAGTATCCCTGGACTATTGCATTCTTTGGACTATTATCCCTGGACTATAGGTTCAATTCTACTAATACTAATCAACCCCTCAACATTAAGAATAACCCAGCAACCCCACTTCAATCTACTACTAAAACACCCACTGAAACTTGTCTATCCAAAGTACGTTGTTTCAAGTGTCAAGGGTTTGGTCGCTACAAAAACGCTTGTCCTAATAGGAGAGTTGTGACCTTAAGAGAGGTGATCACTGTTAGGGATAAAATATGGGAAGAGGAACAACGTATAGGGACTGTTTTCGATGTTAACGAGGAAGAGAAAGAGGAAGATATTGAGGCTTATGAACCCCCAACTTATGATAAACTCTTAGTACGACGTACTCTACATGCTAATCCCATTCAACATGATACCGAACAAAGAGACCAACTATTCCATACTAAGTGTCAAGTTAACAACAAATGGTGTAGTTTAATAATTGATGGAGGTAGTTGTACCAACGTTGCCTCAGCTGAAATGGTAACCAAACTAGGTCTACCTACTACTAATCACCCTAAACCTTATGCACTACATTGGTTAGATAACGGGAAGAAAGTGAGGGTCACTAAACAAGTAAGGGTTGGTTTGACCATGGGTTCCTATGTTGATGAGGTCCTATGTGATGTTATTCCTATGGATGCTTGTCACATACTATTGGGTCATCCTTGGCAGTTTGATAGGGATGTAGTTTACCATGGGAGAAAGAATGAGTATGAATTGAGGGATAGGGGAAAGAAAATTGTGCTAAAACCCATGACACCTCAAGATGTGTGTACCATGTTAGCTAATCGAGTCAAGAAATCCAACCTCTCCATATTTGCTAGTAAAAATGTGGTAGAACATGCCATAGAAGAGGGATAGTGTGTCTTTGTCATGGTTACTAGAGACGAACTAGTTAGGGTTGATAATGGGGTTGGAGGGAAACGATTTGAGGAGTTGCTAAAGGAACTGGGTGTTGTCATTCCTAATGAATTACCAGCTGGTTTGACACCTAGTAGAGATCATGAATCCTTAAAGTATATCAATGGCTCGCAAAAGCTAAGTCCAAGACATACCAAATGGGTGGAACTCTCGCAACCCTTTCATTTCTCTTCCAGATATAAGGATGGTAAGAGCAATGTCGTGGCTGATGCTTTATCTTGTCGCTACACACACTTATCCACCCTAGATGTAAGATCGCTTGGATTTGAGACTTTGAAGGACTACTACTTTGTGGATGCTGATTTTGGTGAAGTATTCACCAAGTACAAGGCTGGTGCTCTTAGTACTTTTGATGAGTTTGTTTTGCAGGAAGATCTTCTTTTTAAAGGGAACCATCTTTGTGTCCCAAAACATCCTATTTCAGAGTTTCTAGTTAGAGAAGCTCATAGAGGAGGACCAGCTGGACATTTTGGCATGACCAGGACCTTAGAGGTGTTAAAAGAACACTTCTTCTGGCTAAAGATACAAGGGAGTATTCAAAACATTGTGGGCAAAGGCGTGACATGTCATTTCTCAAAGAGTCCTTTCGAACCAAGAGAGTACTTGTCATTCTTCAAAATGGCTCACTTCATTATTTGTCACATAATTGATGATGCTAGCAAAAGGCTTTACTTTTACTTTCGAGGAGTGGTACGCCTACATGGGATTCCCAAGCCCATTGTTTCTGATCAAGATTCCAAGTTCCTTAGCTACTTGTGGAACACATTATGGAGAGAGCTCCATGAACAGATTCGGGAAAGGATCAAGGAGGTAAGTGAAGCCTACAAAAGAAGGTCCAACAAAAACAGGAAACCAAGACTTTTCCAAGAGGGTGACTTAGTTTGGGTTCGCTTAAGAAAGGAGAGGTTTCCAAGCAAGAGAAAGAACAAATTGATGCCACGAGTAGAAGGTCCATATAAGATCATATCAAGGGTAAACGACAATGCCTACAAGGTGGAGTTACCGGATGATTATGGAGTTCATGCCACGTTCAACGTGGGAGATCTTTCCCCTTATCTTGATGATGATGGCATTTCAGAATTGAGGACAATTCCTTTTTAAGGGGAAGGAGATGATCCGAATGAGGAAGCAACAACAAATCAGGATTTCAATGAGCTCACACTAGCTCCAAATGGTCCAAGTTCAAACCCCTTAGTCCCTCCTTCAAGTGTAGTAGGCTGCCTTCTTCAAGTGCTAAACTAGCTCTTGTGAACACCTACTTGGACCGAATAAAAGAGCTGAATACTACCTCGCTCTATTCTGACTTCCAAGTTCAAATAACAAGCAATTGGAGTTATTGCTTTCATACATTAATAAGACTCATTCACACCTCCAACCAGCCAAAGCACACCAAGAGAAAAGCACCAGATTTGGAGTATAACTAGAGGATGAATTTAGTCATTTTGGTTCAATGTATTTACTTTGTTATTATCACTTAGTAGTTTGTAACCCTTAATGAGGCTTGACTATTCTGGTTGGAGCCTCATTTGAGACGTGTTGCTTGGCTATAAATAGCCAAGTACTTGGTGAATAAAGCATTCAACTTTCATCAAACAAAATCTGAGTTAAGCTTTGCTTTCCTTTTCGTCTTTGTAGTTCACAAGACAAAGTATTAGAGTAAGTCGCGTTACAAGCTCTATACTCGCTATTTCAATCGAGTGTTTGAATTAGCACCCGCTTTGTTGAGGTATAGGTCTATCTCACTTAGCACACTATCCTTGGTTACTTTCTATCATCACTTTACAGCAACTATTTCAACCTGATTTCATTGCTTTTTTTCGTTCATTTCAATTTACTATCAATCTCCAAATCACTTGTTCAAAGTTCAATTTAACTCACATCAACTATACTTGGACCATTGCTTTCTTTGAGATAGTTTCCCACTATCCCTGGACATCTGTTTTCTTTGGGACAGTTTCCGACTATCCTTGAACTATTGCTTTCTTTGGGATAGTTTCCGACTATCCCTCGACAATTTCTTTCTTTGGGACAGTTTCAGACTATCCCTGGACTATTGCTTTCTTTGGGATAGTTTCAGACTATCCCTGGACTATTGCTTTCTTTGGGATAGTTTCCAACTATCCCTGAACTTTTGCTTTCTTTAGGATATTTTCCGACTATCCCTGGACATCTGTTTTCTTTGGGTCAGTTTCCAACTATCCTTGAACTATTGCTTTCTTTGAGATAGTTTCGACTATCCCTGGACTATTGCTTTCTATGGGATAGTTTCCGACTATCGATGGACTTTTGCTTTCTTTGGGACAGTTTCCGACTATCCCTGGACTATTGCTTTCTTTGGGATGGTTTCCGTCTATCTCTGGACTATTGCTTTCTTTGGGATAGTTTCAAACTTTCCTTGGACTATTACTTTCTTTGGGACAGTTTTCGACTATCCCTAGACTATTTCTTTCTTTGTGACAGTTTCGGATTATCCCTGGAATATTGGTTTCTTTGGGATAGTTTCCGACTATACTTGGACCATTGCTTTCTTTGGGATAGTTTCCCACTATCCCTGGACATCTGTTTTCTTTGGGACAGTTTACGACTATCCCTGGACTATTGCTTTCTTTGGGATGGTTTCCGACTATCTCTGGACTATTGCTTTCTTTGGGATAGTTTCAAACTTTCTTTGGACTATTACTTCCTTTGGGACAGTTTTCGACTATCCCTAGACTATTTCTTTCTTTGTGACAGTTTCCGATTATCCCTGTAATATTGGTTTCTTTGGGATAGTTTCCGACTATACTTGGACCATTGCTTTCTTTGGGATAGTTTCCCACTATCCCTAGACATCTGTTTTCTTTGGGACAGTTTACGACTATCCTTGAACTATTGCTTTCTTTGGGATAGTTTACGACTATCCCTCGACAATTTCTTTCTATGGGACAGTTTTAGACTATCCCTGAACTATTGCTTTCTTTGGGATAGTTTCCAACTATCCCTGAACTTTTGCTTTCTTTGGTATAGGTTCCGACTATACCTGGACCATTGCTTTCTTTGGGATAGTTTCAGACTATCCTTGGACTATTACTTTCTTTGGGACAGTTTCTGACTATCCCTAGACTATTTCTTTCTTTGGGACAGTTTCCGACTATCCCTGGACAATTGCTTTCTTTTGGATAGTTTCCGACTTTACCTTGACCATTGCTTTCTTTGGGATAGTTTCCCACTATCCCTGGACATCTGTTTTCTTTGGGACAGTTTCCGACTATCCTTGAACTATTGCATTCTTTCGGATAGTTTCAGAGTATCCCTGGACTATTGCATTCTTTGGGATAGTTTTCGACTATACCTGGACAATTGCTTTCTTTGGGATAGTTTCCGACTATCCCTAGATTTTTGCTTTCTTTGGGACAGTTTCCGACTATTCCTGGACAATTGCTTTCTTTTGGATAGTTTCCGACTATCCCTAGACTTATGCTTTCTTTGGGATAGTTTCCGACTATCTCTTGACTTTTGCTTTCTTTGGGATAGTTTCCGACTATCTCTTGACTCTTGCTTTCTTTAGGATAGTTTTCACTATCCTTGGATTATTTCTTTCTTTGGGATTGTTTTCGCCTATCCTTCGACATTTGCTATCATTGGGAAAGTTTTCGACTATCCCTGGACTTCTGTTTTCTTTGGGTCAGTTTCCGACTATCCTTGAACTATTGCTTTCTTTGAGATAGTTTCCGACTATCCCCGGACTATTGCTTTCTTTGGGATAGTTTCAGACTATCCTTGGACTATTACTTTCCTTGGGACAGTTTCCGACTATCCCTAGACTATTTCTTTCTTTGGAACAGTTTTCGACTATCCCTGGACTATTGCTTTCTTTGGGATAGTTTCAGACTATCCTTGGACTATTACTTTCTTTGGAACAGTTTTCGACTATCCCTGGACAATTGCTTTCTTTGGGTTAGTTTCCGACTATCCCTAGATTTTTGCTTTCTTTGGGACAGTATCCGACTATCCCTGGACAATTGCTTGCTTTTGGATAGTTTCCGACTATCTCTAGACTTATGCTTTCTTTGGGATAGTTTCAGACTATCCTTGGACTATTACTTTCTTTGGGACATTTTCCGACTATCCCTGAACTTTTGCTTTCTTTGGGATAGGTTCCGACTATACCTAGACCATTGCTTTCATTGGGATAGTTTCCCACTATCCCTGGACATCTATTTTCTATGGGATATTTTCCGACTATCCCTGGACTATTGCTTTCTTTGGGATAGTTTTCGATTATCCCTGGACATCTGTTTTCTTTGGGTCAGTTTCCGACTATCCTTGAACTATTGCTTTATTTTAGATAGTTTCCGACAATATGATGTGAGTTAGAATGAACTTTGAACATGTGATTTGGAGATTGATAGTGAATTGAAATGAACGAAACAAAGCAACGAAATCAGGTTGAAATAGTTACCTTAAGTGATGATAGAACGTAACCAAGGATAGTGTGCTAAGTGAGATAGACCTATACCTCAACGAAGCGGATGCTAATTCGAACACTCGATTGAAATAGCGAGTATAGAGCTTGTAACGCGACTTATTCTAATACTTTGTCTTGTGAACTACAAAGACGAAAAGGAAAGCAAAGCTTAACTCAGATTTTGGTTGATGAAAGTTGAATGCTTTATTCATCAAATGAGTGGCTATTTATAGCCTAAAAACGTCCCCAAAGAGAGGCTGATGTGAGTTAAGATGAACTTTGAAACAAGAATGTGAAGATGGATTAGTATTCTGAAATGAACGTAAACAAAGTAACCAAAACAGAATGTAGGGATAGTTTAAGGATGAATAAACCGTAACCAAAGGATAGTATGCTTAGTGAAGTTGACCTATACCCCAACAAAGCGGGTGCTAAATCAAACACGCGATTGAAGTAGCGAGTTTAGAGCTTGTAACGCGACTTACTCTAGACTTTGTCTTGTAAACAACAAGGACGTAAAAGAAAGCTTAGCTTTACTCAGGTTTTTGATATGAAAATTGGATCCCTTATTCATTCAAATAGATGGATATATATAGCCTACAACAAGACCCTTAAACCGGCTGGTTAGGGTGACAAAAACAAAGCTTACACCTTATGTGAACTAGGAGCTAATAACAATGCTATGTAAACTGGGAGCTAATAACAAAGCCATGTAAACTAGGAGCTAATAACAAAGCTTTAACAAGGAGTAATGAGGCGCGGCATCTATGTGAACAAGGAGCCACAAACAAAGCTAACAAGGGAGCCTTTAGACGTGTACACCATGTGAACACAATCAGCCTCAAACACCTTCATAACTTCAGTACACTTCCCATGCTTGAATGAGTGTGAACCCAAGTTAATGTCTTCATATTACCTTGATTATTTGCTCCTTTATTCAGCTCACACACGAGCTAGTTCACCAATTGTAGTAAGCACACTACTAAGCTGGTAAGGGGTGCTAGTGTGGCTGAACTAAGACCATGAGGAGCTAAGGTGACTTCATTGAACTCTTTGGTAGCTCCTTGATTCGGATCATCTCCTCTCCCTTGGAAAGAAATTGTCCTCAATTCTGAAAAGCCATCTTCATCAAGATAAAGAGCAAAATCTCCCACTTTGGACGTGGTATGAACTTCATAACTATCCGGCAACTTCATCTTGCAACCATGGTTGTTTCCCTTGTATGGAGCTTCTGCTTGGGACATCAATCTGGTCTTTCTCTTGATAGCTTCACCCGTTGTGTAACCAATACTGAGGTGAGTCATTGCGGAGGATGGCAAGTACTCTCCTGGTTTGAGGGGACTCTTTGGGAAAGGACTTGTCAAGTATTTGCTCATGATGCTTAGATTACTCCCTTGTGTCCTTAGCAAAAGGAAGTGCTCCTTCAACGTCTCTAAGGTCCTGGTTATGTCATAACCTACAGCTGGTCCTCCTCCTCGAGCTTCTCTAGTTATACACTCTGAAATAGGATGTTTTGGGACACAAAAATGGTTCTCTTTAGGAAGAAGATCGTCCTGCAAAACAAACTCATCAAAAGTGTTAAGAGTAACAGCCTTGCACTTGGTGAGTATATCAGCCTCCGTGGAGTAATATTCCTTCAAGGTCTCCATTCCAAACATGCTTGCATCTTCGGTGGATGAGTGTATGCAGTGACAAGATAAAGCATTAGCCATGACATTGTTCTTTCCATCTTCATCCTTTAGAAGTCCATGACCTCTATTAGGTGCCAAACAAACTGGAATCCTAGTAGGAATGACAACACCTAGTTTTTTAGCCACTCTTCAGATTGTTTTCCTTCACAATCACCATTAACCTTAACTGGTTCCTCTTTAGTAGTTTTGATGTCATCTAACTCCTCCTCTTCTATAGTATGTACTCCCACATTTTTACTAGCAAATATTGAGAGGTTGGGTTTTCCGACTCGATTGGTTAGCATGTTACAAACGTTTTGAGGTGTCATGGGTTTGAGTACAATTTTCCTTCCCTTATCACTCAATTCATACTCATTTCTTCTCCCATGGTGAACTACGTCCCTATCAAACTGCCAAGGACGGCCTAATAGTATGTGACAAGCATCCATAGGAATAACATCACACAAAACCTCATCAACGTAGGAACCCATGGTTAAACCAACCCTCACTTGTTTAGTGACCCTTACTTTGCTCCCGTTGTTTAACCAATGTAATGCATAAGGGTTAGGGTGATTAGTAGTAGCTAGACCTAGTTTGTCTACCATTTCAGTTGAGGCAACGTTGGTACAACTACCTCCATCAATGATTAAACTACACCATTTGTCTTTAACTTGACACTTAGTATGGAATAGCTGGTCTCTTTGTTCGGTGTCATGTTGAATGGGGTTAGCATGTAAAGTACGTAGTACTAAGAGTGTGTCATAAGCCGGGGGTTCATAAGCCTCAATATCTTCTTCTTCCTCTTCCTCTCCCTCATTAACATTAAAAACAGCTCCTATACGTTGTTCCTCTTCCCATAACTCATCCCTAACAGTGATCACTTCCCTTAGGGTCACAACTCTTTTGTTAGGACAAGCGTTTTTGTAGTGACCAAACCCTTGACACTTGAAACAACGTACCTTGGATAGACTAGTTTCAGTGGGTGTTTTGGGAGTAGATTGGGGTGGGGCTGTGGGGTTGTTCTTATTAGTGAAGGGTTGATTAGTATTAGTAGTATTGGCCTTATTCACTTCATCCGTTCGTGACCAAGTATGACTCCTACTAGGCTCACCCTCGTGTTTTCCCTTCCCTTGTGCCTCAATTTTTAGACACAACCCACACAAAGTATCAAAATCAGAATAAGGACATAAATCAACCGTATTAGCAATACTACAATTTAGCCCACGTAAGAACCTAGCCATTTTTATTTCTTCGTTTTCCTCTACTTCTCCCATTAGAACTAAGATCTCAAATTCTTCTATGTACTCACTAACACTCATTCTTCCTTGTACAAGATTAGCAATCTTTTTGTATAAGGATAACTTGTGCGTAGTTGGAACATACCTCTTACGTAGTTTACGTTTTAAGGACTCCCAAGAAGAAATCTTACCCTTCCCATTCCTGGTGCGTTGTACCTTAAGTCCTTCATACCAAAGGGAAGCCCCTTTGCTTAGCTTTAGGATGGCGTATTTGCACCTCTCTTCGTCCTCTAAATCCTTGAAGTCAAAGAGCTTCTCCATGTTTCTTTCCCACTCCAAGTAAACTTCAGGGTCAGTACCACCATTAAACTCAGGAAGTTCATTTACCTTGATCTTGTCCACCGGTTCCCTTCTTGGTTGGAAGCGAGACTTTTTGGGCTGGAAGTTCTCCAACGCCTTCTTTAGTTGTTCCAAGAAAGTAGGATCTTCAAAGTTCAACACTCCTGCCATTCTTTACGTCTAAATGATGACCAAAGCTCTGATACCACTAATGATGTGAGTTAAGATGAACTTTGAAACAAGAATGTGAAGATGGATTAGTATTCTGAAATGAACGTAAACAAAGTAACCAAAACAGAATGTAGGGATAGTTTAAGGATGAATAAACCGTAACCAAAGGATAGTATGCTTAGTGAAGTAGACCTATCCCCCAACAAAGCGGGTGCTAAATCAAACACGCGATTGAAGTAGCGAGTTTAGAGCTTGTAACGCGACTTACTCTAGACTTTGTCTTGTAAACAACAAGGACGTAAAAGAAAGCTTAGCTTTACTCAGGTTTTTGATATGAAAATTGGATCCCTTATTCATTCAAATAGATGGATATATATAGCCTACAACAAGACCCTTAAACCGGCTGGTTAGGGTGACAAAAACAAAGCTTACACCTTATGTGAACTAGGAGCTAATAACAATGCTATGTAAACTAGGAGCTAATAACAAAGCCATGTAAACTAGGAGCTAATAACAAAGCTTTAACAAGGAGTAATGAGGCGCGGCATCTATGTGAACAAGGAGCCACAAACAAAGCTAATAAGGGAGCCTTTAGACGTGTACACCATGTGAACACAATCAGCCTCAAACACCTTCATAACTTCAGTACACTTCCCATGCTTGAATGAGTGTGAACCCAAGTTAATGTCTTCATATTACCTTGATTATTTGCTCCTTTATTCAGCTCACACACGAGCTAGTTCACCAATTTTAGTAAGCACACTACTAAGCTGGTAAGGGGTGCTAGTGTGGCTGAACTAAGACCATGAGGAGCTAAGGTGACTTCATTGAACTCTTTGGTAGCTCCTTGATTCCGATCAGAGGCCAACCAGAATAGTCAAGCCTCTTAAAGAGGGTGATACAAACAAAGAAAGGGAAAAGAACTTAGACAACTAGATACAATGCATCAATGGGAACACATTCAGCCTACTAAATCAGATGCACAGCCCTTGTTTGCATGAGAGGTTTGATGAGTGTGAACCCAAGTTAATGTATCCATATGGTCTTGATTATTTGACTTGTAAATCAGATTAGAGCAGTGTATGTTCTTGCTCTTTTATTCGGTCCAAGTAGGTGCTTGCACGAGCTAGTTCAGCACTTGAAGAAGGCACACTACTAGACTTGAAGAAGGGGCTAAGGGGGTTGGACTAGGACCATTTGGAGCTAGTGTGAGTTCATTGAACTCTTGGTTTGTTGTTGCTTCTTCATTCGGATCATCTCCTCTCCTTTGAAAAGGAATTGTCCTCAATTCTGAAATGCCGTCATCATCAAGATAAGGAGAAAGGTCTCCCACATTGAACGTGGCATGAACTCCATAATCATCCGGTAACTCCACCTTGTAGGCATTGTTGTTTACCCTTGATATGATCTTGTATGGACCTTCTGCTCGTGGCATCAACTTGTTCTTTCTCTTGCTTGGAAACCTCTCCTTTCTTTAGTGAACCCAAACTAAGTCACCCTCTTGGAATAGTCTTGGTTTCCTGTTTTTGTTGGATCTTCTTTTGTAGGCTTCATTTACCTCCTTGATCCTTTCTCGAATTTGCTCGTGGAGTTTTATCATGGATTTAAGCTTTGACTCTGCGTCTTTGTGGACTAACTCATCCTTAGGTAGAGGAATCAGGTCCAAAGGCATATAAGGATTGATTCCATACACGGCCTCAAAAGGAGAATGAGAGGTAGCATAAGTAGGAGAACGATTGTAAGCAAACTCAGCGTGGGCAAGCTTGACATCCCAATCCTTTTGAGTCTTGCTCACAAGGCCCCTTAGCAACGTGCCTAAGGTGCGATTGGTAACTTCGGTTTGTCCATCTGTTTGTGGATGATGAGAAGTGCTAAATAAGAGCTTGGTCCCTACCTTCCTCCATAATGTGTTCCAAAAATAGCTAAGGAACTTTGAATCACGATCCAAAACAATGGATTTAGGTACTCCATGGAGGCGCACCACTTCTTTGAAGTACAAATCGGTTACATTGCTAGCATCATCGGTTTTGTGACAAGCAATGAAGTGAGCCATTTTTGAGAACCGGTCTACCACCACCATGATAGCATCTTTCCCCCTAGCTGTTCTTGGCAAGGCCACGATGAAGTCCATGGACACATCTTCCCATGGTCTTTTAGGAGTGGGTAAGGGCATATAGGCTCCTGGCTTGAAAGAACTCTTGGCAAATTGGCAAACACACTTGCTCACTACATGTTGAACGCTCCCTTGCATTTTTGGCCAAAAGAAGTGCTCTTTTAAGACTTCCAATGTTCTTGTGATGCCAAAATGACCCGCTAATCCTCCCCCATGAGCTTCTCTAACCAGCAACTCTCTGATGGGATGTTTGGGAACACAAAGTCGATTTCCCTTGAAAAGAAATCCTTCCTGCAAAACAAACTCGTCAAAGGCTCCCTCCTTGCATTTGGTGAAAGATTCACCAAAATCAGCATCATTTTTGTAGTAATCCTTTAGAGTTTCAAATCCAAGCAATCTAACATTCAAAGTAGACAATAGAGTGTAGCGGCGGGATAATGCATCAGCCACCACGTTACTCTTACCGTCCTTGTATTTTGAAGAGAAATGAAAGGATTGCAAGAATTCCACCCACTTGGCATGCCTTGGACTTAGATTTTGTTGGCCATTGATGTACTTTAGGGACTCATGATCTGAATGGAGAATAAAGTGGTTAGTACGAAGATAATGACTCCAATGATCAAGAGCTCATACTATGGCATAGAATTCCTTGTCGTAGGTGCAATAATTCAGCCTTGCTCCATTGAGTTTTTCTGAAAAATAGGCAATGGGGCGCCTATTTTGCACGAGGACAGCACCAATTCCTACTCCACTAGCGTCACATTCAACCTCAAATGGTTGAGAGAAATCAGGAAGAGCTAGAATAGGAGCGGAACACAACTTCTCCTTGATGGCTTCAAAAGTATCTTGGGCAGCCTTGGACCAAACGAACGTACCCTTCTTCAAACACTCGGTGATAGGACTTGTGATGGTACTAAAGTCCTTAATGAACCTCCTGTAGAAAGAAGCCAACCCATGGAATGATCTTACTTCAGTTATGGTAGAAGGGATTGGCCAAGTACGGATGGACTCTATCTTGGTTTGATCAACGGATACTCCATCTTTGGACACCACATAGCCAAGGAACACCACGCTTTCTACAAAGAAAGCACACTTCTCCTTCTTGCCAAAGAGTTGTTGTTTGCGTAGTGTCGTAAATAGTAGCCTTAAGTGCTCCATATGCTCCGCCAAAGACCTGCTATAAACAAGAATATCATCCAAATAAACCACAATGAATCGACCTAAATAGGCCTTGAGTACTTCATTCATTAGTCTCATGAATGTGCTTGGAGCGTTGGTGAGACCAAATGGCATAACCGTCCATTCATAGAGCCCATGCTTAGTCTTGAATGCTGTCTTCCACTCATCCCCCTCTCTCATTCTAATTTGATGATACCCACTTCTCAAATCGATTTTGGAGAAGATCACAGCCCCATGAAGCTCATCCAACATATCATACAATCTTGGAATAGGAAATCTATATTTGATGGTAATGTTGTTAACTGCCCTACTATCCACACACATTCTCCAAGTTCCATCTTTCTTAGGTACTAAAAGGACTGGAACAGCGCAAGGACTAAGGCTTTCACGTACATACCCTCGACTCATTAATTCATCAATTTGTCTTTGCAATTCCTTAGTCTCCTCTGGATTACACCTATAGGCTGCCTTATTTGGCAAGGCCGCTCCTGGAACGAGGTCAATTTGGTGTTCTATGCCTCGAATAGGTGGTAAACCAGCTGGTAATTCCTTAGGGAAAACGTCCTCAAATTCATGTAACAATTCCTCAAATGGTTTTCCCCCAAGCCCATTCTCAACTACTGAGGGTTCCTCTCTAGCAACCATGACAAAGATACGTTCCCCCCTTGTAAGGCCTGTTCTACTTCACTCTCACTAGCAAATATGGTGAGGTTAGGTTTCTTAGTTTTGTTGGCTGCCATTGCACGAACAGCTTGAGGTGTCATGGATTTTAGCACGATTTTCTTTCCCTTATTCCTCAATTCGTATTCATTCTTCCTCCCATGGTGTACTACATCCCTATCAAACTGCCAAGGACGTCCTAAAAGTATATGACACGCATCCATAGGAATGACATCACATAAAACCTCATCGACATAAGACCCCATGGTTAAACCCACTCTTACTTGCTTAGTAACCCTCACTTTGTTCCCATCGTCCAACCAATGTAGTGCATAAGGTTTAGGGTGACTAGTGGTGGTTAGGCCTAATTTGGTTACCATTTTAGTTGAGGCAACATTTGTGCAACTACCCCCATCAATTATCAAGCTACACCATTTGTTGTTAACTTGACATTTAGTGTGGAAGAGTCGATCCCTTTGTTCAGTGTTGTGCGGGATGGGGTTGGCATGAAGTGTACGTAGTACCAAAATAGTATCATACGTTGGGGGTTCATAATACTCTCTTTCTTCATCCCCTTCTTCTTCTCCCTCATTAAACACAGCCCCTATGCGTTGCTCTTCCTCCCACATATCATCTCTGAAAGGCATTATTTCTCTCAAGGTCACGACTCTCTTATTAGGACAAGCATTTTTATAGTGACCAAAGCCTTGGCACTTGAAGCAACGTACTTTGGACAAACTAGTTTCAGTGGGTGTCTTAATTGTGGGTTGAGTCGGGTTACTCTTAATGGTAAGGGGTTGATTAGTGTTAACCGAATTTGCTTTGTTACTCCCCTCACTTCGTGACCAGGTATGACTCTTACTAGACTCACTCTCATACTTAGTTTTCCCTTGTGCCTCAATTTTCAAACATAACCCACCCAAAGTATCAAAATCAGAGTATGGACATAAATCAACTGTATTAGCAATACTACGATTTAACCCACGTAAAAACCTAGCCATTTTTATCTCTTCGTTTTCTTCTACTTCCCCCATTAATACCAAGTTCTCAAACTCCTCAATGTACTCGCTAACACTCATCCTTCCTTGTATGAGATTAGCAATTTTTTTGTATAAGGATAACTTATGCGTAGTTGGAACATACCTCTTACGTAGCTTTCGTTTCAAGGATTCCCAAGAAGAAATCTTACCCTTTCCATCCCTGATGCGTTGTATTTTCAGCCCTTCATACCAAAGAGAAGCCCCTTTGCTTAGCTTCAGAATTGCTTACTTGCACCTCTCCTCGTCCTCCAAGTCTTTGAAATCAAAAAGCTTCTCAATGTTTCTTTCCCATTCCAAATAAACTTCAGGAACAGTACCTCCAATGAACTCAGGGAGTTCGTTCACTTTGATTCTGTCCACCGGCTCTCTTCTTGCTTGGAAACGAGAATTCATGGGCTGGTAGTTCTCCAATGCTTTCTTTAGGTGCTCCAAGAAGTTAGGGTCGTCAAAGTTCACTCCTCCTGCCATGCCTTACGTCTTAGGAAGACCAAAGCTCTGATACCACTAATGATGTGAGTTAGAATGAACTTTGAACAAGTGATTTGGAGATTGATAGTAAATTGAAATGAACGAAACAAAGCAACGAAATCAGGTTGAAATAGTTACTGTAAGTGATGATAGAACGTAACCAAGGATAGTGTGCTAAGTGAGATAGACCTATACCTCAACAAAGCGGGCGCTAATTCAAACACTCGATTGAAATAGCGAGAATAGAGCTTGTAACGCGACTTACTCTAATACTTTGTCTTATGAACTACAAAGACGAAAAGGAAAGCAAAGCTTAACTCAGATTTTGTTTGATGAAAGTTGAATGCTTTATTCATCAAATGGGTGGCTATTTATAACCTACAAACGTCCCCAAAGAGAGGCCAACCAGAATGGTCAAGCCTCTTAAAGAGGGTGATACAAACAAAAAAAGGGAAAAGAACTTAGACAACTAGATACAATGCATCAATGGGAACACATTCAGCCTACTAAATCAGATGCACAGCCCTTGTTTGCATGAGAGGTTTGATGAGTGTGAACCCAAGTTAATGTATCCATATGGTCATGATTATTTGACTTGTAAATCAGATTAGAGCAGTGTATGTTCTTGCTCTTTTGTTCGGTCCAAGTAGGTGCTTGCACGAGCTAGTTCAGCACTTGAAGAAGGCACACTACTAGACTTGAAGGAGGGGCTATGGGGGTTGGACTAGGACCATTTGGAGCTAGTGTGAGTTCATTGAACTCTTGGTTTGTTGTTGCTTCTTCATTCGGATCACAATACCTGGACCATTGCTTTCTTTGGGATAGTTTCCCACCATCCCTGGACATCTGTTTTCTTTGGGACAGTTTCCGACTATCCTTAAACTATTGCTTTCTTTGGGATAGTTTCCGACTATCGCTGGACGATTGCTTTCTTTGGGATAGTTTCCGACTATTCCTGGACTTTTTCTATCATTGGGACAGTTTCTGACTATCCCTGGACTATTGCTTTCTTTGGGATAGTTTCCAACTATCCCTTGACTTTTGCTTTCTTTGGGATAGTTTCTGACTATCCTTGGACTATTACTTTCTTTGAAACAGTTTCCGACTATCCCTAGACTATTTCTTTCTTTGGGACAGTTTCCAACTATCCCTGGACAATTGCTTTCTTTGGGATAGTTTCCGACTATACCTTGACCATTGCTTTCTTTGGGATAGTTTCCCACTATCCCTGGACATCTGTTTTCTTCGGGACAGTTTCCGACTATCCTTGAACTATTGCATTCTTTCGGATAGTTTCCGACTATCCCTGGACAGTTGCTTTCTATGGGATAGTTTCAGAGTATCCCTGGACTATTGCTTTCTTTGGGATAGTTTTCGACTATCCCTGGACAATTGCTTTCTTTGGGATAGTTTCCGACTATCCCTAGATTTTTGCTTTCTTTGGGACAGTTTCCGACTATCCCTGGACAATTGCTTGCTTTTGGATAGTTTCCGACTATCCCTAGACTTGTGCTTTCTTTGGGATAGTTTCCGACTATCTCTTGACTTTTGCTATAAAAAACGCCAAAAAACCCCTCCCTGCCTCTGGGTAGGCAGGGGGCAGGCCCCCTGGACTTCGAATAAGAAGCCAGGGTCAGGCTAGGCTTCGCATGCCAGAAACAAGGACTAGGGGCAATCCCCCAACCTTGTATAAAAAACGCCAAAAACCCCTCCCTGCCTTTGGGCAGGCAGGGGGCAAGCTCTCTGAGCTTCGAACAAAGGGCAAAGGTCAGGTTGCACCTTTGAAAAAGGAAAAGCAGGCTGAAATGAAAGACATTCATAGCAGATTCAAGTGTTTTTACAAAAGCATTAATAAAATCCAAAAAGCAAAGAGGTTGAAAATTACAGAGATGGCCGGCCCATCAGAGCTCGGGCACGAAAGTTAAAGATTATCACAAGGAAAAAATACAGTAGGATCAGAGCAAAAGAAAATGGCAGAGCCCCTGCACATCAGACGTTGGGGGCATCCTTACTGGCACCATCAGCCTCCTCAGCCGCCTTGCTAGCTCGAGCTTCATTCTTAACGGAGTAAAGATTCCTGAAAGCTTCCTCATCAAAATCAGGGAATATCTCCCTGATTACCTCCATGACAAGTTCCAGCGAGGAGTTAGCCCCATCCTGAAAACTGGTATCCACTGCAATCTCAGTCTCCTCTAGGATGGTATCTTTCTCCCGTTGCCATTCTTCACCCTTGGCCTTCAAGTCAGCTTGAGCCTGCTTAAGCTCCGAGTCAGCCTTCGACAAACGCTCCTCCAGGTCGACTGCTTTCCTTTTGGTATGTTCCATTTCAGCCAGAGACTTGTTTGCCTGTTCCACCGCCAGCTTGCTCCTCTTCAAATCCGCTTCCAGCTTCGACACTTCTTTCATGGCCTTCTCCCCCTGGAGCTTCCATCGAGTCGCCTGACCCTTCATTTCCTCCATCTCACCTTCCTGCTTCGCCAACTTATCCTTCAAGTTGCTGATCAGGGTGGCATCCCTTTCCACCATGGCCAGACGATCAGGGGGGAGCCTCAGGAGTGACAATCAGCTCCTCATCGCTCAGGCGGCTGAGAGCCGCCAACTCAGCTAAGGCTTGTAGCACCCTAGAAGTGCGCTGAATATATTGGATCACTTGATGGGAGGTAGAAGTCACAGACTTGGTGAGGCGATCCGCCAGGATGGCCCTAGAATTTGAAAGCAGGGCAGAGACATCCACACTATCACCCGCAGTATAATGGAACTCCGTGTTCTCTTCTGAGAAGAGAGTACCTGGAATCTCACGGGCTGTGCGCTTAGGCTCAGAGGTCTCAACGTCGGTCTCCAAGTCAACCACATGAGCAGCCCCAGAGGATTCTCTACCTCTTTTTCTCCTGCATTCCAGGGGGACGCTCTCCCCAGTTCCTTCAGAGTTGGCAGGGTGTGATCCCTGGGGGGTGTGGGTCCCCGCAGGGGAATCACCCCGTTTGCCGGCAGGGGAAGGGGTGGCCTCTGAGGTGACCTCTGCCTCTGTACCCTGGACACCAGAGGGAGGAGCCGTCGGCTTGACAGGCGGCAACCTTGGAGGAAGAGGAAGCCTTCGACTGGCTGAAAGACTCTTCACAAACCTCATCAGATTCTTCTCACCCTTCTTATAGCTCGAAGGAAGGGAAGGACGCTTTGAAATAATCACGAAATCCTCGGTCAAGCCAAGCCTCTTTATCTCCTTCCTCGACCAGAGGCGAGATTTGGGGTCTGCAGGGTAAAAAAGAGCAACCGGTTAGAAAGAAACATAGAAAAGCAGAGCAACAAGACCGGTAAAAATCCCTAAACTACCTTCTTTAAGACCAGGAATCAGGCCCACACGGCCCAAATAGTTATCCGTGGCAATGAGCTCCGCGTGAGGAAGCCAGAAGGCAGGGCCACAGACGCCAGATTTATCAGTGACAGCCGCAAATTTCTTGACCACTTTCTCGTCCAGCAGGCTTAATTTTACCTCCAAGGCCTTCCCCCCAACACCCGGGTGGTATTCCTCGCGAGTTTCCAGGCGAGTATGGACGTGATTTCTAAAATGTCTGGGAATCTTCCACCCAGAAGCGCTGTGTACATATAAAAAATTGTTTTTCCAGTCTTTCAGACTGTTTAAGGCCGGCCAAACTAAGGTATAACCCTTCTGCCTCTGAAGGGACCAATATATCCAGGGGAGCCATCCCCCCCTGATAAAGATACCATTTGCAGCCCCACCATAAAACGCAGGGCATCAATAGTGGGTCCCTCCCCATGGAAGATACAGGTCCAAGTGTAGGATATTAATGACCTGATCGCACTGGCTGTCAACTGAGCTATGGCCACATTCATTCTCCTGAAGGCCTCCTCCAGGAAAGGGTGCAGGGAGAATCGCAGGCCGAACTCCAAGCTTTTGTGATAGATGGCTATGCAGCCGTCAGGGGGACAACACACTGTGTCCTTCTCCCCAGGAATCACAATTGTATACCCTTCCCCAAAATTATAAAAGTCCTCAATGGCCCCAGCAGCATTAAGCGCCAAAATTAAATCCCGATTTTTGGCTTCAGGGTAAGTCCTTAAAGGAATATGGTACTTGACCTTATCTAGGTAGTATGTCCTCCCCTTCTCCCTAGGGACAAGGGGACCAGCTATCCTAGAAGGGTCTATCTCCAGAGCCTCGTCGTCGGAGTCAACGACGTCAAAGGGGGCAGGTTCAGGGGAGTTGGCATCCTCCCCCTCAGAATGATCCTGCCCGGTAAATCTAATCCCAGATGAGGAGGCCAGGTTGATCCTATCCTCCCCTCCATCCTCCGACCTCTCAGGCGACGGGTCGATAAAAGAAAGAATACGAGCGCGAGACATCGATTCAAGAAGATGAAGATATGAAGAAACTAAAAAGAAAAGGGTTTTAAGGGCAAGATTCTAACCTAGAAACGGTGATCGCCGCGTGAAAATCCGAGGAAGGAAGCTTCTCAGTCTTGAGAAAAGAGTTCCCAAGCAGTAGAGAAATGAAGAAGGTTTTCGAGTTTGAGAAGTGAGAAAAAGAGAAATAGGGGGAGGAGGGAGGCTTATATAAGCCCAGGAAGCCGAAAGGCCGCCTCTCTGACAGTACTTCCCCAAAAAACTACCCCACGTGTCGTGCTTTGAACATCAACCGCTCGCCTCTTCCCAAGAAGGGCCTCGAAAAGGCAAAGGTTGTCAGAGGGCTGATCACCTAATGACGTCGTCCCCGCATTCATTCAAAAAAAAAACAACAAAAATAAAATGGGCAAACCAAACAGCCTGATCTTTTTTTCATTCATTAGGGAAAAAGGCCCAAAATGGGCAAGTTACATCTGAAACAAATTAAAAAAAAGGTACAAATGAGAGCCCAACTCTGGCTCAACCCACCAGTCTGCAAACCTTGGGCAGTCCTAGTCATCGTCAGGGCCCAAATAATCCCTTGGGCTGTTATCACCCAAAGCTGACCCCCAGTCCCAGTCATCTGAATCCTTGAAAGGATCAGTGGGAAGGTCCTCCTCGCCACCGCCGGAGGAGTAGCCTTGGCCCTCACTATCCCCGGAGTCACGACTGCTGATATCCCAGTCCCTGCCATAAGGGACCGTCCTGACGTCGTCGCAGGAACCACAGCCCGTCTTCTTCACAGGGGAAGAAGGGCCTGACTCAGGGGATGAAGTAAGCTCAGAGCAATTAGGAACAAATTGCTCGGGGTGTAGCCAGGGGAAGCACGTATGGCATCCCCTATCAAAGCAGCCAGAGCAGCGCCCAGTCATGAGCCCAGGTGGGGATAAAGATCGGATGGGACGCTTGCCTGCCCTGGCAACTCTCGTTCTGGGTAGTCCTCCTCCTGGCATTCAGAGAGGAACGAAGTCGAAGTCGCCTACTGCGACGCAAGGCCAGAAAAGCTGCCCTTGGATACCTTAACCTCCAAAATCCCTTGAAGCGAAACGTGCCCACACGAACCCCGCAGCGAAGAACTGTTTTCTTAACCCAAGACATTGTTCTTGTAAAGAGAATAAAAGCTAGAAGAAGGATTGAGGATGAAACGTAAGAAGTGGTAAGGATTGAAATTTATACAAGGTTGGAGCACACCATTTATGGCACCCCAACCACTTCAATAGAAGAAGAGCCAATCACTGAGGAGGCACGCTGCCCAAAAATCCTCTTTGCAAGAGGTAATCATGAGCTGAAAGACATTCCGACTCTTCGCATATCTCATGCAGTTGAGTTTCCTTCCTTGGGAACATGCAACGCATTAAATGCTAAGAGGTCAACCTCCCATCCTGAGAGATCGCCTGCCAAGGAGAGCCCTGCTTCCCCTTAACCGGCGAGGGCCAATTGATAGGGGTCGGTAGCCTGCAAACGGGCCGCCCGTCATTCGGGTCCCGGGGTGACCCGACCTGGGAATAAAGGACCTACCAAGCAGGTCACGGAGCAAGAAGCCATCACTCTAAGGCATCCGTCTGCCTGGCAGGGCATCACCGCCCTGCCAAGCAGGGCAACCAGTATTCCCTGCCTCCTGGTTCTTAGGAGTTCGCATGCCCAGCAGGGACAGAGGAAACCAAGGACCTTCCCGTCATTTTGCCTAAGGTAAGGGTGAATGAGTGAATGAGGTGAAGCCACTTGTCACCTTCTCATCCACCCATTCTCCCACTCTCTCTCCTCCATCCTCTCTCTTGTGGGAAGGTATAAATACTCTTCCATTTCCCACAAGAAAGGGGGTTGGAAATTCTCTCTCTAGACTCTCACTCTAAAAACCGCCACCTAGTTCCTCACGAGCTAGGTTCGTTAAGGTATTCCACAAACTGACTTAGGCATCGGAGAGGGTTCCCCCGGACACCTCCGGGGCCCTGTGTGTTCCTTGTGCAGGGGCAGGCCGTCTCCGCCGGGAAAGTTTGACCATCGGAGTGAGGAGAAGGGGAGAGTCAATTGAAGGCTTACATTGACCACTTTAGGACTTAAAACACCATAGCAAAGGATCCGAACTCAGAATCGGGTCTAATTGATTCCATACCGGAACAAAATGTAAGTTCTTTATATGAATTTATCATGTTCTAATTAATAAATGAACATAACAATAAACTCAAAAGCGGAAGTAAATAATAAGATCTAGAAATAACCTCAACCATTGCTTATCGGATTCCTAAACAGCTTTATCAACAACCCAAAAATACCGTCCCCGAAAACAATCGACCGTTGTTTGGGATAAAATTTGTGCATCCAGAAATGACGTGGCATCCTCTAAGTCAAAAGTCAAGGTCAAAAAGTCAAGGGATCGAAAGTGGAAAATTACGAAAGTCAAAAGTCGTGAAAGTCGTAAGTCCAACACGAATTAGAATCAACAAGTCAACCCGAAGATGAGACCAAGTAATGATGATGGGCCGAGCATAGCCCAATGCTAAAAGAAACCCCTATCCCAAGCAATAGACCCGGTCAACCAACAACCCCCTAAACTCTAGGGATGGTTCCACCAGAGCGGGAGAGAATTGAGGAAACAGAAGAGGAAGGGGATATAAACCTAACAACCACGGCAAGAGCATCATTCAAGCTATCTTCAACAAAAAATCAACCCTACGCAAGAATACAAAAATATACCTAGCAATCATCTACGATCAAATAAATACTGAGACTTGTATTTGTTTTCCATTTATTTTCTCCGCTCATAGTAGAAACTTGGCGGGATTCCGACTCCCCCGCGGTTTTTTCCCACATTGGGTTTCCGCGCCACCAATTCTTGTGTCTCCTTGCTTTCTTGCGTTGTTTTTCATTCGTAGATTCGATTCGTTTTGTTAGTTTGCGAAGTGCTAGTTCGATGACTTTAACCCACAATTTAAAACGTAACCCGGTAAATTTTTACCAAAACAATTTGGCGCCCACCGTGGCGCAAAGTGATCGTTTGCTAGCCAAATCCTACAACAAGACGACTCGCATACCATCATGTCCGGATCCGATTCAAATCCTTCCCGCAGTCTGGAGACCTCGACTCAGTCCACTGAAGGAGCACAGCCCCTGAGATCAGCGAGTTTACTTTTCACACCACTCACTCAAGCAATTCCCACCAGCCTGGCAACTGGACCTGTACCGACGGCTTCAAAGCCACCTCACCCGCCTGTGGTGTCAAAGGCACTCAACCCCTTCAAGACCAGCAAAGAAAGCTCCACATCTAGGACATCAGTCCATGGGGGGGGGGGGTTCTGAAATCCCTACTCCGCCAGACCCCCTGAAGGAGGTGCTCCAGGGGATTAATGCTCTGCATCAGGCGGTGAAGACTCTGTAGAGAGACAATCGAGACATAAGAGCCAAGATGTTGGCAACGTCATGTTGGAGCAAGTGTCCTCCACAATAGTGCATTGATATATTAAATCTCATGGACGGAATATACTTGGGATAATTAGTACATCGATACTCCACGTCAGTTGATTAACGTAAATCGATAACGCTCAGCTGACTAGAGTTAGACGTTATTATCGTAAGACGGCGGTGATCAACTGATCCCTTTCGGTCACACCTATAGGATGAGACCCAAATAGAAAACTAATTATTTGTATTTGATACAGTTACTCAGTTCCTTACGTATATATTTGATATATGCTTTGTAACGAGAGTTATGTATTGGAGATAGAGTTTAGAACTCAGTCAGATTAAGTTTATTAGTCTATTATACGATAATTGACTGAATAAATTTCACGTCTTATTAATACGATTAAATAAGACCTAATTTAGTATTTAAACGGTAATTACTAAATTAGTTGAGGTTTTGTATGCTTTTATGGGTAGTGATAATTAGCCATTAATATTTACAAGAAGTTGTAAATTTAGCTAAGTAATTATTATTATGGAACCTATTATATATAGATATAATAGTAATGTACTACTTAAAGAGTTAAGAGTATATTATTTATTTGATGTGATCAATTATATGAGATAATTGATCATGTCACACATAAGCATTTGTATGACAAATGACAAAAATAAAATGGACCCATTTTATGTACATGTATATGGCACACTAGTAAAAATAAGGGCAATAATGGTTGTTCTTATTTATGTGCATGCATGAATAATAGTAATTATTACACTAGACCCTAGACCTTATGCATGCAAATAAAATAAAGCAATTGGTCTTCCCTAGGGTAAGGGTGGCCGGTTTTGGGGGTTGATATAAGGGAACATTTTGTTCTCTTTTTAACTCCATTCATTCATTAGTGATTTTGCTTTTACCTCTTCTCCAAAAATACTCTCATACTAATATTCATCTTTATTATTAAAGTAGTAATATTCATAATATTAGTATAGGTTCATCACTACTATTATCTAGTTAATAATAATAGTGATTATTTGGGTTGAATCTTGGTGCAACTAGAAGGAGATCTTCTACTTTGGAGATTCAAGATTTTGGAGGATCATCCATACTAATATAAGCTCAAGAACAATAAGAAAAGGAGTTTTCTTATTGTGCCCATTATTTTCTCTTTGTTTATGTAAGGAAATCTCTTCTTGTATCTAGTTTTTGTCATTTTATGTCATGCATGTAACTAGATCTTTATATACTAAATTAACAAGTAATTTAGTAACTAATTAGAGAAGTCTAATTAGAGGGTTATGAACCTTTCAAGTGGTATCAGAGCTTTGTTGTTGCATGCATTTTGATTTTTGACAATTTTTCCGGGTTATATGATAACTTTGTAAAAACCAAAAATTATGTGTAAAAATTAGTTTCACACGAAATTTTAGGGTACATGCATACCTAATGACCTCAAAATGGTTGTGGTCGAGTTTGGTAATTTTTGGAATTAATTTGCTAATTTATAATCATTTATGCCTTAAAAACCGAGTTTTTATGCCTATTTGATGTTAAAGGTTAACTAAAAATAGTTGCATGTTGTTTTTGGGTATGATATTTTTTTGTACATTTTATCATATGTTTAAGGACATATTTGTAAATTTTTGAAATTTATTTTGTCCTTTTGGGATGTTTATTTTTTTTTATTGGATAAAAATCGATAAACATGCATTTATTTGTTCCAAATTTATTCGAAATTTTTTGTGGACAAATTTTTGTTTTTTGAGTTCCTGGAAATGTTCCAGAATGTACAAACATTTTTATTTTTATTTTTGGGTGTTTTATGATTTAATTTGAATTTATTTCATAAAATTGACCATTTACCGATTAAATTAGCAAATTAAATCAATTCAAACTAATTTTTTTTTATCTTTCAAATTAGTAGAGACTAATTCTTGAAATTCCAAATTGGTTTGGAAAAATTAGTTTGAGCTTAATTGAGAATTAAGTGTTGATTAATGATTTTTAATGGTTAAAAATCGATAAATTCCATAAAAACCGAGCTAGGATGAACTTGATAAATTATAGGGCGATTTTGGCATGATTTTTACAGCATTTTATTTATTTTAATTTTGTTGAATGAATGAATGTCATTTTATTGATTATTTTGCAAGATTGTACCTAGTATGGCCTAGTATTTTAATCGGTATTACCCGTAATGTAAGGGAATATCGATTTGGTTGTAATTAATTGCGATCTCGTATCGCCCGTTTGTAATAATTAATAGTTTTATTTATACAAATGTATAATAGGAATGCTATGTATTCATTTGTATCATTTGTAATTAATTATTATGAAGACGGAGATTACCCAAGACGGTGGACAAAAGACGGTGCCTTTTGGAGGTGTTCCTTTGAAGAGGCCAGGGACCAAGGAGTTGGTTTCCAATTTTGTAATAGTCTAGTTAATTAGATTAGCTAGATGGCCATACTAGGATTTATTTTGTTTGATGCTTGCTTTATTTTCGCTCATGCCAAAATCGCCAATCATGCATTTTATTTTTCGATTGTCAATTCACAAATTTACGTAATCACCAACTTAGTTCACTTATAAGTGATTAGTAACTTAATATTGACAAGACCTCTCACATGCATAGTAACAACTGAGATATAGCCTTACCAATTAAAGCACCTATGAACCCCTTGTTCATTAGGGCAACCACAACGTGGACCCCTTTTTACCTTGGGTAAGTAAGGTGATAAGATCACATGCCAAGATTGGGTTGGACTGAACGAGATAAGAGTTATTTCAGGGCTAGGAGATGGATTTGGTTGAAATACGTCAACCGAGAGTTCTAGAGTAGAATTGGTCGAGTAATGACTTACCGTTTTTACATAAGGATTGTATGCGATGTTAGTTCTTATCTAAATGCGGGTCTCGGATTCACTTATATAATTTTGTGAGGGGTCATTATATGAGTGACTTGTTAAAATTGTTTTACAAGTAATTTATATAACAATGGATGTTAATATTTCCTAAATTTTGTTGTAGTATTTATAATTCGCTATGGCTACCAATGCAACCATTCAACTCGGAAAGGATTCTTGGCTTAGGTCCGTTATGGACAAATGTATCTTGAAAGACGATGGAAGTAATTTCATCGAGTGGGAGTCAACCATAAAAGGTGCGGCGTTGATCCGAATGAGGAGACTAAGGAGTTCAATGAAGTAACACTAGCTCCTCTTAGCTCAAGTCAAGCCACACTAGCTCCTCCTACTAGCTTAGTGGTATGTCTTCTTCAAGTACTAAGTTAGCTCACAAGGGAGCTGAATAAAGGAGTAAAGGAGTCACGGTTGATTATGGGCTGATTGGTTGCTTCGTTGTTAGCTCCATGTTCACATGGTGTGTACACTCAAGCTTTGTTTTCATCTCCATGTTCACACAAAGAGACCAAGGCTGATTACTCTTCACTTAGCATAGTATTTAGCTCCTAGTTCACATTAGTCTAGCTTTGTTTTTGTCACCATTGTACTTTGTTTTTGTCACCCTTGGCCAGCCGATTTTAAGGCTCTTGTAGGCTATAAATAGCCGGCCATTTGAAGGCATAAACCATCCAATTTGCAAATTAAAAATCTGAGTAAAGTTAAGCTTTGTGCTTTCTTTGTTTCGTCTTTGTAGTTTACAAGACAAGGTCTAGAGTGAGTCGCGTTACAAACTCTAAACTCGCTATTTCAATCGAGTGTTTGATCTAGCAAAGCGCTTTGTTGAAGTATAGGTCTACTTCACCTAGCATACTATCCTTTGGTTACGTTTATTTCATCCCAAAACTATCTTTACATTCTGTTTTGGTCTACTTATTCACGTCCATTTCAGTATACTAACCATATCTCTCAATCTTGTTTCAAAGTTCATATCAACTCACATCATTAGTGGTATCAGAGCTTTGGTCATCCATTTATACGTAAGCATGGCAGGAGTTGTGAGCTTTGAAGAATCAAGCATCATGAGTCTTTCTAAGTCCAATGGCGCACCTGTTTCTGAAGTCTACTTGGAAGAAAGAGAAGATGAACTCCCAACGTTTGGTAAGGTCTTAGTATTACGTACACTTCATGCTAATCCTATCCCACAAAACACCGAACAAAGAGACCAACTCTTTCACACAAAATGTCTAGTTAATACCAAGTGGTGTAGTCTGATTATTGATGGGGGTAGTTGTACAAATGTGGCCTCTACTGAAATGGTTTCTAAGTTAGGTCTAACCACTACTAATCACCCTAAACCGTATGCTTTACATTGGTTGGATAATGAGAACAAGATAAGGGTCACTAAACAAGTAAGGGTGGGTTTAACCATGGGTTCCTACGTTGATGAGGTTCTATGTGATGTTATACCTATGGATGCTTGTCATATACTATTAGGCCGTCCTTGGCAGTTTGATAGGGACGTAGTTCATCATGGGAGAAAGAATGAATATGAATTAAGGGATAAGGGAAAGAAAATCGTTCTAAAACCCATGACTCCCCAAGCTGTTAGAGCTATGACCTCCAGCAAGAACAAAAGACCCAACCTCACCATCTTTGCTAGTGAAAATGAAGTAGAGCAAGCGATACAAGAAGGGGAACGTGTATTTGTCATGGTAGCTAAAGAGAAACCCGTAGAAGTTGAGAATAGACTTGGAGGAAAACCATTAGAGGAGTTGTTACATGAGTTTAAGGATGTCTTCCCCGAGGAATTACCCGTTGGTTTACCACCTATTAGAGGTATAGAACATCAAATCGACCTCATTCCAGGATCAACCTTACCCAATAAGGCTGCCTATAGGTGTAATCCGGAAGAAACTAAGGAATTACAAAGACAAATAGATGAGTTGATGAGTAGAGGGTATGTGCGGGAGAGCCTTAGTCCTTGTGCTGTTCCAGTTCTTTTAGTACCTAAGAAGGATGGAACATGGAGAATGTGTGTAGATAGTAGAGCCGTTAACAACATCACCATCAAGTATAGGTTTCCTATTCCAAGGTTAGATGATATGTTAGATGAGCTTCATGGGGCGGTGGTCTTCTCCAAAATTGATCTAAGGAGTGGTTACCATCAAATCAGAATGAAGGAGGGAGATGAATGGAAGACCGCTTTCAAAACCAAACATGGACTATATGAGTGGACGGTCATGCCATTTGGTCTTACCAACGCTCCAAGCACGTTCATGAGGTTAATGAACGAGGTACTCAAGGCCTACCTAGGTCGCTTTGTTGTGGTTTACTTGGATGATATACTTGTGTATAGCAGGTCCTTGGAAGAACATATGGAGCACTTGAGGCTAATCTTCACCACACTTCGCAAACAACAACTTTTTGGGAAGAAGGAGAAGTGTGCCTTCTTTGTGGAGAGTGTAGTATTCCTTGGCTACGTAGTATCCAAAGGAGGGGTATCAGTTGATCAAACCAAAGTGGAATCCATACGTACTTGGCCAATTCCTTCCACCATTACAGAAGTAAGGTCTTTTCATGGTTTGGCTTCTTTTTACAGGAGATTTATCAAGGATTTCAGCACTATCACAAGCCCCATCACCGAGTGCTTGAAGAAAGGCGCATTTGTTTGGACCAAAGCTGCCCAAGAAGCCTTTGAAGCCATTAAAGAGAAGCTATGCTCCGCTCCTATCTTAGCCCTTCCTGATTTCTCTCAACCATTTGAGGTGGAATGTGACGCTAGTGGAGTTGGAATTGGAGCTGTTCTTGTGCAAAATAAGCGCCCCATTGCCTACTTCTCAGAAAAACTCAATGGAGCAAGGCTGAACTATTGCACCTACGACAAGGAGTTCTATGCCATAGTAAGAGCTCTTGATCATTGGAGTCATTACCTACGTACTAACCATTTTGTTCTTCATTCAGATCATGAGTCCTTAAAATATATCAATGGCCAACAAAAGTTAAGTCCAAGGCATGCCAAGTGGGTAGAATTCTTACAATCCTTTCACTTCTCTTCAAAATACAAAGATGGAAAGAGTAACGTAGTAGCTGATGCACTATCCCGCCGCTACACTTTACTATCTACTTTGGATGTGAGGTTGCTTGGATTTGAGACTCTAAAAGACTACTACAACAATGATGCTGACTTTGGTGAAACCTTCACCAAATGCAAGGAGGGAGCCTTTGATGAGTTTGTTTTGCAGGAAGGGTTTCTTTTCAAAGGGAACCGCCTGTGTGTACCCAAGCATCCCATTAGAGAGCTACTGGTTAGAGAAGCTCATGGAGGAGGATTAGCGGGTCATTTTGGCATTACAAGAACGTTGGAAGTCTTAAAGGAGCACTTCTTTTGGCCAAAGATGCAAGGGAGCGTCCAGAATGTGGTGAGTAAGTGTGTGACTTGCCAATTTGCCAAGAGTTCCTTCAAACCTGGAGTTTACACGCCCTTGCCCACTCCTAGTAGACCATGGGAAGATGTATCCATGGATTTCATTGTAGCCTTACCAAGAACCGCTAGAGGAAAAGATGCTATCATGGTGGTGGTAGATCGTTTTTCAAAGATGGCTCACTTCATTGCTTGCCACAAGACAGATGATGCTAGCAATGTTGCTGACTTATACTTCAAGGAGGTAGTGCGTCTACATGGGATACCCAAGTCCATAGTCTCTGATCGTGACTCAAAGTTCCTTAGTTACTTTTGGAACACATTATGGAGGAAGGTGGGAACCAAGCTCTTATTTAGCACTTCTCATCATCCACAAACAGATGGACAAACTGAGGTTACCAATCGCACCTTGGGAACGTTATTAAGGGGCCTTGTAAGTAAGACTCAAAAGGATTGGGATATCAAGCTTGCCCATGCTGAGTTTGCCTACAATCGCTCCCCCACTTATGCTACTTCTCATTCCCCTTTTGAGGCTGTATATGGGATCAATCCTTACATGCCCTTGGACCTGATTCCGCTACCAAAAGATGAGTTAGTTCACAAGGATGCGGAGTCCAAACTAAAGGCTATGATCAAACTCCACGAGCAGATACAAGAAAGGATCAAGGAGGTCAATGAAGCATACAAAAGGAAGTCCAACAAGAACAGGAAGCCAAGACTTTTCCAAGAGGGTGACTTAGTTTGGGTGCACTTGAGGAAGGAAAGGTTTCCAAGTAAAAGGAAGAATAAACTGATGCCACGAGCTGAAGGACCTTACAAGATCATATCCAAGGTAAATGATAATGCTTACAAGGTAGAATTACCGGATGATTATGGAGTCCATGCCACGTTCAACATAGGGGACCTTTCTCCCTACCTAGATGATGATGGCATTTCAGAATTGAGGACAATTCCCTTTCAAGGGGGAGGAGATGATCCGAATGAGGAGACTAAGGAGTTCAATGAAGTAACACTAGCTCCTCTTAGCTCAAGTCAAGCCACACTAGCTCCTCCTACTAGCTTAGTGGTATGTCTTCTTCAAGTACTAAGTTAGCTCACAAGGGAGCTGAATAAAGGAGTAAAGGAGTCACGGTTGATTATGGGCTGATTGGTTGCTTCGTTGTTAGCTCCATGTTCACATGGTGTGTACACTCAAGCTTTGTTTTCATCTCCATGTTCACACAAAGAGACCAAGGCTGATTACTCTTCACTTAGCATAGTATTTAGCTCCTAGTTCACATTAGTCTAGCTTTGTTTTTGTCACCATTGTACTTTGTTTTTGTCACCCTTGGCCAGCCGATTTTAAGGCTCTTGTAGGCTATAAATAGCCGGCCATTTGAAGGCATAAACCATCCAATTTGCAAATTAAAAATCTGAGTAAAGTTAAGCTTTGTGCTTTCTTTGTTTCGTCTTTGTAGTTTACAAGACAAGGTCTAGAGTGAGTCGCGTTACAAACTCTAAACTCGCTATTTCAATCGAGTGTTTGATCTAGCAAAGCGCTTTGTTGAAGTATAGGTCTACTTCACCTAGCATACTATCCTTTGGTTACGTTTATTTCATCCCAAAACTATCTTTACATTCTGTTTTGGTCTACTTATTCACGTCCATTTCAGTATACTAACCATATCTCTCAATCTTGTTTCAAAGTTCATATCAACTCACATCAGGCGTTGTCCGACAACGTCCTTTGTTACTTGAACGAGCCACCACCCAATGAACCCGGTCCTAGAGCCACCGCGGCACAAAGGACCGCCTATGAGGAGTTTTTGAAGATATCTAACGATATCAAGAATGTATTGATATGGTCAATGTCTCCAAAACTCAAGCTTCAATATATTACCCTTAATGCATATGAGATATTCTCAAGGGTTACGACGACTTTTTCTCAATCACCTGACATCCGTCAATATGAAGCTATGATGAAATTCTTCGAGGGTAAGCTAGAAAAGGGTCAAAAAGTTGGTCCCCATGTGCTCAAGATGATTGAGCATATTGACACTCTAGAGCGTCTAGGGTGTAGCATTCCCAAGAAGCTTGCGATAGGTCGCATTCTACACTCACTCCCCTCCAAGTTCTCCCAAATTAGGGTGAATTACAATATGCATGGCATGGACAAGAGTTTCCAAGAGCTTCATGCACTCCTCAACCAAGCGGAGAGGGACATGGAGGCTAGTGGGAGTGAGAAGAGAGACATGCTCTCCATGAAAATGAAGAATCTCAATCTTGGGGTTCAAAAGGGTAAAAACAAGGGTAAGACCAAATTCAAGAGACAAGGAAAAGACAAGAACAAAGGAAAAGCTATTGAGAATAGCAAACCTAAGGCTAAGGTTAACAAACATGCCGACGCCGATTGCTATTATTGTAATGGCAAGGGACATTGGAAGCGCAATTGTCCCAAATATTTGAAAGATTTGAAGAACAAGAAAGACGAGAGTGAGACTCCGTCAGGTATTGTCCTCACTTCTCTCTATATGATAGACATTAACTATACTTGCACTTCCACTTGGGTATTAGATACCGGATGTGGTTCTCATCTTTGTAATCATTTACAGGGGCTGAGGGACGTGCGAGCACTAGCCAAGGGTGATGTTGACCTACGCATGGGAAATGGAGCTAGAGTAGCTGCTATATCCGTAGGCACTTATGTACTCACTCTAGCTAGTGGTTTTGAGTTGTATTTGAATAATTGTTATTTCGTACCAACTTTAACTAAGAACATTATCTCCATTTCCGTACTTGATATGGAAGGTTTTTCTTTCCTTTATGATTAAGGACAATTGTTGTACTTTTTCATTTAATGACATGGTTTATGGTAAAGCTACGTCTATCGGAGGTATTTATGTTCTAGATAATGTTAATGATATATATCATGTAGAAAACAAGAAGCTCAAAACGGGTGAACCTAATCAATCCTACCTTTGGCATTGTCGTTTAGGACACATAAACGAACGACGCATAAAGAGACTTGTTTCAACGAAACTTCTCAAACCGTTTGATTACGAATCTTATGGCGCATGCGAGTCTTGCCTTTTGGGCAAGATGACTCGTGCTCCTTTCTCAAGTAAAGGAACACGAGCAAGTGAGGTATTGGGCCTTATACATACCGATGTGTGTGGCCCAATGACTATCACCGCTAGGGGTGGTTACAACTACTTCATTACTTTTACCGACGACTTAAGTAGATATGGGTATGTCTACTTAATGAGGCACAAGAGCGATGCTTTTGAAAAGTTCAAAGAGTTTCAAAGTGAAGTAGAGAACCAATTGGATAAAAAGATTAAAGTACTACGATCCGATCGTGGTGGTGAATACCTAAATAATGAATTTGATTCACACCTAAAAGATTGTGGCATAGTATCACAATGGACTCCTCCTGGCACACCACAATTGAATGGTGTGGCCGAAAGGAGAAACCGAACTTTATTAGATATGGTTCGGTCCATGATGAGTCTCACTGAGCTTCCTGATTCATTTTGGGGTTTTGCCATTTTGTCCGCAATATTTTCACTAAATCGAAGCCCGACTAAAGCAGCCAATAAGACACCATATGAGATATGGAAGGGAAGGGTTCCTTATTTGTTGTTTATGAGAATATGGGGTTGTGAGGCATATGTTCAGAACAAGTCTGACAACAAACTCGCACCAAGATCCGACAAATGTCTGTTTGTAGGGTATCCAAAGGAAACACAAGGTTAATACTTCTACAATCGTCATGAAAACAAAGTATTTGTGGCTCGTGACGCTGTCTTTCTAGAAAATGACTTCATTTCTAGAAGACAGAGTGGGAGAAAATTTGAACTTGATGAAGTCCAAGAGCCACAAACCGAGAATGAAGTGGAGGAAAGCGTTCCCTCCTCCTCGGAGACGGTTGATGTTCCCTTTGAACCTAGGAAATCCACGAGGGTTAGTCATCCTCCTGATCGATACCTTGGTATTGTCGAGGAAGATGCGTTAGACATGTTACTTTGCGAAAGTGACGAACCTACAACCTACAAAGCGACCATATCTAGTCGTGATTCCATGCAATGGCTTGAAGCCATGCGATCCGAAATGGACTCTATGCACGAAAACCAAGTGTGGGGTTTGGTTGATTTACCTGAAAAGGTGAGACCTCTTCAGTGTAAGTGGATCTTTAAGATCAAGAATGGCATAGATGGACATAAAGATGTCTACAAAGCCAGATTGGTGGCAAAGGGTTTTACTCAAGTTCATGGTCTTCACTATGACGAAACCTTTGCTCCAGTCGCAATGCTTCGCTCCATAAGGATTATCCTAGCGATTGCCGCATTTCATGATTATGAGATTTGGCAAATGGATGTCAAAACCGCCTTCTTGAATGGGATTCTAGAAGAGGAAGTGTATATGACACAACCAGAAGGTTTTGTAGATACATCTAATCCTAGGAAGGTATGCAAGCTTAAGAGATCCATTTATGGTCTTAAGCAAGCGTCCAGAAGTTGGAATCATCGCTTTGATCATGTTATCAAACAGTATGGATTTGTTCGAAGTGTCGAGGAACCTTGTTTGTACATGAAGTTTAGTGGGAGTAAGGTAACCTTTCTTGTCTTGTATGTGGATGACATACTTCTTATCGGGAATGACTTTCCGATGCTTGCTTCCGTAAAGGAGTGGCTAGGAAAACACTTCCAAATGAAAGATTTGGGAAATGCACAATGCATTTTGGGTATTCGGATCCATAGAGATAGGTCCAAAAGGACGTTGGTATTAAGTCAAGAAGCTTATATAGATAAGATTCTTGATAGATTCAATATGAAAGACTCTAAGAGAGGCTTTCTTCACATGAGTCAAGGTACCATTTTGTGCAAGTCACAGTGTCCTTCCACACCCGAAGAGATTGAACGCATGAAGTTGATCCCATATGCTTCCGCTGTTGGATCAATCATGTATGCCATGACGTGCACTCGTCCCAATGTTTCGTATGCTTTGAGCATGACGAGTCGTTATCAAGCCAATCCAGGTGAAAGTCACTGGACAGCCGTAAAGAACATCCTTAAGTACTTGCGAAGGACCAAGGATTCGTTCTTAGTGTTTGGAGGGGATATTGAGTTACGTGTAAGAGGTTACACGGATGCCAGTTTCCAATCCGATCGGGATGATTTGAAGTCCCAATTCGGCTATGTTTATATGTTGAATGGAGGAGCCATTAGTTGGAAGAGCTCCAAGCAAAGTGTCACCGCGGATTCTACAACAGAAGCTGAGTACATCGCGGCTTCAGAAGCTGCAAAGGAAGCTGTTTGGATTCGTCAGTTTTTGGAAGGACTAGGAGTAGTCCACTCCGTCGAAGATCCTATCACCATATATTGTGATAACAGCGGGGCCATTTTTTTAGCAAAAGAGCCCAAGTCTAGCAATAAGTCTAGACATGTACTTAGGAAATACCACGTGATAAGAGATCTCGAGGAAATGAAGGAAATCGATATATGTAAGGTTGGGACAGACGAGAATATCGCCGATCCTTTAACCAAGCCTCTTTCAAAGGCTAAACATGATGGTCATGTTGTCGCAATAGGATTGAGAAAAGTCCCAGATTTTCTTTAAGTTATCTAAGATGTAATAATTGGATATTGTAGCAATTTTTACATTTCTGATAATAGCATTCATTGTTCGAGTTTCAATATGAACTCTTTTATTTAGTTTGACTAAAACTTATACTTTGTTCATTCGAATGGATTGTGAGACAATCTTGAACCCTATTCAAGTGAACATTTGAACATGGTATTTTTGCCCCTTGTCACTTAATGAGGTGACGACTCGGAGTGACAAGATTGTAAGTTGATCGATGGTTAGTTCAAGACCATGGGGTCATGGAGATGACTGGTCATTTACATAGGCAGACTGATTGTCACTCTGCCGGGCAGTGACCACAATAGAGTCCCTTATCAAAATAGTTGAGGCCTGGTCGTGGCGAGGATTTCTATTTTATTCCTATGAATCGATTCTTTAGACTGGCGACCATTTATCTGAGTCAGTGCAGTTTCCAATTGGCTTTGGTTGGTGTCCTAGGTCGTACCGTGAAAGAAGGCTGATGGACATCTTCTGGGTCATGGTGATCTGCATTATACAGTATAAGATGGGTCAACAGGAATTGTCCACCCACGTTGGGTACAAACATCCTTGGGCCACTCAAGGAGAAGTAACTGAAAATGCATGGCCACGCTCGGAAATAGATCTATGGTAGATTTTCCGGTCAGACAGTTATTCTCCAGATCGAGAAAACCACTCTAATTATAATTAAATCACAAGTGCGACCTGAAAGACACCTTGTGATGAGTGGGAGGATGTGACATCAAAGAGACAAGAGAATCGGTAGCACACAACTTGTGTAGACAAGTGGGAGATATTGATGGGGCAGGAGTCCTCCGCAATATAGTGGCTACATGCACAACTTGTATCGGACAAGTGGGAGATTGTTGGAGCAAGTGTCCTCCACAATAGTGCATTGATATATTAAATCTCATGGACGGATATACTTGGGATAATTAGTACATCGATACTCCACGTCAGTTAATTAACGTAAATCGATAACGCTCAGCTGACTAGAGTTAGACGTTATTGTCGTAAGACGGCGGTGATCAACTGATCCCTTTCGTCCTATAGGATGAGATCCAAATAGAAAACTAATTATTTGTATTTGATACAGTTAATCAGTTCCTTACATATATATTTGATATATGCTTTGTAATGAGAGTTATTTATTGGAGATAGAGTTTAGAACTCAGTCAGATTAAGTTTATTAGTCTATTATACGATAATTGACTGGATAAATTTCACGTCTTATTAATACGATTAAATAAGACCTAATTTAGTATTTAAACGTTAATTACTAAATTAGTTGAGGTTTTGTATGCTTTTATGGGTAGTGATAATTAGCCATTAATATTTACAAGAAGTTGTAAATTTAGCTAAGTAATTATTATTATGGAACCTATTATATATAGATATAATAGTAATGTACTACTTAAAGAGTTAAGAGTATATTATTTATTTGATGTGATCAATTATATGAGATAATTGATCATGTCACACATAAGCATTTGTATGACAAATGACAAAAATAAAATGGACCCATTTTATGTACATGTATATGGCACACTAGTAAAAATAAGGGCAATAATGGTTGTTCTTATTTATGTGCATGCATGAATAATAGTAATTATTACACTAGACCCTAGACCTTATGCATGCAAATAAAATAAAGCAATTGGTCTTCCCTAGGGTAAGGGTGGCCGGTTTTGGGGGTTGATATAAGGGAACATTTTGTTCTCTTTTTAACTCCATTCATTCATTAGTGATTTTGCTTTTACCTCTTCTCCAAAAATACTCTCATACTAATATTCATCTTTATTATTAAAGTAGTAATATTCATAATATTAGTATAGGTTCATCACTACTATTATCTAGTTAATAATAATAGTGATTATTTGGGTTGAATCTTGGTGCAACTAGAAGGAGATCTTCTACTTTGGAGATTCAAGATTTTGGAGGATCATCCATACTAATATAAGCTCAAGAACAATAAGAAAAGGAGTTTTCTTATTGTGCCCATTATTTCCTCTTTGTTTATGTAAGGAAATCTCTTCTTGTATCTAGTTTTTGTCATTTTATGTCATGCATGTAACTAGATCTTTATATACTAAATTAACAAGTAATTTAGTAACTAATTAGAGAAGTCTAATTAGAGGGTTATGAACCTTTCACGTCAAAGTCTTCAACTGAACAAGTCCAATCGCCACTAGAAGTCTTGCCCCTGATACCTGAAGGAGAGTCTGGCACCCGCATAGAACCTGTCGCCAGCATGCAAACCTCAAGGACGCTCCCTCAGGAGTTGGTCACCAGGCTAGACTTGGGATTAGCACCACCAGACCAAGCCATTGAACCTCGAGGGCTCGGCTACCTGACCCATGGCCCCACATTCGGCGGATCTTACAGCACAAGTAATACCCCCTTTGGCACTGAAAATCGGGAAATTAATTCGTTGTCCTTTGCAGGTACCAGTCCACCAGGCAACAGGATGGCAGCCAACGAATTCACCAGGGGTGAACACCATGTCCAGTAGTCAGCCCTCCGGAGGAGCGTGAGCAACTCCCAACCAGCAGGCACCTGGATGGCAGCCAGCAATCCCAATCAATCCGGCGATCGGCGGTAGCAGTTCGCACCACGGAGCAATTTGGCCACCCAGGGTCCCGCTCCAGCAGGCACCAGAATGGCAATCCAGATCTGCAGCGGCTACGCCTTTCCTTCTTCCACCTCCTCCTCCGAGCAGTCAGCACCTTGGAGGACCTCAGACAGGGAGTGCACCTTTCAGCTTTCCTCCACCTGCTTCTAACCCTCCTGCAGGAGCAGTCAGTGCAGCAGATCAGCAGTATCAGAAGTTGAGAGAGCTGAGGGAGCTGATCAACAAAATTTCTGGGATGCCACGCCCCCTGGAGAGAGCAGCCCAGGACAGCTATGCTGACTCACCCTTCACTGACAATCTAGCCTGTGTTGTTGTGCCTAAGGGCTTTGTGCCACCAGCCATGACGCTCTATGATGGCACCGCAGATCCCTTAGAACATCAACCAGTACAAGCAGAAGATGATGGTGGTAACTGCTACTGGACCACTCAAGGAGGCTTGCATGTGCAAGGGGTTTGGTTCCACACTCTCAGGGGCAGCCCTCCATTGGTTCGTCGGGCTGCCCAACAAAAGTATCACCTCCTTTGCTGATCTGGTCAACGCCTTCAACCAGCAATTCGCCAGCAGTAGAAAGCCAGAGAAGCAAACTAGCGACCTGTACCGGGTGATGCAGAAGTTCGAAGAATCCACGCGTGACTTCCTCAACAGGTTCAACAGAGAGAAGGTGACCATCCCCAGATGTGACGTAGCTACCGCCATAGAAGCCTTCCGTCAAGGGCTCCTCCAGGATTCTGATCTTTACAAGGATCTCACTAAGTATCCTTGTGCCACATTTAAGATGTACAGACCAAGGCGATGGCAGCCATCAGGCTGGAGGAAGATTCAGGTCCAAGAAGGGCCGCATATGGCTCTGAACACGTCTCCTGAAAGGCACCAGCAGAGAGAAGGGGCGAGAGGTCGAAGCCCTATGACAGGAATGTGAACAAAGTCTCTAAAGAAAGGGATTGGAAGGAAAGCCCAGGACTCCCACCTAAAGTGAGCGAATATGGGTTCTCCACCAACCTTACTGGCGTACTTAAAGCCCTGAAGGAATTGGGGCGCAGAGTCAGATGGCTCAGAAGACAAGAGTACGCCAACGACCGGAGGGACGCTAGCAAAAGGTGTGAATTTCATGATGACATAGGGCATAACACTGATGAATGTGTCCTGCTCAGGAAGGAGGAGAAGTTCCAGTATGATCAGGGGAACTTGGATCACCTCATGCCCAGAAGCTCCAGTAGAGTGAATGCAGCAGACCAAGTGTTACCCTCCCCACCACCAATCTGTACCAGAATTGTCAACGTGATTACATGAGGGTCAGACCTGTGTGGGCTAACTTATTCAGCAGCCAAGAGACATTCCTCTCAGTCCAGAGGGGACAAACCGGAGTACTCCTGCAGAGTTAGCTGCGCAGACCTTCCAGCGGTCACCTTTGACGAGACAGATGTGGAATCTTCTCCAGAATCCCACCATGACGCCCTCATCATCACGCTTTCCATTGGAAATTGTACCGTCAGGAAGATACTGGTCGACACCGAGAGTTCGGTCAACCTCATCATGCTAGAAACCCTCCAGAACATGGGGTTTAGCGGAAAAGACTTGAGCAAAAAGGCGGTTCCCCTGATAGGATTCAGTGGAGAAACCAAGTATTCTCTGGGGGAGATCACAATTCCAACCTACGCAGGGGGAGTCAACAAGCAAGTGCGGTATCTAGTTATCGATGGTCCTTCCACTTACAATGTAATCCAGGGAAGACCGTGGATTCATGAGATGAAGGCGATTACCTCCACCTACCACCAGTGCTTGAAATTCTCAACACCCTGGGGAGTGCAGAAGATCAGTGGACACCCAAAGAGAGGCTAAGGATTGCTACAGGATAGCGCTCAAGAAGACGGCAAGTCCGCCAGCATAGCAACTACAGAGCCTTCGTCTGCCTCTGCAGGAATACATTGAACCACCTTTGGCGGAGATAGATGAAGTCAACATAGACAAGCAACATCCAGAGCGAAAAGTGCTAATCGGATCAGAATGTACAGGTAACATTCGACGAAACCTTATTGAATTACTAAAAACTAACATGGATAGTTTTGCTTGGTCCCATGATGATATGGTAGGTATAGATCCAAGCATCATAACCCACAGGTTGAGCGTGGACCCAAGCTATAAGCCAATCCAGCAGAAAAGAAGGAAGTTTGCTCCAGAGAGGAATCAAGTCATCAATCAGGAGGTGGATAACCTGATGGCTGCTGGAAAAATCAGGGAGGTAAAGTACCCAGAATGGCTGTCCAACGTGGTGGTGGTTCCAAAGAAGAATGGCAAGTGAAGAGTATGCGTCGACTTTACCGACTTGAACAAGACATGCCCTAAAGACCCCTTTCCTCTGCCGCACATAGACGCCATGGTAGATGCCAGAGCAGGCCACGAGATGCTGACTTTCCTTGATGCGTGGAGTGGATACAACCAAATCAAGATGAATCCAGCAGATCAGGAGAAAACTGCCTTCAGGTCTGAAAGAGGTATCTATTGTTACAATGTTATGCCTTTTGGTCTAAAAAATGCAGGGTCTACCTACCAAAGATTGGTGACTATGATGTTCAAGAGGCAAATTGGCGATACCATGGAGGTATACATCGACGACATGGTCGTCAAATCAAAGCAAGCTTCACAACACACAGCGCATTTAGAAGATGCTTTCACACCCTGAGGGAATACAAAATGAAGATGAATCCCTCAAAGTGCACATTCGGCGTATCGTGTGGGAAGTTTCTGGGATACATGGTGACCCAGAGAGGAATTGAAGCCAACACCGAACAAATCAAAGCCATTCTTCATTTGGAGTCCCCACAGAAGCCAAAAGACGTGCAACGGCTGACTGGAAGAATCGCTGCTCTAAACAGATTTATCTCCAGATCTTCAGATAGATGTCGGTTGTTCTATGACATCATGAAGAAGGTTCAAAGGTTACCACTCCTGTCAAAGCCAGAGCCTGGAGAACCCCTTTTCCTGTACCTGTGATGTGAGTTGATATGAACTTTGAAACAAGAATGTAAAGATGGATTAGTATTCTGAAATGGAACGTGAATGAGTAACCAAAACAGAAAGAAAGGATAGTTTTATGGATGAATGAACCGTAACAAAGGATAGTATGCTAGGTGAAGTAGACCTATACTTCAACAAAGCGGTTGCTAGATCAAACACTCGATTGAAATAGCGAGTTTAGAGCTTGTAACGCGACTTACTCTAGACTTTGTCTTGTAAACTACAAGGACGAAACAGAAAGCTTAGCTTTACTCAAGTTTTAATTTGCAAATTCGATGATCTATTCATTCAAATGGGTGGCTATATATAGCCTACAAGACCCTTAAAACCGGCTGGTCAAGGGTGACAATAACAAAGTACAATGGTGACAAAAACAAAGCTTAAGCCTAATGTGAACTAGGAGCTAAGAACAAAGCTAGGAGCTAATAACAAAGTAATGTAAACATGGAGCTAATAACAAAGCTAAGAGAGCATTAAGGTGTGGCTGGTGTGACCATGGAGCTAATAACAAAGCTTCATTTGGACGTGCACACCAAGTGAACACAACCAGCTTCAAACGTCTTCTTTAACCCCGGTGCTTTCCCATGCACAACTGACTTGTTCGGACCATAACTTTGTCAATACTTGTTCAATGAGCCTTCATGAATAGTCATTGGAAAGATAAGCTCGAAATCTATCTCCTCCATTTTGAATGACTACGAAAATCCAAGTATAACTCGAGATATGGACTGATCAAAACAATGCTGCAAAATGAACTCGCATCAGAAATTCCCATGCTTGAATGGGTGTGAACCTAAGTTAATGCCTTCAGATATCCTTGACTTATTTGCTCCTTTTATTCCGCTCAAACTCGAGCTAGCTCCATAATTGAAGACGACTCTTTATTAGTGCTAATATAGCTGGACTATAGTTAAGTAGGAGCTGGTATTACTTCGTTGAGCTCTTTAGTACTTCCTTACTAGGATTAGTAGCTTCTTGATTCGGGTCAATTGTAGTAGGCATACTACTAATCTGGCAAGAGGTGTTAGTGTGGCTGAACTAAGACTATGAGGAGCTAAGGTGACTTTAGTGAACTCTTTGGTAGCTCCTTGATTCGGATCAACCTGTCGGTAACCGAAGTAGCAGTTAGCGCAGTAATGGTGAGGGAACACGAAGGAGCGCAACATCCAGTCTATTATGTGAGTAAGTCTCTGCTTCCTGCAGAGACCAGGTACACATCTCTCGAAAAATCTGTACTTGCGCTTGTTATAGCATCATATAAGTTGCGGCCTTATTTTGAGTCACATATTATTTCTGTAATAACAAATTATCCGCTGAAAACTATTATGAGAAAACCTGAGTTGTCAGGAAGAATGGCCAAGTGGTCCATACACTTGAGCGGCTTCGACCTGAAATTTGTCCCCACAACAGCAATAAAGTTCCAAGCGTTGGCAGATTACGTATCCGACTTCAGCCCAGCACTGCAGACCCAGGCAGAGAAAGACATACTCCTTCTGGAAGAAGACAAGGGCGAACAGGTATGGAAGCTGAATGTAGATGGCGCCTCCAATATGAGAGGGTCTGGAGCAGGGTTGGTTCTCAAGTCTCCTCAGGGTGATCTCATAGTTCAGGCGGTACGGTGTGAGTTCCGAACAACAAAAAACGAGGCAGAATATGAAGCTCTAATCTTGGGTCTCCAACTGGCATTGGACCTCAAAATCAAGCACCTGGAAGTGTACGGCGATTCTCAGCTGATAGTCAACCACATGAATGGCTCGTATGCAGCAAAGGACTCCAAGATTATGGCTTACCTGGAGGTGGCAAAGGAGCTTTCCCTCAAATTTGTGGCCCTCTCAATCAACCAGGTCCCACCAGAATGCAGAAGCAGACGCCCTAGCAACTCTGGGGGCAACCTTCAAGCCAGGTATGGTATCCACCATACCCATTGTCCACGTGCTGGAGCCAGCAAATCAGAAGAGTGCACAGGAAAAGCAGACACCAGAGAAAGAAGAAAGTTCACCAGAGCAAGGGTTGCAATGGCTGCGAGAAGCAAGAATCTTCAGCAATACAGAAGAGCAAGAAGAAATCCCAGATTGGAGAAAACCCTACCAAGAGTGGCTGGAGAAGGACATCCTACCAGCAGATAAGAGAGAAGCCAGAAGCTTTAGAATGAAAGCATCCAGGTATACCCTTATCGACGGTATCATGTTCAAGAGATCAACCGCTGGACCATACCTGAGGTGCCTAAGTCAGGAGGAAGCAAAAACTGTTATGCATGATCTCCACAGTGGTGAATGTGGAAATCATGCAGGGGGCAAGAGTCTGTCCAACAAAGCACTTCGCCAAGGATACTACTGGCCGACAATGCGCAGGGACGCCAAAGAGTATGTGAAGAAGTGTGACGCCTGCCAGAGACATGCTCCAGTCAATCACCAGCCAGCAGAACCATTGCATCCAGTAATTTCTGCCTGGCCCTTCATGAAATGGGGAATGGATATTGTTGGTAAATTACCAAGAGCCCCAGGAAACAATGTCTTCATGCTTGCCATGACCGACTACTTCTCCAAGTGGATAGAAGCAGAAGCGTTCCCTCAGGTGACTGAGAAGCAGGTTATATCTTTTATTAAGCGTAATATTATCTGCAGGTTTGGCATTCCTTCAGAAATCATCTGCAACATTGGATCCCAATTTATTGGCAACAAGATGGAAGCCTACTATGCCAGGTGGAATATCACTTTGAGTAAGTCTACCCCCAGAAATCCTCAATCTAATGGTCAGGCGGAGTCCAGCAATAAGATCGTAATAGACAACCTGAAGAGAAGGCTGGAGGAAGCAGAGGGCAGATGGGCAGAAGAACTTCCCCTAGTGCTGTGGTCAGATAGAACCACACCTAAGGTGGCTACAGGACAGATGCCTTTTAGCTTGATCTTTGGTGCTGAGGCGGTCATTCCTTCAGAGGTGAGGGTACCCACTCACAGATATGGCTGCATAACAGAGGAAAGAAACAACGTGGAAATGGCGAGTAACTTGGATACAGTAGACGAACTCAGAACTGACGCCCAAATCAGAATGGCCTCCTACAGGCAAACAGTCGCCAGAAGCTACAACAAGAATGTCAAGATCAGAACCCTGCAGGAAGGAGACCTGGTCCTCAGGAAAGTATTCCAGAACACCAAAAACCAGCAGGCAGGGAAATTCGCCTACAACTGGGAAGGACCCTACCAGGTGGAGAAAGTGGTCGGAAACGGAGCCTATCGACTCATGACCATGGAAGGAGAAATTATCCAGAAACCCTCGAATATACTACACTTGAGGAAGTACTTCTTCTAAATAAAGTCACCAGAAGCACAGGCCACTGTCGCCAGAAACAAAGCATTCAATCTGCCGGATACACCTCCACCAGAATCCAGGTTCAATCTCATCTTTTGTCCTTATAACTCTATTTTGTCCTTCAAACTGTTCTTCTGATTACAAAATATAGAACATCAAGATAGAATTGAATTTTTCACATATCCTCAAAATCCGAGTCTTTTAAAATCCCAAGACTTAGCTTATTTTCACATGTCTCAAGATTTAACTTGACCCTCGCATGACTCAAAGACTTAATTTGATTTTTACATATCTTCAAATTGCCGAACTTTTTCATGTGCTTTCAAGATTTAGTCTTATTTTAATATGCTCTTAAATTTTAAATTTCCTCTCACACGTTTTTAAATCGAATTTTGAATTTTCACACTTTTTTCAGATATAATTCCCTTTTATATGTTTGCAAAATTCGACTTCCTTTTTATGTACCTCCAAAATTAGTTTCTCCTCCTTCACGTATTTCCAACTTTGTCTCACCACTTTCGAATATAGCATCTTTTTCCTAATAACTGGCGACTAATCTGGTGGAGGGCACCATTTCAATAGAAGGCGTGCGTCTTGTGTTAAGTGCCTACAACCAGGACATTACAGTCTCCTGCGTCACTTAACACCCACGCAAAGCGTGGCACCTCTGACTGAGTGGGCAAACTAAACCCCAGGCCACCATCTATCAAAGATCGACTATACAAACGAAGGCATGCACACAACAGAAGGTAACAAACAAATCTAACACAGAAACATTGCAAAATACGTAGATAAGTGCAAATAAAGCATTGTATCTAAACAAATCCAAAACACTCTGCTCCCTTGAGCAGAGGTAAAACATTCAAATCTTCTGCTCCCTTGAGCAGAAGTAAATCCAGAACCAAGCTTAAATTTTTAACAAAGTATTTTTTTCTGCCGCACAGGTCAGGGAAACCAGAGAACAATTAAAATAGGCTGAACAGCCTAAGCATCTTCTTCCTCAGGAGGGAGGGTGTCAATAGGCTCCACCACCACAACAACATCAGCACCTGCATCCACTTGCTCGAGTACCTCTTGAGCTGTTGGGGGGAGAGGAAACCGACTCATCTACCACCTCCTCTTCACCCCCAGCAAGCATCTCCAGATTGAAGCCGTTAGGAAATTCCACCCTCATTCGCTCTTCCAAAGCAGCTAGGTCCCAACCTTCGTGCTTCCCCTTGGAATAATCCTTGACCATCTGAATTTCAGAACTCAGAGCCGACCAGCTAAGAGCACCCTCCATATTCTCCTGTAGCTCGGTCACCTTCTCTTGAAGACCAGAGTTGACACTCTGAACCTGAGTAAGTTCAGCTTTAATCTCCTCCACAGCAACCTGGCGCTCCCTTTCCTCAGTCAGCTGCCTGTTAGCCTGATCTAGCTCCTCCCTCAACTTTGCGTTCTCCTCTCTGGCCTGGTTAACCTCCCTGAACAGACGGGCATTGTCAGATTGGAGCTGACTCCCCAGGTCTCTGAGATGGGACACACCGCCCTTCAAGAACAGGCCCATTTGAAGAGTCTAACCAACACCACAGCAGTCAATAATACGATCAAGTCGGGTAGATTCAAGGGCCAAGAAAATAAAATTACCTCAAAGGCATGGGCAGTGATATGAGCAGCCACCTCAACAAGAGGCTCCCTAGCCATCACGACCTCGGAGCCAGGAAAGAGGAGCTGGTCTAAGGGAGACAGATCCGTCAAGGTTCTGATAGTCCCAAAGTCCTTTGGGGAAGGCAAGTAGTATATCATCAGAAGCATACCCCGCAGAGTGGAGAGCAGAAGGCTGAAGAGAGTCAGGCAAACTGATCACAGGAGGTCCCTCCACAGGACCAGCCTGTGCAGAGGGAGAGGGGCTGCGTTTTCTTTTGGAGCCAGTTGAGGGGGCAGGAGAAGAACCAGATCCCTTCTTAGAGGATGAGCGGGTGGCCATATGCTTTCTTTTAGCCCTGACCCGATCCAAAGTCATCGGGGCCTTTGACTTATCTAATGAAATCAGAAAACACAAAGTAAGTCCCACCTCAGGGAAAGACCAAAGCACATATCAATCGACTCAGCGGACCATTCCTCACCAGGAGACATGATGCCAGTAATAGGAGGACAAGCACCGTTTCCAAAAGGAATAAAGAGGTTGTTGAAGGAAAGTTGCTCGGGCTAAAGCTGGAGAGCTGAGCGGCAAAATCAAGAATTGATGTCACCCCTTTAGGTTGCTATAGACCTACAACACGCAATCAGTAAGAATCGTAAGTGTGCAAGAAAACTTGAAGGCTGAGAACATGGTGAATACCTGCAGTGGATCCCCACTCAGAAAAGAGATAATCATGAGGAAGAGGGGAAAAGGAATCAGCCTTCACAAAGATGAAGTCTCTGAACCAGTCAGCATCAGGAGGGTTGGTTGGGAAGATTATGCCAGGAAAGTTCTTGTCTTTCACGCGCATTGTCACTTGGCCACATCCCAAGGGCCTCACCTGGAATACGGCACAGACGTCGCGCAAGGAGAAGTTCCTCTGATGTCGATGGTTTAAGACGTAGAAAGACAACAGTACCCGCCAAGTATGGGGGGCCAATTGACAAGGGGCAAAATTATAATAGGTCAAAAGTTCTTGAACAAGTGGAGGAAAAGGGAAACGCAGGCCTAGGAGAAACGGATAGGCGTACATGCAGACCCACCCTGGTCGGATGAAGTCTGCCTTCTGCCCAGGAGAGGGGATATAAACTTCCACCTCCTCACCGAAACCAAAAATCTCTCTGACAAGGGAGAGATTATCATCAGCGAAACTGGAGTCACAAGAATGTTTCTTGCCCAGAATAGAGGAGGGGGAGAACGCCGTCGGCGATGAAGGCGAAGAGAGAGCAGAAGGGATAGAGGACTTGCCACGACTCGATTTAGGAGCCATAGAGGAGACGAAGGTAGTAAGTAAGAGGAAAGGGAAATCACCTGAAAACGGGAAAGGCAAGGGTACGTCGATACGGCAGCGGCAACGGACGGCGAAGAAATGAGGAGATGGAGTTGGTTTGAATTTTGAAAATTTAAGATTAGAGAGAGGATAGAGGGAATAAGAGTAAGAAGAGGGAGGAGAAGAGTAAATGAGGTAGGAGGAGAGGTAGCACAGGGAAGTGTGAATAATAATGAGGAGGAGAAGAAAGCCATCATGAGGAGAGAGGAAGATTGTTTGGGAAGCGTAAGAGGTAGACCAAAGGACAAACACTTTGAAGAGTCGATCGTCGCCAGAATTACCCATGGTAAACACAAACAGAAATTCCCGCCTAACGTGAGTTTAGTCGGAAATTTGGGGGCATTTGTTTGGGATAAAATTTGTGCATCCAGAAATGACGTGGCATCCTCTAAGTCAAAAGTCAAGGTCAAAAAGTCAAGGGATCAAATAATTACGAAAGTCAAAAGTCGAAAGTCGTGAAAGTCGTAAGTCCAACACGAATTAGAATCAACAAGTCAACCCGAAGATGAGACCAAGTAATGATGATGGGCCGAGCGTAGCCCAATGCTAAAAGAAACCCCTATCCCAAGCAATAGACCCGGTCAACTAACAAACCCCCCCCCTAAACTCTAGGGATGGTTCCACCAGAGCGGGAGAGAATTGAGGAAACAGAAGAGGAAGGGGATATAAACATAACAACCACGGCAAGAGCATCATTCAAGCGATCTTCAACAAAAAATCAACCCTACGCAAGAATACAAAAATATACCTAGCAATCATCTACGATCAAAAAAATACTGAGACTTGTATTTTTTTTTCATTTATTTTCTCCGCTCATAGTAGAAACTTGGCGGGATTCCGACTCCCCCCGCGGTTTTTCCCACATTGGGTTTCCGCGTCACCAATTCTTGTGTCTCCTTGCTTTCTTGCGTTGTTTTTCATTCGTAGATTCGATTCGTTTTGTTAGTTTGCGAAGTGCTAGTCCGATCACTTTAACCCACAATTTAAAACGTAACCCGGTAAACTTTTACCAAAACAACCGTCTTAACTATATTGTAGGTTCTAAACTCTTTCTTATTAGATTAGATGGTGTATAGATGAATAGAGAAGATGAATTTAGTGACCCTGAATGGTGTTTATATTTATACTAATCTTTCCATCAAAGATAAAGTTACAACTAGATAAAGTTTCTGTATAGTGGTTAATGGAATATTGGATGTAGAAGATAAGAGATAGATATTCAGTTGAGTTTATGTTGATCACCAAATGGACCACAACTCAGTAACTCTAAACTGATCAAACAACTTAATGTATTCTGAAATGGAACGTGAATGAGTGACCAAAACAGAAAGGAAGGATAGTTTTAAGGAAGGATAAACCGTAACCAAGGATAGTATGCTAGGTGAAGTAGACCTATACTTCAACAAAGCGGTTTGCTAGATCAAACACTCGATTGAAATAGCGAGTTTAGAGCTTGTAACGCGACTCACTCTAGACTTTGTCTTGTAAACTACAAGGACGAAACAGAAAGCTCAGCTTTACTCAAGTTTTTAATATGCAAATTGGATGATCCTATTCCTTCAAAATGGCCGGCTATTTATAGCCTACAAGAGCCCTTAAACCGGTTGGTTTAGGGTGACAAAAACAAGGCTAAAACCATTGTGAACTAGGAGCTAATTACAAAGTTGGGAGCTAATAACAAAGTGGTGTAAACATGGAGCTAAAAACAATGTTTGATGAAGAGTAATCAGCCGTCGTCTTCTTGTGTGAACATGGAGATGAAAACAAAGATTGAGTAGGAGTAATGAGGCGCGGCAAGGATGTGAACATGGAGCCAAAAACAAGGCTAACAAGGAGCCTTTTAGCCGTGTACACCATGAGAACACAACCAGCTTTAATACCTTCATAACTTCAGTCCACTTCCCATGCTTGAATGATAGTGAACCCAAGTTAATGTCTTCATTTTACCTTGATTAGTTGCTCCTTTATTCAGCTCAATTTCGAGCTAGCTCCATAATTGAAAATGACTCCTTATTATTGCTAATGTAGCTGGCCTATGCTTAAGTAGTAGCTAGTATTCTTTAGTTGAGCTCTTTAGTACTTCCTTACTTGGATTGGTAGCTCCTTGATTCGGATCAGTAGTAGTCTTTCCAATTCTCAATTCCAAGTGTGCCTGCATCTAGGGTGGTTGAATGCGCGTTGTTACAAGACAAAGTGTTAACCATGTCTTCGACCTTACCCTCTTCATACCTTAAGATCTCAGGATCTTTCCTAGGCATCATATAGGATGGTATTCCATTAGAGATAACAACACTTTGTTCCTTTTGCCACTCATCAAATGGCTTCCCTTCACTGCCACTCTTAATCTTAATTGGTTCTTCTTTGGTGGCATCAAACTCCCCTTCGTCCATAGTATGCACTTCCACAATTTTACTAGCAAACTTTGAGAGGCTGGGTTTTCCGACTCTATTTGCTAACATGTTACACACGCTTTGAGGTGTCATGGGTTTGAGTATAATTTTCTTTCCCTTATCACTCAATTCATACTCATTCCTCCTCCCATGGTGAACTACGTCCCTATCAAACTGCCAAGGACGGCCTAATAGTATGTGACAAGCATCCATAGGAATCACATCACACAAAACCTCATCAACGTAGGAACCCATGGTTAATCCAACCCTCACTTGTTTAGTGACCCTTACCTTGTTCCCGTTGTTTAACCAATGTAATGCATAAGGGTTAGGGTGATTAGTAGTAGCTAGACCTAGTTTGTCTACCATTTCAGTTGAGGCAACGTTGGTACAACTACCTCCATCAATGATTAAACTACACCATTTGTCTTTAACTTGACACTTAGTATGAAATAGTTGGTCCCTTTGCTCGGTGTCATGTTGAATAGGGTTAGCATGAAGAGTACGTAGTACTAGGAGCGTATCATAGGCTGGGGGTTCATAAGCCTCAAAATCCTCCTCTTCTCCATCCTCTTCCTCATTAACATTAAAAACAGCCCCTATACGTTGTTCTTCTTCCCATAACTCATCCCTAACAGTGATTACTTCCCTTAAGGTCACAACTCTTTTGTTAGGACAAGCGTTTTTGTAATGACCAAACCCTTGACATTTGAAACAACGTACTTTAGATAGACTAGTTTCAGTGGTTGTTTTGGTGGTGGATTGAGGTGGGGGTGCTGGGTTATTCTTAACAATAAGGGGTTGATTAGAACTAGTAGGATTGTGATCCGAATCAAAGAGCTACCAATCCAAGTAAGGAAGTTCTAATGAGCTCATCTAAAGTCTACTAGCTCCTACTTAAGCTTAGGCCAGCTACATTAGCCATAATAAGTAGCCACCTTCAATAAATGGAGCTAGCTCGAATTTGAGCTGAATAAAGGAGCAACTCATCAAGGTAAAGTGAAGACGTTAACTTAGGGTCACAAGCTTTCAAGCATGAGTAATGGACTGAAGTTAAGAAGGTCTTGGAGCTGGTTGTGTTCTCATGGTGTACACGGTTCAAAGGCTCTCTTGTTAGCCTTGTTTTTGGCTCCATGTTCACACCTTTGCCGCGCCTCATTACTCCTACTCAAGCTTTGTTTTCATCTCCTTGTTCACATAAGAAGACCACGGCTGATTACTCTTCACCTAGCATAGTTGTTAGCTCCAAGTTCACACCACTTTGTTATTAGCTCCAACTTTGTAATTAGCTCCATGTTCACATAGTTTTAGTCTTTGTTTTTGTCACCCTAAACCAACCGGTTTAAGGGCCCTTGTAGGCTATAAATAGCCGGCCATTTGAAGGAATAAAGATCATCCAATTTGCAAATTAAAACCCAAGTAAAAGTTAAGCTTTGAAGCTTCCTTTTGTTTCGTCTTTGTAGTTTACAAGACAAGGTCTAGAGTGAGTCGCGTTACAAGCTCTATACTCGCTATTTCAATCGAGTGTTTGATCTAGCAAAGCGCTTTGTTGAAGTATAGGTCTACTTCACCTAGCATACTATCCTTTGGTTACGGTTTATCCATCCTCAAACTATCTTTACCTTCTGTTTTGGTCACTTGTTTCACGTCCATTTCAGTATACTAATCATATCTCTCGTTCTTGTTTCAAAGTTCATATCAACTCACATCATTAGTGGTATCAGAGCTTTGGTCATCCATCTAGACGTAAGCATGGCTGGAGTATTGAACTTTGAAGACCCTACCTTCCTGGAACAACTAAAGAAGGCATTGGAGAACTTCCAACCCAAGAACTCTCGCTTCCAACCAAGGAGAGAACTGGTGGATAGGATCAAGGTAAACGAACTCCCTGAGTTTAATGGCGGTACTGATCCTGAAGTTTACTTGGAGTGGGAAAGAAACATAGAGAAGCTCTTTGACTTCAAGGATTTGGAGGACGAAGAGAGGTGCAAGTACGCCATCCTCAAGCTAAGCAAGGGAGCTTCCCTTTGGTATGAAGGGCTTAAGGTACAACGCACCAGAAGTGGGAAGGGTAAGATCACTTCTTGGGAGTCCTTGAAACGCAAACTACGTAAGAGGTATGTTCCAACCACGCACAAGTTGTCCTTATACAAAAAAATTGCTAATCTTGTTCAAGGAAAAATGAGTGTTAGTGAATATATAGAGGAATTTGAGAACCTGGTTTTAATGGGAGAAGTAGAGGAGAATGAAGAAATAAAAATGGCTAGGTTCTTACGTGGGTTGAATCGTAGTATAGCTAATACGGTTGATTTATGTCCCTATTCTGATTTTGATACATTGTGTGGGTTGTGTCTAAAAATTGAGGCACAAGGGAAGGGAAGACATGAGGGTGAGTCTAGTAAGAGTCATACTTGGTCTAGAACAGATGATAGTAATAGAGTCAATCCTACTAGTTCTAATCAACCCCTTATTGTTAAGACTAACCCAGCACCCCCACCTCAGTCTACCCCCAAAACAACCACTGAAACTAGTCTATCTAAGGTACGTTGTTTCAAATGTCAAGGGTTTGGTCACTTCAAAAACGCTTGTCCGAACAAAAGAGTTGTAACCTTAAGGGAAGTAATCACAGTTAGGGATGAGTTATGGGAGGAGGAACAACGTATAGGGGCTGTTTTTAATGTCAATGAGGGAGAGGAAGAAGAGGAAGAAGATATTGAGTCTTATGAACCCCCGGCTTATGACACACTTCTAGTCCTTCGTACTCTACATACTAACCCAATTCAACAAGACACTGAACAAAGAGACCAACTGTTTCATACTAAGTGTCAAGTGAAAGATAAGTGGTGTAGTCTAATCATCGATGGAGGTAGTTGTACCAACGTTGCCTCAACTGAAATGGTGGACAAACTAGGCCTAGCTACTACCAATCACCCTAATCCTTATGCCTTACATTGGTTAAACAACGGGAACAAGGTAAGGGTCACTAAACAAGTGAGGGTTGGATTAACCATGGGTTCTTACATTGATGAGGTCTTGTGTGATGTAATTCCTATGGATGCTTGTCACATACTTTTAGGCCGTCCTTGGCAGTTTGATAGGGACGTAGTTCACCATGGGAGGAGGAATGAGTATGAATTGAATGATAAAGGGAAGAAAATTATACTCAAACCCATGGCACCTCAAAGTGTCTGTAACATGTTAGCAAATAGAGTCGGAAAACCCAGCCTCTCAATGTTTGCTAGTAAAATTGTAGAAGTGCATACTTTAGACAAAGGAGAGTTGGATGCCACCAAAGAAGAGCCAATCAAGATTGAAAGTGGCAGTGAGGGAACGCCATTTGAAGAGTGGCAAAAGGAACAAGGTGTTGTTATCTCTAATGGAAAGCCTTCCTATATGATGCCTAGGAAAGATCCTGAGATCTTAAGGTATGTAGAAGGTAAGGGCAAAGACATGGTCTACGCGTTGTCTTGTAACAACACGCATACAACCAGAATTGGAATTGAGGATTGGAAGGACTACTACTCCATGGAGACTGAAGTACTGGCCAAACACAAGACTAACTCTTGTAGTACTGTTGATGAGCTTATTTTGCAGGTGAGACTTCCTTCTAAAGGCAACCTCCTTTGCACTCCAAAGCATTCTAATTCAGGATACAAAATGAGAGCAGCCTACAAAGGAGAGCACAACAAAAACAGAAGTACAAGGCCCTTCATAAGGGATGACTTGTCTTTGGCTAACGTAAGTATGGAGGAGTTCCCAAACCAAGGAAGGAGCAAATGGAAGACACAACCAGAAGTTCCACACAAGGGTAACCACAGAACTTACAAGTTGAAGCTGCCGGATGAATATGGAGTTCAAGCCACCTTCCTAATAGAAGATCTTCTTCTATACCTTGATAAAGTTAGCATTTCAGAATTGAGGACAATTCCTTGTCAAGGGGGAGGAGATGATCCGAATCAAAGAGCTACCAATCCAAGTAAGGAAGTTCTAATGAGCTCATCTAAAGTCTACTAGCTCCTACTTAAGCTTAGGCCAGCTACATTAGCCATAATAAGTAGCCACCTTCAATAAATGGAGCTAGCTCGAATTTGAGCTGAATAAAGGAGCAACTCATCAAGGTAAAGTGAAGACGTTAACTTAGGGTCACAAGCTTTCAAGCATGAGTAATGGACTGAAGTTAAGAAGGTCTTGGAGCTGGTTGTGTTCTCATGGTGTACACGGTTCAAAGGCTCTCTTGTTAGCCTTGTTTTTGGCTCCATGTTCACACCTTTGCCGCGCCTCATTACTCCTACTCAAGCTTTGTTTTCATCTCCTTGTTCACATAAGAAGACCACGGCTGATTACTCTTCACCTAGCATAGTTGTTAGCTCCAAGTTCACACCACTTTGTTATTAGCTCCAACTTTGTAATTAGCTCCATGTTCACATAGTTTTAGTCTTTGTTTTTGTCACCCTAAACCAACCGGTTTAAGGGCCCTTGTAGGCTATAAATAGCCGGCCATTTGAAGGAATAAAGATCATCCAATTTGCAAATTAAAACCCAAGTAAAAGTTAAGCTTTGAAGCTTCCTTTTGTTTCGTCTTTGTAGTTTACAAGACAAGGTCTAGAGTGAGTCGCGTTACAAGCTCTATACTCGCTATTTCAATCGAGTGTTTGATCTAGCAAAGCGCTTGAAGTATAGGTCTACTTCACCTAGCATACTATCCTTTGGTTACGGTTTATCCATCCTCAAACTATCTTTACCTTCTGTTTTGGTCACTTGTTTCACGTCCATTTCAGTATACTAATCATATCTCTCGTTCTTGTTTCAAAGTTCATATCAACTCACATCAGATTGACTCTATTGCTATCATCCATCCGAGACCAAGTATGACTCTTACTAGACTCACCCTCATGTCTTCCCTTCCCTTGTGCCTCAATTTTTAGACACAACCCACACAAGGTATCAAAATCAGAATAAGGACACAAATCAACCGTATTAGCTATACTACGATTTAACCCACGTAAGAAACTAGCCATTTTTATCTCTTCATTCTCTTCTACTTCTCCCATTAGAACCAAGTTCTCAAATTCTTCTATGTATTCACTAACACTCATTTTTCCTTGTACAAGGTTAGCAATCTTTTTGTATAAGGATAACTTGTGCGTAGTTGGGACATACCTCTTACGTAGTTTACGTTTTAAGGACTCCCAAGAAGTAATCTTACCCTTTCCACTTCTGGTGCGTTGTACCTTGAGCCCTTCATACCAAAGGGAAGCCCCTTTGCTTAACTTTAGGATGGCGTATTTGCACCTTTCTTCGTCCTCTAAATCCTTGAAGTCAAAGAGCTTCTCCATGCTTCTTTCCCACTCCAAGTAAGCTTCAGGATCAGTACCACCGTTAAACTCAGGAAGTTTAGTTACCTTGATCTTGTCCACCGGTTCTCTCCTTGGTTGGAAGCGAGAATTCTTGGGCTGGAAGTTCTCCAATGCCTTCTTTAGTTGTTCCAGGAAGGTAGTATCTTCAAAGTTCAACACTCCTGCCATTCTTACGTTTGCTTGATGACCAAAGCTCTGATACCACTAATGATGTGAGTTGATATGAACTTTGAAACAAGAATATGAAGTAGTATTAGTATTCTGAAATGGAACGTGAATGAGTAATCAAAACAGAAAGAAAGGATAGTTTTAAGGAAGGATAAACCGTAACCAAGGATAGTATGCTAGGTGAAGTAGACCTATACTTCAACAAAGCGGTTTGCTAGATCAAACACTCGATTGAAATAGCGAGTTTAGAGCTTGTAACGCGACTCACTCTAGACTTTGTCTTGTAAACTACAAGGACGAAACAGAAAGCTCAGCTTTACTCAAGTTTTAATATGCAAATTGAATGTCTTATTCCTTCAAAATGGCCGGCTATATATAGCCTACAAGAGCCCTTAAACCGGTTGGTTTAGGGTGACAAAAACAAAGTCTAAACCTATTGTGAACTAGGAGCTAATTACAAAGTTGGGAGCTAATAACAAAGCTTGATGAAGAGCATTCAGCCGTGGTTCCCTTGTGAACATGGAGATGAAAACAAAGCTTGAGCAAGGAGTAATGAGGCGCGGCAACTATGTGAACATGGAGCCAAAAACAAAGCTAATAGAGGGGCCTTTAGTCGTGTACACTATGTGAACATAATCAGCCTTTAAACACCTTCATAACTTCCGTACACTTCCCATGCTTGAATGAGTGTGAACCCATGTTAATGTCTTCATTTTACCTTGAATATTTGCTCCTTTATTCAGCTCGAACTCGAGCTAGCTCCATAATTGAAGACGACCCTTTATTAGTGCTAATGTAGCTGGACTATGTTTATGTAGGAGCTAGTATTCTTTCATTGAGCTCTTTAGTACTTCCTTACTTGGTTTAGTAGCTTCTTGATTCGGATCAGGCATGAACTCCATAATCATCCGGTAATTCCACTTTGTAAGCATTGTCGTTTACCTTTGATATGATCTTATAAGGACCTTCTGCTCGTGGCATCAACTTATTCTTCCTTTTGCTTGGAAACCTCTCTTTTCTCAAGTGAACCCAAACTAAGTCACCCTCTTGAAAAAGTCTTGGTTTCATGTTCTTGTTGGACCTTCTTTTGTATGCTTTATTTACCTCCTTGATCCTTTCTCGAATTTGCTCGTGGAGTTTTATCATAGCCTTCAGTTTGGACTCCGCATCTTTGTGGACTAACTCATCCTTAGGTAGAGGAATCAGGTCCAAAGGCATGTAAGGATTGATCCCATACACGGCCTCAAAAGGAGAATGAGAAGTAGCATAAGTGGGAGAGCGATTGTAGGCAAATTCAGCATGGGCAAGCTTGATATCCCAATCCTTTTGAGTCTTACTTACAAGGCCTCTTAACAACGTCCCCAAAGTGCGATTGGTAACTTCGGTTTGTCCATCTGTTTGTGGATGATGAGAAGTGCTAAATAAGAGCTTGGTTCCCACCTTCCTCCATAGAGTGTTCCAAAAATAACTGAGGAACTTTGAATCACGATCAGAGACAATGGACTTGGGTACTCCATGGAGACGTACCACCTCTTTGAAGTATAAGTCAGCTACATTGCTAGCATCATCCGTTTTGTGGCAAGCAATGAAGTGAGCCATCTTTGAAAACCGATCTACCACCACCATGATAGCATCCTTTCCTCTAGTGGTTCTTGGTAATGCTACAATGAAATCCATGGACACATCTTCCCATGGTCTATTAGGAGTGGGTAAGGGCATGTAGACTCCGGGTTTGAAAGAACTTTTGGCAAATTGGCAAGTCACACACTTGCTCACTACATGCTGGACACTCCCTTGCATCTTTGGCCAAAAGAAGTGCTCCTTTAAGACCTCCAAGGTTCTTGTGATGCCAAAATGACCCGCTAATCCTCCTCCATGAGCTTCTCTAACCAGCAACTCTCTAATGGGATGCTTGGGTACACAAAGGCGGTTTCCTTTGAAAAGAAATCCCTCCTGCAAAACAAACTCATCAAAAGCTCCCTCCTTGCATTTGGTGAAAGTTTCACCAAAATCAGCATCATTGTTGTAGTAGTCTTTTAGAGTTTCAAATCCAAGCAACCTCACATCCAAAGTAGATAGTAGAGTGTAGCGGCGGGATAGTGCATCTGCTACTACGTTACTTTTACCATCTTTGTACTTTGAAGAGAAATGAAAGGATTGCAAGAATTCCACCCACTTGGCATGCCTGGGACTTAACTTTTGCTGGCCATTGATGTACTTTAGGGACTCATGATCTGAATGGAGAATAAAATGGTTAGTACGAAGATAATGACTCCAATGATCAAGAGCTCTTACTATGGCATAGAACTCCTTGTCGTAGATGCAATAGTTCAGCCTTGCTCCATTGAGTTTCTCTGAAAAGTAGGCAATGGGACGCCTATTTTGCACAAGAACAGCGCCAATTCCTACTCCACTAGCGTCACATTCCACCTCAAATGGTTGAGAGAAATCCGGAATGGCTAAGATAGGAGCGGAACATAACTTCTCTTTGATGGCTTCAAAGGCTTATTGGGCAGCTTTGGACCAAACAAACACGCCTTTCTTCAAGCATTCGGTGATAGGACTTGTGATAGTGCTAAAGTCCTTAATGAATCTCCTGTAAAAAGAAGCCAAACCATGAAATGACCTTACTTCTGTAATGGTGGAAGGGATTGGCCAAGTACGTATGGATTCCACTTTGGTTTGATCAACTGACACTCCTTCTTTGGACACTACGTAGCCAAGGAACACTACGCTTTCCACAAAGAAAGCACACTTCTCCTTCTTTCCAAAGAGTTGTTGCTTGCGAAGTGTTGTAAATAGTAGTCTTAAGTGCTCCATATGCTCCTCCAAAGACCTGCTATACACAAGAATATCATCCAAGTAAACCACAATAAAGCGACCTAAGTAGGCCTTAAGTATTTCGTTCATTAGCCTCATGAACGTGCTTGGAGCGTTGGTGAGACCAAATGGCATGACCGTCCACTCATAGAGTCCATGCTTGGTTTTGAAAGCGGTCTTCCATTCATCTCCTTCCCTCATTCTGATTTGATGGTACCCACTTCTTAGATCAATTTTGGAGAAGACCACTGCCCCATGAAGCTCGTCCAACATATCATCCAACCTTGGAATAGGAAATCTATACTTGATGGTGATGTTGTTAACGGCTCTACTATCTACACACATTCTCCAAGTCCCATCTTTCTTAGGTACTAAAAGGACTGGAACAGCACAAGGACTAAGGCTCTCCCGCACATACCCTCGACTCATTAACTCATCAATTTGCCTTTGTAATTCCTTAGTCTCCTCCGGATTACACCTATATGCTGCCTTGTTGGGTAAGGCTGCTCCTGGAATGAGATCGATTTGGTGTTCTATACCTCTAATAGGTGGTAAACCAACGGGTAATTCCTCGGGGAAGACATCCTTAAACTCGTGTAACAACTCCTCAAATGGCTTTCCTCCAAGCCTATTCTCAACTACTACGGGTTCCTCTCTAGCCACCATGACAAAGACACGCTCCCCCCCTTGTAAAGTCTGTTCTACTTCACTCTCACTCGCAAAGATGGTAAGGTTAGGCTTCTTGGTTTTGTTGGAGGTCATAGCTCTAACAGCTTGGGGAGTCATAGGTTTTAGAATGATTTTCTTTCCCTTATCCCTCAACTCGTATTCATTTTTTCTCCCATGGTGTACCACATCCCTATCAAACTGCCAAGGACGCCCCAAAAGTATATGACAAGCATCCATAGGGATAACATCACAAAGAACTTCATCGACATAAGACCCCATAGTTAAACCTACTCTTACTTGTTTTGTGACCTTAATTTTGTTTCCATCATCTAACCAATGTAATGCATACGGTCTAGGGTGATTAGTAGTGGTTAGACCTAACTTAGTTACCATTTCAGTAGAGGCAACATTCGTACAACTACCTCCATCAATAATCAAACTACACCATTTGGTATTAACTAGACACTTAGTGTGAAAGAGTTGATCTCTTTGTTCGGTGTTGTGTGGAATGGGTTTAGCATGAAGTGTACGTAGTACTAAAACATTACCATACGTTGGGAGCTCATAGTCTTTTCCTTCTTCCTCCTTTTCTCCCAAGTAGACTTCAGGACCAGATGCGCTATTGGACTTAGAAATTTCGTCCATTTTGCCCACCGGTTCTCTCCTTAGGCTTTCCAAGAAACTAGAGTCTTCAAAGCTCACAACTCCTGCCATGCTTTACGTCTAATGGATGACCAAAGCTCTGATACCACTAATGATGTGAGTTAAGATGAACTTTGAAACAAGAACGTGAAGATGGATTAGTATTCTGAAATGAACGCAAACAAAGTAACCAAAACAGAATGTAGGGATAGTTTAAGGATGAATGAACCGTAACCAAAGGATAGTATGCTTAGTGAAGTAGACCTATACTCCAACAAAGCGGGTGCTAAATCAAACACGCGATTGAAGTAGCGAGTTTAGAGCTTGTAACGCGACTTACTCTAGACTTTGTCTTGTAAACAACAAGGACGTAAAAGAAAGCTTAGCTTTACTCAGGTTTTTGGTATGAAAATTGATCCGAATCAAGACGCCACTAATCCAAGTAAGGAAGTTCTAAAGAGCTCAACTGAAGAATACTAGCTCGTACTTAAGCTTAGGCCAGCTAGATGTGCAATAATAAGAAGTTATCTTCAATAATGGAGCTAGCTCGAATTTGAGCTGAATAAAGGAGCAACTAATCAAGATAAAGTGAAGACATTAACTTAGGGTCTCAATCATTCAAGCATGAGTAATGGACTGAAGTTAAGAAGGTTTTAGAGCTGATTGTGTTCTCATGGCTTACACGGTCAAAAGGCTCTCTTGTTAGCCTTGTTTTTGGCTCCTTGTTCACACCTTTGCCGCGCCTCATTACTCCTACTCAAGCTTTGTTTTCATCTCCATGTTTACATAAGAAGACCACGGCTGATTACTCTTCACTTAGCATAGTTATTAGCTCCAAGTTCACATCTCTTTGTTATTAGCTCCCTACTTTGTAATTAGCTCCATGTTCACATAGCTTTAGTCTTTGTTTTTGTCACCCTTAACCAACCGGTTTAAGGGCCCTTTGTAGGCTATAAATAGCCACTTAGTTGAATGAATAAAACATCCAATTTGCAAATTAAAACTTGAGTAAAGCTAAGCTTTCTGTTTCGTCCTTGTAGTTTACAAGACAAAGTCTAGAGTAAGTCGCGTTACAAGCTCTAAACTCGCTATTTCAATCGAGTGTTTGATCTAGCAACCGCTTTGTTGAAGTATAGGTCTACTTCACCTAGCATACTATCCTTGGTTACGGTTTATCCTTCCTCAAAACTATCCTTTCTTTCTGTTTTGGTTACTCATTCACGTTCCATTTCAGAATACTAATACTACTTCATATTCTTGTTTCAAAGTTCATATCAACTCACATCAAAAATTGGATGCCTTATTCATTCAAATGGATGGCTATATATAGCCTACAAGAGACCCTTAAACCGGCTGGTTAGGGTGACAAAAACAAAGTTAACAACCATGTGAACATGGAGCTAATAACAAAGCTAGGAGCTAATAACAAAGCTTAACCAAGAGCAATCAGCCGTGATCCGAATGAGGAGACTAAGGAGTTCAATGAAGTGACACTAGCTCCTCTTAGCTCAAGTCAAGCCACACTAGCTCCTCCTACTAGCTTAGTGGTATGTCTTCTCCAAGTACTAAGTTAGCTCACAAGGGAGCTGAATAAAGGAGTAAAGAAGTCAAGGTTGATTATGGGCTGATTGGTTACTTCGTTTTTAGCTCCATGTTCACATGGTGTGTACACTCAAGCTTTGGTGTTGGCTCCATGTTCACACAAGACTACACGGCTGGTGCAAGCTTTGGTTTTAACTCCCTAGCTTTGGTTTTAACTCCTTGTTTACACTAGCTTTGTTTTGAAAAAAATTTCAAAATAATGCTCTTAAATAAACTTATTATCGTTTCGGGTCGGATTGAAAACTAATTAACAAAATGGGGCTCTAGGAGGTTCGGAGTGAGGGTCGTGTTTAGGCGGAGCAATCCCGCCATTAGAAATGACGGGTTTTTGAAATAATAAATTCCCGGAAAAAAAAAAAAAAAAAAAAAAAAACCCTTAAACCCGCCATTGGGAATGGCGGGTTATTGAGCACTAACCCGCCATTCCCAATGGCGGGTTTAAGGTTTTTTTTTTTTTTCCCGAGAATTTATTATTTCAAAAACCCGCCATTTCTAATGGCGGGATTGCTCCGCTTAAACACGACCCTCACTCCGAACCTCCTAGAGCCCCATTTTGTTAATTAGTTTTCAATCCGACCCGAAACGATAATAAGTTTATTTAAGAGCATTATTTTGAAAATTTGTTCCTTTGTTTTTAACTCCAACCTTGTATTTAGCTCCTAGTTCACATTAGTCTAGCTTTGTTATTGTCACCCTTAACCAACCGGTTTTAAGGGTCTTGTAGGCTATAAATAGCCGGCCATTTGAAGGAATAAACATCATCCAATTTGCATAAAAAAACTTGAGTAAAGCTGAGCTTTCTGTTTCGTCCTTGTAGTTTACAAGACAAAGTCTAGAGTGAGTCGCGTTACAAGCTCTAAACTCGCTATTTCAATCGAGTGTTTGATCTAGCAAACCGCTTTGTTGGAGTATAGGTCTACTTCACCTAGCATACTATCCTTGGTTACGGTTTATTCAACCTTAAAACTATCCTTTCATTCTGTTTTGGTTTGTTGTTTACGTTCCATTTCAGAATACTAATCATACTTCTTATCCTTGTTTCAAAGTTCATATCAACTCACATCATTAGTGGTATCAGAGCTTTGGTCATCCATTTATACGTAAGCATGGCAGGAGTTGTGAGCTTTGAAGAATCAAGCATCATGAGTCTTTCTAAGTCCCATGGCGCATCTGTTCCTGAAGTCTACTTGGGAGAAAGAGAAGATGAACTCCCAACGTTTGGTAAGGCCTTAGTATTACGTACACTTCATGCTAATCCTATCCCACAAAACACCGAACAAAGAGACCAACTTTTTCACACAAAATGTCTAGTTAATACCAAGTGGTGTAGTTTGATTATTGATGGGGGTAGTTGTACAAATGTGGCCTCTACTGAAATGGTTTCTAAGTTAGGTCTAACCACTACTAATCACCCTAAACCGTATGCTTTACATTGGTTGGATAATGAGAACAAAATAAGAGTCACCAAACAAGTAAGGGTGGGTTTAACCATGGGTTCCTACGTTGATGAGGTTCTATGTGATGTTATACCTATGGATGCATGTCATATACTATTAGGCCGTCCTTGGCAGTTTGATAGGGACGTAGTTCATCATGGTAGAAAGAATGAATATGAATTGAGGGATAAGGGAAAGAAAATCGTTCTAAAACCTATGACTCCCCAAGCTGTTAGAGCAATGACCTCCAGCAAGAACAAGAGACCTAACCTCACCATCTTTGCTAGTGAAAATGAAGTAGAGCAAGCTATACAAGAGGGGGAACGTGTATTTGTCATGGTAGCTAAAGAAAAACCCGTAGAAGTTGAGAATAGACTTGGAGGAAAACCATTAGAGGAGTTGTTACACGAGTTTAAGGATGTCTTCCCCGAGGAATTACCCGTTGGTTTACCACCTATTAGAGGTATAGAACATCAAATCGACCTCATTCCAGGATCAACCTTACCCAATAAGGCTGCATATAGGTGTAATCCGGAGGAAACTAAGGAATTACAAAGACAAATAGATGAGTTGATGAGTAGAGGGTATGTGCGGGAGAGCCTTAGTCCTTGTGCTGTTCCAGTTCTTTTAGTACCTAAGAAGGATGGAACATGGAGAATGTGTGTAGATAGTAGAGCCGTTAACAACATCACCATCAAGTATAGGTTTCCTATTCCAAGGTTGGATGATATGTTGGATGAGCTTCATGGGGCGGTGGTCTTCTCCAAAATTGATCTAAGGAGTGGTTACCATCAAATCAGAATGAGGGAGGGAGATGAATGGAAGACCGCTTTCAAAACCAAACATGGACTATATGAGTGGACGGTCATGCCATTTGGTCTTACCAACGCTCCAAGCACGTTCATGAGGTTAATGAACGAGGTACTTAAGGCCTACCTAGGTCGCTTTGTTGTGGTTTACTTGGATGATATACTTGTGTATAGCAGGTCCTTGGAAGAACATATGGAGCACTTGAGGCTAATCTTCACCACACTTCGCAAACAACAACTTTTTGGGAAGAAGGAGAAGTGTGCCTTCTTTGTGGAGAGTGTAGTATTCCTTGGCTACGTAGTATCCAAAGGAGGGGTATCAGTTGATCAAACCAAAGTGGAATCCATACGTACTTGGCCAATCCCTTCCACCATTACAGAAGTGAGGTCTTTTCATGGTTTGGCTTCTTTTTACAGGAGATTCATCAAGGATTTCAGCACTATCACAAGCCCCATCACCGAGTGCTTGAAGAAAGGCGCATTTGTTTGGACCAAAGCTGCCCAAGAAGCCTTTGAAGCCATTAAAGAGAAGCTATGCTCCGCTCCTATCTTAGCCCTTCCTGATTTCTCTCAACCATTTGAGGTGGAATGTGACGCTAGTGGAGTTGGAATTGGAGCTGTTCTTGTGCAAAATAAGCGCCCCATTGCCTATTTCTCAGAGAAACTCAATGGAGCAAGACTGAACTACTGCACCTACGACAAGGAGTTCTATGCCATAGTAAGAGCTCTTGATCATTGGAGTCATTACCTACGTACTAACCATTTTGTTCTTCATTCAGATCATGAGTCCTTAAAATATATCAATGGCCAACAAAAGTTAAGTCCAAGGCATGCCAAGTGGGTAGAATTCTTACAATCCTTTCACTTCTCTTCAAAATACAAAGATGGAAGGAGTAACGTAGTAGCTGATGCACTATCACGCCGCTACACTTTACTATCTACTTTGGATGTGAGGTTGCTTGGATTTGAAACTCTAAAGGACTACTACAACAATGATGCTGATTTTGGTGAAACCTTCACCAAATGCAAGGAGGGAGCCTTTTGATCCGAATCAAGGAGCTACCAATCCAAGTAAGGAAGCTCAAAAGAGCTCAACTAAAGAATACTAGCTCCTACTTAAGTTTAGGCCAGCTAGTTTAGCAATAAAAGGAAGACAACTTCAATAATGGAGCTAGCTCGAACTTGAGCTGAATAAAGGAGCAACTAATCAAGGTAAAGTGAAGACATTAACTTAGGCACATAATCATTCAAGCATGAGTAATGGACTGAATTCAAGAAGGTCTTGGAGCTGGTTGTGTTCTCATGGTGTACACGGTCAAAGGCTCTCTTGTTAGCCTTGTTTTTGGCTCCATGTTCACACCAATGCCGCGCCCCATTACTCCTACTCAAGCTTTGTTTTCATCTCCATGTTCACACAAAGAGACCAAGGCTGATTACTCTTCACTTAGCATAGTATTTAGCTCCTAGTTCACATTAGTCTAGCTTTGTTTTTGTCACCATTGTACTTTGTTTTTGTCACCCTTGGCCAGCCGATTTTAAGGCTCTTGTAGGCTATAAATAGCCGGCCATTTGAAGGCATAAAACATCCAATTTGCAAATTAAAAATCTGAGTAAAGTTAAGCTTTGTGCTTTCTTTGTTTCGTCTTTGTAGTTTACAAGACAAGGTCTAGAGTGAGTCGCGTTACAAACTCTAAACTCGCTATTTCAATCGAGTGTTTGATCTAGCAAAGCGCTTTGTTGAAGTATAGGTCTACTTCACCTAGCATACTATCCTTTGGTTACGTTTATTCCATCCCAAAACTATCTTTACATTCTGTTTTGGTCTACTTATTCACGTCCATTTCAGTATACTAACCATATCTCTCAATCTTGTTTCAAAGTTCATATCAACTCACATCATTAGTGGTATCAGAGCTTTGGTCATCCATCTAGACGTAAGCATGGCTGGAGTGTTGAACTTTGAAGATCCTACCTTCTTGGAACAACTAAAGAGGGCGTTGGAGAACTTCCAACCCAAGAATTCCCGCTTCCAGCCAAGGAGAGAACCGGTGGACAGAATCAAGGTAAATGAACTCCCTGAGTTTAATGGTGGTACTGATCCTGAAGTTTATTTGGAGTGGGAAAGAAACATAGAGAAGCTCTTTGACTTCAAGGATTTGGAGGACGAAGAGAGGTGCAAGTACGCCATCCTCAAGCTAAGCAAGGGAGCTTCCCTTTGGTATGAAGGACTTAAGGTACAACGCACCAGAAGTGGGAAGGGTAAGATTACTTCTTGGGAGTCCTTAAAACGTAAACTACGTAAGAGGTATGTTCCAACTACACACAAGTTGTCCTTATACAAAAAGATTGCTAACCTTGTTCAAGGAAAAATGAGTGTTAGTGAATATATAGAAGAATTTGAGAACCTGGTTTTAATGGGGGAAGTAGAGGAAAATGAAGAAATAAAAATGGCTAGATTCTTACGTGGATTAAACCGTAGTATAGCCAATACAGTTGATTTGTGTCCTTATTCTGATTTTGATACATTGTGTGGGCTGTGTCAAAAAATTGAGGCGCAAGGGAAGGGAAGACATGAGGGTGAGTCTAGTAAGAGTCATACTTGGTCTCGGGTGGATGATAGCAATAGAGCCAATCCTACTAGTTCTAATCAACCCCTTATTGTTAAGACTAACCCAGCACCCCCACCTCAGTCTACACCCAAAACATCCACTGAAACTAGTCTATCTAAAGTACGTTGTTTCAAATGTCAAGGGTTTGGTCACTTCAAAAACGCTTGTCCTAACAAAAGAGTTGTAACCTTAAGGGAAGTAATCACAGTTAGGGATGAGTTATGGGAGGAGGAACAACGTATAGGGGCTGTTTTTAATGTCAATGAGGGAGAGGAAGAAGAGGAAGAAGATATTGAGTCTTATGAACCCCCGGCTTATGACACACTCCTAGTACTACGAACTCTACATACTAACCCAATTCAACAAGACACTGAACAAAGAGACCAACTGTTTCATACTAAGTGTCAAGTGAAAGATAAATGGTGTAGTCTAATCATCGATGGAGGTAGTTGTACCAATGTTGCCTCAACTGAAATGGTGGACAAACTAGGCCTAGCTACTACCAATCACCCTAACCCTTATGCCTTACATTGGTTAAACAACGGGAACAAGGTAAGGGTCAATAAACAAGTGAGGGTTGGCTTAACCATGGGATCCTACGTTGATGAAGTCCTATGTGACGTTATACCCATGGATGCTTGTCACATACTATTAGGGCGACCATGGCAGTTTGATAGGGACGTGGTTCACCATGGGAGGAGGAATGAGTATGAATTGAATGATAAAGGGAAGAAAATTATACTCAAACCCATGGCCCCTCAAAATGTGAAAAATATGTTAGTTAACAAAGTCGGAAAAACCAGCCTTTCAATGTTTGTCAATAAAGGGTTGGGAACACTTGTTGTAGAAGGGGAGGAATTGGAACCCATTGAGACTAAGAGTGGTAGTAAAGAAGAGGGTCAAAAGAAACAAGGTGCTGTTATACCATCCTGTTTGACGCCTAGAAAAGATCTTGAGGTCTTAAGTTATGAAGAGGGCAAGGTCAAGGACTTGGATAGCACGTTATCTTGCAACATTACACATTCAACCACTTTAGATGCAGGCACAATTGGAGTCGAGAATGGGAAGGATTACTACAACGTGGAGACAGAAGAACTTACCAAGCACAAGACTAACACTCTTGGTATTGTTAACGAGCTTATTTTGCAGGTAAAACTTCCTTTTAAAGGAAATCTCCTTTACACTTCAGGGCATTCTGAACACATAACGAGAAAAGCCTACAAAGGAGAGCACAACAACAGTACAAGGCTCTTCATAAGGGGTGACTTATCTTTGGCTAATGTGAGTATAGAGGAGTTTCCAAACCAAGGAAGGAGCAAGTGGAAGTCACAAACAGAAGTTCCACACAAGGACATCCAAAGAGTTTACGAGCTAAAGTTACCAGATGAGTATGGAATCCAAGCCACCTTCCTAATAGAAGATCTTCTTCTATGCCTTGATAGAGTTCACAGTTCAGAATTGAGGACAATTACTTGTCAAGGGGGAGGAGATGATCCGAATCAAGGAGCTACCAATCCAAGTAAGGAAGCTCAAAAGAGCTCAACTAAAGAATACTAGCTCCTACTTAAGTTTAGGCCAGCTAGTTTAGCAATAAAAGGAAGACAACTTCAATAATGGAGCTAGCTCGAACTTGAGCTGAATAAAGGAGCAACTAATCAAGGTAAAGTGAAGACATTAACTTAGGCACATAATCATTCAAGCATGAGTAATGGACTGAATTCAAGAAGGTCTTGGAGCTGGTTGTGTTCTCATGGTGTACACGGTCAAAGGCTCTCTTGTTAGCCTTGTTTTTGGCTCCATGTTCACACCAATGCCGCGCCCCATTACTCCTACTCAAGCTTTGTTTTCATCTCCATGTTCACACAAAGAGACCAAGGCTGATTACTCTTCACTTAGCATAGTATTTAGCTCCTAGTTCACATTAGTCTAGCTTTGTTTTTGTCACCATTGTACTTTGTTTTTGTCACCCTTGGCCAGCCGATTTTAAGGCTCTTGTAGGCTATAAATAGCCGGCCATTTGAAGGCATAAAACATCCAATTTGCAAATTAAAAATCTGAGTAAAGTTAAGCTTTGTGCTTTCTTTGTTTCGTCTTTGTAGTTTACAAGACAAGGTCTAGAGTGAGTCGCGTTACAAACTCTAAACTCGCTATTTCAATCGAGTGTTTGATCTAGCAAAGCGCTTTGTTGAAGTATAGGTCTACTTCACCTAGCATACTATCCTTTGGTTACGTTTATTCCATCCCAAAACTATCTTTACATTCTGTTTTGGTCTACTTATTCACGTCCATTTCAGTATACTAACCATATCTCTCAATCTTGTTTCAAAGTTCATATCAACTCACATCACCTTTGATGAGTTTGTTTTGCAGGAAGGGTTTCTTTTCAAAGGAAACCGCCTGTGTGTACCCAAGCATCCCATTAGAGAGCTACTGGTTAGAGAAGCCCATGGAGGAGGATTAGCGGGTCATTTTGGCATTACAAGAACGTTGGAAGTCTTAAAGGAGCACTTCTTTTGGCCAAAGATGCAAGGGAGCGTCCAGAATGTGGTGAGCAAGTGTGTGACTTGCCAATTTGCCAAGAGTTCCTTCAAGCCTGGAGTTTACACGCCCTTGCCCACTCCTAGTAGACCATGGGAAGATGTATCCATGGATTTCATTGTAGCCTTACCAAGAACCGCTAGAGGAAAAGATGCTATCATGGTGGTAGTAGATCGGTTTTCAAAAATGGCTCACTTCATTGCTTGCCACAAAACAGATGATGCTAGCAACGTTGCTGACTTATACTTCAAGGAGGTAGTGCGTCTACATGGGATACCCAAGTCCATAGTCTCTGATCGTGACTCAAAGTTCCTTAGTTACTTTTGGAACACATTATGGAGGAAGGTGGGAACCAAGCTCTTATTTAGCACTTCTCATCATCCACAAACAGATGGACAAACTGAGGTTACCAATCGCACCTTGGGAACGTTATTAAGGGGCCTTGTAAGTAAGACTCAAAAGGATTGGGATATCAAGCTTGCCCATGCTGAGTTTGCCTACAATCGCTCCCCCACTTATGCTACTTCTCATTCCCCTTTTGAGGCTGTATATGGGATCAATCCTTACATGCCCTTGGACCTGATTCCGCTACCAAAAGATGAGTTAGTTCACAAAGATGCGGAGTCCAAACTAAAGGCTATGATCAAACTCCACGAGCAAATACAAGAAAGGATCAAGGAGGTCAATGAAGCATACAAAAGGAAGTCCAACAAGAACAGGAAGCCAAGACTTTTCCAAGAGGGTGACTTAGTTTGGGTGCACTTGAGGAAGGAAAGGTTTCCAAGTAAAAGAAAGAATAAACTGATGCCACGAGCTGAAGGACCTTACAAGATCATATCCAAGGTAAATGATAATGCTTACAAGGTAGAATTACCGGATGATTATGGAGTCCATGCCACGTTCAACATAGGGGACCTTTCTCCCTATCTAGATGATGATGGCATTTCAGAATTGAGGGCAATTCCTTTTCAAGGGGGAGGAAATGATCCGAATGAGGAGACTAAGGAGTTCAATGAAGTGACACTAGCTCCTCTTAGCTCAAGTCAAGCCACACTAGCTCCTCCTACTAGCTTAGTGGTATGTCTTCTCCAAGTACTAAGTTAGCTCACAAGGGAGCTGAATAAAGGAGTAAAGAAGTCAAGGTTGATTATGGGCTGATTGGTTACTTCGTTTTTAGCTCCATGTTCACATGGTGTGTACACTCAAGCTTTGGTGTTGGCTCCATGTTCACACAAGACTACACGGCTGGTGCAAGCTTTGGTTTTAACTCCCTAGCTTTGGTTTTAACTCCTTGTTTACACTAGCTTTGTTTTTAACTCCAACCTTGTATTTAGCTCCTAGTTCACATTAGTCTAGCTTTGTTATTGTCACCCTTAACCAACCGGTTTTAAGGGTCTTGTAGGCTATAAATAGCCGGCCATTTGAAGGAATAAACATCATCCAATTTGCATAAAAAAACTTGAGTAAAGCTGAGCTTTCTGTTTCGTCCTTGTAGTTTACAAGACAAAGTCTAGAGTGAGTCGCGTTACAAGCTCTAAACTCGCTATTTCAATCGAGTGTTTGATCTAGCAAACCGCTTTGTTGGAGTATAGGTCTACTTCACCTAGCATACTATCCTTGGTTACGGTTTATTCAACCTTAAAACTATCCTTTCATTCTGTTTTGGTTTGTTGTTTACGTTCCATTTCAGAATACTAATCATACTTCTTATCCTTGTTTCAAAGTTCATATCAACTCACATCAAGCCGCGGCACCTTGTGTGAACATGGAGCCAAAAACAAAGCTTGAGGATGTGCACACTATGTGAACATAGCCATGGTGTGAACCCAAGTTAATGCCTTCACTTTACCTTGACTTCTTTGCTCTTTTATTCGTCCCCATACGAGCTAACTTATTACTTGGAGGAGGCACACTACTAGGCTGGTAGGAGGTGCTAATGTGGCTTGACTAGAACTATTAGGAGCTAGTGTTACTTCATTGAATTCTTTAGCCTCTTCATTCGGATCAATACCTGTCCTGATGATAATAGCTCCGTGGGGAGTAACTGAGCTGCGTGGAGACTTTCTTCTGAAGTCTTGGTTTACCTGTATGCTGACACATAGCAATTAGTATCTAACATTTAGGGGAAGTAAAAAATTGATTTTTTGTGAAAATTTTGAAAATTCCGAAATTTTGAAATTTTAAAATAACAAATGCTCGGGATGACTCGATTCTTGTTTCAGATTCTGAAAAGGACTTCTGAAGCCTTGGGTTGAGCCCATGCCTATGTGGATTAGGAAATATGACAAGAGTTCCTATTCCTAAAGTAATTAGGGATGCTAAAAGGGGTTTTCTGTTATAAATAGAGGGCTCCCTGTTTCAATCTTTACATCTCAATCCAAATCTTTCTTCTCTTTTCTCAAAATCTTTTAGACTTTCAAGAAAAATATCTGCCACGGGTATCGAGAATTTGACAGCAATGCTTCAGGCATGGTCCCAGTACTTTCGGGACGAAGAAAAAGTTCAGCTGACCCAGATGGGAACTACTACTTTATTCCCGCTTCAATGCATCAGGGTTGATTCGCACTTTCTGGATGCCTGCCTAACCTTTTGGGATACTACCCACCATGTTTTCGCGTTCCCTCGAGGAGAATTATGTCCTCTCCCTGAAGAAATTGCAGCTATTGGCGGTTGGTGTTCTAACGCTCGTTCTGCTATTCCTCCGTTTTATCCTGACCCGAGGAGGAGATTAAAGGATTTTCTTGGCTTGTCTCATGCTGAGACGGATCGCATAGTGCGGGGAGATTCAGTTTCTTTGTTTGACTTAGCCGATAAATTCATGAATTCCGGCGGCGTAAGAGTTACTCCCACCCATAGGCATAAGGCTTTTGCCTTTTGCATGCTGCGTCGATATGTCTTTGAGGGAAAAAAGGATGTTGACTTGTGCTTTGGTCAGATCAAGCTTATCGGAATGGTTGATCAGATGGAGACGGGTCACAGCCCGGCTTGGTTGGCAACCGGAGAGATCATTACGGGCCTCGAAGCTAGAAGACTTGACCCGGACCGACAATTGACGGGAAGTACCCGTCTTTTGCAGGTATACCTCTCGCACTTTTTTCTCTATTTTTGTTAAAACGCGAAACATTGACGTATAGGGGCCACTCGATCGAGTGACTTCGATAAAAACCCGTCTGCCTGATTTCAGCTAGTCCACTCGATCGATTCAGGCGTGACGCTCGATTGAGTGCCTGCCAGCGGAGCCCGAATTTACGGAAATTTGCATTTTTTTTGTCAGATTTGGCTATCCGAACGTTTATCGATCACAGAGCCCCCGGTGAATGTATCCACCGATCGTAGCAGCCAGATTTGCTCAAGGAGACGGCGGATAAGCTCGAGTCATTACATTAACCGAGCTTATTGGGACGAGGAGCTAAAATTCCATAGCGGACCCCTGATTAGGTTGACCATTGCCTGGTGGTTCCTTTCGAAATTGACGGGGCTAGCCAAGAGAGACAAAGCTCGCTACTTGGTGATCCTGTCACTGGACTGGACCGTCCATATCTACCCGGACCGCATTCTGAGGCAATTCGGTTTGTTTCAGCGGATCCCCGAGACTGAAGCAATTATTAGCGTTTTGCTCCAACTGATGGACGCTATGTGTGACACGTGGCTACAACGTTGGTTTACCCGTGCCATATGGACTATACCCCGCCCTTGCCAATCCGTTTGGGTTTCGTAATCATACCGAAAATGGACTTCCGAGGAGTCAGAGGAGGCCCGTAAAGCTTTGAAGGTTGATGAAGCTTTTGACTTAGTTCTGTAACACCCATGATTTTTATAAATTTAAATTAAATTAAAATTTTGTTCGTATTTTTATTTTTACGATTTAACTCGTAATTCATAAAATTAATATAAAACGAGTTTATCGTTTAATCGTTTCAAACTCCTAAAAATCTATTTGTCTCGAAAAATCTTCTTATATTTAAAACATATTTTTATTTCTGTTTCATCTTATTTTATACATTTAATTTAATTCTTGTTGGAAGTCTATTTCGGCGATTTAAATTCTAAATTCTTTTTATTTAATTATATTTAAGCTCGAATTTCTATTTTCGGCTCGAAGCTCATTTATTGTAAGTTTCGTCAAAATATTTATTACCTTTCCTCGAGAAATCAATTTAATTCACTTTATCAAAAATTTATTATTTATCGGAAAATACTATATGATCGTCTAATATTTATATCTATGAACTTCATTTCCGTCTCGAATATTTTTTTTTACGGTTTGATTAATTATTAATTTTATTAACTCGTTTTAACCCGATTCATGGGTCAGTCAACTTATCGTTTCGGAATTTGTTTAATTCGTTTTTCTGACCCGATTTATTTAGTTGATCTAGTTCAACTCCCTTTTCCCATTTTCATTTTAATGTTTTGCCGTGTCATTATTTGTCTTATTTATTCTTTTCCCCTGCCTTTGCTTTGCATTCACCGCTTCATTGTATTTCACCTTCCATCATCATTCATTTCCTTTGTTCAACGTACCACCTCTTCATTCCTCCTTTATTTTTTTCATCTTTCTTTTGTCTCCCGTGTTTCTTCCTCATCTGTCGCTCTCCTTTTTTCCTCTTTCATTATCTTTTTCATTCCTTATCTGCGCAGTCTCCTCTCCAATCTATCAATCATCTTCTTCCTCCGTCCCCTCTGTTTTCCGTTGTTCTGGTTCAGTTGCGTGCTGCCGCCGCCGCTGCTGTTTCCTACGCTGATGATGCTGCTGCTGGTTCATGCGTGTGCAATCTTCGACCCGGACTCGTCGAAAGGTATTCCGTTCTTTTCCCTCTTCGTTTCGATGCCGCTGCTGCTATTGTTGTACTGTCGTTGATTGTTGTCGTCGGTGTCCTGTTGTTCATTTTTATTGCTACCGTGTGCTGTTCATGCTGTTACCTTACGGTCCTCTTCTCTTCTTCTTCCCTGCGTTTTGTTGCTATCATTACTGATTCCCGTTGCTCTTGTTTTTGCCAATGATGTCGTGTTGTCACTTTGTCTCGTATCAACTTGCATACTGCTGTTGTGCGTCAGTTCGAGTTTGTCTCTCTCGATTTGCGCTCCCCTGTTTTCGGTTGCTACTGAGCATCTATTGTACTAGTTTGCGTGGCCTCTCTGAAGTTTATTTGTACGTATTTCTGTGATCAGCTTTGGTTTCATTTCATCTTCCATTCTATTCATTCTTTTGTCGCATTTTCGCGGTCATTATTGGTATCGATACCCGCTGCTGTTGCTGATGTTGAACGTGTTGTTGCTAGTGTTGATTCCGCTGTTTTATGTTGGTTAATGTTGCTGCTGCTATTGTCCTTGTCTTATGACCGCTTTTATCGTGCCCCTATTCTTCATTCATCATTCATTTTCCTTTACTCGAATCGTGTTCCCTGTTTCGTTTGTATTTCTTTGCTTCATTCCCATCCTCTATTCGACGGTGCGTGACTCTCGTTACTATATCCGCCCCTTTTGTTTGTCAGTTTAGGCACGTTCTTCTCTTTGTGTCATCAGGTTTACAGACACGATTAAGTTGGCCTCTATGTTTCTAACTCCCGCATATCATTTCTCTTTCCGTCTTGTGTCGATTACCCTCGTCTCATTCCTTTACTTTGTCTTCTCGATCGTCTTGGTGAATCATGTTTAGAAGACTATCAATTTTACAATTGGGAGCTTAAAGACGTTAGTATTGAAGGTTTAGAGCTTGGACCAATCGGAGGGCGACTACATTGAATCTTTTGACTCGGACTTGGATTTAAGGTAACTTTAGGACGTTACTTGATTTTATATCGTATGTTTGAGAGTAGTAGTATTGATGTGAGTTGATATGAACTTTGAAACAAGAATATGAAGTAGTATTAGTATTCTGAAATGGAACGTGAATGAGTAATCAAAACAGAAAGAAAGGATAGTTTTAAGGAAGGATAAACCGTAACCAAGGATAGTATGCTAGGTGAAGTAGACCTATACTTCAACAAAGCGGTTTGCTAGATCAAACACTCGATTGAAATAGCGAGTTTAGAGCTTGTAACGCGACTCACTCTAGACTTTGTCTTGTAAACTACAAGGACGAAACAGAAAGCTCAGCTTTACTCAAGTTTTAATATGCAAATTGGATGTCTTATTCATTCAACTAAATGGCTATATATAGCCTACAATCAGACCTTAAACTCGGCTGATTAGGGTGACAAAAACAAAGTTACCCTTATGTGAACAAGGAGCTAATTACAAAGTTGGGAGCTAATAACAAAGTAATGTAAACATGGAGCTAATAACAATGCTTGATGAAGAGCATTCAGCCGTGGTTCTCTTGTGAACACGGAGATGAAAACAAAGCTTGAGCATGGAGTAATGAGGCGCGGCATCTATGTGAACATGGAGCCAAAAACAAAGCTAACAAAGGAGCCTTTAAACGTGCACATCATATGAACATAATCAGCCTCAAATGCCTTCATAATTTCAGTACTCTTCCCATGTTTGAATGAGTGTGATCCCAAGTTAATGTCGTCATTTTTCCTTGATTACTTGCTCTTTTATTCAGCTCAAACTCGAGCTAGATCCATAATTGAAGACGACTCTTTATTAGTGCTAATGTAGCTGGACTATGTTTATGTAGGAGCTAGTATCCTTTAGTTGAGCTCTTTAGAACTTCCTCACTTGGATTAGTAGCTTCTTGATTCGGATCAAGTATGTAGTAAATATTTTAACTTCAGTTTTCTAATTTCAGCTATTTATTATTTGCTAATAATATTGCTTTAAATCGTATCCCTTATAAATATTTTACAAATTTTCGATATCGTTTTATAAATCGTTAGTGATTTTATTATTTACGATCGTTTATAATATTTTGTTAGTTATCGTGACACTAGTAACTAAATAATATCGATTTCATATTGTAGACACCCACATTTTGACCGCCAGGTGTCTATAGTAGTTTCCGACAAACACCCGATGATGATCGGACGCTAACGTGCTTTAAACGTACTCGGAAATGGGCTCGAAATGATGGATATTTGGCCTAGGCATTTAAGGAGTACAAATCTCACAAAACCAACCTCAAAATCAGGCCCAGTGGGTCGTTTCGAGTCAAATAACACAAATTTGGGTCGAATCCGACACCAGGGGTAAAACCATCTTTTAGCGACCGAGTCAAAACCCGGTCAAAGACATTTCCCGAAACTCGTAGGCTGACCGTGACATCTCACACGTCCTATTCGGACTCCAGCTCTACAAAATCAGCCATACAAAAAATAATAAACAATTCCGTTTAAGGTAGAATTCGATCCCGAGTAGGAATCCTATCCGAGAACCGATTCAAGCACCCAACCGAGTGTAAACCACTCGGCCAAGTAGTATGAACCAGCCGGTTTTCCTCTTTTCTTCCCTCACAAGAAAACGGAATTCTCGTTCTCCTCAGCTTCTTACTCAAGCGGTAATTCTAGCTCAAACAGGAATCCTATTCAAAGACCGATTTGAGCACCCGACCGAGTGTAAAACACTCGGCCGAGACAGCCCAAAACAAGAGCAAATCAGCCGGTTTGCCTTTCTTCCTCCACAAGAAAGCGGAATTCTTATTTCCCTCAAACTCCTACGTTTCCTATCCTAAGCGGTAGTCAAACTCTCCTAAGTCAAGGTCGGGAATTCCCTATAAATAGGACCTCCCCTCCAACACTTTAGAGGACCGAAAAACAATACAATTTACACACACACACACGATTTTTCAGCAATAATTTTCTGTCATTCTGACACACATAATTCCTTAGCCTCGAGAAACCGATAGCACATCCAAAACCCGAAGGAAACCGTCCCAATACCCGAAACCTTCACCCGTCTAAACCGAGCCACCCTAAACCGAACCTAACATCACTTGACGCTCCCGTGCCTAGCCACATTCCGACGAGCCCCGATCCGAGTCAACAAGAGCATGTAGGTTGAGGGTGTAACCAAACCCGATTTCTCCCTTCTTCTCTTCTCTTCTCTTCGTCCGTTTTTTTTATTATGGGCCTAGAGTCGTTTTTTTCTATTTTTTCCTAATATCGTTATTAACGAAAAACTATTTTCATAACGAATATTCTTAAACATACGATATCGATTTTTCTATAATCGAATATCGTATCAAAAAGAATTATATTAAAACTTCGACGATACCAAAAATCGTTACATCGTTTTCATTTAAAATTCTTTTCTTTTCTCGTTCAAAACAAACTATTTTACAAAACTTTTTTTATTCATTCTAAATATCCGATATCGATTTCATAATCGCATATCGGATACGACGAATATCGAAAATATGGATCGAATACAAGTTAATTCATAATTTGTACGCGATTCATCAAAATAACAATTTTCGAACAAAAAAAATAAAAAAACCGGACAGACCCGTACGCGAGTCGCGCCACGCCCGAGCAACTCGCGCACGAGCCTGAAACCCGGACTGTTTTTTTAACTTTTTTCGTTCGTTTATTATTTATTCTTCGATCGACTTCTAAAATTTACATCTTTTCTAAAACTATTCTAAGTATTCGATATTGATTTCGTAGTCAACTATCGAATATAAAGAATATCGAAAATATTAAGTCGAGTACGAATCATGCAATATTCATACGCGATTTAATACGAACTTCGAGTTTTCGATAATCAACCCCGAAACAGGCCACCACGCGACCCGCCGGCGTCCCGGGCGAGTCGCGCGGCCGGCTGTTATGCCGAGGCCTTTTCCGTCTTTTTTATTATTTTTCGAACTTCGTTTTTTATACAAAACAACGTTCTTTTCAAACAATATTTTTCAGATTTCGATTAATATTTATTTTCTCGATCTCGTCTATTTTATTTGCTATTATTATTTACAAATCGATACTAACTCGTTTGTTCATCTTTTGTAGCAAATTCATCCCTTTTATTTCGTTTGTTTTATTATACTAAAACGAATCTCACATGCTAAATTCAACTTGGACGTTAATTAATTTTGCATGCATTAAACCACTTAGCAACCCGTTCAATTCCTCACATGCTTAGGAAAACAATGTTTGCATATCATTCATCGTATTACTAACGCGCGCATTAAAACGTCATTCGATATCCTAGTAGAGGCCGCTAATGTGCGGGCGGGGTTGGGTGTTCTTAGTGAACTTCCCAACACGTACCCTCACCCCTTACTTAGAACCGTGGTTTCCGGATGTCCGAAACCATTGGCAACGAGAGTCATTCAATATACGATTAACCGCTCAAGTCGGCATCTATATCGATATGCAAAGGGACGAGCCCAATAAACTCTAACATCGGAAATGGGCCGTATTTTGTACACGGCCCACTACGACATAGAGTGGGCTCGAACGGTTCCGAATAACCATAAAATTCGGTGGCGACTCCGACTTCGATTTAAATTTCCATTTGACCATCTCATGGAGATTCATTCGCCTCCCCAAACCCGCGCGTGGCCGCGTCGGGGTGGACCTATGTCATGTCCACACATATTTTCATCATATTTAGTTAATTTCCAAATTTTAACTCAAAATCGTATTTTTATATTATAATCGAGATTTGTATACTCGTTCAATAAATTAATTTTCGTCTATACTAATAAATGAGAAAATAGTTGATTTCGTTTTAAATATATTTTAAGTCGAGACCATTTTCACTAATAATTTTTTATTTGTTTACAATTGACTATTTTAGTAAAATCTGTATTATTTATTAATAAAAGCTATTTGTTAAAAATAATTTGAAACCTTTGTAAATCTCATTTCATTTAATAAACTTGCTGACTCAATTAATTTTATCGTTTTTCTTAAAACATCTCCTTCCTAAAATTTATAGTTGTAACTAGATTTCCTAATTATTTATAAAATATTATATATTGACTTATTATATTTTATTTATTTATAAAATACTAACTTGATTTCCTAATTATTACATTTTAACTCGATTTCCAAATATATATATATATATATATATATATATATATATATATATATATATATATATATATATATATATATATATATATTGTTCGGGTCAAAATTCGCATCCTCGGAATACGACGTGGCATGGGTCAAAATTCGCATCCTCGGAATACGACGTGGCATATTACGTGTGGAAGGTCAAAAGGTCAAAAGTCGGAAGGTCAAAAGATGATAGTCGAAAATCGAAAGTCAGAGACCATAAGTTAGAAGTCAATATAATCGAGGGTCAATAAGTCGATCAAAGACCCGGGATAACATAAGACAATGTGCCAGAAAAGGATACAACAAGAAGGGAGATGGGCCGAACCAAGGAAAAGCAACAACGCAGCCCAACAAATGTAATGACCCATTCCCACCCCAACAGGTATGAAGCAGGAAAGAGTCAAAAACTGACTCCTACATTTGAGGGATGATTCCTGCAGACCAGGAGAAGAATCAGGCAAAATACAAGTGTAACGGCTGTAACGGCTCCAGGCAATAAAGAGGGGTAACGGCTATAAGGTCAGCAGCCCCATAAAAGGCAAGGAGAGGGAAGGAAGAAGGGATGGAACTCATATTCACCGACATTCAACTCTCAATCAACATACAATCAACTTCGAGCAAAACCTAGCAAAATACTTACGATCAATTATAGCCTAAATACTTGTACTTGTACCCTTTTCCTTGTTCTTTTTCGTCCATAGTAGAAACTTAGTGGGATTCCGACTCCTCCCGCGGTTTTTCCCACATCGGGTTTCCGCGCCACCAAAACTTTGTGTGTAATTTTCTCTCTTTCATTGTTCTCGGTTTACTAGATTCGATATCGCTTCACCAACCCGTAGTTAGAGGACGATCGCTTTAACCCGCAACCGAAATCGTAAATCCGGTAAATTTTTACCAAAACAATTTGGCGCCCACCGTGGGGCAAAGTGATCATTTCCTATAGCCAAATCCTACAGCGAGACGACTTGCATATCATCATGTCCGGATCCGGTCAAAATCCTTCCAGCAGCTTGGGAGCCTCAACTCAACCCACTGGAGGAGGACCGTCCCCATCAATGGGGCCAATTTTCACACCCCTTACCCGGGAGATCTCTACCAGCCTGGCAGCAGGACACGTACCAGTAGCCTCAAGACCAGCTCATGTGCTTAAGGTGTCGAAAACATCAAATCCCTTCAAAACCAGCAAGGAAGGCGCTTCGTCCAAAATGCATGTGCAAGGAGGGATACTGGGAGACTTTTCCAGGATTTCAACTCCACCAGACCCCTTAAGGGACGTACTTCGGGAGATTAACGCTCTGAGGCAGGCGGTGGAAACTCTGCAGAAGGATAACCAAGACATCAGGGCCCAGATCTCTACAGTAGCCAAACCTCCAGTTACATCAGTCCAATTGTCACCAGAAGTGCCGCCCCTGATACCTGGAGGAGAGCCAAGCATTCAAAGAGAACCCGCTACCAGCAGATAGGGATGGCAACGGACCGGATCTGGACCGGATCCGCATAGATCCAGATCCGGATCCGCACCCCTAGTAGCGGATCTGGATCCGGTCCGGATCCGACGGATCCCAAAAATGTAAATCCAGATCCAGATCCGTCGGATCTGGACCGGATCCGGATCGGAATCGCGGATCCAATTTTTTCCTTAAATTCTACAAATTTTTTAATTAATACGTATTTACGACCATATTAATTTTCATAATTTTATAAATAAAATCGAATATAAAGATTCATAATCAAATATTAATAAACTAAAAGAAAAAAATTTTAGAAATAACCAAAAAAACACAAATTAAAGTACTAAGTTTTTTATTATTGTTAATTTTTTAATAAAACGGATTTGCGGATCCGGATCTGGATTTACTTATTAAGATCCAGATCCGGATCCGTTTAAAGATAGCGGATCCGGATCCGGATCCATATCCAACGGATCTCAAAATTTAGGATCCATATCCGATCCGTGCGGACCGGATCTGGATCGAATCCCGAATCCGTTGCCATCCCTACCAGCAGACAAACCTCCAAGACACTTCCCCAAGAACTGGTCACCAGGCTGGAACTAGGACTGGCGCCGCCTAGCCAAGACATTGAGCCTCGAGGGCTGGGCTACCTGTCTTACGGCTCCACATCCGACAGATCTTACATCACAGGTAATCCCCTCTCTAGTATCGAAAGTCGAGAAACTAACTCACTATCTCTTACAGGTACCCCCATTCACCAGGCGCTAGGATGGCAATCTGTAACCCCACCAGGGATGACCACCTTATCCAGCCATCATCCCTCCGTAGGAGTAAGGTCAGCAGCCATCCCCATCCAGCAGATATCAGGATGCCAGCAAGGTGCCCCAGCCAGTATGGTGACCCCCGACAGTAGCCCATATCATGGAGAAGCCTGGCTGCCCAGAGTCCCACTCCAACATGTAGCAGGATGGCAACCCGGAACCACAATCAACGCCACACCATTGCCCGAACCTCCTAGTAGTCAGTATCCTGGAGGAGGTGTCTGGTCAGAAGGTACCTCTATCCTCCAGACACCAAGATAGCAATCCGCAGCTCAACCAGGAGTAGTCACCCCATCCAGCGGCCAGTCCTCTGGAGGAGCATGGTCAGCAGCCACTCCCATCCAGCAAGTGTCAGGATGGCAGCCAGGAGCCCCAACCGGCACGACAACCCCCGTCAACAACCTGTATCCAGGAGAAGTCTGGTCAGCAAGAGTCCCATTCAAGCAAGCAACATAGTGGCAATCTGGGTCCACAATCAACGCGACACCGTTGCCTAACCCTCATAACCACCAGTACCCTAGAGGAGCATGGTCGAGAGGTACAACCTTTGGCTTCTTTTCGCCTGTCTCTAACCCTCTTGCAGGATCCGGTAACGTAATGGATCAGCACTACCAGGAGCTGAGGGACTTGATCAACAAGATTCCAGGGATGCCACGCCCCTTAGAAAGAGCAGCGAGAGACAACTACGCAGATTCTCCATCCACCGACGATCTAGCCTGCGTCGCCGTCCCCAAAGGATTCGTGCCACCAGCCATGACACTCTATGACGGTACCGCAGACCCGTTGGATCACATCAATCAGTATAAGCAGAAGATGATGGTGGTGACTGCAGCAGGACCCCTGAAGGAGGCATGCATGTGCAAGGGATTCGGCTCCACCTTGTCAGGAGCAGCTTTGCAGTGGTTCGTTAGTCTGCCCAACCGGAGTATCACCTCCTTCGCTGACCTGGTCAATGCTTTCAACCAACAGTTCGCCAGCAGCAGAAAATCGGAAAAGCAAACCAGCGATCTGTAGGGGTGGTACAAAAGTTTGAAGAGTCCACGCGCGACTTTCTCGACAGATTCAACATGGAGAAAGTGACCATCCCCAGATGTGACGTAGCCACCGCCATAGAAGCCTTCCACCAAGGACTCCACCAGGATTCAGATCTGTACAAGGACCTCACCAAGTATCCGTGCACCACATTTGAGGATGTGCAGACAAAAGCTTTGGCAGTCATCAGGCTGGAGGAGGATTCAGGTCCTAGAAGAGCTACTTATGATCCACTAGAGCTACCTATGAACCTGGAGAACCCCTCTTCCTACATTTATCCGTGACTAAGGTAGCAGTCAGCGCGGCGCCTGTTCGAGAACATGAAGGAACAACATTCAGTATACTACATCAACATGTCTCTGCTTCCTGCAGAGACAAGGTACACATCACTTGAGAAACTCGTACTTACACTTGTTACATCATCTTATAAACTGCAACCTTACTTTGAGTCACATACTATTTCTATCATAACCAACTATCCACTAAAAACTATTTTGAGGAAACCTGAGTTGTTAGGAAGAATGGCTAATTGGTCCATGCACCTGAGTGGCTTCAACCTGAAGTTCGTCCCCAGAGCAACAATCAAGTCCCAGGCGCTAGCAGACTTCGTATCCGACTTTAGCCCAACATTGCAGTCCTAGGCAGAGAAAGACATCCTCATCCTGGAGGAGGACAAAGGAGAGCAGATCTAGAAGCTGAATGTGGATGGCACCTCCAACATGAGAGGATCTGGGGCAGGGTTATCCTCAGGTCACCACAGGGAGACCTCATAGTCCGAACAGTGAAAAATGAAGCTGAATACGAAGCCCTAATCCTAGGCCTCCAACTGGCCCTGGACCCCAAGATCAGGCACCTGGAGATGTGCAGCGACTCCAGCTCATAGCCAACCATGTGAATATATCTTATGCAGCAAAAGACTCCAAGATGTTGGCCTATCTGGAGAAGCAGACGCCCTAGCCACCCTGGGGGCAACGTTCAAGCCTGGAGCAATCTCCACCATACCTATTGTCCACGTCCTGGAGCCAGCAATCCAGGAGAATTAAGAAGCATCTGGAGAAGGCAAAGAAAGGACCCGATGGCTGCAAGAGGCAGGAATATTCAGCACCATAGCCATCCAGGGAGAGACCCCAGACTAGAGAAAATCCTACCAGGATTGGCTACAGATGACATGCTGCCAGCAAACCAGAAGGAAGTCAGAGGCTTCAAAATGAAAGCATCCAAATTCACCCTCATTGATGGCATCCTATTCAGAAGATCACTTGCTGGACCATACTTAAGGTGTCTGGGTCAAGAGGAGGCAGAAACTGTTTTGCATGACCTCCACAATGGTGAATGTGGAAATCATGCAGGGGGCAGGGGCCTATCCAACAAGGCACTTCGCAAAGGCAACTTCTGGGCAACAATGCGCAGAGATGCTGTTGAGTACGTCAAGAAATGTGACGCCTGCCAGAGGCACGCATCAGTCAACCACCAGCCTGCAGAGCCCTGTATATCTAGTAATTTCTCCTTCGCCTTTTATGAAGTGGGAGATGGACATTGTCGGCAAGCTACCCAGAGCCCCAAGAAACAAAGTCTTTATATTGGCCATGACGGCTTACTTCTCCAAGTGGATAGAAGCGGAGGCATTCCCATAGTTAACTGAGAAACAAGTTATATCTTTCATAAAACGTAACATTATCTGCTGGTTTGGCATTCCCTCAGAAATCATTTGCGACAACGGATCCCAGTTTATTGGCAACAAGATGGAGGCCTACTGCGGCAGGTGGAATATCACACTAAGCAAGTCTACCCCCAGAAATCCTCAGTCTAATGGACAGGCAGAGTCTAGTAACAAAATTGTGACAGACAACCTGAAAAGAGGGCTGGAGGAGGTAGGGGCAAATGGGCAGAAGAACTCCCCTTGGTGCTATGGTCTGACAGAACTACGCCTAAAGTGGCTACAAGACAAACACCATTCAGTTTGGTCTTTTGTGCTGAGGCGGCCATTCTCTCAGAAGTTAGAGTACCTACCCATAGGTATGGCTGCATAACAGAAGATAGAAATCAGGTGGAGATGACAAGCAGTCTGGACACCATAGACGAACTCAGAACTGACGCTCAAATCAGATTGGCCTCCTATAGGCATACAGTCACCAGAAGTTACAACAAGAATGTCAGAGTCAGGGTTCTGCAAGAGGGAGACCTAGTTCTCAGGAAAGTCTTCCAGAACACCAGGAACCAGCGAGCAGGAAAGTTCGCCTACAACTGGGAAGGACCCTACCAAGTGGAGAAGGTGGTTGGGAACGGAGCCTACCGACTTATGACCATGGAGGGAAAAATCATCCCAAAACCATGGAACATTATACACTTGAAAAAAATACTTCTTTTAAATGGGCCAACATCGCCAAAAACATGGGCCAACGTTGTCAGAAACATGACATCTATTCTGCCGGATGCACCTCCACCAGAACCCAGGTATTTTACAAAACACTGCAAACATGTGCTTTAATTTCCATCATAACTTTCTTTCATCTTTCTTTCTTTCTTTCTTTTTCATCGTAATTTTCTTTTGTCTTTCTTTCTTTCTTTTCCATCGTAATCTTCTTTTGTCTTTCTTTCTTTCTTTTTCATCGTAATTTTCTTTCGTCTTTCTTTCTTTTTCATCGTAATCTTCTTTTGTCTTTCCTTCTTTCCTCCTTTCTTTCTTACAAAATTTGAAAATCAAAAATTTTATCTTAGGATTTTGACCTTCTTTTAACATACATCTTCAAGTATTGCATCTATCATTTTTATCAACTATCATCGACTTTCTCAAAAATCATCACAAAAGCTGGTGACCAATCTGGTGGAGTGTATAATTTCTACAAAAGGCGTGTGTCTTGTGACAAAGTGCCTACAACTGGGACGTTACAGTCTCCCGCGCCACTTAGCACCCACGCAAAGCGTGGCACCTCCAACTGAGTGGGCGAACTAAATCTCAGGCCACCACTATATCAAAGGTCGACCATACAAACATAAGGCATGCATACAACAGAAGGTAGTAAGACAAAACTACAACAAACGATTACGATCAAAAGCAAACAGTTACGATCAAAAGCAAACAATTACGATCAAATTCAGGCATAACATACAGCCGCACATCGAAAAACGACATTACGAAAGCTACTTCGATTTCACACAACCAAAGTTAAGGCACGAAGTGCCACAAAATACTAACACACTTCGCTCCCCTGAGCAAAGGCAAAGTCACTACAGAAAATATTTTGCAAACACTAACAGAAGTTCACACCACGCAGGGTTCACAAGCCGAAAACAGAGTACAACAAAAGAGGAGTAGCATCACTCCAGCAAAACTTGGTCCACAGCCTGGACATTCTCCTCTGGTGGAGGCGAAATTGTAGCAGATCCTCCTGCGGGAACCTGGGTCTCTAGATAATTAAGATGAACAGCAGCGGGACCTCTCCCAAAATCATCAACGGCGTTCTCCTGGTCCACAACCTCTCGCCCATCAGCCTCCTGGTCAGCAATAGGGGAATCAACAGACTCCTCCAGATCCTCCGCCTCCACGTCAGAGAGAGCATCCAAATTAGGTGCCACAAGAAATTCTTCATACAAACGCTTCTTCTCTACAACCAGGTCCCAATCTTTGTGCCTCTTCGCCAGATATTCCTTGATCACCTCAACCTTGATATACTGATCCGACCAAGCAAGAGCATCCCTCAGAGTCTTCTTCAGCTCAGCACTCTTCCCCTACAGGAAAGAATTGGCATCCAGGGCCTGGGCAAGCTCACTCCTTGCCTCCACCAGATCTGCGCTAAGCTTTTGTCCTTTACCAGATTCCTCCTCCAGCAATCCGCGAACCAAACCCAACTCCTCCAGAGAACTATTTTCTAGCGCAGACCTGGGACCAGGAAGAAGCATCTGGTCCAGAAGAGCCACGTCCTCTGCAGGATTGGATGTATCGACGTCCTCGGGAATTTGAACACCACTCCAACAGGAACATCATCAACGGATCTGGGGGCAGAATAAGAGTGAAGATCGGAAAGATCCACCACTGGGGTTCACTTTCTCCAGGAGTAATTTCTGAGAGAAGGGACGAGTTATGCCTTCTCCTCGAACCAGCAGGGCCAGCAGAGGCAGAACTAACTTTCCTCTTAGAGACCGCCCTAGTAGCAACAGCCCGCCTCCCAGCAGCCACTTGCTCTAGGGACACACGAGGCTTAGCTGATCCTGAAAAGGAGGGCAAGCGAAAATGAGTACCATGGAAGGCCATGGCCAGGTGAACTTAGCCCAGCATGGATGTATCTTGCTCGAAGACTTGTTCTTACCAGGCTCTTCTTCTTCTGGGGGAGGAGAGGAAGGATCACCTTTGGATGAATAGAGCAAGTTGCGAAATATACTCTGCTCCGGGTCTAGGCCGAATAATCGGATCAAGAAATCAACCGCTACTCCAACTATCTACAACGGAAGCAAACGGAAATTCCCGCCTAAGATGAGCTTAGTCGGAAATTTGGGGGCATTTGTTCGGGTCAAAATTCGCATCCTCGGAATACGACGTGGCATATTACGAGTGGAAGGTCAAAAGGTCAAAGGTCAAAAGGTCAAAAGTCGGAAGGTCAAAAGATGATAGCCAAAAATCGAAAGTCATAGACCATAAGTCAGAAGTCAATATAATCGAGGGTCAATAAGTCGATCAAAGACCCAGGATAACATAAGACAATGTGCCAGAAAAGGATACAACAAGAAGGGAGATGGGCCGAACCAAGGAAAAGCTACAACGCAACCTAACAAATGTAATGACCCATTCCCACCCCAATGGGTATGAAGCAAGAAAGAGTCAAAAACTGACTCCTACATTTGAGGCATGATTCCTGCATACCATGAGGAGAATCTGGCAAAATACAAGTGTAACGGCTGTAACGGCTCCAGGCAATAAAGAGGGGTAATGGCTCTAATGTCAGCAGCCCTGTAAAAGGCACGGAGAGGGAAGGAAGAAGGGGTGAAACCCATATTCACCGACATTCAACTCTCAATCAACATACAATCAACTTCGAGCAAAACCTAGCAAAATACTTACGATCAATTATAGCCCATATACTTGTACCTGTACCATTTTCCTTGTTCTTTTTCGTCCATAGTAGAAACTTGGTGGGATTCCGACTCCCCCCGCGGTTTTTCCCACATCGGATTTCCGCGTCACCAAAACTTTGTGTGTCATTTTCTCTCTTTCGTTGTTCTCAGGTTACTAGATTCGATATCGCTTCGCCAACCCCTAGTTATAGGATGATCGCTTTAACCCGCAACCGAAATCGTAGATCCGGTAAATTTTTACTAAAACATATATATATATATACATACATATATATATATATAGAGAGAGAGAGAGAGAGAGGTAGGTTCAAATAAGGTCAACAATTTTTTTTAAGTCTATATTAAAGTTACAGATGACATACGATAAAGTTGCATTTGTTCAAAATTGATATGTTCAAAATTGCATTTGGTCAACATTCAGCACTTTTATCACTTCAAGTGATAAAGTGCAACTTTATCACTCATCTCGTGTAACTTTAAGAACTTTTTGTGTAACTTTAACACTGGAACGTATGAACTTAAAAAGTTGTCGACCTTATTTGAACCTCTCTCTCTCTCTCTCTCTCTATATATATATATATATATATATATATATATATTGTAATCTTCTACGACTTTAGGTATAAATAAAAGTTCACCGTTAACAACAGAAAACCAATGAGATTTAAAATTAACCCAAAAAATGTATTTATAAAATTAATCAATATATAGATCAATAAAATTAAAGTATTATACCTGAAAAATGAAAATTGTGGACTTGACTACTGGCTTCGCAAAATTTCTATAAATAAAATTCAAAAGAAAAAATTGATACTAAAATTTGAATCAACAAACGACAACGCAAATTCATATCTTACAAAACTGAATGCAATGTTAAAAAATAAAAGTGAATAAAATGTAAAAAAAATAAAATTCTCAATTATTTGAATTCTTTCATTACTTTATATTATTTTTTTAGTTATAATATGATATTTTTAATGCTAAATAATATAATTATTCATATTAACTTTTGCTAATCATTACGACGAAAGTGGGATAAATGGTGAAATAACCAAACTATTATTTTTGAACTATTATTTATATAATTATTCATATTTTTTTTAGTTATTAACTATTATTTTTTTTAAAAGCACAAGGCAATTAAAGAAAAAACCCTAAACGCTCTCCTTCCATGGCGATTTGAAGCTGCGTACGGCTCAAGGCTTCCGGTGCCATGGCTATGGAAGGTTCACCCTCGATCCTACATAACATTACTAAGCGCAAGAATTCTAGTAAGGAGAAAGAACGAAATTCTGAACAGGTGACTACTAAGGGCAATGATCGGCCAGACATTGAAAATGCCTGTAAACATGGGAGTTTGAATACCATCATAGGCATTGCGCCTTATGAATTTACTAATTCAAATGGGAGTCTTAACAATTCTGAACCAGAAATTGGATCAATCAATGCTGATGATGGTATGGGAGACTGGTTCGATAGGCATGGACGTAAAATCATGCAAATAGTAGAGGACGATGTAGATGAGGTGCTCCAACTCACATTAGATGATGTCAAAGATGAATTGGACTATTGGCAGAATGCGATTTACGGATTTGTGATCGGTGCCAATCCCCCTTGGCCGGTCTTTGAAGGTTACATAAGGCGCGTGTGGAAACATCATGTCATTGATTGAATTTCCTTTCTTCCGAATGGTGTTTTCCTTGTGTGATTTCAAACAAAACAAATGCAAGAAACAGTTTTACAAGCAGGTACGCACTTGTTTGATGGAAAACCTGTTATTATCAAACGGTGGCTACCAGATATAGACCTAGAAAGAGAATAGGTGAAATATGTACCAACATGGATTCGAGTGCACAAGTTACCGCTTAAATTCTGGGGTATTAGCCTACCTAAAATAGCCGGTAGGGTTGGGAGATATTTGCAGAGTGATCAAGCTACTGTAAGTAAGACACGCTTGGGATTTGCCAGAGTGCTTGTGATGTGAGTTGATATGAACTTTGAAACAAGAATGAGAGATATGATTAGTATTCTGAAATGGACGTGAAACAAGTAACCAAAACAGAAGGTAAAGATAGTTTGAGGATGAATAAACCGTAACCAAAGGATAGTATGCTAGGTGAAGTAGACCTATACTTCAACAAAGCGCTTTGCTAGATCAAACACTCGATTGAAATAGCGAGTTTAGAGCTTGTAACGCGACTCACTCTAGACCTTGTCTTGTAAACTACAAAGACGAAACAAAAGGAAGCACAAAGCTTAACTTTTACTCAGGTTTTGATTTGCAAATTGGATGATGTATTCCTTCAAAATGGCCGGCTATTTATAGCCTACAAGAGCCCTTAAACCGGCTGGTCAAGGGTGACAATAACAAAGTACAATGGTGACAAAAACAAAGCTTAAGCCTAATGTGAACTAGGAGCTAAATACAAGGTTGGAGTTAAAAACAAAGCTAGTGTAAACAAGGAGTTAAAACCAAAGCTTGATGAAGAGTAATCAGCCGTGGTCTTCTTGTGTGAACATGGAGATGAAAACAAAGCTTGAGTAGGAGTAATGAGGCGCGGCAATGGTGTGAACATGGAGCCAAAAACAAGGCTAACAAGAGAGCCTTTTGACCGTGTACACCAAGAGAACCCAACCACCTTTAAACCCTTCTTAACTTCAGTCCATTACCCATGCTTGAATGACTGTGACCCTAAGTTAATGTCTTCATTTTACCTTGATTAGTTGCTCCCTTATTCAGCTCAAAACTCGAGCTAGCTCCAAGACTTCTTATTATTGCTAATGTAGCTGGCCTAAGCTTAAGTAGGAGCTAGTATTCTTTAGTTGAGCTCTTTAGAACTTCCTTACTTGGATTGGTAGCTCCTTGATTCGGATCATCTCCTCCCCCTTGACAAGGAATTGTCCTCAATTCTGAATTGTTAACTTTATCAAGGTATAGAAGAAGGTCTTCTATTAGGAAGGTGGCTTGAACTCCATACTCATCCAGTAGCTTCAACTTGCAAGTTCTGTGGTTACCCTTGTGAGGAACTTCTGGTTGGGACTTCCATTTGCTCTTTCCTTGGTTTGGGAACTCCTTCATACTTGCGTTAGCCAAAGACAAGTCATCCCTTATGAAGGGCCTTGTACTTCTGTTTTTGTTGTGCTCTCCTTTGTAGGCTGCTCTCATTTTGTATCCTGAATTAGAATGCCTTGGAGTGCAAAGGAGGTTGCCTTTAGAAGGAAGTCTCACCTGCAAAATAAGGTCATCAAAAGTACTACAAGAGTTAGTCTTGTGTTTTGCCAGTACTTCAGTCTCCATGGAGTAGTAGTCCTTCCAATCCTCAATTCCAACTCTGGTTGTAGGCGTGTTGTTACAAGACAACGCGTAGACCATGTCTTCGCCCTTTCCTTCTACATACCTTAAGATCTCAGGATCTTTCCTAGGCATCATATAGGAGGGCATTCCATTAGAGATAATAACGCCTTGTTCCCTTTGCCACTCTTCAAATGGCGTTCCTTTACTGCCATCTTTAATCTTGATGGGTTCTTCTTTGGTGGCATCCAACTCTCCTCTGTCTAAAGTATGCACTTCTATAATTTTACTAGCAAACATTGAGAGGCTGGGTTTTCCGACTCTATTTGCTAACATGTTACAAACACTTTGAGGTGCCATGGGTTTGAGTATAATTTTCTTTCCTTTATCATTCAACTCATACTCATTCCTTCTTCCATGGTGAACTACGTCCCTATCAAACTGCCAAGGACGGCCTAATAGTATGTGACAAGCATCCATAGGAATTACATCACACAAAACCTCATCAACGTAGGAACCCATGGTTAATCCAACCCTCACTTGTTTAGTGACCCTTACCTTGTTCCCGTTGTTTAACCAATGTAAGGCATAAGGGTTAGGGTGATTGGTAGTAGCTAGGCCTAGTTTGTCCACCATTTCAGTTGAGGCAACGTTGGTACAACTACCTCCATCGATGATTAGACTACACCATTTATCTTTCACTTGACACTTAGTATGAAACAGTTGGTCTCTTTGTTCAGTGTCTTGTTGAATTGGGTTAGTATGTAGAGTACGAAGGACTAGAAGTGTGTCATAAGCTGGGGGTTCATAAGACTCAATATCTTCTTCCTCTTCTTCCTCTCCCTCATTGACATTAAAAACAGCCCCTATACGTTGTTCCTCCTCCCATAACTCATCCCTAACTGTGATTACTTCCCTTAAGGTTACAACTCTTTTGTTAGGACAAGCGTTTTTGAAGTGACCAAACCCTTGACATTTGAAACAACGTACTTTAGATAGACTAGTTTCAGTGGATGTTTTGGGTGTAGACTGAGGTGGGGGTGCTGGGTTAGTTTTAACAATAAGGGGTTGATTAGAACTAGTAGGATTGACTCTATTGCTGTCATCTGTTCGTGACCAAGCATGACTCTTACTAGACTCACCCTCATGTCTTCCCTTCCCTTGTGCCTCAATTTTTAGACACAACCCACATAAGGTATCAAAATCAGAATATGGACACAAATCAACCGTATTAGCTATACTACGGTTTAACCCACGTAAGAACCTAGCCATTTTTATTTTTTCGTTTTCCTCTACTTCTCCCATTAAAACCAGGTTCTCAAATTCCTCTATATATTCACTAACACTCATTTTACCTTGTACAAGGTTAGCAATTTTTTTATATAAGGACAACTTGTGCGTAGTTGGAACATACCTCTTACGTAGTTTACGTTTTAAGGACTCCCAAGAAGTAATCTTACCTTTCCCACTTCTGGTGCGTTGTACCTTAAGTCCTTCATACCAAAGGGAGGCCCCTTTGCTTAGCTTTAGGATGGCGTATTTGCACCTCTCTTCGTCCTCCAAATCCTTGAAATCAAAGAGCTTCTCTATGTTTCTTTCCCACTCCAAGTAAGCTTCAGGATCAGTACCACCATTAAACTCAGGGAGTTCATTTACCTTGATCCTATCCACCATTTCCCTCCTTGGTTGGAAGCGAGAATTCTTGGGTTGGAAGTTCTCCAATGCCTTCTTTAGTTGTTCCAGGAAGGTAGGGTCTTCAAAGTTCAACACTCCAGCCATGCTTACGTCTAGATGAATGACCAAAGCTCTGATACCACTAATGATGTGAGTTGATATGAACTTTGAAACAAGAATGAGAGATATGATTAGTATTCTGAAATGGACGTGAAACAAGTAACCAAAACAGAAGGTAAAGATAGTTTGAGGATGAATAAACCGTAACCAAAGGATAGTATGCTAGGTGAAGTAGACCTATACTTCAACAAAGCGCTTTGCTAGATCAAACACTCGATTGAAATAGCGAGTTTAGAGCTTGTAACGCGACTCACTCTAGACCTTGTCTTGTAAACTACAAAGACGAAACAAAAGGAAGCACAAAGCTTAACTTTTACTCAGGTTTTGATTTGCAAATTGGATGATGTATTCCTTCAAAATGGCCGGCTATTTATAGCCTACAAGAGCCCTTAAACCGGCTGGTCAAGGGTGACAATAACAAAGTACAATGGTGACAAAAACAAAGCTTAAGCCTAATGTGAACTAGGAGCTAAATACAAGGTTGGAGTTAAAAACAAAGCTAGTGTAAACAAGGAGTTAAAACCAAAGCTTGATGAAGAGTAATCAGCCGTGGTCTTCTTGTGTGAACATGGAGATGAAAACAAAGCTTGAGTAGGAGTAATGAGGCGCGGCAATGGTGTGAACATGGAGCCAAAAACAAGGCTAACAAGAGAGCCTTTTGACCGTGTACACCAAGAGAACCCAACCACCTTTAAACCCTTCTTAACTTCAGTCCATTACCCATGCTTGAATGACTGTGACCCTAAGTTAATGTCTTCATTTTACCTTGATTAGTTGCTCCCTTATTCAGCTCAAAACTCGAGCTAGCTCCAAGACTTCTTATTATTGCTAATGTAGCTGGCCTAAGCTTAAGTAGGAGCTAGTATTCTTTAGTTGAGCTCTTTAGAACTTCCTTACTTGGATTGGTAGCTCCTTGATTCGGATCAGCTTGTTGAGGTTACAGTAGATCAAAAATTTCCTGATCAAATCAGATTTCGGGATGAAAAAGGTCAACTTATTGAAGTCCCTCTGGAGTATGAATGGAAACCAACCAAATGCATATCGTGTTCAGGATTGGGACATGAAGCTAAGAACTGCAGGAAGGCCAAACAGACTAATCCCAAGACAAAGCATGAGACTAAGACTCAGAATCTTGTTTGGAAGAGAAAGGAGGACCCAAAACCTGCTGTTCCTAAGCCTGTACAGGAGAAGGGGGCAGTAATATCAGTGTCGAATAAGGATACTCTGGTACCTCAGGTTCAAAATGTTGTGCATCCAGGTGGGATTATTATGGAGAAGCCTGACGAGGGGGCTCAGGTTGATCCATTTCCGCCTATTAAGGTGCAGCAAAAGGAGCAACATAACATAGGAGTGGATGAATCTCCAACAAGTCCTTCCTTTAAGGAAGTGCTCGCGGGGAGCTCAAACTCAAGAAGTGTTGGGAAGAGGATACCTACTTTATCTCGAAATAAATGAGGGTTGCTATTTGGAATGTTAGAGGTATGAATAAGAGCCAAAAACAAATGTCTATAAATAATGTTCTTTTGGCTAATAAAGTAGGTTTGTTTGCTTTACTCGAAACTAAAGTTAAACCTCAGAATCAAAGTAGTGCTATGATGTTATTTAATAATTGGAGTATCACCACGAATACTCATACCCATCCTGGAGGTAGAATTTGGTTTGGGTGGGATCCTGTGCTCTTCAATGGGAATGTTATTTCGTATGATCCGCAATTCATCCATTTGAGTGTGATTGATATGGTGAGCCAGATTTCGTTTCATATAACTATGGTATACACGTTCAATGGGACTGATGAAAGAACTCCACTGTGGCAGAATTTAAACAGAATTGCTGACTCTATGAATGGTCCTTGGACAGTAGGAGGGATTTTAACTGCATTCTTACTCCCGAGGAGAGATTAGGCGGGGGTTTCAACCTTAATGCTGCGGATCACTTCAAAGATTGCATTCTTTATTGTGATTTACTTGAATGCCCGTCGATAGGCTCGTATTACACTTGGTCGAATAAGCAGAAACCAGAGGACAGGGTGTACTCGCGATTGGATAGGGTACTCATCAATCAAGAGTGGCAGAATGCTTTTCCTGAACTGCAAGTTGCATTCTTACCTGAAGGCACGTATGATCATACTCCGTGTTTCATTCAGTCAGTGCAGGTCTTGCCGAACAAGAAAAGGTCATTTAAGTTTTCAAATATGTGGCCTGCCCACGATACATATGATGCGCTTGTTCAAACGCATTGGTTGCAGTATTATGAGGGCACGAGGATGTATATTCTTGTCCAAAAACTCAAAGCTCTTAAACCCCACTTCAAATTGCTTAATAGGAGGTGCTTTTCAGATGTGGAGAACAAGACTGAGCTTGCAAGAGTCAAACTCTTGGAGTATCAGCAGGCACTGATTTTGGATCCAGGTAATGTCGATTTGATGCAGATGGAACATGATGCTCATGCGAAGTGTATCAAATAGAAGAAACTCTAATTTATCTATCTACGACAGAAAGACAAAGCCCACTGGATGAAAGAGGGAGATGCAAATACGGCTTACTTCCATGGAGTGATACGTAATAGGAGGGCGATGAACACAGTGCAGCAAATTACTGATCAAAATGGAATAATTCATACTGAGCCTGAGAGTATACAGCAGAGTTTTTTAGAATTTTATCACGCCCTTTTGGGGTCGTCTCATGCTACTACTGTTGTTAATAATGACATTGTTCGACAGGGGCCTATTTGTATTGCTGGACATCATGCCATCCTACAAAGCCCAGTGACGAATGAGGAAATTAAAGAGATTGCGTTTAGTATTCCTAACGATAAAGCACCTGGACCGAATGGTTATTCCAGCAAGTTTTTTAAGACAAGTTGGGATAACGTTGGCACCGATGTTTGCGAGGCAGTCCACGAATTCTTCAGGAATGGCAGGCTCCTTAAACAGTTGAACTGCACTACAATCACGTTGATTCCTAAAGTCCCGAAGCCTCAAACAGTTCAGCAATTCCGTCCGATAGCCTGCTGTAATATGGCCTATAAAATTATATTTAAACTTATTTGCAGCCGGCTAGCAAAGGTGCTCCCAAGCATTATTTCCTCCACCCAAGGTGGTTTCATCCAAGGACGGAATATTGTTGAAAATATTTTGATCTGCCAAGACCTAATTAAACTGTATGGGCGGAAATCCGTCTCTCCAACATGCCTATTCAAAGTGGATTTACAAAAAGCCTATGATTCGGTTGAATGGGTCTTTCTTGAACAAATGCTCCAAGCACTGAACTTTCCCGCGGATTTCTCTAGGCTCGTTATGGAATGTGTGACTACTGCATCTTATTCATTATCTATTAATGGGGATAGCTTTGGGTTTTTCAAGGGTAAAAGGGGTTTGCGACAAGGAGATCCCCTCTCACCTCTTTTGTTCACGATATGCATGGAATACTTATCGAGACTGCTAGCGCACACTACAGCTACTATGGGCTTCAAATTCCACCCGTTGTGTGCCCCTATTAAGCTTTCTAGTCTCATGTTTGCGGATGACCTTCTCCTATTCATAAAGGCGACATTCAGTCTATTATGATCCTTCTCAGGACATTCGCGACGTTCTCGGCCGCTTCTGGGCTAAAGATGAGCCCGGGCAAATCAAATGTATACTTTAATGGGGTTGATGAAGCCACAAGACGTGAGATTGCCCAGGTCTCGGGTTGTACTGAAGGCTCCTTACCATTCAAGTACCTCGGGGTGCCGGTTAAATCCACGAAATTGAATGCTAAGGATTGTAGGCTGTTGATTGATAAGATAATGGACAGAATCCGTTCTTTGGGCGCAAGGAAACTATCGTATGTTGGTCGCCTTGTGCTCGTGAAGGCTGTTCTGAAATCCCTACATACATATTGGGCTACGATTTTCATTCTCCCATCCTCTGTCACTAAGAACATTGAGAGCCTGTGCAGAAATTTCTTATGGGACGGAGGTATGGAGTACAAAAGAGTCCCTAATGTTAGTTGGGAGAAGATTTGTCGCCCTATCCATGAAGGGGGATTAGGGATTAAAGATAAGGTTGTTTGGAACCGTGCTGCTATCGGTAAGCTCGCTTTGTGGATCTTAATTAAGGCAGAGATCCTTTGGGTCCAGTGGGTCAGCCACATATACCTGAAAGACGCTACTTGGGTGGCTTATGAGCTCCTACAGATGTTCCATGAACTTGGAAGAAAATTTGCAAGACTAAAAACCTTTTTAAGGATGCTTTTGTGGATGAAATTTGGAAAAATGTTCCCCATATGAGGTATACTATCAGAAAAGGGTATGATTACTTGAGAGTACCGGCTCCTAAGGTGAATTGGCATGCCTATATATGGAATGCCTAGACGATCTCGAAGCATCAGTTCATTTGTTGGATGCTACAACACAATGGCCTGAATACCCAATCGAAATTGGCCAGATTAGGAGTGACTAACACGGATAGCTGTTGTATTTGTGAGGAAGAGCCTGAAACACTGGAACACCTCTTCTTTGACTGTCGATATGGCAGGCGAGTGGTCCGTTTGATCAGTGATTGGACAGGAATTCAATTTCCTCATGACAATACCGACACTTGGAGAAATGCGAGGAGAGGCTCATCTACCCGTCGAGCGATTGTCAATGGCATCTTGAATGCTATGATATATAATGTTTGGTCCCAAAGGAATAAAGCAAGGATAGAGCACCACCTTATGAAACCGGAATATATCGTCTCGAGTATTAAGAGAGAATTCCGCCTAGCTTTTACTGATGTATGTGTTTCCTCTATGAGGGACAAAAACTTGATTGATAAATTATTGATGTAATTTGGGCGATGCCCAAACAATTTGATCACTTATAATATATTTACATTTTACCAAAAAAAAACAATTATTTTTTTAGAAAACTATTAAACTCTCTTCAACTTTAAATATAAATAAAAGTTCACTCTTATGAACACAAAACCCATAAGATTTAAAGTTAATTCGAAATGTATTTATAAAAATAAACAATTAAAATATCAATTAAAATAAAATAAAATTATTTTACCTGAAAAATGAGAAAATTGCAGACTTGATTATTGACTTCGCATAAGTTTACTAAAACAAACAAATGCAAAAGATAAAATTGGCACTAAAAATAGAATCAACAAACAATAATGCAAATTCATCATTTCATTTCTTACAAAATTGATGGGAGTATCTATAAAATAAAGAGAATGAAATGTGAATAAGAACTCACAAAATACAAATGATTTTCATCCCTCCAATATATTACTTTTTTAGTTATATAATGAAGTTCTTCATAATAGATTAATAAATGATATAATTATTAATATTAAATTTGATTATTAAGGCAAAAGTTGATGAAAAGGTGTAACATCAAAATGATTAAGTATTTTTTTTAAAAACCATTACGTTTTATATAACAAATGCTTTAAGTGAAATATTAAGATATTTTTTCATTGCCTTAAAAAAAATATATTTGACGGGTGGAATAAATTTTAGGCTAGTGAATAATTATGACATGGAATCATTATAAATTTATCAAAAACAAAACTTTATACCACATATAATAATATAAAAATTATTAGATAAAAGTAAATGAGAAGTTTGTGAGTAAAAAAATGTTAGTAATAATAAATTCATTAATAAAGGTAAATACATAATTATGAAACAAATTAATAATGTAATAAATTTTAAATGTAAGAGGAATAAAATAGCAAACAGCTAAGAAATGGAAAATCTTATTCTAAAAAAACATTATTACACCATTTTAATATAAAAGAAATGAAAAGTTTGTGGATAAAAAATAATAAGTTAATTAATAAACCATTTGATAATAAAGAGAAATGAAAAGATTTTGATATAAAAATTAGTAATGTACTCCCTCCAATTCTTTTTTTCTTCCTACTCCCCTATTATATGTGAGGTATATATAATAATGAAGTAGGAAGAAAAAAAAGAATCGGAAGGAGTAATAAATATAAAATTTAATAAAAATAAATAAATAACTATTAAAAATTATATTAAATACGCCACATGACAAAACATTTATGGCAAAAGTTGTCTTTTAACTATATATATGTGGGGGGGGGATCAGGTGAATCTACTTATATATTTTGAGTCCGTGAGTCCCCATATTAGCCCTTGATTCAATGTTAGATTAATGGACAAGATTTGATCTCATAATTAAGGAAATAACTATAATATTGTAGACACCCGCATTTTGCCTGCTAGTGTCTATAGCAGTTCCCGACAAAACACCCGATGATAATCGGACGTAAACGTGACTTAATACGCTCGAATACGGACTCAGAATCAATAGTATCCGACGTGGGCATTTAGCGGAGTGCAAATCTCTCAAAACCGACCTCAAATCCAGGCCCAGTGGGTCGTTTCCAATAAAATGAGACTAATTTGGGTCAAAACCGACACCGGAAATAAAACCGTCTTTTGGCGACCGGGTCAAAACCCGGTCAAAGACGAATCCGACACAAAAAACAGCCAAGTTCGCTTCTAGAAGCTTGTCCAACAAACAAATCTCATTCAAAATAGGTCAACAAATCATTCCTAAAATATCTCATCCTAATTGATCCACTCGATCGAGTGGATTGATCCACTCGGTCGAGTGGAGCCTCAAAAAACGGACCAGATTCATTTTCAAAGGCACTCGACCGAGTTCACTAGGGTCACTCGATCGAGTGACCCTAGGTCGTGGGGTTCTTCTATAAATACCCCATCAACCCATCACATTGGAGAGACTTTTTCCATCAGATTCTTCAGCCAACTTTACCTTCAAAAACCCTACATTTTTCAGCCATATCAAGTTACAAATCATCACCATTTTCGACATCACCATATACACATCCTCTCTACACACACACATACAATCAAAAACTCGAGATCAAAACTCGCCAAAGACCCGAGAGCAACCTCTCCCAAACCAATCACACCATAACTCCTCCTACATTCTCGACACTCCCGCGCACACGCCGCTACGTTACGAGTTCGTTTCCGAGATTAAGCATGTAGGTTGAGGGTGTAATTCAAATCCCGACATCTCTTTCTCCTTTATCTTTTCTTTTTGATTATTTATATATATGTATTATTATTATTATTATTATTATTATTATTATTACTAACCGCTAACACTAACATTTTAATTTCGTGTATACTAACTCTCTAATCTAACACTTTTATTTATCGCAATCTAACATTTTTTATTTATTGTATCTAACACCTAACATTTAATGTTATCGTTTACTAATTTTTATCCTTTCGTCATTAACATATTAATACCGTGTATATATATATATATATTTATATAATATTAAAATTCGAATCTTAACACGTTTGACTATGACGATCATCCAAAGTCCGTTTAATCCCTTTACGAGTCACGACGGAGGTGGCACCCTTTCGAGGAGCGCCGCCCCAATGTACTCAAGGGCATAACGCGATCGTGATTGCTCATAGTTGAACGCGTAAGACTCCATTTCTAAGATTAGTACGAGATCCGTTGAGGCAAAAACCGACATCACATAATCCTTTAGGATTAGTATCGATGTCGTGACGCGGAGGACTCTAATTTCGTCATTAATCAAACTTTTCAATCACATAATAGCATATTTCATAAAATCCCGATAACGGTCTCATAATCGTATAACACACGTTTATGACATCGAGAACCGAGTTGAATTTAAATAATGCAATATTTTTATTTAACTCGGTCAATTATCGAATTCAAACAAATAAAAATGAAACGAGCCATGCCTCGTACAGGGGGCACTCGATCGAGTGCCATGGGCCACTCGATCGAGTTGGACCCCAAAAACTGGGCAGTAGTGGCTTCGAGTGTGCACTCGATCGAGTCCATGCCATGACTCGATCGAGTGGGTCTTGTAGCCCAGTAATCCGAGAGCTTTAATGCAACATTCGAGCCTCGTCATTTTTTTACGACTTTTAGTCGACACGTGTAAAGTCAATCACGTGATCCTATTTTTCAAAATTCATGCATATCATATCACTTAAAACGACTTTGATCGACGGTCTCGCACTATTAATCTTGTGTCGACGACTCTTTAGTCGTATCCGACACATGATTAATTTAGACTCTATTCCTCGATGTGATAAGTCGGGACAAGGCATCGAGATTCGGGATCGGGCTTGCACCACGTCTAGGTTCCATATCTCCGTCCTCCATTTAATACACAATATAATGTGTATTTCATCGAAGTTCGTCCGTTTGCACAACTTACGGTCTAGTTTATATATACGGGTCCGTTTCTAGTTAACGTTTACCATTTCCTATTCGATTATTCTATTTATTGCTCGTTGTATTGTGAATTCCGGGTTGTATTCCGCCTGTGTAATTTGTAATTTATTTACGAGTTTTCTATTTTCGATGTTTGCCATTTATTTATTTAAATGAACATCGCATGCTAAATCACTTCGACCATAGTTAGATGCATTAAATGACGTAGTTCACATACAATTCACATGCTTAGCCCGAAAATGCTGTTTGCATATCATTTAGTCATTTTACTAGCGCGCGCACACGAACACAAACGATGTCTTAGTAGAGGCCGCCATGTGCGGGCGGGGTTGGGTGTCCTTAGTGGGCTTCCCAACACGTACCCTCACCCCTTACTCAGAACCTTGGTTTCCGGATGCCCGAAACTATTGGCGCTCGAGAGTCATTCTATATACGAAAGCCGGTTTAAACGGTATCGATATTGCAATGCAAAGGGACGAGCCCCATAAACTCTGAAATCGAAGTGGGCCGTACTTTGTGTATAGCCCATGACGACATAGAGTGGGCTCGAATGGTTCCGAATAACCACAAAATTCAGTGGCGACTCCAACTTTGACTTAAATTTCAACCCGAGAACAATCTCACCACGAGATTCATTCGCCTACCCAAACCCGCGCGTGGCCACGTCGGGGTGGACCTACGTCATGTCCACAATTTGGCGACTCCGCTGGGGATACCTGATGTACTACATGTCATCGGGGTTCCTAGGGTGAGACTCGAAGAGAAATCGTTCGTATATTAGTGTGCGCGCATTAGTTTAATTATTCATGCATAACCCAATTTTGCCCGGGCCGGTTACTTGTGACCGACGTCCCACTATACCACGGTGCATTCCTACATGGGTGCGCTAAAGACTTCGATGGCGGAACTCGTCTGGGTTTTGCGGCATGTCCTAAGACCAAATCGGCTTAGGGAGTCCGTCCCGATTCACGAGAATGCCATCGTTGTTGGTATAGACCCTATTTTGACCGACCGAGACTTAGTGTAAAGCATACATAAGCGTCGTTGTAATGCTTGCTTGACTACGTGCTACTTGGTTTCCGTGTCATTTTTTTCAAAAACCGTCATTTCAAAAAATGCATCTTTCCAAAAATACCAAAATTTGAAAAACCCGAAATACTGTCCGTTTCGGGACCCGTCTTTTCAAAATATCCAATTTCAAAAACTCGGAATGCTGCCGAAATTTAGACTTACGATTTGACTCAAAATAGCCTATTTTTAGCCGGCATGCTTTCCATTTCAAATTTCGAATTTTCGATTCCCTTTCGACTTTCGAATTTTCAAAATTCAACTTCAATTTTCAAATCTTTAAAATTCCACCTCGATTTTCAAGTCTTCGAGATTCCATTCTCGATTATCAAATGTCCGAGATGCCGTTTTCGATTTTCAAATCTTCGGGATCTTATTTTCAATTTTCAAATTTTCGAAAATTTATTTTCGATATTTAAAATTTCAAAATTCCAAATATTCAACTTATCAAAAAAAACTCGGCCCTGTCGGCATGCTGCCAATTTCAAAAGACAGAATCGCCTCCTCAATTTTCAAAACGCGAAATTACTCGCAACCATTCTAATATTTCAAAATGCCCGATCCTATTGGCCCACTACCAATTTCAGGACCGTTCTCTCAATTTTCAAAATTCAATCATTTTTTCAAAAACCTTCCTTCTTATAAGACCTACCGTAATCTATGTGTCGGGTCTTTTCATAATTTGTCGAAGGTCAATAGCGTCGAAACTCCGTCGATCCTACATCACGGGTTCTTTCCCCATCCTAGTCCGCCTTTTTCTAAAGGCACAACCGACCAACACGAGTCATACACTCGTAAGTGGAAGGTTCGTCCATACACTCGAGTCCTAACTAGAAAGTCTCACGCGATCTTTTCCTCTAGCAGGACGGTCCCCACGACCTTTCCTAAGGGAATCTCGCCCGTCTTTCAATCCGTTAGTCGAGTCATTCCAACTCTAGAACTCTTTAACTTAAGGGTCTACCCTAATCACAGGGCCACCCTTATTCGAGTCAAGTCAAGGGTCTCTAGTGTCGAAACTCTGCCGATCCTACATCGCAAGTTTTCTCCCTTACCCGTCTGCCTTCCTCGAGGCCGAGTCAACCTTTTACAAGGCATAGCCCTGTAGCTAAAGGTTCGTGATCCTTACGTCTAAGGGTCACTCGTCCGACACTCGAGTCTTAACAAAATCTTCAATCCCACTCGGGGGCTACCCTTCAGCAGAGCGATTAATCACGGTTGCTCTAAGGGTCATGTCTTACACGTGTGGTCTCACGTACCCCGCTTTTGAGTCACTTAGATGTCACACCATCTGAGTCCTACAAGAGTCCTTGGTCTCACTTGGGGGCTATTCTCCGACGGGGCGATTAATCACAATCACTCCGAGAATCGTACCCTACATATTTGTCTTAGGAGAGTCTAGCCCGAGTCAAACCAGAGTTGTCTCTCCTCCCGCGCTATTTCCTATGCCTTGGTGTATTCAAGTTTCGAAGCAACATTTCTGATTATGTGGGTATTCTCGCAGAGGATGGCATCCACAACCGGGAATAGGGAGATGGAAAACACCATTAATGAACTGAAGGCTTTGCTAGAAACCATGGCTAGTAAGCAGGCCATGTTTGAAACCCAACTAGGGTTCATAAGAGCCGACCAAGAGGCCTTGGATGCTCGTTTAACTGTCGTTGAAGAACAAGACTTCAATTACGGGTCGGTAAATACTGGGCCATTTGCCAAACTGATCAGCACGGTGCGTGAGCTCGAACAACAGTTCCATGCCTCCCAAGAGAACAACATCCGAGTTGAAAACTCCTGAGACTATACACCCATTAGTGACAAACTACCAACAGATCTCAATCTAGAAGGGTTACCCATATTCGAAGGGACGGAGGATCCATTACTACACCTCCGAGCTTTCAAGGCGTCTATGGCGATCAAGGGGGTCAAAGCCGACATGTTCATCAATCTGTTCGGCACATCCCTCGGGAAATATCCAAAAGCCTGGTTCTATAGGCTTAATACAAAAAGATTCCCCACTTGGGAAGATGTGGCTACCGAGTTCGCTAAAAACTATTCTGATAATACTGAACTTCAGACTACCATGCGGACTTTAGAAGTCATGGCCCAAGATCCAACAGAAGGTTTCACCAAATACCTTCAACGTTGGCGGGCTGAGAGTGTTAAGCTGATAGACAAGCCCAGCGAGAAGACACTAGTGGAGGCATTCATCAACAACCTTCTACCCTCCTACCGCGTCCATCTTAGGTATGCCGGCATTTCAAACTTTGCAGTGCTTACCGAAATGGGCATTAGGATTGAAGACGATCTTCGACATAATGAAGATCTGGGTAAAGCTTCTACCGAAGGCTATACTGGACATCCATTTGAGTCCTTAGAAGCCGAAGATTACTGACAACCTCATCCCAGAGTCCAGATTTGATTTAAGTCCGAGTCTGAGTCCGAGTCGAGGATGTTCTATTTCTTTCAATTCCGATGTCAGAGTTAGAGTCAACTGTATTCTGTCCTCTTTCCAAAATTCTATAAAATCAACTTTTTCAATCTCTCATATATGCTTCCTTATGTGTTTCCGAGAACATGATGAACACCATCATACACTGTGAGCACATGCACGTGACTATTATAGGCACATCTATAATGACTGCAGGAACTGAGACCCATGTTTTCCCTTACCTGTTCCATGTCCGGCATAGACAGCCACATAACTACCCCTAGTAGGAGCAGTATCGAATCCTATGACAAATCTAGGTAGTCTCCTAGTTTGGGTTCAAGACGGAAGGCAAGCCCATTTCCCACAATAAACACCCCTCCAATAAGACTGATCAATCCCTACCTTAGGCGTTAGTCTGACCAGAAGCAAAAAAGAAGCATCGTGACACTATAGGCTTGATGCCAAAAATACCCAACTCGGGACGATGCTCCCACTAAGCCCGCTCGGAATTATGATGACAATACCGAGATCCAAATCACCATGCTTACCGTAGAGTACTCCACCGCGAGTTGCACTCACCATCTAGGCTTACACCTTACAAAGGTTTAGCTCCACAAGCCTAATCCAACCGATGAGCCCACCCCCATATCCACCCACAACATCAAAGGGAGGGATAGCCGTGAAAAAAAAACTGGACAAAAAACAGAAGTCCAAAGAAAAAAGCAAAAGGCCGAAACAAAAGAGCTGGCCATGACCAAAAAAGAACTCTCAACATCCCTCGACCAGATACGATCAATCCCTTGACTGGGACACAGTCAACTCGAGTGAAGGATCCCACGACTGGGGCTAAGAGGCCAACCCAAAAAAAAACAAAAACAAAAAATCCAAATACCCATGACCGTGGTCAACGTTCAACTCAAGTGAAAATCCCTTGACCGGGGTATGGTCAATTCGAAAATTATCAATGCCCATACCATCGAATAGGGAAGAGACAATTAAGCTGGTCAGCTAACACCACATCTAGCCTTCCCACATTACAACCCTCAAGACCTTCCCGAGACCTAGGCTAAGAGACAGCCCGGAATTTTGAGGATTCAAGCTCCATAGGATACCCCTAACCATTAGGGCCAGACATGGAAATCAGATCCCGCATTATCAACCTACCGCGATTGAAGTTCGAGTCATTTTTACTCGACTTCCCTCTTTCCTACCACATTGCAATACCTTACCCTCGAAGCCTTAGCTCCACAAAATCGAGCTCCAGATTTCGAATCATCAAAGCCACTTGCGACCTAGCTCCACATTTCCAAAAACATCCAAACCAGTTACCAACCCCAAACACGGGAACTCAACCTGCGGTCGGCATAGAACATGCCCAAATAGTTCACACCACCTCTGGGGGGCTACCCCGGAGAACGCTCACAGTCACGGGATCAACATCCTAACTGTTCTAGCCCTTTGATCAAGACATCATTGGGAATTCACCTAGCCTACACCATCGCTATGGCTAGTTACACACAAAGCCCTAATAAACTAGGCACCATAATCCACTGAACTATGGCTTGGTTTGATTTCACTACACGTGAATACGTAGGCAGCCTTTCAACAAGGGCACAACCACCCATATTGACACAAATTCAGAAAGCACCATCATTCCTATCACGACACTGTCATGTTCTCAACAGTTAGCTTTGTCGTCCTGGGGGCTTCTCTTAGACAGAAGTTCTCCATCCACCCACATAATCCAAATACTTTCAAAAATCTAGCCACCTTTCTGTAGTGTGTCCTAGTACTCGACTCAGTCAAAGACGAGAATCCGTCAGGGACTCGAAGAAACACCCATTTTGGGACTATACCCCAAAACCAAAGATCCAAAAGAGCACCAGACTATAACATTGCTACTACTAAGTCCTGTCGTTACAGTCTCGTTACAGACTACTGCAGCCACCCTATAACACATTCTTCCCATTTTGATGTTCCACTGTCTTGCCACTCGCCTAGGCTACGGAATAACGCAACTTAAGAGTCTTGTCGTCTTAGGTGGCCCACCCCCTGAGTCGCGGTCCAACCCCTCGAGAGTCCAGAGTCGAGTCTGTCGGTATGTCTCTCTTCAAAATTCTTGCTTTGAAATTTGCAAAACTTAGCCATTTGATAAAATCCTTTTCGACAAGGTCAAATTTCGGTCTGTTTAAACTGCATATTTCTTTTCTACCCCTTTCAATTTTGAAAACCTATCTCCTAGCACGTGAGTTGCTTTCATGACTTCGATTTCAAAACTAAGCAAAAATCATTTTCCCAGTGCAAGCCAGTCTATAGATGCTAACTACATTTCCTATGTGCTATCTTGCTATATACTATGCCTGCTATTTCTGCCTATGTATCTAACATTTCAGGTGTCAGCTAGTGCTTCCCAACGAAACACCAAAAGCGGTGTTTCTCCTGGAATGCTACATCCAAGACGTGATGTGTCGGCATACGGGTACACCCAAGACTTCAGAAGTAAGTCCCCGCGCAGCTGCTTTACTCCCCAGCAAGAGTCGCTGTTTCACCTAGATATTCGTGCAAATACAGGTACACCTAGGAGTTCAAAGGCAAGTCCGACTCCCCACGGAGCTATCGTCATCAGGACAGGTATGACCCCTTTTTCTTATGGTTGGCGAGCCCTTCACGCGAGTCTAATGGACTATAAACGACCCGACCGGAAGGCTGCCAGGTCGTAATCCTCGATTGGCCTGGTAGCTACTCTGACTTTCGCCTTGTCCAAGCCTCAGTCAGAGTGGGGGCTCTGTAGACACCCGCATTTTGCCTGCTAGTGTCTATAGCAGTTCCCGACAAAACACCCGATGATGATCGGACGTAAACGTGACTTAATACGCTCGAATACGGACTCGGAATCAATAGTATCCGACGTGGGCATTTAGCGGAGTGCAAATCTCTCAAAACCGACCTCAAATCCAGGCCCAGTGGGTCGTTTCCAATAAAATGAGACTAATTTGGGTCAAAACCGACACCGGAAATAAAACCGTCTTTTGGCGACCGGGTAAAAACCCGGTCAAAGACGAATCCGACACAAAAAACAGCCAAGTTCGCTTCTAGAAGCTTGTCCAACAAACAAATCTCATTCAAAATAGGTCAACAAATCATTCCTAAAATATCTCATCCCAATTGATCCACTCGGTCGAGTGGAGCCTCAAAAAACGGACCAGATTCATTTTCAAAGGCACTCGACCGAGTGCACTAGGGTCACTCGATCGAGTGACCCTAGGTCGTGGGGTTCTTCTATAAATACCCCATCAACCCATCACATTGGAGGGACGTTTTCCATCAGATTCTTCAGCCAACTTTACCTTCAAAAACCCTACATTTTTCAGCCATATCAAGTTACAAGTCATCACCATTTTCGACATCACCATATACACATCCTCTCTACACACACACATACAATCAAAAACTCGAGATCAAAACTCGCCAAAGACCCGAGAGCAACCTCTCCCAAACCAATCACACCATAACTCCTCCTACATTCTCGACACTCCTGCGCACACGCCGCTACGTTACAAGTTCGTTTCCGAGATTAAGCATGTAGGTTAAGGGTGTAATTCAAATCCCAACATCTCTTTCTCCTTTCTCTTTTCTTTTTGATTATTTATATATATGTATTATTATTATTATTATTATTATTATTATTATTATTATTATTATTATTATTATTATTATTACTAACCGCTAACACTAACATTTTAATTTCGTGTATACTAACTCTCTAATCTAACACTTTTATTTATCGCAATCTAACATTTTTTATTTATTGTATCTAACACCTAACATTTAATGTTATCGTTTACTAATTTTTATCCTTTCGTCATTAACATATTAATACCGTGTATATATATATATATATATATATATATTTATATAATATTAAAATTCGAATCTTAACACGTTTGACTATGACGATCATCCAAAGTCCGTTTAATCCCTTTACGAGTCACGACGGAGGTGGCACCCTTTCGAGGAGCGCCGCCCCAATGTACTCAAGGGCATAACGCGATCGTGATTGCTCATAGTTAAACGCGTAAGACTCCATTTATAAGATTAGTACGAGATCCGTTGAGGCAAAAACCGATATCACATAATCCTTTAGGATTAGTATCGATGTCGTGACGCGGAGGACTATAATTTCGTCATTAATCAAACTTTTCAATCACATAATATCATATTTCATAAAATCCCGATAACGGTCTCATAATCGTATAACACACGTTTATGACATCGAGAACCGAGTTGAATTTAAATAATGCAATATTTTTATTTAACTCGGTCAATTATCGAATTCAAACAAATAAAAATGAAACGAGCCATGCCTCGTACAGGGGGCACTCGATCGAGTGCCATGGGCCACTCGATCGAGTTGGACCCCAAAAACTGGGCAGTAGCGGCTTCGAGTGTGCACTCGATCGAGTCCATGCCATGACTCGATCGAGTGGGTCTTGTAGCCCAGTAATCCGAGAGCTTTAATGCAACATTCGAGCCTCGTCATTTTTTTACGACTTTTAGTCGACACGTGTAAAGTCAATCACGTGATCCTATTTTTCAAAATTCATGCATATCATATCACTTAAAACGACTTTGATCGACGGTCTCGCACTATTAATCTTGTGTCGACGACTCTTTAGTCGTATTCGACACATGATTAATTTAGACTCTATTCCTCGATGTGATAAGTCGGGACAAGGCATCGAGATTCGGGATCGGGCTTGCACCACGTCTAGGTTCCATATCTCCGTCCTCCATTTAATACACAATATAATGTGTATTTAATCGAAGTTCGTCCGTTTGCACAACTTACGGTATAGTTTATATATACGGGTCCGTTTCTAGTTAACGTTTACCATTTCCTATTCGATTATTCTATTTATTGCTCGTTGTATTGTGAATTCCGGGTTGTATTCCGCCCGTGTAATTTGTAATTTATTTACGAGTTTTCTATTTTCGATGTTTGCCATTTATTTATTTAAATGAACATCGCATGCTAAATCACTTCGACCATAGTTAGATGCATTAAATGACGTAGTTCACATACAATTCACATGCTTAGCCCGAAAATGCTATTTGCATATCATTTAGTCATTTTACTAGCGCGCACACACGAACACGAACGATGTCTTAGTAGAGGCCGCCATGTGCGGGCGGGGTTGAGTGTCCTTAGTGGGCTTCCCAACACGTACCCTCACCCCTTACTCAGAACCTTGGTTTCCGGATGCCCGAAACCATTGGCGCTCGAGAGTCATTCTATATACGAAAGCCGGTTTAAACGGTATCGATATTGCAATGCAAAGGGACGAGCCCCATAAACTCTGAAATCGAAGTGGGCCGTACTTTGTGTATAGCCCATGACGACATAGAGTGGGCTCGAATGGTTCCGAGTAACCACAAAATTCGGTGGCGACTCCAACTTTGACTTAAATTTCAACCCGAGAACAATCTCACCACGAGATTCATTCGCCTACCCAAACCCGCGCGTGGCCGCGTCGGGGTGGACCTATGTCATGTCCACAAATATCTATCAAAATATATTTTCTTTCTCTCTCTTCCTTAATTATCTCAGTACAAATTCTCTCTCCTCTCAAATTTTTAATTGTCTCTTTCTCTCACACAACAAGTTTATTTAAAATTAAGTTTTTTTCATCTTCAGCAAAAAATCATCCGTTCCCTACTGCCATTGTACGTATGTTACTGCCATAATCCATAAACTATGTTACTGTAACCGATACGTGTTACTCTAATTCATGAACTGTGTTACTTTAACTCATAAAATCTGTTACGTTGCATAGTCTCTTGCAAAAACGGTTACTCTAACTCATACAATGTGTTACTTTAATTCATGAATTGTGTTACTTTAACTCATAAAATCTGTTACGTTGCATAGTAGTCTCTTGCAAAAACAGGAGTTCCAATTAACAAAAAGAATAATGTTTGTTTTTATTAAGAAGCTCCAAAACAAAAAGTGGTACAAGATTCCAACTAAATCAACTCCATTACAATTCCAATGTTTCACACTTGTTACTCATAATCTGTGTTACTGTAACTCATTAAGTAGGTTATTCTAACGAATAATGTAGGCTATTCTAACAATATAATGTACTGCTTAGAATTCTGCTTCTTCTTCATCCTTCTCGTCCTCTCCGTCTTCTTCTATTTCTTCTTCTTCATCATCATCTCAGAAGCTTTGATTTAATCTCACCACTGCACAATGGAGGAAACTCTCACCCACATCCCTACATCATTCATGTGTTTTTGCGTCTACTGAAAAACAATAACAGTGCCAATAAACGTGACGGAAAAAAGCAATCAAAACTTGAAATATGGATTAAAGTAACAGATAAGAAGAATTAAAATAACAGATGAAGTGCATTGAAGTAACATTGGATTAAATTAACAGAGGATGCTTATACACCAGGTATAAAGTAACAGAGGACAGACATTAAAGTAACAGATAGTGTGAATTAAAGTAACAGATAGTGTTCATCAAAATAACACCAGGTATAGGTTAGTGCAAAAAATTCATATAATGATCAGAAATGAGAGTATGACGCAGTATCTTACTCTTTGATATTATTTCCTATTTTGAAGTCATCACGTCCCATAATTATAGGATGCAATATCTTTCTTTTTTTTTCTTTTTTTTATATGGCGTTACTCTTTGATATTGTTTCCTATTTTGGTGGCAATCACGTCCCATTATGATAGGAAACAATATCTTTTTTTTAATATGACGGTTCCTAAATTCTTACGACACTACAATGCACTACAATAACAGATGAAAAACACTAAAGTAACGACTGGAGTGTATTAAAGTAACACGACATATAAAGTAACAGATGATAGACATTAAAGTAACAGATGCTCTACACTAAATTAACGCAGTATATGAACTACAATAACTCAATATATTGTGTGTGCGCAAATTTTATATGATGAATCAGACTATGCAGTTTATAAACATAAAAACTAATAATTGAGTAGCATCTTAATGACTTCTATGGCAATTCCAGTATAAATTACAAAGCATATACTCACCGTTTGTGTGTTCTACGATTTGCATATGCGCCATTGAATGAAAATTTTAAGCCTGATTGATCGAACGTAAGTTATAGCAGCGCGAAGAAGACGATGAATGATCGAATGTGTTCTTGATTGTGTTGATTGGAAGTAAATGACAGCGGCACGAAGAAGAATTTCAATGGTTGAATGAGAGAATGATGAATGTGATTTTTGTTATGAATGATTGAATGAGAGAATGATGAACGTGGTTGAATGAGAGAATGATGAACGAGAGAATGAATGAATGAATGACAGAGAATGAATGACAATATGAATGATAGGTTACTCAAATATATTTCTTCCTATTTTGATGGAAGCAATATCTTTTTTTTTTTAATATAATGATTGATCTCGTCCCTCCATCCATCTCTCATACAACGGATGGGATGAGGACTTAGGGACTCAATTCTTATGCGTCCCTCCATCCATCTCCCATCCAACGGATGGGATGAGGACTTAGGGACTCAATTCTTATGAGGGACTCATTATATATATATATATATATATATATAGAAGTGAAATGTCTTAGTGAATTTTCCACATCTTAGTGAAGGGAAGACAAAGAGTACTACTCCGTAGTTGTTTACTACTGCACTAGTGTACTACTCTGTACTACTCCCTCCGTACTATTTTTTATTGTCTGCATTTGTTTTTTAGGCACTATTCATGAGTAAGTGAAATCGTCAATGTAACTTTTAAGTATAAGATAAAATATAGTCATTGTTCAGGATAAAATCCGCATCCTCAGAATTACGACATGGCAAATTAAAACCGGAGAGTCAAGAAGGTCGAAGGTCAAAAGTCGAAGGTCGAAAGTCAAAGGTCAAAGGTCGATACTATTAAAAATCATTGGGCCTTTCGAGACCCAAAACAACGGGCCGATTAGAATTAGAGCAATAGTATTTAGCCCACTAAAGACAGCAGCTCATTGAGAAACTTGATGCATGTGCAGTAGGGATGGCAACGGATCCGAGATCCGGTCCGGACCCGCAAGATCCGGTCCGCACGGATCGGATATGGATCCTAAATTTTGAGATCCGTTGGATATGGATCCGGATCCGCTATCTTTAAACGGATCTGGATCTGGATCTTAATAAGTAAATCCGGATCCGGATCCGCAAATCCGTTTTATTAAAAAATAAAAAAAATTGTGTGTGTTTTAGAGCTTTAATTTGCGTTTTTTTTTGTTATTTCCAAGACTTATTTCTTTTAGTTTCTTAATCTTTGAATATGAATATTTCTATTTAATTTTATTTGTATGATTATGAAAATTAATATGATCGCAAGTACTTAATAATCAAAAATTTTGTAGAATGTAAGTAAGAAATTGGATCCGCGGATCCGATCCGGATCCGACGAATCTGAATCTGGATCTGCACTTTTAGGATCCGTCGGATCCGGACCGGATCCAGATCCGCCACTAGAAGTGCTGATCTGGATCTGGATCCGGTCCGTTGTCATTCCTAATGTGCAGGAAGAAAAGGTCAAATAACTAACCCCTAATTAGAGGTGATCAAATGGCCCAAGCCCATAAGCACGGCCCGGCTCGACCCGCTTTTTTAAAGGGCTTGGGCCTTATATTATGGCCCAAAAAAGCCCATGGGCCAGCCCTAAAAAGCGTGAAGTGTTTATGGGCCGGGTTTATGGCCCGGCCCATACTTAATAGAAATAGATCATTTTTCTTACTACTTTTTAAACTTAGTGATAAGATTATAACTCTCTTTAGAAAATTTTATATAGTCATACGTAATTTGTGATTAATATCTCCGTAATATGATTGTATTACTCAAAGTAATACACAATACGAGTATATATATTATATTCATGTATATTTTATTAAACATTTTAAATTTGTTACGTTATTCATTATGGAGTATATATTATTTAAAGTGATATATGTTTGTCGATATTGTTGTTTATCATTAATTTTTAAAGAAATTATAAAATTTATAAACAAAACTGTAGACACCCACATTTTGACCGCCAGGTGTCTATAGTAGTTCCCGCCAAACACCCGATGATGATTGGACGTAAACGTGCTTTGATGGACTCGGATATGGGCTCGTAATCATGGACATTTGGTTTAGACTTTTTACGGAGTACAAATCTTACAAAACCAACCTCAAATCCAGGCCCAGTGGGTCGTTTCGAGTCAAATGAGACTAATTTGGGTCGATTCCGACACCAGGGGTAAAACCGTCTTTTAGCGACCGAGTCAAAACCCGGTCAAAGATATTTCCCGAGACTCGCGGACCAACCGTGACACCTCACGTGTCCGGTTTGGACTCAAACACTACAAAATATCAGCTTCAATAAACATTAAACAATTCCGTTAAAGGTAGAATTCGATCTCAAGCGTGAATTCTATCCGAAAACCAAAACAATTACCGATCGAGTGTCAAATACTCGGCCGAAATCAGCCAATTCAGCCGAGATTCCCTTGCTTCCTCCCCAAGCAACGGACTTCTCGTTCCTTTCAACTTCTTACAATCCTATCCAAACTGGTATTTCTTGTCACACAAGCAAGACTACCTCGGTTCCTATAAATAGGACCTCCCGTTCAACACATGAAGATCATCAGAAAATATCATATCACAACACATCATAGATCTATTATTCCTACATCACACATTCATCATCAATCATCGAAAGTCAGAAAATATACAACCTCGTAACGCCAAACAATTCCCGAGTAATCTCGACCCGACGAATCCGACCCCCAGCCGGCCGAAACCCGTCCCACCACACGTCCAAAAATAACACCTTAACTCATCCCGCATCATCTCGACGCTCCCAAGTCTAAGCCACTTTCCGACGAGCCTTATCCTGAGAAAACAAAGCATGTAGGTTGAGGGTGTAAATCAAACCCGATTCTTCTCTTCTTCTCTCCTTTTCTTCACGTTCTTTTTTCTTCTTTTTTGTGTCGAGTCGTCGGTCCTCGTTTAATATGGGTCGTTTTCGCATATTTTTTATTATTTCTAATAATCGATATTAAAAAAAAACTATTTTTTTTATAACGTTCTTAAAATACGATATCGATTCTCTAATCGAATATCGTATCTAACAAGAACAAAATTAATTAATTCTCGTTGATGCTAATAAAATCGTTACATCCTTTTTTTAAACAAAATTCGACGATTTTATACGCGGAGAGAATTAACATTTTTTTCGTTCAAAATTCTTTTTTTTTTACTTTTCGTTCAAAACAAACTTTTTTCAAAACCTTTTCTAAAATCATTCCGACTATTTGATATTGATTACATAATCGAATATCGAATACGACGAATATCGAAAATATAAATCGGGCATAAATTGATCCATATTTGTACGCGATTTATAAAAATTAACGATTTTTCGACAAAATAAAAAAAACCGGACAGACTGTCACGCGAGTCGCGCGCCGGTCAGGCGACTCGCGCGGTGGCCTGGTTAGCCGGGTCCATTTTTTTCGTTTCCTCGCTTTTCTATTTTTTATTCTTCTCGAGCCTTACATAAAAAGCGACTTTCGCGACATATTTCGATAAATACTTTTTTGACAGGTCAACGCGTGCTAATCCATCACGTGACATAAATCCTTTCAAAAATCATGCATATTATTTATTTACATCGTTATTCGATTTATTCATCGTTACTAACCCGTTTTCTCGTGTTTGTAGCAATTTATTTTCATATTTTGTTTTATTAGACTAAAACAAATTCACATGCTAAAATAACTTTGACGTTGTTAGTTTAATATGCATTAAACGACTTAGCAACCCATTTTATTTTTCTCATATGTCTTAGGAAAATAATGTTTGCATATCATTCATCCGTCGAACTAACGCGTGTACGTAAAAAACGAACGATATCTTAGTAAAGGTCACTAAGTGCGGGCGGGGTTGGGTGTTCTCAATGAACTTCCCAACACGTACCCTCACCCCTTACTCAGAACCATGGTTTCCGGATGTCCGAATCCATTGGCAACGAGAGTCATTCAATACACGATATCCGATAATGTCGGTATCGGTATCAAATGCTAAGGGACGAACCCGATAAGCTCTGACATCGGAAATGGGCCATGTTTTAAATATGGCCCACTACGACATAGAGTGGGTTCGAATGGTTACGAATAACCACAAAATTCGGTGGCGACTCCTACTTCGATTTAAAATTCAATTTGACCATCTCATATGGAGATTCATTCGCCTCCCCAAACCCGCGCGTGGCCGCGTCGGGTGGACCTATGTCATGTCCACAAAAACACATAAGTTTAAATTATTAAACGGCGATATTAAGATATTTATTTCATACGAAAGCATTAAATTATAGGGCCCAAAAAGCCCATTTTGGATCGGAAAGCCCGTTCTAGCCCGCTAGGGTCGGGTTTGGGCTTAAAAAATAGGCCCACTCATTTGGCCCAACCCAGCCCAACCCGCTCATGTGGGCCACTTTTATTGTTCAGACCCGACCCAAGCCCGCATTGGCCCGCCCATGATCACCTCTACCCTAAATTTTAGAGGGTCCACCTGGAGAAGAGGGGGAAATTCAGGAGGAGGTTAGAGGAGAAAACCCTAGGAAAGGGTAACGTTAAAAGCAAAAGAGACCAAGGAATAAATTCATTAAACTCATCTTCAACAACAATCAATCACAAGTAGCACCATTACACAATACTCATAGTCTATTATCAGACAGACTTCTTCAAAGTCTTAAGACTCTGCCACCTTAACTTTCCACTCCCTTTTATTATTTGTTTATTGCTCAGACTCTCCTCAGACTCACCTCAGACTTTATACATTATCAGTCAGACTTTGCTCAGACTCACCTTACTCTTTTTTGGTAAAGAAGTTAATTAATTTGTTTTAGTTTGTGATTAAACAATTACAATTTACTTGTTCCGTACAAATTACTACTTACTTTACAATTTAATTTAATTAAAAAATTTAACTTATTTTATTTTAGTGTTGTTTGTTTTTGTGTGATATACAAAAACACGGGCAGACGATCTTAAGGACTTCGTTAATATTATAGGTCCGGATGATTTATGATATTTTAATTATGTCTTGCTTATATTAATTTACGCTATTTTAATATTATTTTTTCGTACATAGCTTTAGGTATATCGATTTAGGTTATTGACTTATGATTCCCTTAGAACCAAAATGTACACGTAATTGTTATTTTGCAAAAAAGAAAAAAAACGTCAGTGGTCGGACGGTCATCCGTTTTTTTTCATTTTCAAAATAACGATTACATTAAAATTGTTAATTTTGTGTTTAATTAGTTAATTACTTATAATTAGTTAATTGCATTTCTATTTGTTAAATAAGTGTTTAATTACGTTAACCCAGTTAATTAAGTGAAATTGTATTTTTATTTGTTAAATAAGTGTGTAATTAGGTAATTAAGTGAAATTAGTTGATTAAGTGTTTAATTAAGCAATTATTTCGTACGTTAAATTGGTTAATTATGTGTTTTGCGGAGTATTAGTTAAATATGTACTTCGTATTAAAAAGTTTATTAGGGGTCGAGGGTTAATTGATTTTATACTCCCTTTCTCTTCTTCATTTATTTACCTTTGATTAAAAAAATTCTTACAAATAATATAAAAGGTAAACAAATGATCGAGACGGAAAAAAAAAAATTAAAGTTTGGAATAGATGGACAATTAAACAAAGAAGTGAGACTTTAAAACAATTGAAAATAAAAAATTGTATAAATACGAGTAATTTATCGGATAATATGTCGAGAAATACGTAACATGAGTCATGGCCCCACAAAAGTCTTAAGGTGAGTCTTTAAAATTCAAGATTCAACTTAAGACTTTGGTACTTTATTAGTAGACCCCACACGAGTTGATACAAGACTCACCTCAAGACTACCAAAAATCTTAAGACTTTCTCAAGACTACCAAAAATCTTAAAACTTTCCTCAAGACTTTGCTACATTATTGGTAAGACTCACATGAATCTTGAGACAAGACTCCCTCAAGACTAGAGATGGCAATGGACCGGATCTGGACCGGGTCCACTAGGATCCGGACCCGGACCCGTCAAAATCACCCTAGACCCGGACCCGACCCGGACCCGGTCGGGTCCAAAATTTTAAGACCCGGATCCAGACCCGCCGGGTCCGGTTCGGGTCCGGGTCTACCCGCGGGTCTCACTATTTTATTTTATTTCGTCCTACATTCCTCATTTCTTCCAAATTTCAAATTTTGCCGGTATTTTTTATCACGTACAAAATTATCTACGACATATATTGTACTAAGAAATTAAACACTCTTACAAACTCATTCATAACGGTCTTAGGAAACTTTGAATGAACATTGAAATGGTGAGGAAAGAAGTGAGAGAGTGAGTTATTTTAGTAATTTAGTTGTTTGCTAGCAGTTTTGCGTATGTATGTTGGTAGATTTTTGTTTTTTTTTTTAAAAAAAATTAAAGTGCCGGGTCCAGTATTTCAGACCCGGACCCGGACCCGGTTTTCAAAAATAAGATCCAGACCCGACCCGGATCCGCCGGGTCTGAAAAAATGAGACCCAGACCCGACCCATATGGGTCCGACCCGCCGGGTCTGGACCGGGTCCTGGACCCGTTGCCATCCCTACTCAAGACTCACCTCAAGAGTACCAATAATCTTACCCTCATAAAAATATCTATACTTGTACCCCTCTATTTTCTTCGCTCTTTTCAGTCATAGTAGAATATTGGCGGGATTCCGACTCTCCCCACGGTTTTCCCACATTGGGTTTCCGCGTCACCAAAATTTCTTGTGTCCTTTCTCTTTGTTTTTCATCATTTTTCGTCCGTTAATTTCGTCACAATATCATTAGTTCGTAGTTATAGGCCGATCGCTTTAACCCGTTTTCGAAAACGATAACCGGTAAATGTTTACCAAAACAGTCATGCGTAATCATGTTTAAATTGTCTAATTGAGTACGTTATAAATATCAAATTTTTAGAAATACGTACCTAAAGATACAGACTAAAAAAAATTCATCGAAAAAACAAATACTCCATCAAATTAAAGAGATAATAGTAATATAAGTATACTGCACTAAGTTGACACTGTGATTACATATACGAACATCATACTCCGTATAAGTTATCAACAACATTGAGATAGCCGATGAAACTTTTTTACTCCGTATTACAAATCATTTGAACAAAGCTCACTATAATTACTGTCATGATACCTGCAGACCACCTTGCACTTGACCACATTATCATAAACATAAAACCCAGGTGCCACCGTGATCCTAACTACAGTTGGTATCAACATCTTAACCTTATCGCCATTCAGATCCTCCATATAAACCGGGTCAAACCTCGCCCCCTTTTCAACCCGAAATATTGTCAAACACGGGTGTACCGAATTCGCCAGCAAATGGACCAACCAAACACTCTTCGAAGCCCCGAAAAACGCTTGCAACAATTGCTCCGGCCAAGCCCTTCCCCATCCCAACATTGCAACAATCTCACTCATCTTCCTATCACAAAACCTACTAAACTCCTCACTAAAATGCTTGGTCCCTTTGTTCAACACCTCCTCCCAGGCTAACTCCTTCAAATCTTTATACGCAGCGAAGTTCAACTCAGCTCGGTCAATCGGGTTCAAGATCCGGATAACCGAATTCTTTGAAAATCCAATTGACTCAAAATCCTCGTAGAAGGTCGCGTTCAAAAGCGCCTCCAGGTAAAACTGGAGCACTCTGTGATTGTTAGTGCAATAGTCAGCGGTCAATTTAATATCGTAGGATCTTAAAATAGTGCAAATTCGCTCCAATACCTTGTTCCCCATCAGCTTCAGCTGCGGCGTAAGCGCCCGGCTAAGGAAGCGGATGGAAGACCGGGCCTCAGAAACCAAAACCAAAAATCTCTTGATAACAACCCCATCACACAGCTTGTCAACACTCACGGAATTGGTAACCATCATAGTTCCAGAATTGTGGCTATAGAATTGATAATTGCCATGGCATTTCTCTAGCCCATTCTTAAGGCTATGACAGTACACCTCAAGACGGTTGAGTTTCTTCTCAAGCTCGCCCATGGCGTACTTCAGCTTGGACGATTCAGCAATAGCCTCGTCACGCTTTTGAGTCGCTTGGACAAGCTTGTAGGACATTTCCGCCACTGCAGCACGCCATTGGTCCTCCCGGTCGGAGGAAATGGGACGCAAAGGAATCGGAGAGGGACATGGTTTAGCGCTGCGTCGGGAGAGGTTGGAGAGGAGGGATTTGAAGAGGCTGGCGGTAGGTGAGGGTGTGGAAGAGAGTGAGTTTCTTGCCGCATCCACAGGCACCACAGTAACCGAATGCTTTTCGCCGCGGGTGGTGGGGCGACAGTTGTTGCATGACACGGTTGTGTTTGTTTTCCAAGGGGTTTCACGGTGGCGAAATTTTGCAGTTTGTTTCTTAGCGGGTTCTGGGAGTGGAGTTGCTTGGTGAGTCGATGTGGTTGCCTCGGTGGATGCTGTGCTTGCGCGGGTTAGTGTCACGGTTGATTCTTTAAAACGGTGTTGTTCTGCCTCTGTTTCGTCGCTCTCGTTTCCTTCTTGAATCTGCACACACAAATACAAAATGGTGAACAAATCTAAAGGGCTTATTTACTGTAGTTCCGCTGTTACATTTGATTGTGTACTTATGTTTTTTCAAAATCTTTTCACCATCAAATGAAACACAGAAACAGAAAAACAAGTCACTTTTAAGGGTGAGTAGTGTTAAGGAACGAGAAAAGTACGGGAGTGAAGAGGTGGGAGTAAGGAGGGTGTACAAAAGGGGAGGTGGAAGAGGAAAGAGGAGCCATTGATGAAAAGTGGGAGTGAGAGTGAGCGAGAGAGATATGGTTAGGAAAATACAAAGAATGTGGATCTGTTTGACTTGAATAACAAGAGGGGTAGATTTGTAACCATTGGTTTTTGGTACTCACCGTAGCGAGTAATAGTACTCAGTCCGTTCCATATGATACCATACATTTGCTTTTAGCACAAGAATTTAGGTTGGGTTGAAAAGGTGTATTTTTTTTTGTTGAAGTTACTATTTTACCCTTGAACTACTTTTGTTTTCACCAAATTTCCTCCCTCCAAATATTGGATAAGGTTGTCATTTACTAACCAAATGGATGACCAAATAAGGAAATGTATGGAATTAAATCGAACGAATGTAAAAGGAAAACGTATGGAATCAAATGGAACGGAGGGAGTAGTATTATTTGATCAATCCAGATCTTGTGTCCATTTTTGTGTTCCATTATGTGTGTCACACCACATACAGGGTGACACCTTACATATTGCTTAAATAAAATATGCAACAAGCCAACAAATATTATAATTTGTCAATGTGTCATCCCGTGTATGGTGTGGCACACAGGTGGGACACAAAATTGGGACGGGGAATCCGCATTATTATTTGATTTGATTTGAAATTTTTCGAAGGCAACATTTGATTTGATTTGATTGGTCGAATATAAAAAATCATTACTCCCTCCATTCAAGTTCACTCTTCACGAACAGAACTTCTCGCTCTAAAAACCTTTCTCCTCCTCCTCTCTAAAAAAACCCAAAACCAAACCCTAATTAACCACCATCACAGCCGCCACCACCATCTAACTTCCTATCTTCCATCCTTGCCGGAGATGGGGTTCTTCAGCCCCATCTCCGGCCTCTCGATCATTCCACTTCTATGATTGATTGTTCACACACCACTTTCCTACTGTTTATGCTCATTGGGTCCGTCACCTGCTTTTCGTCCTTTGTTTTGGTTTCATGTCGGTCTGAGTTTTGTCGTGCCCGCTCGCCTCCGATCGTCGACTCTTTCTTCCGATCGTGCTCCGCCTCCCTCTCCCGGACGTACGTCGTCCTTCCTCTCATCTCCCGTCGGTAGTTCTCTTCGGCCTTTGTCCGGTCGTCGCTGGGGCGGTCGTCGTTGTGGTATGTTGTATGTTTAGGGTCCTTCCTCACTACTTATGATCTAAGTAGTGATCTTCTCTTTAATTTCTAGAGATCTTCCCCCCTCCTCTCGCCCCTTCCCCCATCTCTAGTAAGTTGTTGGTTTTTTTTCTTGTTTTGTCCCGGTGTTGTCTTGCATGGATGGCTAGGTGTCCCCCCCTCCTCTCGCCCCCTTCCCCCATCGTAGCCCTATGTAAGACTGTCTGGGATTGAGTTTTTTTATGGGTCGTTTTAGGTCTTGGGAGGAGTGGCTCACGTATGGGTCTGTTGCTGGTAGTCGTTGTACGTCGGTTGATTTTGTCGTTCTTCCCGGGTGTTTTAGGATCGGCCTTCATTCTCTTTCCGTCTTTCGTTTGGTCTTTTCTATGTCGTGGGCGGTGACCTACTCTCTGTTTGCATGTATGTTTGGGATTGTTTCTTGATGTGGATCGTTGCTCATTGTTGTGGTTTAATCGAGGATTTGGTGCATTGGAGATAGGTTGGTTTGTTGGTTTGGGTGGATGGTTGTGATGGTGGATTCCGTTAAATCGTAACGACACTTCTTTTTTATTTGAGGCAAAAAAAAAGTTCACTCTTCACATTTCTTTTTGGGTCGTGGTCGTATTTTTTCCTAATGAGTTTTTATTCAATTCTAATGACATTTTACCGATTTATCCTTATTATTTCAACTCATTCTCAAAATTACTTTTATGAGTCTCTCCCTAAAAACCCTAAAATTCACTCATCCTTAACAAACCATGAACAACCACAACCATTGGAACCATCAGATCGGAGGGGTGGCTGGCCGCTGGGGCCCATGGTGGTGATGGGTGGGTGAAAGCCGGGCTGGGTCAGTTGATAAAGGTGATCGGGGTGGTTGGGATCGGTGGCCGTGGGTGGGTGAAAGTTGGGTCGAGTCAGTCTGGGCGGTGGGTGAGTGAATGAGGGTCGGATCTGGTTTATGGGTGAGGGTGGCTGGGTAGTGGGGTAGGTGAAATGTGGGGGTGGGGTTTAACGCTGAAAGTTATTTTTTTTACACGTAAAATTCTTCTTCTTCTTCTTCTTCTTTTTTTCCATTTTCTTATGTAAATTTCTTTGTTGTTTTATTTTTTTTGTTTTTCTTTATCATGTCAAAAGTTAAACTTTATATTATGAATGATCATATTTTTGTATTATCAATGATTGTTTTGGTAAAAGTTTACCGGTTTATCATTTTTGGTAGCGGGTTAAAGCGATCGGCCTATAACTACGAATTAACGATATTGTGACGAAACTAGTAAACGAAGAACGATGAAAAGGAAAAGAAAACAACACACAAAGTTTTGGTGACGCGGAAACCCGACGTGGAAAAACCGCGGGGGGAGTCAGAATCCCGCCAATATTCTACCATGACTAAAAGAACGAGGAAGGTAAAGGAGTACAAGTATTGATATTTCGATTAACTATGAGTATTGTGTTATGGTTCTGCTCGGAGTAGATATTGTTGAAGATGGGTTGAGTAGTTTCCTTCCACGTTTCTTTCGCTTATAATGTTGTTGCCTCCTAGGGTTCCTCTCCCCTAACCTCTTCCTGAACCGGCCTCTATTATGCAGGGGAAATCCCATAGATTTAGGGAGCATCTATTGACTTCTTCCTCTTGTGTGTAGGCCGAATTCTTTGATGAGCTGCACTCTTCAATGGGCTGCTTAATGTTGCCATACTCTTGACTGACCCATCATTCTGTATTGACTTTTGACCCTTGACCTCTTTGACCATCTAGTCATAATATGCCACGTCATGATTTTATGGATGCGTATTTTTATCCCGAATAATTTCCCCCAAATTCTCGGGTAAGCTCATCTTAAGCGGGAATTTCCTTTTGCCCAAACCGTAAACAATTAATGTGATGATAGATCTGAGTTGCATACCTGAATTCAAATCAACCTCCACTCCCTCATTTAATTTCTTTCTCTCTCTCTCTCTCCATCAATCCTTTACTCTTCCCCAAGCAACATCACTTCACCTTTCCGCCTCCCCTCATAATTTCCCTTTCTCCATCTCCCCTAAAACCCCAAAACTTCCTGATTTTTCTGTTCACCACCGTAGGAGCGCAAGACTTAGTACTCGTTTCCTCCGATTTTGATTTTCAGGTGACTCTTCCTTTGGTAATTCCGTCTTTGCCTTTTTCTTTCCCTTCTTTTTGTTTCATAGCTTTTCCATCTTCTTTATGGCTCCCAAATCGACTCGTGCCTTTTCAAAGCCTCTAACTTCCACTCCATCGTCGTCGTCTTCTTTGCCATCCCTGGCGTTATTCCCCTCTACTCTTGTTCTCTCTTCATTATGTTCCTGTAATTCCTCATATGTTGAGGATGACCTTCCTGTTATTAAGGAAAGTTTTGGCTTTAGGAGGTGGGAAAAACCTACACTAACCAAGTCAAATTTTTGGATGAGGAGGGGAAGAAACCAACTCAGGTGAGGACGGGCACATCTAACCTCAAACTAACCTGGAGGGTGAAGAAAACAGATTCCACTACCATCCAACCAGGGAGTCCTGCAAAAACATTTAAAGAGGTCTTGACTGATGACAGGATGTTAACTAATCCAAAGGATGTTATTGGTGAGATAGGGCAGCCGATAGTGATTGAAGATGGTGACACTAATCCACACATTCCCCCTAATGAATAGAATCGGCTTTTGGAATGTTCGAGGTATGAATAGTGTAAATAAACAAAGAGAAATAAAAGAATTTCTGAATAAACAGGAGATCGCCTTATTTGGCCTCCTTGAAACGAAAATAAAGAGCAATAATGCTAGTAATATTTCTATAAATATGTTTGAAGGGTGGAGTATAACTACTAATATGAGTAGCCACAAAGGGGAAAGAGTTTGGTTGTTATGGAGGCCGGGTATATTTGAGGTCGACGAGATTGGATGGGACGCTCAATTTGTACATGCTGAGGTTGCTGATAAGGCTACCAAAAAGAAGTTTCGCATAACTATGATATATGCCTTCAATGAAGAGTGTGATAGGAAGAGTTTATGGACTAGTCTGAAGGACTTTGCTGTTGGGTATAAAGGTCCTTGGTGTCTTGCAGGTGATTTTAATACTGTAATATCTAAGGAAGAAAGGCTGGGCGGACAAAAGAAGGAGGAAGATATGGAAGATTTTGTAGAGTGTCTAGAGGCGTAAAATATGTTGGATATAGCTGCAACTGGGGCTTTCTTTACTTGGACAAACAAGCAGAAAACTGGCAGTAGGAAACTTAGCAGACTGGATAGGTTTCTTATTAACCCTGAATGGAGTGCCTCCTTTCCAGAAGTGGTTGCTCATTTTCACAATGAAGGTATTTTTGATCATACTCCATGTGTTGTTAGTTCATCTTCTATTGAGTATAATCAGAAGAGAAGCTTCAAATTCTTTAATATGTGGACTTCCACTACTTCTTACCATGAAATTGTTAAGAAGCAATGGGATAGAGTGGTGGATGGAGTGCCGATGTTTTGTGTTGTTAAAAAGCTAACGTCCCTAAAACTAATGCTTAAACAATTAAATAGGGAGTGTTATGATAATAATGAAGTTCAGGCTAGCTCGGGATCAAATCCAGGAATGAATTAAGGTTGATCCTGATGATGGCGAGCTAATAGATAAAGAGATTAATCTGCTTGAAGAAGTCAGGGACCTGCTGCGATCTCGTGATAGCTATTTGAGGCAAAAAGCAAAGACACACTGGATAAAAGAGGGTGACTCCAATACCGCCTATTTCCATATGTGTCTTAGACAACGACAACACAAGAATAGAATCACCCAAATAGAGGATACTATGGGCAGGTCTTTCACTTCTAGTGAGGATATTCAGGAAGCATTCCTGGGCTTCTATTCTGATCTGTTTGGGGGGTCCAATCTTGTGCCGCATGTTAGACAATCTGTTATTAACATGGGCAAAACGTTCTCTGGTGAGCATTGCAGCATTTTGTTACAGCCTGTGGATGATGATGAAATTAAGAAGATTGTATTTTCTATACCGAAAGACAAGGCCCCTGGACCTGACGGGTATACCAGTGGTTTCTACCAAGCTTCTTGGGAATATGTGGGTCCTGAGATACGTAATGCGATCAAAGAGTTCTTTAAAACAGGTCAGATTTTGCAACAGATAAATGCTACGAATCTATCACTGATCCCCAAAGTTGACAGACCTTTATCTGTTGCTCAATTCCGACTCATTGTCTGTTGCAATGTGATCTACAAGATTATTTCCAAGGTTCTTTGTAATAGGCTTGCGAAAGTCCTACCTGAAATAGTTGAGGATACATAAGGCGCGTTTATTCAAGGTCGGTCAATTATTGAAAACATTCTCGTTTGCCAGGACTTGGTTAAACTTTATGACTGGAAGAGTTCGTCCCCGAGATGTTTATTCAAGATTGATCTTCAAAAGGCGTATGATTCAGTGGAGTGGGATTTTCTAGATCAAATGTTACACGCTCTTAAATTCCACCGTTGGTCATTAAGCAAATTGTGAGCTGTGTAACAACAACATCGTTTTCCCTCACAATGAATGGGAGTTCGTATGGTTATTTCAAAGGCCAAAGAGGATTAAGACAAGGTGACCCTATATCACCTATCCTCTTCACTCTTTGTATGGAACACCTGACTAGAACTCTCAAATATGCTACCGAAAAACATAGTTTTCAGTACCACCCGCTTTGCAATTAGCTAAAGCTAACTCATCTTATGTTTGCGGATGACTTACTTATGTTCTGTAAAGGAATTGCTCAGTCTATCTTGGTGCTTATGAAAGCCTTTGCTACTTTTTATGAGACCACTGGACTGAAAAGGAATAATGGTAAATCTCAAGTGTTCTTCAGTCGGGTGGATAGAAACCTGGTTGATGATATTATTTCAGTCACTGGATTCAAAGAAGGGGTGATGCCGTTTCGATATTTGGGAATCCCTATAAGGTTGGAAGACTAAGTAAAAAAGAATGTCAAATACTGACTGAGAAAATAGTGGCTAGAATAAGAAGCATTGGGGCGAGAAAATTATCGTATGCTGGAAAAATCATTTTGATTAATATTGTTCTTAATTCGATCCACTGTTACTGGGCATCTATATTTATACTACCGATGTCAATCGTTAAGCGTGTGGAGGCTATTTGCAGAAATTTCTTGTGGGCAAGCAAAGTAGATTATCAGAGAGTCCCTCCGATTGCTTGGGATAGAGTCACATTACCAAAAGATGAATGTGGTCTAAACATAAAACAGTTGGGATATGGATCATGGCAGCCATTGGAAAATTGGTGGATTGGGTGTATTCTCAACCGGAAAAACTCTGGATTAAGTGGATCAATCAGGTATACCTGAAGAAGCAGCTGGGACAATTATATTCCTAAACTAGGAGACAATTGGAACCGGAAAAATATTTAGTTAAAGACATTATGAAGAATGGTTATAGAGTTAATACTTGGACTGCAGCGCCTTCCTATAATGTCAAAAGCGGATATAACTGGTTACGACCTTCGGGTGTTTTGAAAGATTGGTTCCATGTAGTCTGGAAAACCTGGAACGTTCCTAAGCACGCGATGACCACCTGGATGGTGATGAACAATGGTATGAGGACTAAGAGTAAACTGAAACAATGGGGATACATTGAAGACGACCTGTGTTGCAACTATCAGGACCGTGAAGAGACTCTAGACAATATTTTCTTTGAGTGTGACTATGCTCGGAAGATATTGGTTGTTGTAGAAGAATGGTTTGGTCCGATAACGAGGATGGACAGCCTGAAAGTACAGACGAGGGACTTTAGATAAAAGAAGAATGCTATGGTGATTAATGCTTGCTACTACCACGTTTGGCATCAGAGAAACAAAGCTAGAGTTGAGGGTGTTCTTCAAAAACCCGAGATTGTGGCTAGTTTGATCCGACAGGAGATAAGGGGTAGATTGCAATTGTTGACGCTCGGGGAGGAGTTGAGATCGACCTGATATGAAGAAGTTGAAGTTGTTCTTCTGAGTCGGTGCTTAGTGGAGAAATTGGACTAGATGTTTGATTTTGTTTTTGGTTTAGATATATCACTCACCCTTGGATTCATGGGTTTGTGATATTGGTTGTATTGAATACTTTCTTTGTTGATATATACATACACACTCAAATTTTACCAAAAAAAAATCACAATAATAATGCAAGACAAACATCAATTCTCAATAATTAACTATCTTCCTAAATCACAAATCTCAAGCTCAATAACATTACACAAGAGATATTCATCCGTCCACCCAACATCTAGCAAACAACATCAATGCTTGTCTAGAATTTAGGTAGTCTAGGAGAAAAGATAATGACTTATGCTAAAACAATCACCACATCTTTAACATACATAATCCTTAGTCAAGGCAATCACAAGATGGCAAACACACTAACAATTCATGCCAAGAGTGCTACATAGGGGTGTAGAAAGGTGGGATCACTTCTATAATTCACAAGCAAGTAGAATGAGTACACAACTAGATAGCGACCTTGATAAACCAAATACCTAATACATGAATCTCAAACTTAGACATTAAGCATAGGATTAGCATAAGATAGATTAAATATAAGAAAAGAGAGTCTTACAAAGTAATGAATTAAGATATGAAGAAGAATTATGCCAAGGATGAAGATTATCTCCTCATACTACCCAATTACAATAAGTCTTCTCCAAAACAAAGATAAAACTAGAAATCCTAAACTAGATCTTAAATGGAGGACGATAATCTCTCTCCAGAAGACACTCTCCAATGGATGATTCTTATGAAACCCAAGAAATTCTCTATTTATACCTTTGGTGCAAAACTGTAGGATAAACAAAGCTCAAAACAAAATTAAAAGCCTAAATCCCGAGATATGACGAGGTATGTGGATTGGCGGGGGTCTGTGGCTGCCCGGCGCAGGCTGCACAGTTGCGGTTTTTGGTTCACAGCACTATCTTGCGAACGCGATAACTCTGTCGTTTCTTGCCTAAATAAGGCGTGTGACCTAAGGGGGCGATGGTGCGGTACTTGGATGTACAGGGTAATGGAGGGAGGGTGGCTCTACATGTTGTGTTCGGTATTCAATATGGTTCGGCAGGCTAGCCTAGGGTGACGTGGCAGGGCATGACGTGTATTAGCGACTCGGTATTCAATTCCGATCGCGCTAAATTAGCGACAAGGTGTTTAGCTACTCATAAAATTTAGTCGCAAATTCTGTGTCTAAGCTAATTAGCTACGGAATATTGAAGATTTGCTACCAAAATTTTGGACTCTAAAATGACTTTACCTTGTAGTGATTTAAGTGTAAATACCGATTCATTTTAGCGTACTCGGGTTTGGTTTACGGATGTGTGAATTCAATATAATATAATATATAAGTTCGGGAAAGTACGGTGTGTACGGTTATATATAATTATTCGCGAATTTACAATATCGGGTTCACACGGTACCCTTTGGCGCCAAATCTGTTCAAACAATACTTCATATTTACATCTCTGTTTACTGTGCAAATTCATAGGAACACCATCTTATCTAAGTAGAAAATTCGGTACAACCCTGCAATGAAATAAGGGTCGAATTGTTTTATTAGGAAAGCGTTTAGTCGATTCCGTGTTGTTTTAAGTCATTTCCTTATTCACACATAACACAAAAAAACCCTTTATTATATAAATAGTTACTCAGTATCAGTTACACTAAAACACACTTTTAGGTATACTGAAATAGGAGTTAGATAAATAAATATTAGATACACTAAAACAAGTACTCCGTATTTGGTATACTTAAATTATACGCATCTGTTTCCTTCACTAGCTCAAAATATTTTAACTAAAAAAATACCCATTAAATTATAGGATTAGGACGATGTTAAATGTCATTAAATTTTGAAAAAAAATATTATCAAATGAATTTCTCATATTCTATTCGAGTTGGTGCTACTATTGTTTCCTTCACTAGCTCAAGATATTTTAACTAAAAAAAATCACCCATTAAATTATAGGACTAGGACAATGTTAAATGTCATTAAAATTTGAAAAAAAAAAATTATCAAATGAATTTCTCATATTCTATTCGAGTTGGTGCTACTTTTGTTTCCTTCACTGGGTTAAAATATTTTAACTAAAACAAAAATTTCACCCATTAAATTATAGGACTAGGACGATGTTAAATGTCATTAAATTTCGAAAAAAATATCATCAAATGAATTTCTCATGTTCTATTCAAGTTGGTGCTACTATCTTTCTTAAGTTCTAGTTAAATACGAATAGTTTACATTTTTTGGGTTATTTAACGACAATAATATCAACTATAGGACGTCTTCCCAAAATAATACGAGTACCAATTTCAATAAATCTAAAAATAATACATATGATTGAAATAGTTAAAAAAGAGTAGTATAAGTGAATTTATTACATGCTCCATCATGTTACCTAATTAATATTTAACCTGCTACTTATCCTCCATCCTCCTCCTTAGACCTGGATAACGGGTGAACCGTATCAGGTCAGCTTTGGGTTGGGCCACTTTTAGATTATAATAATCTGGTTGACTTTGGGTCGGGTCGGATAATTTCGAGTTTGGGTCATTCTCGGGTTTGCTATTTTCAACTTTTTTTAAGGATATCGACTCGTTTTCTATAATAATAATCGGGCCAGTTTCGGGTTAGTTCTGGTCAATTCGGATTACGGGTCAAAATCCGGTCTTCAATTCGGGTGTCGGGTCGGATCAGTTTTGTTAGGTCTACTCCTCCTTATTTCTCTCCTTCACCCTCTCTCTCCATTACCCTTCATCCTTCTTCAGTTTTTTTCTATAAGTTTCGTTTAGATTAACGTGTTGATTTTGGTGTAGGATTGTTTTGTTAGCTAAATTTGGTGAGGTTGAGGACTTTAAGGAAGAGGAAGACAGAGGACATTAATGACGTTTAATGTCCCGTACACTAATTAAGTGAAAAGAATTAAAGAAATATGAAATAAATTAAAGGGAAAAGGGAAGGTGAACGGGTTCTAACGATAAGTGGTCATCTGATGTGAGTTAAGATGAACTTTGAAACAACAACGTGAAGGTTGATAGTATTCTGAAATGAACGTAAACAAAGTAACAAAATAGATTGTAAGGATAGTTTGTGATGATGAATAAACCGTAACCAAGGGATAGTATGCTTAGTGAAGTAGACCTATACTTCAACAAAGCGGGTGCTAAATCAAACACGCGATTGAAGTAGCGAGTTTAGAGCTTGTAACGCGACTAACTCTAGACTTTGTCTTGTAAGCAACAAGGACGTAAAAGAAAACAATGCTTTACTCAGTTTTGTGTATAATTCTTGTGTGTATATTGTGTGTTTTATTCATTCAAGTAGACGGCTATATATAGCCTATAAAGCATCCCTTAACCATGCTGGTTTAAGGGTGATAAAAACAAAGTTACATGGTGATAACAACAAAGCTTAGGAGCTAAAAACAAAGCTAACAAAGAGCATTTAGACGCGGCACCCATGTGAACCAGGAGCCAAAAACAAAGCTTGAGGAGAGCATTCAGACGCGCACACTATGTGAACATAGCCAGCCCACAATCAAGAGTGTGAACCCAAGTTAATGCCTTCATAAGACTTTGACTATTTGTCCTTTTACTCGTCCCATATACGAGCTAGCTCACCATTTGAAGTAGGCACACTACTAAGCTGGTAGGAGGTGCTAAAGTGGCTGAACTAGGACCATTAGGAGCTAATGTGACTTCATTGAACTCATTAGTAGCTTCTCCATTCGGATCATCATCTATACTACTCTGGTTTAACTACTCCAAAAATACGTATTATTCTCTGATTTATTAAAATTGGAATTATTTTCGGAAAACCCTCTATAGTTAGTATTATTGCCGTTAAATAAAATTAAAGGTGAAAAAGGAAGGTAGAAGGGTTATACAGGTAATCGGTCATTTATACTACTCTGGTTTTAACTACTCCAATAATACATATTATTCTCAGATTTATTAAAATTGATATTTGTAGACACCCGCATTTGGCTGCTAGTGTCTATAGCGGTCTCCGACAAAACACCTGATGATGATCGGACGCGAACATGCTTTAACGCGCTTAGATATGGGCTTGAAATCATTAGTATTTGGCTTGGGCTTTTAGCGGAATACAAATCTCACAAAACTAACCTCAAATTCAGGCCCAGTGGATCGTTTCCATTCAAATAAGACTAATTTGGGTCAAAACCGACACCGGAAATAAAGCCATCTTTTGGCCACCGGGTCAAAACCCGGTTATAGACAAATCCGACATAAAAAAATCAGTCACATACACATTTTAGAAGAGAACCCAAGCAACTAAACCTCTTCAAAATAGGATAAGATTTCCTTCCTAAAATTTATCCCTCCGTTTTGACCCACTCGATCGAGTGGTTCAGGCCCACTCGGTCGAGTAGGCTTGCGAACCGGGCGAACTGGCTTTAGAACGGACACTCGATCGAGTGCACCTACACCACTCAATCGAGTGGCCCTAAACCGGGGTATTTCCCTATAAATACCCCATCATCCTTATTCATTTTACAACTTCTACACAACTTTTCATCACCCATCTTCTACACAACTTTTGCAACCTTTCTTCTATCTCAAACCCTCCAAATTATACACACCATAACTCACCTATATTACCTCGACGCTCCCGTGCCAAGCCACATACTAGACGAGTCTATTTCCGAGACAAAGCATGTAGGTTGAGAGTGTAAATTCAATTCCGACTTCTCCCTTTCCTCCCTCTCTTCTCTTCGTCTTCCGTTTTTCTTTTTTCTTCTTCTTTTATTTATTTTATTTTGTTTCTAATATCGTTAGTATTTTCATTTATTGTCACTATTAAAACATCGCGCATACATAAAAATACAAAACCGATCTCGAGTCGAATACATTTAAAGGCGAATTCCGTCCAAGATCCTTCTAATCCCTTTACGAGTTGTAACAGTGGTGGCGCCCTCTCGAGTAGCGCCGCTCTAAACACTAAAGGGCGTGATGCGATCGCGAACATTCGTCGTTAAACATATTCGATTCCCTTTTTTAAAGGGTTGGTATGAAACCTGTTGATGCAAAATCGAACATCACGTAATCCGTAAGGGTTAATAACGATGTCGTGTTGCGGAGGGAATTATTTCGTACTAACTAAATTCAAAAAACGATTTTATAACACCTTTTTTAAAAGGGTTTTTTCTATGGGCTACCCCTCAACTATCGGCTTTTCCAAGTGGTATCCCCGCTTTTTTCGAATTACAAGGTGTACCCCTAAACTTTGTAAATTACTCTATATTGTAACCAAAGTTAAAATTTTCGAACGAAAATTTCTCAATTGATGATATAAATAGTAATTATTCCCTATTTAACTTTCATCAACCATGATATATTTCTTCAATTTGCATCATTTTCTCGAAAAACATCATTCCACTACACTACGACATAGGGGTGACGAAGAGATTGAGGTTGAAGGATTTAAAAGAGTGAGGGAGATAGGTCGACGTCGGCCGACAACAGAGGTGCGTTGTGATGAGCATTTGGTGGCTTGGTGAATGGTAAAGAAAAAGAGGTGGTTTGAAGCATCAAATTGGATTGATTAATATGTTAATTATTTATTTATTTTAAAATAATTGTAATACACTTATCACTTGGTTATGATATGAAGTGATAAGTAAAGTTTAGGGGTACACCTTGTAATTCGAAAAAGGCGGGGGTACCACTTGGAAAAGCCAATAGTTGAGGGGCACCCCATAGAAAAACCCTTTTTAAAATAACCGATAACCGATCTCGTAACCATACAACATACGTTATGAGCATCGTAAACCGAGTCGAGTTTAAATTACATAATATTTTCACGCTACTCGGCAAGTTATCAATTTCAACAATAAAAATCAGAATTGCTACCTTTTCCGAAATCGAGTAGCACCTCGGACCGAGGGCACTCGATCAAGTGACACGGCTGTCTCGATCATCGAGTGACCCCTCAAAAATGAGGGAGGGGGTTTTTTCGAGGGGCACTCGATCGAGTCCTCACCATGACTCGATCGAGTGGCCCCTAACACGCCAAAATCGTGAGCCCTCTATATACAACGAGCCTCGACCAATCTTTTTCTACGACTTCGGTCGACACGTGCTATGTCCATCATGTGTTTAATCTTTCAAAATCATACGTCGCATCTCATATCATTTAATCTATTCACGTTCCGTTATTATCGCAATCGTTGTATTTTGCTTGTTGTATTGTATTTCTTGGTTGTATTAAGCCCGCGTATTTGTAATCTATTTTCGAGCTTTTATTTGCGTTGTTTGTTTTATCGCACTAAAAACCTCGCATGCTAAACCACTTTGACGTGACTTAAATGCATTAAGTCGACATAGCAACCTACTCAATTTCTATATCTTGTAAAACGCTGTTTGCGTAACATTCAACCGAATCACTAGCGCGCGTATTAAAAAGTCGAACGATATCTTAGTAGAGGCCGCTAAGTGCAGGCGGGGTTGGGTGTCCTTTGTGGGCTTCCCAAAATGTACCTTCACCCCCTACTCAAAACCTCGGTTTCCAGATGTCCGAAACCGCTGGCGCATGAGAGTAATTCGATATACGATACCCGAAAACTCGGCATCGGTATCGTAATGCAAAGGGACGAACTCCACAAGCTCTAGTATCGAAGTGGGCCTTACTTTGCGCACAATCCACCAAATATAGAGTGGGTTCGAATGGGCCCCACTCTCACAAAGTTCGGTGGCGACTGCAACTTCGATTTAAATTTCAACCCGAGAACCATCTCAGATGGGAAACATTTCGCCGCCCAAACCAGCGCGTGGCTGCGTCGGGGTGGACCTATGTCATGTCCACAAGTTGGCGACTCCGCTGGGGAAAACTGATGTGTGACTTACCATCGGGATCCTCAGGATGAGACTCGAGAAGAAATCGTTCGATTAGTACAATACGCGCTTTAGTTTTACGGTTCATGCATAACCTCATTTTTACCCGGGCCGGTACTGGTGACCGACGTCCCACTATACCATGATATATTCCAAAATGGATATGTCAAGGTGTCCATGGCTAATTCGTTTGGGTTTCGCGGCATGTTTTAAGATCAATTTGACTTAGGAAGTCCCTCCCGATTCTCAAAAAGGCCATGCGCACTAGTATAGACCCTATTTAGACCGACCGAGACTTAGTGTAAAGCATATATGGTGTCGTCATAATGCTTGCGTGACTACTTGCTACTTGGTTTCCATGTCGTTTTCAAAAACCATCATTTAAAAAAAGGCATCTTTTCAAAATATTCAATTTTAAAAAAACCCGGAATGCTACCGAAATTAGGACTTATGGTTTGACTCAAATTAGCCTATTTTTAGCTGACATGCTATCAATTTCAAAATTCAAAAATTTCCGAACCTTCAAAAATTTCGACCCCGAGGGCATTTTGCCAATTTCAAAAGTCGAGACCGTCCTTCGATTTTCTCAGAATTTGAACTTTCTTTTCAAAAACCTTCCATATCTTAAGACTTACCGCAATTAGTAGTGTCAGGTCATTTCACAAGTCGTCGAAAGTCTTTAGTGTCGAAACTCCGTCGATCTTACATCACGAGTTTCCTGCCCATCTCGGTCCGCCTTATTTGTCTAAGGCATGGCTAATCTACGTACGGCATACCCCTACAAAGGAAGGCTCATTTACATAATATAGTCCAAAGTCTAGGGAAAATCTCACGTGGACCTTCCTTCGAACGAGACTCAACCTACATGGCCGAATCCTAATGAAGTCACACCACCCACGAGTCACCCGTTTAGATGTCTTTCTCGAGTCGTTTCCTTTTTTTGTCCTTTCCTTGCTCGGGATGTACTATTTTGGTTCCAAGGTCTGGGTTTAGCTTCTGATTACGCGGCGTTCTTACAGACAGGCCACCGTTGACCAGACACAAGCGCAAAATGGAGGACTCTTTGAACAAGTTGGCAGCCTCTCGTGGCTTGGGATACCTAACCAGGACAAAAAGCGAAGGTGGTTTGGGTATCAAGAGACCGGGAGACTGTGATGTAGTGACTATAGGGAAGTTAGTTAATTGGATCTATGAAAAGAGAGACACTCTTTGGATTAAATGGGTTTCTTCCCTTTACTTGAAATCAGCTGATTGGCACGAGTATTATCCCCCTAAGGATGCTCCTTGGGCGTGGAGGACAATTTTCAAGGTGAAGGAGAGGTTAAAGTCTGGTTTCAATAATGACAAATGGATGATAGATGAGAAAGGGTATACAATAAAGGGTGCTTTTAAATGGCTATCTCCACCATCAGCAGCTCCGATTTGGACTTCTTTTGTTTGGAACAATTGGAACACTCAGAAACATGGACTGATTACTTGGATTATTATGCAGGAAGATATCAATACGAAGGCAAAATTGTACAAAATTGTACAAAATTGGTTGAAGCAGGGACGACTGCTGCTGTCTTTGCAGCGCTGATTAGGAAACTACCACGCACCTGTTTTTCGACTGCGTGTACAACTCCAGGGTTCTGGACCAAGTGGCTCAATATACTGGTTTCGAACCGAATTTAAATCAGATTGTTGCCAATGATGATGGATCAATTAGATGGAAAGTATCAGCTGTATTCTGGCAGCAGCGTACTACAATGTTTGGATGCAATGAAACAAAGCAAGAATTGATGAGATTATGGTCAGACCTGAGAATGTGGCTAAGCAAATTCTGCTAGAAGCTAAGAGTCAAATTAAAATCAGCGAGGAGGAGGATTTATCTAGTGAGGATAAAGCATTCCTTCGTAGAATAGGATATCATTGCTAATTTTTTTTAGCAATTTTGTTTATTCTTTGTATCGATAATTCGTTGTACTGTATATGAATTTCACTGTAAAATTTTTTGATGAATGAATTACTTACATTTCATCAAAAATAAAAGTTGTCAGCCTCAATGGAAACTATGATCTTCAACCAGACTGAAATCGAGGCCCAACTAACAACTATGAGGACCGAGCAAACAGCTATGGCCGCTCGTCTTACTGCTGTGGAGCAAGGGACTCCCATCACTGAGTCGGAGACCACTGGGTCCATGGTTGAACTGATTGGCGCGGTGCGCCGTCTAGAGGAACAAGTTCACCTGTCTGGGGGTAACAACATCCACACAGAGAACTCCCGAATTTATTCTCCCGTGAACGACAAGTTGTCCGCCAATCTGAACCTAACGGGCCTACCAATGTTCGAAGGGACTGAAGACCCGTTACTCCATATTCGGGCCTTCAAAGAATTTATGGTTATTAAGGGGGTTGATTCGAGCATGTTCAAAAATCTGTTCGTTGCCTCTCTCGAGAAACACCCAAAGGCCTGGTACCACAGGCTAGACCCCAAGAAATACCCGACTTGGGATGATGTGGCTACAGAATTTGCTCGGAATTATGCTGAGAATACCGAGATCCAGACCACGATGCTCTCCCTGGAGGTTATGGCCCAGGAGCCCAAGGAAGGTTTTACCAAATACCTTCAACGCTGGAGGGCCGAGAGTGTGAAACTGGTCCATAAGCCCAGTGAGAAAACCTTAGTGGAGGCCTTTGTCAAGAACCTCCTCCCCTCCTACCGGGTCCATCTCCGTTATACTGCCATACCCAATTTCACCACCCTTACTGAAATGGGTATAAGAATAGAAGATGACCTAAGGCTAGAGGGTCTTACTAAGGCCTCTACCAAGGGATACCAAGGGGCTACCTCTTTCACTACTAAGCCCCCATCTACAACTCGCAGCATCTTCGACGCGGTTAATCTACTAGATGCCTCTTTTAAGAAGAATACCACACCTCGGGTATTCACCGATATAGGTACTACCTATACCTATGCCTTACAAAGGCTATCCTCCAAAGTCCTGATCCAACCAATAGGCCCAACTTCTGAAGTCCTAGTTGAAAAACGCTCCAAAAGCTACAATATTCAGGCCTATTGCCAATTTCACCGAGGTAACGGGCACAATGCTGAAAAGTGCTGGAAGTTAAAACATCTAATTCAGAATTTGATCGAGAGCGGGAAAATACGGTTGCCCGAAGACAAACCGAGTAACAAAGAAAACCCCTTCAGCGCCCATGCCATCTTCACCGGAGAAGTAATTGACTGTTCTCACCTCATTTCTCTTTTTGTCCCACAAGTTAATGGAATCTGGTTCGATGACGAAGATGATGTGTACTTGGTCAAAGGGGAAGCTGTACCCATCACTTCTGAAGAGGTCCGAAAGGCTAAGTCCAAAGCTTTAGCCAATAACCACCTCGCCACTGCCGGTCGTCCTTATCAAGCTACTAGCTCTGAAGATACCCCTATCTCAACAACCGTCACTGAACGTGCCAGGACGGAAGCTGCCCTTGAAGAGCCAAACACTAACACGACTCTTGTCAAACAACTGAAAAGGGCCCGAGTTGACCTCACTATATGGCAACTCTTGGTTAGCTCGCAAGAACATCGAGAGGCACTTACTAAGGCTCTCGATCAGATCAAGGTCGACTCCCTGGTTACCCCTACTAAAATGGTAGCCACCATCATGCCCGACCTCAAGGGCAAGTCCAAAAAATAAGGCCCATTAATCACCTTCTCTGAGTCTCACCTACCATCGTTCGGGACCTCTCATAACTTGGCCCTGTACATCATGGTGATTTGCCGAGGGAAATATCTCACGATGACCCTGATTGATGATGGGTCTGCTGTGAACATCCTTCCTTTAAGGACCGCTAAAGCCCTCGGCATTACCGAGATCGATTACCTTCCAACTGCGCAGACTATCTAGGCTTTCGATGGAAGCCCAAAATTGGTTGCTGGGGCTGTTAAACTAACAATTATAACGGGTCCAATTGAAAAAGAGTTGGAGTTTTAGGTGATCTATGTCACCTTCTCTTTCAACCTACTTCTCGGGAGGCCATGGATCCATGCGTTCAAAGCCGTATCCTCTACCCTCCACCAAAAAGTCAAGCTGCCCTTGCAAGATGGTGTTATTACTTTGGAGGCAACCCAACTGTGGCTAGTTGCAACGCCATGGGCCGTACCGACCTCCGAGGGTTCGACTTTGTAGGGATGATCGAAGAGGGATATTTCTTCAGACCTTATTTCACCACTAGCATCGATACGATGCTACAAAAATTGGGGGTATTTACCGGGGGCTACCTTGAGGCCATATCTTCCGGGTGGGAAGATTATTGAAGTACTGAACGACGGAGAATCACGCTTCGGCCTAGGGTACGCTATGACCCCGGGTAATGTTGTTCGGGCAGGCGTTGAAAAGGCCTACAATATCATTAAGGGTATCTACTTGAGCCCATATAGCCCAAGACTGACCGATTACTTCGTTACACTAGTATTCGGGGCTAACCAAGTTGGTTTGTACCAACCCACCCTTACATATCCCGAGACCAAATTGGCTCAGGAATGTAACTACATTTTGGATGACATCTTTGCCCTCCTCCAGTCAGAATCCAAGGAGGGTGCTGATAATGCCGAGCCCGTGCTAGGGCTATTATTGGGGGAAGACCTAGTGAACCTGATCCTCCGAAGCAACTGGTTCGATCCCACGAATCTGATCTGAAGTCGTCTCTGATACCGGGAAAAGGGCATGGAGGAAGATCATCAAGTGGACCGACAACCAGGGTCGAGTCTACAAGTTGACTACCAGTGAAGGAGACATGCCGGGCACCGAGTCAGAGTCAGAGTCTGAGTCTGAGTCCGAGTCTAGAGGGTCTGGTGCTAGAGTCCAGTATGTAACCCCTATCCCAGTAGTCACTTCCACTGGAGCCTCGGGGTCTGTTCCAAAGGCGCTCCCAATCCCGCCTCTGACCAATGATCAGATGACCGCTCCCTTTGAGCTATTTTCCAAATTTGCTATCAATAATAATGATAACCGTTCTGCTTACGACTTGTCTTATTTTCAAAATGCTTTCAATTTCAAAAATATTATAATCAATGACATTGAGAAACCCGATAAACCAGTATCCTTACCTCCGCATCTGATCGAACAACTAGAGCAAAGGTAATCCCGAGATCTGGTAATCGAAGAAACCAAGTCCATCAATATGGGAACCATCATAGTGCCCCAGATGCTTAAGATAGGGTTATCTTTAGATCCCGAGGAGAGACAACAATTCACAAACCTCCTTCAAGAGTTCAAGGATGTATTCGCATGGTCCTACAAGGACATGCCGGGGATAGATCGGGAAATAGCAGAACACCGTATACCCATCAAAGACGGGTGTAAGCTGGTAAAACAGAAGCTCCGCAGCAAATGGTCTCTCATGGTCAAGGAAGAGGTCGACAAACAGTTCAAAGTCAGCTTCATACAAGTGTCTGAATATCCGGACTGGGTCGCAAACATCGTGTCGGTACCTAAAAAGGACGGTAAGGTGCGCGTATGTGTAGATTTTCGGGATCTTAACAAAGCAAGCCCGAAATATGATTTTCCGTTACCACACATTGATATACTGGTGGATAACATGGCCGATCATGCCCTTTTATCATTTATGGATGGGTATGTCGGTTATAACCAGATCAAGATGGCGGAAGAAGATATGAGTAAGACCATCTTTATTACACCTTGGGGTACTTACTGTTACACCGTCATGTCGTTCGGCCTAATCAACACCGGGGCCACTTATCAACGAACAGCCACGACCTTATTACACAGTATGATGCATAAGGAAGTGGAGGTTTATGTAGACGATATGATCGTCAAATCCAAAGATCGAGACGGGCATATTGTTACCCAAAGGAAGTTTTTCACCCGACTGCGCAGATACAACATGAGGTTAAACCCTCAAAAGTGCAGTTTCGGAGTAATATCTGGGAAATTACATTGTTAACCAACGTGGCATCGAGGTCGATCCAGCTCAAATTAAAGCCATTACCGAGATGCAACCTCCTAAGACCGAAAAAGAAATAAGGGGATTTCTCAGGAAAGATCAATATATCAGCCGAGTCATTTCCAAACTGACTATGGTATGTGAACCCATTTTCAAGAAGCTGAAGGTGTGATAATGAACGCTGTGGGATGAAAAATGTCAAGCGACTATCATCAAAGAAATCTTGTCTGCTCCGCCGGTCTTAATGCCACCTCAACCCGGTTTGCCTTTGTCGTTATACCTAACAATGATCGAGACAGCCATGGGGGCTATGCTAGCACAGACAGTCGACGCAGAAGAACGAGCAATTTACTACATCAAAAAAAAATTCTTGGAGTATGAATGCAAGTATACCATGCTCGAGAAAACATGTCTAGCCCTAGTCTGGGCCACCAAGAAACTTCGACATTATATGCTCAGTTACGAGGTACATGTATTATCCAAAATGGATCCTATCAATTATTTATTCGAAAACCCATCCTTAATGGTAGGATGTCCAAGTGGACTTTAATGTTGGCAGAGTTTGACCTCAAGTTTGTGCCCTTAAAAGCTATTAAGGGTCGGGTAGTAGCCGAGTTTCTCGCCGATAGTTCCGTAACCGAAGAAGGGCACACCGACACTTGGTCCTTCCCAGATGAAGATATATTCCATACTGACACAGAAACATGGGATTTATATCTTAACAGGGAATCCAATTTCCGAGGGTTCGGGGTCGACATTCTCCTAATATCACCAAAAGGGGAGCATACTCTGTTATCCATTAAACTGGATTTCGACGTGACTAATAACGCAGCCGAATATGAAGCATGCATTCACGGGTTGCAGGCATCCGCTTATTTAGGAGTCACAAATCTCCGGGTGCACGGCGACTCATCTTTGGTCATCAACCAAGTTCTCCAAAAATGAAAAACTCAAAATGTCAACCTCGTGGCCTATCAGGCGCGAGTAAGGGTTCTCAAAAAACAATTCCAAGAGGTAGAATACATATATCTACCCCGGGAAGAAAACCAGTTCGCGGATGCACTTTCCAAATTAGCATCCTTAATGAACTGGATCACCTGACCAGCTTGCCGATTTGCATCGAAAGACGGTCTGAGCCGGCATATATCCACGCCATTCAAGACATCAAGATAACCGATCCGGAACCTTGGTATCAGGCTGTTCTAAACTACTTGACGACAGAGGAATATCCTTCGGGAACTGAAAACCGGGCCAAGAAAACCCTGCGGAGACTGGCAACCCAGTTCCTCTGCACGGACGACGGACAATTATACAAAAAGATGGCACAAGGGGCTCTCCTCCTATGAGTCGATAAAATACAGGCCGAGAAGGTTATGGTCGAGGTGCACGACGGTGAATGTGGTCTCCATATGAACGCCCAGATGCTGGTCCGAAAAATCATGAGGCTCGGATATTATTGGAATAGTATGAAGACCGACTGCCAGTTAAATGTCAAACAGTGCCATAACTGCCAGATTTTTGCCAACATTAAGCATATGTCGTCATCCCTGCTATACATCATGACATCACCATGGCCATTTTCGACATGGGGAATTGATATAATTGGGAAAGTAAACCCTTCCGGGACGGGAGGTCACTGTTTCATTTTGGTGGTTATCGACTGTTTCACCAAATGGTCGAACCAGAGTCATACCAAATTTTGAATGCTAAGCAAGTTGCCAAGTTCTTCCAAAACAAGATTATATGCCGGTACGGGATCCCACACGAGTTCATCAGTGATCACGGGACGCATTTTCTAAGCCGAAACCGCTACCTTGCTAGCCAAATATAAAATCCAAAGGCATACATCTTCGCCTTACCATCCCCAAATAAATGGAGCGGTAGAGGCAGCTAATAAGACTGTTGTCACCATACTTAAAAGATGGTTGACAATTACCGGGATTGGCCCGACAAAATATCTTTTGCCCTGTGGGGATACCGAACGTCGATCCGCACCGCAACCGATACAACTCCGTATTATTTAACGTACGGAATAGAAGCAGTCCAACCAGTCGAGTTCGAAATAACATCCCTCCGGGTTTTACTAGAAAGCTAAGTGCCTGAGGCTGATTGGGTCCAAGCTTGATACAATTCTCTAGTTCTTTTGGACGAACGGCGGTCCCAAGCTCTCAACAACATTCAAATATACCAAAAAAGGATACAACGGGCCTTCAACAAAAGAGTCAGGCCCAGAAATATCATAGAAGAGGATTTGGTTCTCAGGTCCATTCGGGCATTACTACCAGTTGACCCAAGGGGAAAATTCAAACCCAATTGGGCCGGACCCTATCACGTAAAAAAGGTTCTATCAGAAGGAGCAGTGAAGCTGACAGATTTGAACGGGAATGAATTCGTCAACCCAACCAACTTGGACCAGCTAAAGCGCTACTACCCCTAACCTTATCTCAATGTCATTTGCAAAAAGTTTATTAAAATTTGTCCTTTTACAAATAAACTTTCAAAATTTTAAGCAAGTCAATAAGTTAGGATTATTTATCCTACTGTCGCGCACACCTCGAACTACTAGTCTTGGTGTATTTCGAAATTGCAAAAAATTCTATGCCCGAACTACGTTTGGTTTGATTCCACTAACTGTGGATACATAGGCACCCCCTCAAAAGCGCACAACCACCGCAATAACAAAAAGACAGAAACGGTTAATAAAATACTTTTTATTATCAACTAAAAAACCCGATAAACTCGGGAATTTCAAATTACGTCACCAAAAAAAACAGCAAAAAGCACACTACAAAAAAAATTAAATAATAATAAAATTAAGGAGACAGGTGTTTAAGGCATCTTGCCCTTGCCCTTATCCTTCGGGTCATGCGAAGCTCGTGGTCGCCGAGGCGGGGGCGAGCGTTCCCGAATCACAAGGGGAACCTCCTTAGCTCGAACCCGTTTCTTCGACAACGGGTCTTCTGCTATTGTAACCGGTCCAAGTCACGCCCGTACGTGCTCTGGTAGCCTGTCCCGAGGACCAAGTTGGTCCTGAACTGGCAATCTTGACCCGAGTCTCCTTTCCAAGTCTGTCTGGGGGCTCACTCTCCCCCGAGCACCTCTAGCACTAGACCCTTCAGCTTGAGACCTAGCTCTTCCTCTCTGACCTGACATTAGACAGACCAGTGTAGCCGGAGTCTCACCTTTGTCAAAGAAGCCTCTATTGTCTTTAGCCTGCTCCCGTCGAAGCAGGTCAAAAGCTTCATCAACCTATAAAGCAACCCGGGCCTTGGCAGAGTCTGCTTTCGTCCATTTCTCATAAGAGTCTGATACCCAAATTGGGTGAAGAGACTCGGGAACAGACCAAGTAACCTGGGTGTACCATCGTTGCATCCAGGTATCACACATTACATCGGTCAACTAGGTAGGATCGCTCACAACTGCTTCGTTCTCCGGGATCCTTTGGGACCAACCATACTGCCTGAGTATGCAGTCGGGGTAGAGGTGACATGTCTGGCTAAAGGACAAAATCACTTGATAACGATCCTTATCCCTCGGAGCCAAACCTGTCCAAACATAAATAGGCCACCACGGCACCACCCATCGGATCAATGGACCGCTATGGAACGACAACTCTTCATCCCAGTATTTCCGATTGATATGGCGAGAAGAATCGATAGCCCGTCTCCTTGTCATCACCTGATTAGGCCGGTACCGACTCGGGTCAAGGGGAGGTTCTATGATTGACAGCCTCTCAAATAGCCAAAGCTGAAAAGAAAAATGAATTTATGAGTTCTCGAGGTAATTTTGGATGTTCGCCTGAGGGTACTCGATTGAGTGCCTAGGGGTCACTCGATCGAGTGGTACCCTTAAAACTGAGCAGCGGGTTTTGACGAGGGCACTCGATCGAGTGCTAGGGTGACTTGATCGAGTGCCCCTGTAGCAGATTATCGCGGGAAAAAAATAATCGAAGCGATATACCTGCAGTAGGCGGGTGCTCCCAGTTAGACGAATTGACGGATCCTTTTTGCGATTATCCAAACTTTGGATAATTTCCCCCGTGATTAACCATGCGGGACTGTGTTCCGTCTCCATCAAGTCAACAATGGTAAAAAGCCGAACATTACCCGTACACGACAGCAGATCCATGTGACATTCGAAGGCGTAGGCATGAAGCATACAAAAAGCAAAAGCCCTACGGCTGTGGACTGGCATGACCCAGACATCATGTGGATTCATGAATTTGTCGGCCAAAGCAAACAATGAAACATCATCCCCGTCTAGCATACGGGATAGCACCGTATGGGAGAGTCCTAAAAATTCCTGTAGTTTTCTCCTCGGGTCATGAACTGAAAACGGGACAGCAGGACGGAGTAAAGGGTTCCATTCTTCTACAGCAGCAATTTCCTCGGGTATAGGACATATCTCGCCCCGAGGAAGGGCAAAAACATAGTATATGTTGTCCCAGTAGGACATACAAGCATCAAGGAAATAAAGATCCACCTGCATCTGACGGGTCGTGAACAGTTGAGAAATACCCGTCTGGTTTAAGGGAACCCTATCCGCGTCCCTACAGCATCGGGACCAAGCTTACAACATCGCAGTCAAACGCTCAATACCCATAGCTAGATTTCTTGAAAGAGATTTTTCTTTTTAGGAAAGAAAGAATTGTGAGGAGTGCAGAAAAGCTTAAGCAGGGGATGTATATTTATAACACCAAAGCCCTGACAGTCCTCCTACTAGTATGCTTCCTTAGCCCAAGTAGGCTTAAGCATACAGGCCCGATCTCAGTCTCCTCATATCAGCATAGGAATAAAGTCATTCCGAGCATTCCTAATTTTTTTTAAAAAATTCAAAACCATTAGATAATTCCAAAAATTCAAAAAAAATTCCCCAGCACGAGTCGTGTTTCACCTAAATGTGACATGCAAAATTTTATAACTGTACACAGGTACACTCAAGGCTTCAGAAGCAAGCCCCGCGCAGCTCTCTTACTCCCCAGCGGAAAGCCCGAGGCGACATTTCTCCCGAAACAACACGGGATGTGCCTACATACAGGTGCACCCAGGGCTTCGAAGGCAAGTTCGACTCCTCACGGAGCTATCAACATCAACTCAGGTATGATTTCTATCTTATGGCTGGCGAGCCCTTCACGCAAGTCTAATGGACTATAAACGACCCGACCGAAAGTCTGCCAGGTCTTAATCCTCGATTGGCCTGGTAGCTACTCTGACTTTCGCCTTGTCCATGCCTCGGTCAGAGTGGGGGCTCTCTACACACCCGCATTTGACTGCTAGTGTCTGTAGCGGTCTCCGACAAAACACCCGATGATGATCGGACGCGAACGTGCTTTAACGCGCTTAGATATGGGCTCGAAATCATTAGTATTTGGCTTCGGCTTTTAGCGGAGTACAAAACTCACAAAACTAACCTCAAATTCAGGCCCATGGGATCTTTCCATTCAAAAAAGACTAATTTGGGTCAAAACCGACACCAAAAATAAAGCAGTCTTTTGGCGACCGGGTCAAAACCCGGTCAAAGACGAATCCGACATAAAAAATCAATCACATACACATTTTAGAAGAGAACCCAAGCAACTAAACCTCTTCAAAATAGGATATGATTTCCTTTCTAAAATCTATCCCTCAGTTTTGACCCACTCGATCGAGTGGTTCAGGCCCACTCGGTCGAGCAGGCTTGCGAACCGGGCGAACCGGCTTTAGACCGAACACTCGATCGAGTGCACCTACACCACTCGATTGAGTGGCCCTAAACTGGGGTATTTCCCTATAATACCCCCATCATCCTCATTCATTTTACAACTTCTACACAACTTTTCATCACCCATCTTCTACACAACTTTTGCAACCTTTCTTCTACCTCAAACCCTCTAAATTATACACACCATAACTCACCTATATTACCTCGACGCTCTCGTGCCAAGCCACATACTAGACGAGCTTATTTTTGAGACAAAGCATGTAGGTTGAGGGTGTAAAATTCAATCCCCACTTCTCCCTTTCCTCCCTCTCTTCTCTTCATCTTCCGTTTTTCTTTCTTCTTCTTCTTCTTTTATTTATTTTCTTTTGTTTCTAATATCATTAGTATTTTCATTTATTGTCACTATTTAAACATCGCGCATACATAAAAATATAAAAACGATCTCGAGTCGAATACGTTTAAAGGCGAATTCCATTCAAGATCCTTCTAATCCCTTTACGAGTTGTAACAGTGGTGGCGCCCTCTCGAGGAGCGCCATCCTAAACACTCAAGGGCGTGATGCGATCACGGACATTCGTCGTTAAACATATTCGATTCCCCTTTTTAAAAGATTGGTATGAAACCTGTTGATGCAAAATCGAACATCACGTAATCCGTAAGGGTTAATAATGATGTCGTGACACGGGGGGAATTATTTCGTACTAACTAAATTCAAAAAACGATTTTATAACACCTTTGTTAAAATAACAGATAACTGATCTCGTAACCATACAACATACGTTATGAGCGTCGTAAACCGAGTCGAGTTTAAATTACATAATATTTTCACGCTACTCGGCAAGTTATCAATTTAAACAAAAAAATCAGAATTGCTACCTTTTCCGAAATCGAGTAGCACCTCGGACCGAGGGCACTCGATCGAGTGACACGGCTCACTCGATCGAGTAACCCCCTCAAAAACGAGGCATGGGGTTTTTTCGAGAGTCACTCGATCGAGTCCTCACCATGACTTGATCGAGACGCCCCTGACACGCCAAAACCATGAGCCCTCTACATACAACGAGCCTCGACCAATCTTTTTCTACGACTTCGGTCGACACGTGCTAAGTCCATCACGTGTTTACTCTTTCAAAATCATACGTCGCATCTCATATCATTTAATCTATTCACGTTTCGTTATTATCGCAATTGTTTTATTTTGCTTGTTGTATTGTATTTCGGGGTTGTATTCTGCCCGCGTATTTGTAATCTATTTTCGAGCTTTTATTTTTGTTGTTTGTTTTATCGTCCTAAAATGATCCTCGCATGCTAAACCACTTTGACGTGAATTAAATGCATTAAGTCGACATAGTTACCTACTCAATTTCTATATCTCGTAAAACGCTGTTTGCATAACATTCAACCGAATCACTAGCGCGCGTATTAAAAAGTCGAACGATATCTTAGTAGAGGCCGTGGGGTTGGGTGTCCTTTGTGAGCTTCCCAACACGTACTTTCACCCCTTACTCAGAACCTCAGTTTCCAGATGTCCGAAACCGTTGGCGCACGAGAGTCATTCGATATACGATACCCGAAAACTCGGCATCGGTATCGTAATGCAAAGGGACGAACCCCACAAACTCTAGTATCGAAGTGGGCCTTACTTTGTGCACGATCCACCAAATATAGAGTGGGTTCGAATGTGCCCGAACTCCCGCAAAGTTCGGTGGCGACTCCAACTTCGATTTAAATTTCAACCCGAGAACCATCTCACATGGGAAACATTTCATCGCCCAAATCCGCGCATGGCCGCGTCGGGATGGACCTATGTCATGTCTGATGTGAGTTGATATGAACTTTGAAACAAGAATGTAAAGATGGATTAGTATTCTGAAATGGACGTGAAACAAGTAACCAAAACAGAAAGTAAAGGATAGTTTTGAGCGTGAATGAACCGTAACCAAGGATAGTATGCTAGGTGAAGTAGACCTATACTTCAACAAAGCGGGTGCTAAATCAAACAACGCGATTGAAGTAGCGAGTTTAGAGCTTGTAACGCGACTCACTCTAGACTTTGTCTTGTAAACTACAAAGACGAAACAAAGAAAGCACAAGGCTTAACTTTACTCAGGTTTTTAATTTGCCAATTGGATGATCCTTATTCCTTCAAATGGCCGGCTATTTATAGCCTACAAGGGCCCTTAAACCGGCTGGTCAAGGGTGACAATAACAAAGTACAATGGTGACAAAAACAAAGCTTAAGCCTAATGTGAACTAGGAGCTAAATACAAGGTTGGAGTTAAAAACAAAGCTAGTGTAAACAAGGAGTTAAAACCAAAGCTAGGGAGTTAAAACCAAAGCTTGCACCAGCCGTGTAGTCTTGTGTGAACATGGAGCCAACACCAAAGCTTGAGTGTACACACCATGTGAACATGGAGCTAAAAACGAAGTAACCAATCAGCCCATAATCAACCTTGACTTCTTTACTCCTTTATTCAGCTCCCTTGTGAGCTAACTTAGTACTTGGAGAAGACATACCACTAAGCTAGTAGGAGGAGCTAGTGTGGCTTGACTTGAGCTAAGAGGAGCTAGTGTCACTTCATTGAACTCCTTAGTCTCCTCATTCGGATCATCTCCTCCCCCTTGAAAAGGAATTGCCCTCAATTCTGAAATGCCATCATCATCTAGATAGGGAGAAAGGTCCCCTATGTTGAACGTGGCATGGACTCCATAATCATCCGGTAATTCTACCTTGTAAGCATTATCATTTACCTTGGATATGATCTTGTAAGGTCCTTCAGCTCGTGGCATCAGTTTATTCTTTCTTTTACTTGGAAACCTTTCCTTCCTCAAGTGCACCCAAACTAAGTCACCCTCTTGGAAAAGTCTTGGCTTCCTGTTCTTGTTGGACTTCCTTTTGTATGCTTCATTGACCTCCCTGATCCTTTCTTGTATTTGCTCGTGGAGTTTGATCATAGCCTTTAGTTTGGACTCCGCATCCTTGTGAACTAACTCATCTTTTGGTAGCGGAATCAGGTCCAAGGGCATGTAAGGATTGATCCCATATACAGCCTCAAAAGGGGAATGAGAAGTAGCATAAGTGGGGGAGCGATTGTAGGCAAACTCAGCATGGGCAAGCTTGATATCCCAATCCTTTTGAGTCTTACTTACAAGGCCCCTTAATAACGTTCCCAAGGTGCGATTGGTAACCTCAGTTTGTCCATCTGTTTGTGGATGATGAGAAGTGCTAAATAAGAGCTTGGTTCCCACCTTCCTCCATAATGTGTTCCAAAAGTAACTAAGGAACTTTGAGTCACGATCAGAGACTATGGACTTGGGTATCCCATGTAGACGCACTACCTCCTTGAAGTATAAGTCAGCAACATTGCTAGCATCATCTGTTTTATGGCAAGCAATGAAGTGAGCCATCTTTGAAAACCGATCTACCACCACCATGATAGCATCTTTTCCTCTAGCGGTTCTTGGTAAGGCTACAATGAAATCCATGGATACATCTTCCCATGGTCTACTAGGAGTGGGCAAGGGCGTGTAAACTCCAGGCTTGAAGGAACTCTTGGCAAATTGGCAAGTCACACACTTGCTCACCACATTCTGGACGCTCCCTTGCATCTTTGGCCAAAAAAAGTGCTCCTTTAAGACCTCCAACGTTCTTGTAATGCCAAAATGACCCGCTAATCCTCCTCCATGAGCTTCTCTAACCAGTAGCTCTCTAATGGGATGCTTGGGTACACACAGGCGGTTTCCTTTGAAAAGAAATCCTTCCTGCAAAACAAATTCATCAAAGGCTCCCTCCTTGCATTTGGTGAAGGTTTCACCAAAATCAGCATCATTGTTGTAGTAGTCCTTTAGAGTTTCAAATCCAAGCAACCTCACATCCAAAGTAGATAGTAAAGTGTAGCGGCGGGATAGTGCATCAGCTACTACGTTACTCTTTCCATCTTTGTATTTTGAAGAGAAGTGAAAGGATTGTAAGAATTCTACCCACTTGGCATGCCTTGGACTTAACTTTTGTTGGCCATTGATATATTTTAAGGACTCATGATCTGAATGAAGAACAAAATGGTTAGTACGTAGGTAATGACTCCAATGATCAAGAGCTCTTACTATGGCATAGAACTCCTTGTCGTAAGTGCAGTAGTTCAGTCTTGCTCCATTGAGTTTCTCTGAGAAATAGGCAATGGGGCGCTTGTTTTGCACAAGAACAGCTCCAATTCCAACTCCACTAGCGTCACATTCCACCTCAAATGGTTGAGAGAAATCTGGAAGGGCTAAGATAGGAGCGGAGCATAGCTTCTCTTTAATGGCTTCAAAGGCTTCTTGGGCAGCTTTGGTCCAAACAAATGCGCCTTTCTTCAAGCACTCGGTGATGGGGCTTGTGATAGTGCTGAAATCCTTGATAAATCTCCTGTAAAAAGAAGCCAAACCATGAAAAGACCTCACTTCTGTAATGGTGGAAGGGATTGGCCAAGTACGTATGGATTCCACTTTGGTTTGATCAACTGATACTCCTCCCTTGGATACTACGTAGCCAAGGAATACTACACTCTCCACAAAGAAGGCACACTTCTCCTTCTTCCCAAAAAGCTGTTGTTTGCGAAGTGTGGTGAAGAGTAGCCTCAAGTGCTCCATATGTTCTTCCAAGGACCTGCTATACACAAGTATATCATCCAAGTAAACCACAATAAAGCGACCTAGGTAGGCCTTAAGTACCTCGTTCATTAACCTCATGAACGTGCTTGGAGCGTTGGTAAGACCAAATGGCATGACCGTCCACTCATATAGTCCATGTTTGGTTTTGAAAGCGGTCTTCCATTCATCTCCCTCCCTCATTCTGATTTGATGGTAACCACTCCTTAGATCAATTTTGGAGAAGACCACCGCCCCATGAAGCTCATCTAACATATCATCTAACCTTGGAATAGGAAACCTATACTTGATGGTGATGTTGTTAACGGCTCTACTATCTACACACATTCTCCATGTTCCATCCTTCTTAGGTACTAAAAGAACTGGAACAGCACAAGGACTAAGGCTCTCCCGCACATACCCTCTACTCATCAACTCATCTATTTGTCTTTGTAATTCCTTAGTTTCCTCCGGATTACACCTATATGCAGCCTTATTGGGTAAGGTTGATCCTGGAATGAGGTCGATTTGATGTTCTATACCTCTAATAGGTGGTAAACCAACGGGTAATTCCTCGGGGAAGACATCCTTAAACTCGTGTAACAACTCCTCTAATGGTTTTCCTCCAAGTCTATTCTCAACTTCTACGGGTTTTTCTTTAGCTACCATGACAAATACACGTTCCCCCTCTTGTATAGCTTGCTCTACTTCATTTTCACTAGCAAAGATGGTGAGGTTAGGTCTCTTGTTCTTGCTGGAGGTCATTGCTCTAACAGCTTGGGGAGTCATGGGTTTTAGAACGATTTTCTTTCCCTTATCCCTCAATTCATATTCATTCTTTCTACCATGATGAACTACGTCCCTATCAAACTGCCAAGGACGGCCTAATAGTATATGACATGCATCCATAGGTATAACATCACATAGAACCTCATCAACGTAGGAACCCATGGTTAAACCCACCCTTACTTGTTTGGTGACTCTTATTTTGTTCTCATTATCCAACCAATGTAAAGCATACGGTTTAGGGTGATTAGTAGTGGTTAGACCTAACTTAGAAACCATTTCAGTAGAGGCCACATTTGTACAACTACCCCCATCAATAATCAGACTACACCACTTGGTATTAACTAGACATTTTGTGTGAAAGAGTTGGTCTCTTTGTTCGGTATTTTGTGGGATAGGATTAGCATGAAGTGTACGTAATACTAAGACCTTACCAAACGTTGGGAGTTCATCTTCTCTTTCTCCCAAGTAGACTTCAGGAACAGGTGCGCTATTGGACTTAGAAAGACTAATGATGCTTGAGTCTTCAAAGCTCACAACTCCTGCCATGCTTACGTTTGCTTGATGACCAAAGCTCTGATACCACTAATGATGTGAGTTGATATGAACTTTGAAACAAGAATGTAAAGATGGATTAGTATTCTGAAATGGACGTGAAACAAGTAACCAAAACAGAAAGTAAAGGATAGTTTTGAGCGTGAATGAACCGTAACCAAGGATAGTATGCTAGGTGAAGTAGACCTATACTTCAACAAAGCGGGTGCTAAATCAAACAACGCGATTGAAGTAGCGAGTTTAGAGCTTGTAACGCGACTCACTCTAGACTTTGTCTTGTAAACTACAAAGACGAAACAAAGAAAGCACAAGGCTTAACTTTACTCAGGTTTTTAATTTGCCAATTGGATGATCCTTATTCCTTCAAATGGCCGGCTATTTATAGCCTACAAGGGCCCTTAAACCGGCTGGTCAAGGGTGACAATAACAAAGTACAATGGTGACAAAAACAAAGCTTAAGCCTAATGTGAACTAGGAGCTAAATACAAGGTTGGAGTTAAAAACAAAGCTAGTGTAAACAAGGAGTTAAAACCAAAGCTAGGGAGTTAAAACCAAAGCTTGCACCAGCCGTGTAGTCTTGTGTGAACATGGAGCCAACACCAAAGCTTGAGTGTACACACCATGTGAACATGGAGCTAAAAACGAAGTAACCAATCAGCCCATAATCAACCTTGACTTCTTTACTCCTTTATTCAGCTCCCTTGTGAGCTAACTTAGTACTTGGAGAAGACATACCACTAAGCTAGTAGGAGGAGCTAGTGTGGCTTGACTTGAGCTAAGAGGAGCTAGTGTCACTTCATTGAACTCCTTAGTCTCCTCATTCGGATCAATGTCCACAATATTATTTTGGGAAGACGCCCTATAATTTGTATTATTGTTGTTAATTAACCCTTTTTTCTCAGTAAATAATTTTGCGCTTTTCTTTTTGGGTAAATTTTTCTCGAACTCTCTGCATTTTAATAAACTAATACACTAATAATTTTCCTCTCCCTATCTTTATTTCCCCCTCCGTCTATAATTGTTCTCCCAATTTGCTTTTTACACAGTCTCCATGATGACGCTTTAACCGTTATTTTACTATATTATATGTAATTATTTTTTGTTGAAAATTATTTTTATGAGAGATTTATCAAAAATAGACATAACTATATAAATATCATATTATGAGATTTTATGTTTTATGTTTTATTCATGGTCAAAGTTTTGTAACTATGACCTTTAAAAAGGCAAATGGGATGAACAATTGTAAATGGATGGAGTACCTTAATCATATATAAATATATATTTGAAACTTTTTTCGATCAACGTGAGAGAATTCAACTTTTTTAAAACACTCCATGGAAAAAGTAAATAGCTATTCTGACCCGATTGTGGAGCTCGAAAGGGTAGTCAACGGACTAAAAAAGTCAACCAACTACGGACTTGGATTAATCAATCCCAAGTTACTACGGATAGGCGTGTCGTGGCTCATACACGTCCAGGTTCATGCAATTACACAAAGGATCACGTTGGAGAATATTGTCTATCCTAGGAAGATATGGAGGATCTCGTGGGGATGGCATAATATCCACGATAATAATGGGAAAATAAAGAGAGATATGGATGATATCTCTCATGATAGGCTAATTGTGAATAAAAGGCAACAAGAGGGTCTTCATATATTTAATATATCAATCAAGAATTTCGTGATCTCCAATATATGGAGAATAGATCATGTGGATTGTTGCCAACTAAGTGAAGGTGATCTATCCAAGAAGTGGGTGTCCAGATTCATTCCACCACCTAGTCACATTCACACGTCATTTGCAATCACAATCAACCAAGAAAATCATACTTATTTTAAGGTGATATGGAGAATCAAATCCAATGGAATAAAATCAAGTGGATAATCCTTAAAGGTGGTGTGATCTCATGGAAGTGGAAAGAGTATCAAACATCTCACATCTTTGGCAAGAATTACTCAATAGATATTAGTGTATTATTTTATATTAGATTGTTTCCAAATATCGTAAGAATATTGTAGGGTAGAATATCACTCGTGATCACGAGTTGATTCTTGCATGTAGGCTATATAAGTCATAGTCGTTAATTCAATAAAATCATGGAATATTTATGAATTTACAAACAACTTGTCAAACTCTGGATTAATTTGTTAATCTCGTGTTTAAACTTCGAGAAGGTGCTTCGAAGTGTTTAGAGGGTTGGTGCTCCAAACTCTGAGCTATTAATTCCGGGTTCAAGGTCGAACTACGGGTTAAATATCCTTTGGTTACTCACCGATTAACATCGGATCACAAAATACAAAAAAACGAAGCGTCTGCTTCCCAAAAATAGCCGAGCCACAAAACTCAAAATCCTCACAGACCTTAACCACAAACCAGGGTTACATTAGACTTAGTTCAATTTCACTCCAAAATCCACGTCATTAACCAAGGTTACATTAACCTTCGACCCAATCTTCATTTCTTATTCTAAACCGCTTCCGCATTCGCATCATATTCAATCTTAACAGAAATAGAAAACGTATATTAAATCAAGCGATATTAACACTTTTAATATATATTTTAAATTTAAATAAATAATATAAAACTTTGTATAGGAAAAAAAACAATCCGTCTACACCTAAGAATCAAGCGATATTAGATTTGTATAAAAATAATCCTACTACATCTCTGACTCAAAAAATTAACACTATATAAATAGTCAATTATCATCTTAAAACACCACAAAAATTGAACTAAGACAGCGTGAAATACGTAGTCTATTCTGTTTGATAACGGGTTGATTTCTCTTTACATCGCACAGTGCTAGAACTTCATGCATCTAAGTTCAACAATAATAAATTCTATTATTATTATTATTATAATTATTTATTATTATTATTATTATTATTATTATTATTATTTTAAGAAGGTTAATTCTCTTATTCATCCATAAAGGATAAGTAAGAGAATGACTTACAAAAAGACATATCCTTTAATCTTTGTAAAGACAAAGAAAAATAGAGTTTATAACCTATAATCCCTATTACAACAAAAGAATGCTAGGGTGCTTGGCTGATAAACGCGCTCTCATCTCAGTTTTGATGATGGCTATGTGCTGCTCCACTGTAGTTTTTATTCTATTGAATATCCTGCTGTTGCGTTTAGTTCAGATATGATAAACAAGAGCACAACCTGCTATAATGAACCACTCACGCACTTTGACAAGGTCTGTGAGGTTTATACATGCCTCTTCTGAGCATACTGAAGATGTCTTTCCCAGGAGCTTTTATATGCAACCAGTCCATGAGAGTGTCCCATAAATGCTTGGCATAAGAGCACTTGAAGAAAAGATGGTCATGCGATTCTGCAGCAATTTTGCACAGTGCACGTCTGTTCACAATTTGTAACCCCTTCTCCTATAGTTTGTCAACAATAGGTAACTTCTTTTGGACAGCAAAAGATAATGTCATCCTGTGCTTTGGGACAATTGAGGCAACCCTGACAGCCTTCAAAGGAAGGATTTTTGGGAATTTACTTCGAAACCATGTATAGCATTTCTGAGAACTGAATTTTGTTGCTGAAAACCAGCTAAGCACTAATCTCCTGCTGCTAGTTATGCTTCCAGTCTGCAACAAGATCTCCTCCTTAATTTTCACAAGACTTCTTAAGGCATTCGAAAAGCTATCATTGATCTGGATGTCCCACAATGATTTGCCTTTAAGAACATAAGTCTTGATCCACACTACCCAAAGACTATTATGGTTAGTTTCAATTTACCATAGCCATTTAGCAATTTGCATTTTATTCCATGCTAGAAGTTCTTTGATATTTAATCCATGTTCAATCCATGGTGAACAAATAGCCTTCCAACTTTTCATACAGAGACTTCTTCTCTCCAAATTACCCGACCAAAAATAGTTCTTGCAAAGCCTAGTGATCAATTTCAGGACATTTTTGGATAGCAGCGCAGTTGAACACCAGAAATTTGCAAGACCAAAAACAACTAAATGAAGCAACTCCACTCTTCCTGCATAAGAGAAATTGGAAGCTGACCAATGCATCAAAGCATTCTGTACCTTAATAATAAGGTCACCATAGTTAGCCATGTTGTTTTGAATAGGATTTAGTGGCATTCCCGAGTATTTACATGGGAGGTTTCTCTCTATAAAACCTGAAGCATGAATGATAGCTTGTTTTACAAGAGCTGGAACCCCACCAAAGAAGATCTCTGTTTTATCCTCATTAATGCTTAGACTAGACATAGTCGTGAAATCATTAATAGTCTTCTTTACTACAAGGTTAGAAGGAACATCCCCTCACACAAACACCATTAGGTCGTCAGCAAAAACCAAGTGAGTAAGAGCCAACTTGGTACATTTAGGGTGAGCTGAAACATTAGGCAGGTTGTTTAGTCTCCTGAGGTACCGCATCTCCATACTAAGTAAAAACAGATAAGGTGAAACAGGATCCCTTTGACTTATTCCACACTTACCCTTGAAAAAACCAGCCACACCACCATTCAATTTAAAGGAGAACCAAGCCCCTGATATACATTATTATAATAATAATAATTATTATTATTATTATTATTATTTTGCAAGAAAAAGTTATCTCTCTTTATTCTTCCTTAGAGGGAGTAGAAAGAGGCTAGTTCTTACAAAAACAAACCCCTATCGAAATGCAACCACACCTTACAATTTAAGAATACTTAGATCAATTCCTCTACTCCTTAATCTAGAAAAAACTTCAAACTTAATCTGTTGTACTAAACTACGACACGGCCTAGCTGAATTTTAGAAAATTCTAACATTCCTCTCTACCCATAAGTGATAAGCGGTGGCTGCCAAAGCATGACAGTACCACCTGTGTTTCCAATGCTTTCTCAGTTGCCTATTCCAGCTCCATTTCATCTCAGTTTGCAAGTCATCTCCTCGTCCCCTCATCCGTAGCCAAGTCTTCACTTCCTTCCATACCTGCCTTGCATAAATGCAATTGAAGAACAAATGTCTATGGTCCTCGTTTGCATTGCGACAAAGGGTACATCTATTGACAATTATCAGCCCCCTCTTCCTCATGTTATCAATGGTTGCAAATCGTCCTTGTGCAGCCAAGGAAGCAATTACTCCATGTTTAGGAATAACCATCTGCCCTTGCACCAACTGTAACCATCTCTATTTGGGAAAGAGATGTCTAAACCAATTATAAGCTTTGGTGGACTGAAATTTGTCATTCTCATGCCACCCCTGCAACAATTTCTTAGCTTCATACACATTCCCCACACATTTCATCCCTTACCCTTATAACGCTCTTCAGTGTGGATGTAAGCTTCTTGTGCATCTGTAACTCTCAAATCGTTTGTGCTCCTAAGACATAATGCTTAACCCAGTTGATCCATATACCATCCTTATTCTGCTCAATCTTCCAAATCCAGTGACTGATGCATGCTTTATTCCAAGCCTCTATCTCGATGATGCCAAATCCTTCTTCCTCCCAAGGTGCACACACACTATTCCAAGCCTTGTAGCTCATGTTCCTTTTGTCCACAGCACCTGTCCAGAAATACGACCTGCAATATTTGCTAATACGAGTTAGAACATTTTGGGGCAGCAAAGTATTTGCACTCCAGTAGTTCAACATTCCAAATATGACTGAGTTGATCAGCTCAGTTCTGCCAGCGTACGTAAGACAATGAGCAGACCATCCACTCAAAGCTGTTTGTACTTTAGAAAGTAAACCCGACTAATGCTCCATCCTATTCGTCACAGCATTAAGAGGCAGGCCCAAATATTTACAAGGGAAAATTCCTTGTTTGAAACCAGTTCCCCCAATAATTAGATCCCTAATTTCATCTTGAATGCCCCCAAAGTATATGTCTGTTTTATCCTTGTTCACTTTCAGACTAGACTCCCCTTCAAATTGACTAAGAGTCCTCATGACAGCCATGACCGAAGGGACATCCCCCCTCATGAATACCATCAGATCATCCGCAAAAATCAAATGATTCAATTTGAGTTGCCTACATTTAGGATGATAAGAAACCTGTGGCATCGAATTAATCTTCGTGAGATGCCTAGAGAGCACCTCCATACTAAGCATAAACAAATAGGGTGAAAGAGGGTCACCTTGCCGTACCCCACTTCGCCCTTTAAAAAAACCATTAGAGGATCCATTCACTTTAATAGAAAACCAAGAACCCTGAATGCAAGTGTTAATCCATTTAATAAACTGATAAGGAAAACTGGATTCTCGCAACATATTATCTATAAACTCCCATTGAAGAGAATCGAACGCCTTTCTAAGATCAATCTTCATAAAGCAACTTCGGGTCAAGAATTTTCAATTATAATTCTTAATAAGTGACTGAGAAATTGCAACATTTTCATGAATACTCCTTCCCTGAACAAACGCAGCTTGCTCTTGTCCCACCAGATTACAGATCACCCTTTTAAGCCTATTAGTAAGGAGTTTACTAATGGTTTTATACAGAACAGAACAGTAGGATAAAGTCCTATAGTCCAAGACTGACGAGCAAACATGCTTCTTGGGCACTAAAGTAATCAGGGTTGTGTTAGCCTGCTTCACCAATTTTCCAGAATCAAAAAATTCTTGTACAGCTGCACATAAATCTTCTTTAATAACGTCCCATGATGACTTGAAAAATCCGGCAGAAAACCCATCTGGTCCAGGGCTCTTGGAAGTACCAATAGGGAATACAGCTCTCCTTATTTCTTCGTCATCAGGCTTCATCACTAACGTAGTCCAGTCATCTCTACTAACAACACTTTCGGATGTCATGCTAATTTTGTCAATAGGAACCACATCAGATTTTTTCCCCAATAAAGCTTCATAGTATTCCACGAAACCCGTTGCAACATCATCAATTCCTTCCCTTTGAATGCCATTGCAGTCTGCAATAACTCTAATAACTTGTTGTTGTCGCCTCTCCTTTATTCTAGTGTGGAAAAAAGAAGTGGCAGCATCATCCTTAGCAATCTTCTCCATTTTAGCATGCTGTTGCATAATACTTTGCTCTGCTGTCCTGAGTTTATTCCATCTTTCAGTAAGTTTCCTTTTCTTCTCAACCAGTAAATCAGACTTATTCTGCTGTAATTGCTGCTGGCAAATCTGAATCTCCTCATCAAGTTCCTTAATACGCTGCCCTATATTAGAGTAACTCAGCTTATGCATCTCTTTTAAAGCTGCTTTTACATTTTTAAGTTTACTGAAGAGCTTGAAACCTGCGGTCCCTTGCACCCTCTTCTGCCAGGCAGCATAGATGATACGCTTATAATCAGGATTATTAATCGAACAGCTCAAAAAACTAAACCGATGATGAGTCCGTCTTCCTTTATCCCCAGTCACCACTAAAGGAGAGTGATCTGAAGCTCCTGAATGAAGAATATGAACAAACGAATCAGGAAAATTAGTTATCCAAGTAGAATTAACTAAAACCCTATCCAGCCTCGTCCACACCCTATCCTTAGCATCTTGCTTCTTAGTCCAAGTAAACTCACATCCTTGCCCATTCAGCTCCTGCAAGTTACAAGAATCAATACAATCATTGAAATCCTCCGTATCACTAATGTCAGGGTTTGCCCCTCCAATCTTCTCTTCATTGCGCCTAATGATGTTGAAATCCCCCATAACAACCCAATTATTAGCAGTTTTATTCAATCTTACCATATTATTCCAAAGTCTAACCCCTCATCTGGATTATTAGGGCCATAAACTATTGTGGCTTCCAAATGATTATTAGTTGCATAATGCAAAATATGACAGTGAATGAATTAATCCCCCATTTCAATCTAAGTAATGTTAACCGTGTTAGGGTTCCACACCACCCAAATTCTACCATTATAGTGACTCTTATAATTAGCCACAACAGCATAATCTCTAAATCTCCTTTGAATAATAGATTTAACCTTCCCCTCCTTAATTCTAGTTTTCAAAATCCCCATAACATCAATCCCTCTACCCCTAGTAAGTTTCAATATCTCATTCTGCTTCAGGGGCTCATTCCCTCCTCTAATATTCCAAGTCCCAATATTCATGAAGCAATATCAGGTGGGATAGGGTCCTCCAATGTAGGGCTCATTCCCTACAGGACCTACCCCAACACATCCTGGACGCCTTACAACAGAGATAAAGCCAGAATCAGAAACAGCACAAGCATCTAGGCCCCTAAAGCCTTCAGCTGCCTTGCCCTGCTCTGAAATCTGCTCCATTTCCATTGAGATACCGCCCAGTGCTTGGGGTCCTGAGTTAGTGGTTAGGCTTCCAGTAGACTCTTCCTCAAGAGATCCTTGATGCATTACAGCAATAGAAGGGTGAACTTGCACCCCTTGCTGTGGTACCACCTAGCTCTTGAGGGATAACCTTCTTTGAAGTATACCTTGTAGTGTGTACACTCCCTGCAGCTTTGAGTTTCTGTTTCTCTCTTTTACATGTTACCTTCTCGTGACCGAGCTTTCCACAGGATTACCCACTTTACTTGCCATCTTGCTAAGAACCAAGTCAGACCATAGATAAGGATCTAGGTCAAGAAAAAGCACCCATACCGGCACAACAGAGATCCTATCCATCTCTGAAGGGAAGAGAGGGCTCCATTGTTTCAACACAATGGAGTTTCTTCCAATTTGCCATGGCCCTCGGAGAACCCAATTCATATCCCCCTGGCTCCTGAAACGAAATGAAAACCAGCCTCGCTTGAAGTACTGCACAATAGGCAGTACAACATTCCAGTTCTTCTCTACATATTCTTTCATCTGTTTTAAAGTTGGCTTAGCACCCAGGATGTTACCCATCAACGTAAACTTCCAAAATTTAAGTTCATCTGCAAAATCATCAATGGCCAAATCGATTACCTCCGAGTTCGCACTATCTTCATCAAAATGAAGCCCCATACCGATCTTAGTTTTCTTAGCTTTGTTCGCCCAAGAAATATGAGCTCCAGTAATTTTCTCCGGCCCGACCCTATTCTCTCCAGTTTCTTGTGTAGCACTCATTCCTGAGTTCTTATGGATTTCGCTTGTAATTGGATCTCCGACGAGGGGATTATGATACTTATCCTTAGTCAATGATTTCTGAACAAATAGAAAAGCATCATTGATTAGATCATTAACCAAAGGATTCCCCTGCTTCGCAACTTCCTGATCAGATTCATTCTCTTCCTGCGATTGTTTCTCCCCCAAATTACTCTTCGATGATTCCCCAATCTGTGGTTTATCAGTTTTATGTTTGTTCTTTGACGGTCTCCCCCTCCCCCGTCCCTTTCCCGTCGCCATAATCAGCGTTGGTCGCACTCCCGAGAGGGAAATTCTTTCCCTAGAGAGAGAGAGGAGAGAGAAAGTTTTTTTTCATTATTATTATTATTATTATTATTATTATTATTATTAGGTGATGTTTGTCTGTTTATATTTACATATATTTATGACTTTATTATATATTTGAGGTTTTTTTCGAGTGATATGATTGGTTCGCTTCATCAAAACTCGATATAGGAAAGCATCGTAAATAATTAAAAAAATCAAGTACATAATCTTTTAATTATTATGTAAGGATATATATATATATACACATTATATATATACACATTATATATATATACATATATATATATATATATTTATGTATATTTAATCTATTATGTTAATGTGATATTTTATAATTTACATCTAAAAATCTTTAAACTTCGTTTAACAAAAAATATATCATAAAAGAAATTATAAAAACTGAAATAATTAGAATCGTGGTAGAAAAATGTTTTCATTAGAATATAATTTTCATATTATTTTTTTGAAAAAAAGTGATGAATTTATTACGTATAAAAGTAGTAAAGTTATCTCATGGAATTCTAAATAATAGTAGTAATCATTTATCCATCAACAATCTTTTGAGTCTTAAAAGAGCTCACAAGATTATAAACTTAAGTAAATTATCCCACATAAAAAAATTATAATGAAGGGATGAAGTTCTCTCTAATAAATAAAAGTAGTCATTTGTCCAAACTAAAATTATTAATTATCTCACATCGAAAAATTATGATAGGATGATGAAATTTTATATTATAAATAATAGTAATCATATAATTTTATGAGTTGTTAACAAGCTGGCCTTAAGTGAAAATATTAAATATTTTTTATTATAAACATTTATGATAAATTTATGTAAAAAGTCATAATAACAAGCTTTAATATTGTATCAACAATAGAATGGACATACATTAGTACATCTTAGATAAACAAATATTTTAATAAACATAATCATTCGTCTTCTGATATCAACTTGAAACATTTTGAGTCTTATAACAGTTCTTACGACGATAAATTTGAGTAAAATTATCTCACAACACAAAAGTATACTAAGGTGATAGAATTCTATTTTATAAATAAAAGTAATCATTCGTCTTTAGATATCAACCTGTAATCTTTTGAGTCTTAAAAGGTGTTCTTAAGATTATAAATTAAATTAGAATTATCCCACACCGAGAAAGTATGATGAGGTGATGAAATTATATATTATAAATAAGAGAAATCATAAGTTACACTAGCTCCAAATGGTCCTAGTCCAGCCACCTTAGCCCCTCCTTCAAGTCTAGTAGTATGCCTTCTTCAAGTGTTGAACTAGCTCGTGCAAGCACCTACTTGGATCGAGTAAAAGAGCAAATAATCAAGACCATATGGATGCATTAACTTGGTTCACACTCATTCAAACAAAGGTGGTGCATCGGATTTAGTAGGCTGATTGAAGGCTGATTGTGTTCACATTCTTGCTTTGTCTAAGTTCTTTTCCTTAGCTTTGTTTTTATCTCCTTAGCTTTGTTTGTATCACCCTTGACCATTCTGGTTTGGGACGTTTGTAGGCTATAAATAGCCAGCCATTTGATGAATAAAATCATTCAACTTGCATAAAACAAACCTGAGTAAAAGCCTTGCTTTTCCTTTTTTCGTCTTTGTAGCTTACAAGACAAAGTACTAGAGTTAGTCGCGTTACAAGCTCTATACTCGCTTTTTCAATTGAGTGTTTGAATTAGCACCCGCTTTGTTGAGGTATAGGTCTATCTCACTAAGCATACTATCCTTGGTTACATTCTATCATCCTTACAACAACTGATGTGAGTTGATATGAACTTTGAAACAAGAATGAGATATAAGATTAGTAAACTGATTTGGACGTGAAACAAGTAACCAAAACAGAAAGTAAAGGATAGTTTTGAGCGTGAATGAACCGTAACCAAGGATAGTATGCTAGGTGAAGTAGACCTATACTTCAACAAAGCGGGTGCTAAATCAAACAACGCGATTGAAGTAGCGAGTTTAGAGCTTGTAACGCGACTCACTCTAGACTTTGTCTTGTAAACTACAAAGACGAAACAAAGAAAGCACAAAGCTTAACTTTACTCAGGTTTTTAATTTGCAAATTGGATGTTGTTTATTCCTTCAAATGGCCGGCTATTTATAGCCTACAAGACCCTTAAAACCGGCTGGTCAAGGGTGACAATAACAAAGTACAATGGTGACAAAAACAAAGCTTAAGCCTAATGTGAACTAGGAGCTAAAAACAAAGTTGGAGCCAATAACAAAGCTAATGTAAACATGGAGTTAAAACCAAAGCTAGGGAGCATTAAGGTGTGGCTGGTGTGACCATGGAGCTAATAACAAAGCTTCATTTGGACGTGCACACCAAGTGAACACAACCAGCTTCAAACGTCCTCTTTAACCCCGGTGCTTTCCCATGCACAGCTGACTTGTTCGGACCATAACTTTGTCAATACTTGTTCAATGAGCCTTCATGAATAGTCATTGGAAAGATAAGCTCGAAATCTATCTCCTCCATTTTGAATGACTACGAAAATCCAAGTATAACTCGAGATATGGACTGATCAAAACAATGCTGCAAAATGAACTCGCATCCGAAATTCCCATGCTTGAATGGGTGTGAACTTAAGTTAATGCCTTCATATATCCTTGACTATTTGCTCCTTTATTCCTGCTCAAACTCGAGCTAGCTCCATAATTGAAGACGACTCTTTATTAGTGCTAATGTAGCTGGACTATAGTTAAGTAGGAGCTGGTATTACTTCGTTGAGCTCTTTAGTACTTCCTTACTAGGATTAGTAGCTTCTTGATTCGGGTCAATTGTAGTAGGCATACTACTAATCTGGCAAGAGGTGTTAGTGTGGCTGAACTAAGACTATGAGGAGCTAAGGTGACTTTAATGAACTCTTTGGTAGCTCCTTGATTCGGATCAACAACCATTACATTCTGTTTTTGTTGCTTGTTTGTCGTTAATCTCAAATACTATCAACCTCCATACAACTTGTTCAAAGTTCATTCTAACTCACATCATTAGTGGTATCAGAGCTTTGGTCTTCCTAAAGACGTAAAGCATGTCAGGAGGAGTGAACTTTGACGACCCTAACTTCTTGGAACACCTAAAGAAAGCATTGGAGAACTACTAGCCCATGAATTCTCGTTTCCAAGCAAGAAGAGAGCCGGTGGACAAAATCAAAGTGAACGAACTCCCTGAATTCATTGGGGGTACTGATCCTGAAGTCTAATTGGAATGGGAAAGAAACATTGAGAAGCTTTTTGACTTCAAAGACTTGGAGGACGAGGAAAGGTGCAAGTATGCAATTCTGAAGCTAAGCAAAGGGGCTTCTCTTTGGTATGAAGGGCTGAAGATACAACGCACCAGGGATGGAAAGGGTAAGATTTCTTCTTGGGAATCCTTGAAACGAAAGCTACGCAAGAGGTATGTCCCAACTACACATAAGTTATCCTTATACAAAAAGATTGCTAATCTCGTACAAGGAAGGATGAGTGTTAGCGAGTACATTGAGGAATTTGAAAACTTGTTGTTAATGGGGGAAGTAGAGGAAAACGAAGAGATAAAAATGGCTAGATTCTTACGTGGGTTAAATCGTAGTATTGCTAATACAGTTGATTTATGTCCATACTCTGATTTTGATACGCTGTGTGGGTTATGTTTAAAAATTGAGGCACAAGGGAAAACTAAGTATGAAAATGAGTCTAGTAGGAGTCATACTTGGTCACGAGGTGAGGGGAGTAACAAGGCAAATTCAGTTAACACTAATCAACCCCTTTCCATTAAGAGTAACCCGACTCAACCCACAAATAAGACACCCACTGAAACTAGTTTGTCCAAGGTACGTTGCTTCAAGTGCCAAGGCTTTGGTCACTATAAAAATGCGTGTCCTAATAAGAGAGTCGTTACCTTGAGAGAAATAATGCCTTTTAGAGAGGATATGTGGGAGGAGGAGCAACGCATAGGGGCTGTGTTTAATGAGGGAGAGGAAGAAGAGGATGAAGAAAGAGAGGACTATGAACCCCCAACGTATGATACTGTTTTGGTACTACGTACACTTCATGCCAACCCCATCCCACACAATACTGAACAAAGGGATCAACTCTTCCACACTAAGTGTCAAGTTAACAACAAATGGTGTAGCTTGATCATTGATGGGGGTAGTTGCACAAATGTTGCCTCAACTGAAATGGTAACTAAATTAGGCCTAACCACCACTAGTCACCCTAGACCGTATGCACTACATTGGTTGGACGATGGAAACAAAGTAAGGGTCACTAAGCAAGTAAGAGTAGGCTTAACCATGGGGTCTTATGTCGATGAGGTTTTATGTGATGTCATTCCTATGGATGCGTGTCATATACTTTTGGGACGTCCTTGGCAGTTTGATAGGGATGTAGTACACCATGGGAGGAAGAATGAATACGAGTTAAGGGATAGGGGAAAGAAAATCGTGCTAAAACCCATGACTCCCCAAGCTGTTAGAGCTATGGCAGCCAACAAAACTAAGAAGCCTAACCTCACCATATTTGCTAGTGAGAGTGAAGTAGAACAGGCTTTACAAGGGGGGAGCGTGTCTTTGTCATGGTTGCTAGAGAGGAACCCTTAGTAGTTGAGAATGGGCTAGGGGGAAAGCCATTTGAGGAATTGTTACATGAGTTTGAGGACGTTTTCCCTGAGGAATTACCAGTTGGTTTACCACCTATTCGAGGCATAGAACACCAAATCGACCTCGTTCCAGGAGCAGCCTTACCAAATAAAGCAGCCTATAGGTGTAATCCAGAGGAGACTAAGGAATTGCAAAGACAAATTGATGAGTTAATGAGTCGAGGTTATGTGCGTGAAAGCCTTAGTCCTTGTGCTGTTCCAGTCCTTTTAGTACCTAAGAAAGATGGAACTTGGAGAATGTGTGTGGATAGTAGGGCAGTTAACAACATTACCATCAAATATAGATTTCCTATTCCAAGATTGGATGATATGTTGGATGAGCTTCATGGGGCTGTGATCTTCTCCAAAATCGACTTGAGAAGTGGGTATCATCAAATTAGGATGAGAGAGGGGGATGAATGGAAGACAGCTTTCAAGACCAAGCATGGGCTCTATGAATGGACGGTTATCCCATTTGGTCTCACCAACGCTCCAAGCACATTCATGAGGCTAATGAATGAAGTCCTCAAGGCCTATTTAGGTCGATTCATTGTGGTTTATTTGGATGATATTCTTGTTTATAGCAGGTCTTTAGCGGAGCATATGGAGCACTTAAGGCTGCTATTTACAACACTATGCAAACAACAACTCTTTGGTAAGAGGGAGAAGTGTGCTTTCTTTGTAGAAAGCGTGGTGTTCCATGGCTATGTGGTGTCCAAAGATGGAGTATCCGTTGATCAAACCAAGGTAGAATCCATCCGTACTTGGCCAATCCCTTCCACCATTACTGAAGTAAGATCATTCCATGGTTTGGCTTCCTTCTACAGAAGGTTCATTAAGGACTTTAGTACCATCACAAGTCCTATCACCGAATGTTTGTGTAACACCCCTGATTTTTATAAATTAAATTAAATTAAATTTATGTGCGTATTGTTATTTTTACGATTTAACTCGTAATTCTTAAAATTATTATAAAATGAAGTTCTCGTTTAATCGTTTCAAACTCCTAAAATTATATTTGTCTCGGAAACTCTTCTTATATTTAAACATATCTTACTTTCATTTCGATTCAATCTAATTCTTATCGATAGTCTAATTCGGCGATTTCTTTTTAAATTCTAATTTCTTTTTATTTATTTATATTTAAGCTCGAATTCTCTGTTTTATCGGCTCGAAGCTTATTTATTTTAAGTTTCGTCAAAATATTTATTTCTTTTCTTCGAGAAATCAATTTAATTCATTTTATCGAAGAGTTATTATTTTTCGGAAAGTACTATTTCATCGTCTAATTAATTATTTCTATATAACCTCGTTTTCGTCTCGAATAATTATTCATATCTCGAGAAACATTTATTCTACTCATTTTTTTTTAGTCGGTCCAATAATTTTTATTAATTCAATTTTATTTCGTTACGTGGGTCAGTCAACTTATCGTTACGGGATTTGTTTAATTCGTTTCTCTATTCGATTCCTTTAATTAATCCATTTTGTTTTCTTTTTGGTGATTTTTTCTCACCTCCCCACTTGTTTAATGTTCAACCCCTTAATCTCTAATTTGTCCACCGCTTCACTATGCCTGCACGTTCATACATCTCTTTTATTATCCAACCGTTTCAACCTCCCTACTTTTCCCTTTGATTATCCACCGCTTCAGTCAACCGTTTCTATTCCATCAAATCTCCTTCATCTCTGCCTTCGATCAACGTTCATCAACTTCATCAAGCGTCGTCACCCATGTTTTTCTTGGTGAGTGTCCTCTGTTCGAAATCCCCTGCCTTTCCCTTTGCGTTTTCCCTTGTGTGTCTTCGTTCTCTCTATTTCTGTTCTGTTTTTGGGTTTCGTTTGTGGCGTCATTTCTGTGCTGCTGTTATGCCGCTGTTTCTCACGTTTTGTTCTCCTGCTCTTCTCCGTCTACCCTTCTTCTTCTTCTTCTTCAGCGTTTTACTGCAACTCGTGGTATTCCCTTCTTCTTTTTCGTTCTCATTTTCTTATCCTTCTTCTATCGGTTTTCGATTTGCTGCTTTTTGTCGATTTCGGTCCTTGTTCTTCCCTTCTTATTCAGTTCTATTTGTCGTGCTGCTGCGCTGTTGATGTCGTTCGTTCGGTTTCGGTGGCTGTTACTGTTTCGTTGTTTTCTTTTTCCCCGGTTTTCTCTCGTGTTCTGTTCTCGCTATCGGGTCTTGGTCGTTACTCATTTCTTGCTGCTATTATCGAGGTCCACCGTCTCTGCTGGTTCGTGGTTGTTATTGATGATATTCTTGCTGGTTTTCTAATCGGTTTCTGGCTGCTCTTTCTGTTCGTGTACTCTTGTTTCGTCATGTTCACTGCAGTTTGCTGGTGTATGATATTCATTTCGATGCCGCTGATGTTGTTTTGTCTTGCTGCTGTTCTTCCTCTTCTTTTCTTCCTCGTTTCTTCTGCGTTTGTTGTTGCTGTAGTCCGCAGTTGTGCATCCTTGTTGATGCTGTTCGTTGTACTGATGCTCGTCTGTTCTCGATTTCTGCGATGTCTTGTTGATGCTGCTGCTGTATATCATCCTGCTGCTGTCACACTTGTTGTTTTAGTTGATGTCCGTTGTACCTTCTTCTCCTTATTCTTTTCTTCTTTTCTTCTCCTTCTTACTACCGTCCTGTTGCTGCGTGTTACTGCTACTGATGTTTGTGTTCTCTTCCATCTTCTTCTTCTTCTTCTTCTTCTTCTTTTCTTAATCTCTTATCCTTAATCTTCTCACTCTGTTGCAGTCCGTTGTTGATGATGCTATGTCGCACCGCTTCTCGGTTTTGTTTCTATGTATTCTCGTTTCCGTTGGTGCATCGGACTTTTAGCGAGGAACACTCTTCGGAGATGAATTTAAGACTACTGAAGGTTTGAGCTTGGGTTGATCAAGGACAAGTTCGTGATCGGGTTGGCATCATCTTAAGGTAACTTTAGGACGTTACTCGATTTTATATCGTATGTTTGAGTAGTAGTATGTAGTAAACATTTTAATTCGGTTTTCTAATTTTAGCTATATATATTATTGCTAATTATATTGTTTTAAATCGTATTTATAAATATTTTACAAGTTTCGATATCATTTTACAAATCGTTAGTAATTTGATTATTTACGATCATGATAATATTTTGTTGGTTATCGTGACACTAGCAACTAAATAATTTGATTTTATATTTTCGTCATATTTCGTTAATTTATAATTTCTACTCAAAATTGTATTTTTATATTATAATCAAGATTTGTATACTTGTTCAATAAATAAATTTTCGTTTTACGATTTATACTAATAAATGAGAAAATAGTCGATTTAGTTTTAAATACATTTTAGTCGAGACTATTTTCACTAATAATTTCCCATTTGTTTCCGATTGACTATTTTTATTAAAATTTGTATTATTTATAAATCAAAGCTATTCCTTAAAAATAATTTGAAACGTTTATAAAATTCATTTCATTTATAAAACTCGTTGACTCAATTAATTTTGATATCGTTTTTCCTAAAATATCTCTTTTCTTAGATTTGTTGTTTTAACTCGATTTCTTAAATTATTTATAAAATACTATATAACGACTTATCATATTTTATTTATATTTTGAGTAACGAATTTAGAAATATAATAAAGTTACGATAACGACGATAATAATAAAGTGTTAATTTCGTTAGAAATGCTATTTTTATACATTTCACCTATTTTAATAACTTTAAGTATTTTCTACAACAATATTTATATTTTAAGTAAGTTTCTAAAATTAGTAAGTTTCTATTTATAGAAAATCTCCCTTTTCATATTAATGTTTATTCCCTTTTATCTTCATATTATTTATAATGATTATTTATTCTCAATATCGATAATGGCTTGTTTTGGAGTTATGGAATAAAGAGAAGTGTGGGGTTAGAGTAATATAGTCTGGGATGTACGTTTTTGCCATCAACTATAAAGCTGGTGTGTCTATGTTGAGACACATTGGTCGTTGAACTGGGCATGGTTTGTGTTCAGGAGTGTGTATATTTTGACCTTAAACTTAGATATCGCATCGTGTAAGTCGCCGTCGGGTTGAACTGGATTACGGTTGGTGTCCAGGAGGGGTGTACATTACTTAAGCCAGGACCTCGCTGCACGCTGTCCTGTTATGGTTGAGTTGCCTAGTTAGAGACCGAAGTCTGATTTGTTTTGACTAAGTTCTCGAAGCTAGTTTAGTATTATCCTAGTGAAAGTCTAGCCTTCATCACTAAACTTATCCATAACGCCATTTTTGAATATTATTATCGATTGATATTGACTTGCAGGTTTGCAAATGCTTTAAGTTTCGCTGAAAACTTATTTTTATTATATCGTTTTAATGTTTTTCTCATTTTAATTATTTTGATATAGTAACACTATTATTTTTCCATATGATATATTTTGGCTGGGAGAACGTCCGAGTTACTCCCCACTGACGTGGCTGTTATGTTTTTAACATGACAGGTATTTGCTGCTGGGTTTTTGGTGTGAGCTAGCGAGTAGCGTGGATCCTACTCTCTCTTCATTCTTGTAATTTTATGGATCTGTATAGACCCGTTTGAAGATTTTACTTTTAGCCCTTTTGTAAAAAGAGGCCTTTGTATTGACTTACCATTTCTTTTAATAAGATATAGTTTGTCAGTGTGTTTTAATCCCAACTCTACAGTGTTTCCGCCACTGTATTGCGTTAGATTTTCTAGGGGATTACAGTTGGTATCAGAGCATTGTTGCTCCCGACGCTTACACCTGATTCTAGGAAAAATACCAGTAAATGATTTGAATATTAAAGAAATATTAGTGAGAGATGGGTAGAAACAGAGTAAGGACTTAATTGTTAGGCTTACGTGTTTTTGTAACTCAATGACTAGCATTGAATATTTGTTCCGTTTGTGTCGAGAAGAAGATGAAAGAACAGGATGCTGATATGCTGCTCCAGATCGGAACAAGATCTGCTTAGAACTCTTAACACCTACCGACTCGAGTGGACTACTTGGCGCTCCAAGAAAGATGCCGATGGTGGACTTTCAGCTCAGATTTAGTTCGCTCCAGCTACAGACCAGACGATCGAGAGTAGATTCCTGTTCCATGATGTTGCAGTAGATCCAGATTGAATTGAGTGACCTAAGACTTGCGTTCTCGTTTCTCTGCAAGAAGATGAAGTAATCCATTTACTTCCCTCGTGAACCTTAGAGGTCCATACTTTCCCTTCTCGGTTTAGGTCTTTATCTTCTAGAATCATTGATTCTTTTCTTCCTGCTTCTGCTTCTTATAATTCTTCTCTTATATATCCTCGTCTTCATTCTTGTGATCAATCTTTGATTTATTCTTCCATTTTACCATCCTCCTCTTGAGATTCTTTGGTTAGACCGGTTTCTGTCTTACTGAACCCCGTGTTATAGATGTTTGAGGTTTAGTAAACCCTTGTTACCTTGTTTGAGGATTGTGAGTCTACCCTACCTTCTAAGCAAGTAATAAATTCTTGAGGATTGTTTTGAATGGCAAATTGTTGATTATGGGAATTAGGATGATACCTTAGACACTGAACATTGGGTTGTAGGTTACTTTGATTAGTTTGGAGTACTTAAAGTTGAATAATCTTTTGGAGTAGTAAGAGTATATTATATTTGATGGATACCTAGCACCTAGCCTTGAATCGAATTGAGTGCAACTGATAATATCACTTTGGGATTCTTATCTAATGCTTATTTGATGGGTGCATCGTGAATATTTGGGATCATAGAGTATTGTCTAAAGTGTTAGCCTGAGTGTTGTGGTACCATTGAAGGTTTCATTAATGTTGTTAGAAATTTTGGTTGACATAGATTACCCGTATTTCTTAAGGATTAGATCGTTGATCGTTGTGTGAGGTTGTAACCTATGAACTTTGGAGTTGAGTGATCTAACTTGGATAAATGTTGTTAACCTTGAAGAAGAGAAACACATTGTACAATTAAAGGTTGGATTTATCGCGTTGTTTTGAGGGATACTTAATGCGAATCATCTTGATGGATTTATAGTTCAGAACCCTTAGACCAACGAGATTGTGGTTTCGTCGGTACGATATGAACCTTGGTGGAATTCTCAGAAACCTTAGTCGAAAGACGTGTTTTGAAGATGTGAGTGTTCACGCCATTATCTATAGGTTTGAGCGTGTCTGAGGATTTATTGTACTTTCCCAACCTCTGTACTTGTGGTATTATAAACAGTTTGGTGACCATTTTTGAGGTTTTCGTACCCGAGCATTGTTAATTGGTGGATTTTGTTTAGTGTTCCTTACTCGAGAAATTTGGAGTATACCTCGAGTTCAAACCTTATGAGCTTTGGATTCATGAGCCTTAACGATTACGAGTTTGGGTATGTTTTGTTGACCGTGGAATCCTAACTAATGAAATTAGATTCTAAAGCATTTGTGGATTAGTATCGTGTCGTCGAACGATGGGATAATCACGTAAGACATTTTTGAAGAGTGTGACTGAGTAGTACCACCTAGCGCCTAATATTGGACTTGAGGTGTTTGAGGGAAATTAGGAACCCGTGTTGTGGGAGTCGTGCCGGGAATCTCGAGATGATTAATTTATTCTATAATCCTTGAGAGCTCTATTGACTCTCAACTTCGTTCCTCCCCTTAGCTTTTCTTAAATCTTGCTACTTCTTCTTCGGCCAATCCCTTTCGACTTCTTTATCGGGTTTGAAAACTTTTGTTTCGATTTGTCGTTGACTTCGACTCTACTTATCCATTTATCATTTTCCCCGAATTTATGTTATGAAAAGTTTGACTAACTTAAAAAAAAATTGATTTTCATGAAATTTTAATATTTTGAGTTATAAATTTCAAAACTTTGTATTTCGTTTTTGTTTTATTTTTAGTCTTGTCTCAAAAGGGTCTAAAACATTTACTTTAAGATATTTCGAAATTGTTTAAAATTTTGATTTTGATTTTCAGGTGATCGAGATTTTATGAAAACTTTCATAATCGCTAATATTTTGATTTCTATAAGATTATAAAACGATTTAACATTTTCGAAAAATTTCGCATGTCTAAGTTTTTGTTTTATTATCGATAGACTTTAAATCTGTTATTGGAAATATTTAACGACTACTTCGATTTTTATTTACTGACTACATATTCGATTTCTCAAATTTTTATTTGGTCGTAAAACAAACTATTGTCGAATTTCTTAATTAAAACGTTTTACTGTTGTTTTGAAAATATTTGGGTACTCTTCCCCCTCGAGTTCGTTTACAAATATTATTTGTCGCCATTATTTTATCAAATAATTTTTTTTTAACTTACGATTTTGTTAAATTGAATGATTTTAAACTTCGGGTTATGAGCCCAACTTATCTTGAAAAATAAATTTGTCTTCGATTTCGATTATGTTTTTATAAGTTTCGAGGACGAAACTTCTTTTTAGAGGGGAAGATTGTAACACCCCTGATTTTTATAAATTAAATTAAATTAAATTTATGTTCGTATTGTTATTTTTACGATTTAACTCGTAATTCTTAAAATTATTATAAAATGAAGTTCTCGTTTAATCGTTTCAAACTCCTAAAATTATATTTGTCTCGGAAACTCTTCTTATATTTAAACATATCTTACTTTCATTTCGATTCAATCTAATTCTTATCGATAGTCTAATTCGGCGATTTCTTTTTAAATTCTAATTTCTTTTTATTTATTTATATTTAAGCTCGAATTCTCTGTTTTATCGGCTCGAAGCTTATTTATTTTAAGTTTCGTCAAAATATTTATTTCTTTTCTTCGAGAAATCAATTTAATTCATTTTATCGAAGAGTTATTATTTTTCGGAAAGTACTATTTCATCGTCTAATTAATTATTTCTATATAACCTCGTTTTCGTCTCGAATAATTATTCATATCTCGAGAAACATTTATTCTACTCATTTTTTTTTAGTCGGTCCAATAATTTTTATTAAATCAATTTTATGTCGTTACGTGGGTCAGTCAACTTATCGTTACGGGATTTGTTTAATTCGTTTCTCTATTCGATTCCTTTAATTAATCCATTTTGTTTTCTTTTTGGTGATTTTTTCTCACCTCCCCACTTGTTTAATGTTCAACCCCTTAATCTCTAATTTGTCCACCGCTTCACTATGCCTGCACGTTCATTTCATCTCTTTTATTATCCAACCGTTTCAACCTCCCTACTTTTCCCTTTGATTATCCACCGCTTCAGTCAACCGTTTCTATTCCATCAAATCTCCTTCATCTCTGCCTTCGATCAACGTTCATCAACTTCATCAAGCGTCGTCACCCATGTTTTTCTTGGTGAGTGTCCTCTGTTCGAAATCCCCTGCCTTTCCCTTTGCGTTTTCCCTTGTGTGTCTTCGTTCTCTCTATTTCTGTTCTGTTTTTGGGTTTCGTTTGTGGCGTCATTTCTGTGCTGCTGTTATGCCGCTGTTTCTCACGTTTTGTTCTCCTGCTCTTCTCCGTCTACCCTTCTTCTTCTTCTTCTTCAGCGTTTTACTGCAACTCGTGGTATTCCCTTCTTCTTTTTCGTTCTCATTTTCTTATCCTTCTTCTATCGGTTTTCGATTTGCTGCTTTTTGTCGATTTCGGTCCTTGTTCTTCCCTTCTTATTCAGTTCTATTTGTCGTGCTGCTGCGCTGTTGATGTCGTTCGTTCGGTTTCGGTGGCTGTTACTGTTTCGTTGTTTTCTTTTTCCCCGGTTTTCTCTCGTGTTCTGTTCTCGCTATCGGGTCTTGGTCGTTACTCATTTCTTGCTGCTATTATCGAGGTCCACCGTCTCTGCTGGTTCGTGGTTGTTATTGATGATATTCTTGCTGGTTTTCTAATCGGTTTCTGGCTGCTCTTTCTGTTCGTGTACTCTTGTTTCGTCATGTTCACTGCAGTTTGCTGGTGTATGATATTCATTTCGATGCCGCTGATGTTGTTTTGTCTTGCTGCTGTTCTTCCTCTTCTTTTCTTCCTCGTTTCTTCTGCGTTTGTTGTTGCTGTAGTCCGCAGTTGTGCATCCTTGTTGATGCTGTTCGTTGTACTGATGCTCGTCTGTTCTCGATTTCTGCGATGTCTTGTTGATGCTGCTGCTGTATATCATCCTGCTGCTGTCACACTTGTTGTTTTAGTTGATGTCCGTTGTACCTTCTTCTCCTTATTCTTTTCTTCTTTTCTTCTCCTTCTTACTACCGTCCTGTTGCTGCGTGTTACTGCTACTGATGTTTGTGTTCTCTTCCATCTTCTTCTTCTTCTTCTTCTTCTTCTTTTCTTAATCTCTTATCCTTAATCTTCTCACTCTGTTGCAGTCCGTTGTTGATGATGCTATGTCGCACCGCTTCTCGGTTTTGTTTCTATGTATTCTCGTTTCCGTTGGTGCATCGGACTTTTAGCGAGGAACACTCTTCGGAGATGAATTTAAGACTACTGAAGGTTTGAGCTTGGGTTGATCAAGGACAAGTTCGTGATCGGGTTGGCATCATCTTAAGGTAACTTTAGGACGTTACTCGATTTTATATCGTATGTTTGAGTAGTAGTATGTAGTAAACATTTTAATTCGGTTTTCTAATTTTAGCTATATATATTATTGCTAATTATATTGTTTTAAATCGTATTTATAAATATTTTACAAGTTTCGATATCATTTTACAAATCGTTAGTAATTTGATTATTTACGATCATGATAATATTTTGTTGGTTATCGTGACACTAGCAACTAAATAATTTGATTTTATATTTTCGTCATATTTCGTTAATTTATAATTTCTACTCAAAATTGTATTTTTATATTATAATCAAGATTTGTATACTTGTTCAATAAATAAATTTTCGTTTTACGATTTATACTAATAAATGAGAAAATAGTCGATTTAGTTTTAAATACATTTTAGTCGAGACTATTTTCACTAATAATTTCCCATTTGTTTCCGATTGACTATTTTTATTAAAATTTGTATTATTTATAAATCAAAGCTATTCCTTAAAAATAATTTGAAACGTTTATAAAATTCATTTCATTTATAAAACTCGTTGACTCAATTAATTTTGATATCGTTTTTCCTAAAATATCTCTTTTCTTAGATTTGTTGTTTTAACTCGATTTCTTAAATTATTTATAAAATACTATATAACGACTTATCATATTTTATTTATATTTTGAGTAACGAATTTAGAAATATAATAAAGTTACGATAACGACGATAATAATAAAGTGTTAATTTCGTTAGAAATGCTATTTTTATACATTTCACCTATTTTAATAACTTTAAGTATTTTCTACAACAATATTTATATTTTAAGTAAGTTTCTAAAATTAGTAAGTTTCTATTTATAGAAAATCTCCCTTTTCATATTAATGTTTATTCCCTTTTATCTTCATATTATTTATAATGATTATTTATTCTCAATATCGATAATGGCTTGTTTTGGAGTTATGGAATAAAGAGAAGTGTGGGGTTAGAGTAATATAGTCTGGGATGTACGTTTTTGCCATCAACTATAAAGCTGGTGTGTCTATGTTGAGACACATTGGTCGTTGAACTGGGCATGGTTTGTGTTCAGGAGTGTGTATATTTTGACCTTAAACTTAGATATCGCATCGTGTAAGTCGCCGTCGGGTTGAACTGGATTACGGTTGGTGTCCAGGAGGGGTGTACATTACTTAAGCCAGGACCTCGCTGCACGCTGTCCTGTTATGGTTGAGTTGCCTAGTTAGAGACCGAAGTCTGATTTGTTTTGACTAAGTTCTCGAAGCTAGTTTAGTATTATCCTAGTGAAAGTCTAGCCTTCATCACTAAACTTATCCATAACGCCATTTTTGAATATTATTATCGATTGATATTGACTTGCAGGTTTGCAAATGCTTTAAGTTTCGCTGAAAACTTATTTTTATTATATCGTTTTAATGTTTTTCTCATTTTAATTATTTTGATATAGTAACACTATTATTTTTCCATATGATATATTTTGGCTGGGAGAACGTCCGAGTTACTCCCCACTGACGTGGCTGTTATGTTTTTAACATGACAGGTATTTGCTGCTGGGTTTTTGGTGTGAGCTAGCGAGTAGCGTGGATCCTACTCTCTCTTCATTCTTGTAATTTTATGGATCTGTATAGACCCGTTTGAAGATTTTACTTTTAGCCCTTTTGTAAAAAGAGGCCTTTGTATTGACTTACCATTTCTTTTAATAAGATATAGTTTGTCAGTGTGTTTTAATCCCAACTCTACAGTGTTTCCGCCACTGTATTGCGTTAGATTTTCTAGGGGATTACAGTTTGAAGAAAGGTACGTTCGTTTGGTCCAAGGCTGCCCAAGATGCTTTTGAAGCCATCAAGGAGAAGTTTTGCTCCGCTCCTATTCTAGCTCTTCCTGATTTCTCTCAACCATTTGAGGTTGAATGTGACGCTAGTGGAGTAGGAATTGGTGCTGTCCTCGTGCAAAATAGACGCCCCATTGCTTTCTTTTCAGAAAAACTCAATGGAGCAAGGCTAAATTATTGCACCTACGACAAAGAATTCTATGCCATAGTAAGAGCTCTAGATCATTGGAGTCATTATCTTCGTACTAACCACTTTATTCTCCATTCAGATCATGAGTCCCTAAAGTACATCAATGGCCAACAAAAACTAAGTCCAAGGCATGCCAAGTGGGTGGAATTCTTGCAATCCTTTCATTTCTCTTCAAAGTACAAGGACGGTAAAAGTAACGTAGTGGCTGATGCATTATCTCGCCGCTACACTCTATTGTCTACTTTGGATGTTAGATTGCTTGGGTTTGAAACTCTAAAGGATTACTACATAAATGATGCTGATTTTGGTGAAGCTTTCACCAAATGCAAGGAAGGAGCCTTTGACGAGTTTGTTTTGCAGGAAGGATTTCTTTTCAAGGAAAATCGACTTTGTGTTCCCAAACACCCCATCAGAGAGTTGCTGGTTAGGAAAGCTCATTGGGGAGGATTAGCGGGTCATTTTGGCATTACAAGAACATTGGAAGTCTTAAAGGAGCACTTCTTTTGGCCAAAGATGCAAGGGAGCGTCCAAAATGTAGTAAGCAAGTGTGTGACTTGCCAATTTGCCAAGAGTTCTTTCAAGCCAGGAGCCTATATGCCCTTGCCCACTCCTAAAAGACCATGGGAAGATGTGTCCATGGACTTCATCGTGGCTTTGCCAAGAACAGCTAGGGGAAAGATGCTATCATTGTGGTGGTAGACCGGTTCTCAAAAATGGCTCACTTCATTGCTTGTCACAAAACCGATGATGCTAGCAATGTTGCCGACTTATACTTCAAAGAAGTGGTGCGTCTCCATGGAGTACCTAAATCTATTGTCTCGGATCGTGACTCAAAGTTCCTTAGCTATTTTTGGAACACATTATGGAGGAAGGTAGGAACCAAGCTATTATTTAGCACTTCTCATCATCCACAAACAGATGGACAAACAGAAGTTACCAATCGCACCTTAGGCACATTGCTAAGAGGCCTTGTGAGCAAGACTCAAAAGGATTGGGATGTCAAGCTTGCACACGCTGAGTTCGCTTACAATCGTTCTCCTACTTATGCTACCTCTCATTCTCCTTTTGAGGCCGTGTATGGAATCAATCCTTATATGCCCTTGGACCTGATTCCTCTACCTAAGGATGAGTTAGTCCACAAAGATGCGGAGTCAAAACTTAAATCCATGATAAAACTCCACGAGCAAATTCGAGAAAGGATCAAGGAGGTAAATGAAGCCTACAAAAGAAGATCCAACAAAAACAGGAAACCAAGACTTTTCCAAGAGGGTGACTTAGTTTGGGTTCACTTGAGAAAGGAGAGGTTTCCAAGCAAAAGGAAGAACAAGTTAATGCCACGAGCAGAAGGTCCATACAAGATCATATCAAAGGTAAACGACAATGCTTACAAGGTGGAGTTACCGGATGATTATGGAGTTCATGCCACGTTCAATGTGGGAGACCTTTCTCCTTATCTTGATGATGATGGCATTTCAGAATTGAGGACAATTCCTTTTCAAGGGGGAGGAGATGATCCGAATGAAGAAGCAACAAACCAAGAGTTCAATGAAGTTACACTAGCTCCAAATGGTCCTAGTCCAGCCACCTTAGCCCCTCCTTCAAGTCTAGTAGTATGCCTTCTTCAAGTGTTGAACTAGCTCGTGCAAGCACCTACTTGGACCGAGTAAAAGAGCAAATAATCAAGACCATATGGATGCATTAACTTGGGTTCACACACATTCAAACAAAGGTGGTGCATCGGATTTAGTAGGCTGATTGAAGGCTGATTGTGTTCACATTCTTGCTTTGTCTAAGTTCTTTTCCTTAGCTTTGTTTTTATCTCCTTAGCTTTGTTTGTATCACCCTTGACCATTCTGGTTTGGGACGTTTGTAGGCTATAAATAGCCAGCCATTTGATGAATAAAATCATTCAACTTGCATAAAACAAACCTGAGTAAAAGCCTTGCTTTTCCTTTTTTCGTCTTTGTAGCTTACTAGACAAAGTACTAGAGTTAGTCGCGTTACAAGCTCTATACTCGCTTTTTCAATCGAGTGTTTGAATTAGCACCCGCTTTGTTGAGGTATAAGTCTATCTCACTAAGCATACTATCCTTGGTTACATTCTATCATCCTTACAACAACCATTACATTCTGTTTTTGTTGCTTGTTTGTCGTTAATCTCAAATACTATCAACCTCCATACAACTTGTTCAAAGTTCATTCTAACTCACATCAAAAAGTAGTAAAGTTATCTTACATCGAAAAATTATAATAATGTCATGACCTGGAATTCTATATTATAATAAAAGTAATCATTCGTCCTTAAATATCAACCAACAATCTTTCGAGTCTTAAAAAAACCTCCAAAGATTATAAACTTAACTAAACTATCCCACATCCAAAATTTATGAAGAGGTGATGAAATTCTCTATTATAAATAAAAGTAGTCATTCGTCAAAAATTATGATGTGATGGTATTCTACACTCCTATTATAAACAAGATTTCATATTATTTTCTCAAAAAAAAAGTGATGAATTCATTATACATAAAAGTAGTAAAATTATCCCACATCGAAAAATTATAATAACCTCATGAAATTCTATATTATAAATAATAGTAATCATTTGTCCAAAAATCTTTTGAGTCTGCTCTTAAGACTATAAACCTTAAGTATATGACGAGGTTATAAAATTCAATATTGTATTATAAATAAGAGTAATCATTATTTTTAAATATCAACCAACAATCTTTTAAGTAAAGCTCTTAATAAGGCTACAAACTTAAAATTATCCCACATCGAAAAAATCAAAATAAGGTGATGATTCTATATTATAAATAAGAATAATCTTTTGTTTACTTAAAAAGAGCTCTTAAAACTATAAACTTAAGTAAATTATCTTACATCGAAAAATTGTGATGAGGTGGTGGAAAACTATAAATTTAAATAAATTATCCCACATCGAAAAATTGTGATGAGAGGATGAAATTCGATATCTATATTATAAATAAGACTAATCATTCGTTCTTAGATATCAATAAAAAAACTTTTGAGACTTAAAAAGTCTTTTAATAAGACTACAAGTTTGAGTAAAATAATCTTACACTGAACAATTATAATAAAGTGATGAAACTCTACATTATAAAAAAAAAAAAGAGTAATAATGTGTTCTTTTGTGTCTTAAAAAGAGTTCTTAAGACTATAAAGTTAAGTAAATTATGTCTCATCAAAAATTTATGATGAGGGAAAGAATTTCTCTATTATAAATAAGAGCAGTCATTTGTCCTAACTAAAATTATTAATTACCCAACATCGAAAAATTATGATGGGTGATGAAATTTTATATTATAAATAAGAGTAATCATAAAACATTTTGAGTCTTTAAAAAGCTCTTAAGGCTATAAACTTAAGTAAAAATATTAAATATTTTTATCATAAAGATTTATGATAAATTTAAGTAAAAAGTCTTAAATAACAATCTTTATTATTGTATCAACAATAGAATGGACATACAATTCTTATATACGGAGTATATAAATATATATCTTTTGAGTCTCATAACAATTCTTAAGGCTATAAATTGAAGTAAAATTATCTCAAATCGAGAAATTATAATAAAGTAATGAAATTCTATTAATATTAATAAAATTAATCATTCGTCTTTAGATATCAACCGAAAATCTTTTGAGACGAAAAATAGTTCTTAAGACTATAATTTGAAGTAGAAAAATTCTACATCAAAAAATTATACTCCCTCTCTTTCTCTATAATCTTCCACATTTTTCGTTTTATATGATTTGTAGTTCTCATTTTTTGTGACCCTGTATAATTTTCATATCATTTGTTTGAAAAAAACAACGTGATTAAACTATTAACTAATTCCATGTTATGGTAATCTTGGAACGACAGAATGCTACTATAGAATAATAAAAAGTTTAATAAAGTTACAAACGCTTAAATAAATTACAATAATTAATTAAATAATTAATGAAATTTCAAATAGTTAATTTAATTAACACAATATTATTTTCATATACAATCAAATCAGTAACAATCATTAAAATTTACACATTTATCACTAATTATTTTATTAACCGTGCAACACACGGGCATTCATCCAGTCTTTATATATATAAAACAAACGAAAATGGAGGGAGTACTTTATTAATTACTCCCTTCATTCATATCCAAAGAGTAAGTATTCATTTTTGGATGATTCAAATTCGATTGACTCATTTCATATTTAGTTCATTTGTTTGAGTAAACTATCATTATTCCATGAGCATATTTATACCATATGTCACTGTGAAAGGACATTTTGGATAATTAAATGATAACTGGTTTTGTGTCCCGTGAAATTCACAGGATGTCTAGATCATTGTTCAATTTTATCTCGTTATTATAATTACAATATCTTGTTTGATATTGATGTTTTTTTGCTTAAAAAAATAGAATTTAGTATTAAAGTGATATTCATTCCAGGTCATAAGTTGAAATACCTCATATACGTAAAAGATACAACAAAATTACTATCAATCGTGACAAAAATTTAATATAATACCAAAAAATATTTTATGTTGACCCTTAATACTCTATACCAGCCCGCAGAAACCACTTAACCAATAGAAAAAAATTGAAGTCATCTATTTGTAAATTTCTCAACAACGATTATTATTTAGAAAAAAATTCATGAATACTTAATGTGCGACATTTTTTTTACAAGTATGTATCTAATACATAAAAATTAAAACTTATTGTTGACGAAGAAATGCGGCTAAGAATTTAATTTTAAACCAATTAAAATTTTAGAGGATATAAACCCAAAGAAAAAATTCTTACTTAGTACTCATATGTCATAGAAGTACATGTCAATAAGCAAAGACTACTTCGTTTTATAGATCCTCAACTCCCCAATCACAATTCAGATCTAATAATACTGTACCATTTCCAAAGTCGTATTCTTCCTTAGTACTCATACGGTTAAAAGAAGCAAATTATATACTACTTTCTTAGTATAACTTGGATCGCTTACGCCAAAATGTTGTTCATTCTTGCCTAAGCATCTATTCCGTAAATCATAAAACAAAAAAGGAAGAAAATTATTGAAGAACACACTCTATTAAAAAAGGAAAGAAAAAAAAAAGGAGTAACATTTACGAAGTACTTGTTAAATTTTTTTGGTTGAAAAAAATTGTATTCCCTTGGTCTCTATTATTTATTTAGATTTGAATAAAATATTTTCGACAAAAAATATAAAAGTAAAACACACGATAGAGTGAAAGACAATAATATATGGAGTATTCACTTAAAAATGCTCAATTATCTAGTTTTTTATGAGTGAAATAAATTTATAGCGCTAATTTTTTTACCGATGTAGAGGAAAAGCTGAAAATTAAAGTGACAGTATATATACTGAGTTGTAGTAAAGGGGTAGTAAAATAGAGAAGTTTGGGCATGGGAAAACGAAGGGATAGGAATTGGCAATTAGTTCGTACAACATAAAAAATTTGCATTCAAGTCTAGTTATGTTGAAATGATGCCACATGTCGTTCAAATAACTACTCAACAAACTACTCATCTTGCCTTTTTATATATTTATATAGATTTGTACCTAATTACAATAAATAAATTACAATAATTAATTAAATAATTAATGAAATTTCAAATAGTTAATTTAATTAACACAATATTATTTTCATATACAATCAAATCAGTAACAATCATTAAAATTTACACATTTATCACTAATTATATTATTAACCGTGCAACACACGGGCATTCATCCAGTCTTTATATATATAAAACAAACGAAAATGGAGGGAGTACTTTATTAATTACTCCCTTCATTCATATCCAAAGAGTAAGTATTCATTTTTGGATGATTCAAATTCGATTGACTCATTTCATATTTAGTTCATTTGTTTGACTAAACTATCATTATTCCATGAGCATATTTATACCATATGTCACTGTGAAAGGACATTTTGAATAATTAAATGATAATTTGTACCTAATTGTTGTAATTTTAATTTTATTTTAATAATTTCTTAATTCCTATGTAAAATATAAACGTATCATTGGAGGTGAAGAAAGATAGTATTTGTTTGAAGATCCATCACACCATGCGGTCACCGAGTATGAAGGGACAATGTCACAATGGTTACATAGCGGCAGGGTGTCTGAGGAGGAACATTGAATGTAACGCAAGGTGAGTAGCTCCACCATCGTTTAGCTGTCCTTCTCTCATTTATGGCATTCACATGTGTCATTCAGTCTTCGCGCTCTCCGTGTCCATGAATAACACGGTCCCTCTCCCTCTCCATCTTGTAGTCTCTGTAGTCTAGCGCGCTTGCCTTCAATGAGAGAATTATTAAATGTAGGCAGTTGACAATCTTGGTAGATTTATGACTCCTCTCATTAATGTTCCCCACCCTTTTTTTGCAGCGTTGCAATTCATTTAATGCAATTCATCTAAAATTACACTTATCAGAGGGGTAAACAAAAATATACGATACGGTTTTATTAGACCTAACAAAATGGATCAACGGGTCGAGTTTGGATCGAGCCACTTTCGGATTATTAAAATCGGTTACCTGCGGGTCGGGCCGAGTCATTTCGGGTTCGCTCATTTTCAGGTTTTCTATTTTCAACTATTTTAGATATTGACTCGTTTTCTGTAATAATACCCGGGTCAGTTTCGGGTCAAGCAGGGTCAATTCAGGTTACCGATCAAATTTCGGTCTTCTGTTCGAGTGTCGGGTCGGGTTCGAGTTGACTTATTTGGGTCGGATCAGTTTTGCCAGGTTTAGGTTTTATGATATGTATAAGATATGATATACGTTTCCAATTATATGAATTTTCGGATTTACGATACGGTTTTCCTTAAAATCGTAGAGGATACGTATCGGTAAAAATTGAAACCAAATATACACTTTCCAATACGTTTTTTTTTTTAAAAAAATACAAAAATATAACTCTAATCAAAATATATATATATATATATATATATATATATATATATATATATATATATATATATATATATATATATATATATATATATATATATAGAGGTGGGATCAGGTGAGTCCACTTATATATTTTGAGTTCGTGAGTCCTCATCTTAGCCTTTGATTTAATTACAGATTAATGGTCAAGATTCGTTTTGTCAATTAAGGAAATAACTAACAAAATCTTTGTAAATATTTCATTTTTTCTCTCTCCTCTCTAATTATATACTCAAATCTTCTCTCCTATTAATTCTTTTTTTCACTGATCTTCTTTCTCTCACCCAACACATTTATTCAAAATTATTTTTTTTCAATTCACAAATCCTCCCGCATAACTTACTCTCCGTTTTGACGCTGTTTATTTTAACTTATAGATTGTGTTACTTTGACTAATACAATGTGTTACTGTAATTCATGAACTGTGTTACTCTAACTCGTAAAATCTGTTTCGTTGCATAATAGTCTCTTGCATACACATGAGTCGTTCCAATTAACCAAAAGAATAATGTTTGTTTTTATTAAGGATATTCCAAAACAAAAATTGATACAAGAGTTCCAACTGAATCAACTTCATTACAATTCCAATGTTTCACATCTATTACTCATAATTTGTGTTATTGTAACGCATTAAGTATGTTACTCTAACGAATAATGTATGTTACTCTAACAATATACTGTCCTACTTAGAATTCTGTTTCTTCATCCTCCTTGTCCTCTTCTTTATCATCATCGTCAGAAGTTTTGATTTAATCTAACCACCGCGCCATCTTTTTGTTGTGGACCTCCTCACATCAAATCCACAAGCCAATGCGTAGATTTTATAGAAGTTTACTGACTCATCAACGTCCTTGAAGATTTGCCCTATGTATGGAGGAAACTCTCACTCGCATCCCTACACCAGGTATAAAGTAACAGAGGTCAGACATTAAAGTAACAGATAGTGTGAATTAAAGTAACAGATAATGTTCATTAAAATAACACCAGGTACAAGTTAGTGCAAAAAATTCATATAATGATAAAAAATGAGAGTACGCAGTATCTATCTTTGAATGAGAGCGATACTCTTTGATATTGTTTCCTATTTTGAAGTCAATCATGTCCCATAATTATCGGAAACAATATCTTTCTTTTTTATTTTATTTTTTTTATATGGCGGTATTCTAAATCTTTTTTGTCACTTTAATGCATTACAGTAACAGATGAAAAGAACTAAAGTAACAGATGAAGTGCGTTAAAGTAACATTAGATTCAATTAACATTATGTCCATTAAAATAACACGGGTTAGCCATTAAAATAACAGATTGTGTATATTAAAGTAACACAGTATTTGCATTACAATAACTCCATATATTTGTTCGTGCGTAAAATTCATATAATGATTAGACCTTCAATAATATGCAGTTTCCATACTGTAAACTTTAAAATCTAATAATATGGAGCATCCTAATGACGCCTTTTCAGTATAAATTAGAAACCAAATACTCACCGTTTGTGTATTCGACGATTTGCATATCCGCCATCATATGATGAACGTAGTAATGTGAATGAATGAATAAAGTGATTTACTGTTTCCTAAAATTATGAGAGTTATTTTAGGAAACAGTATCTCTCCTTTTTTTTCTTTTTTCTTTTTTTTAATGCAAATCTTAGGGCAGTTACTCTTTTTATTTGTTTCCTATTTTGTTGGCAATCACGTCCCACCATTATAGGAAACAATATCTTTTTTTATTATTACTTAAATATGGCGGTTTCATATATTCACATGACTCACTACTGCGTTACAATAACAGACGTTAAGAACTAAAGTAACAACTTCGATGAATTAAAGTAACAGACCATAAAAGTAATAGAAGTTTGTCATTAAAATAACAGACACTCTACACTAAAGTAACACAGTATGTGAACTAAAATAACTCAATATCTTTATAATTTAATATGCAGTTCAACGTAGAAAAGTAGAAACTAATAATTTAGTATCATCTTAACGACTCAATGTCCTTTCAAGTATAAACTACAATATATATACTCACCGTTTGTTTTTTCCACGATTTGCATATCAGCCATTGAATGAAAAGTAGAAACCGGATTGATCGAATGTATTATGCAGCAGCACGATGAAGACGATTATTGACTGAATGTGTTCTTGATTGTGTGGTTTTGAAATAAATGGCAGCGGCGCGATGAAGACGATGACTGACTGAATGTGATTTTGAAGAATGAATGATTGAATGAGCGAGAGAACGATGAAGAAGAAAGTGATGGAAACAGAATTGATGAATGAGAGAATGAATGATTGAATGAACGAGAATGTTAGGTTAATGAAATATTCACCTTCCTATTTTGTTGGATGCAGTATCTTCTTATTTTTTTTTTTTTTTATTAAAATAGTGATTTATCTCGTCCTTTGATCCATCTCTCATCCAACGGATGAGATGGGGACTTAGGGACTCAATACTTATGAGGGACTCATAAGAACCTATCTCTATATATATATATACATATAGAGGTAAGTGAGTCCACTTATCATAATTGAGTCCGTGAGTCAAACAAGTGCAGAACCTCTATATTAAAGGAGATTTACGCATAACCTTTCTTTTTGCCGTAATACCCACATTAAAGGAGATTTACGCAGAACCTCTCTTTCTCTTTCGAGTGGGACTCGTGTTAGGCAAACAAGTGGCCATAGTTCCATCTCTATGGAAAATTGAGTTGAAATAAAGTGCAGTTGCATAATATAGGGTTTTTAGTCCAATGTGTTCCTTCATCTTTATTACTGTATGTGTTTGATTGATTGACTAATGACTACGCTTAATATGTGATTCACTCAACTTCAGTTTTGTCTATCTCAACCCTTAAATTAGCGATAGATTAATGGTTAAGATTGTTTTGTCAATTAAGGAAATAATTAACTAAATCTTGGTAAATATTTTATTTTTTTCTCCCTCCTCCTTAATTATCTTAATGCAAATCTTGTCTCTCCCATCAAATTTTTAACTGCATCTTTCTATCACACAACAAGTGCGTCGTTTCATCTTCATTTTCACAAAAAGCAATCATCATTTCGCTACTGCCATGTTACTCTAACTCATAAAATGTGTTACTCTAATTCATGAAATGTGTTACTTTAACTCGTAAAATCTGTTACGTTACATAATAGTGTCTTACAAAAACAGTACGTTGCAAAATGTATGTTTCTATTAAGATACTCCAAAACCAAAAATTATAAAACTCCATTATAATTCCAATTTTTCACACTTGTTACTCTAAGAACTTGATATTGGTAATCAAATTATACTCATAAATTGTGTTACTGTAACTCATTATGTATGTTACTCTAACGAATGATGTGTGTTATTCTAACGCATAATGTGTGTTATTCTAACTCATTTTACATCATTGAATTGGTACAGGAGTTCCAACTGAATCAACTTCATTACAATTCCAATGTTTCACACCTGTTACTGTGGACATGACATAGGTCCACCCCGACGCGGCCACGCGCGGGTTTTGAGGAGGCGAATGAATCTCCATGAGATGGTCAAATGGAAATTTAAATCGAAGTCGGAGTCGCCACCGAATTTTATGGTTATTCGGAACCGTTCGAGCCCACTCTATGTCGTAGTGGGCCGTGTACAAAATATGGCCCATTTCCGATGTCAGAGTTTATTGGGCTCGTCCCTTTTGCATATCGATATAGATGCCGACTTGAGCGGTTAATCGTATATTGAATGACTCTTGTTGCCAATGGTTTCGGACATCCGGAAACCACGGTTCTGAGTAAGGGGTGAGGGTACGTGTTGGGAAGTTCACTAAGAACACCCAACCCCGCCCGCACATTAGCGGCCTCTACTAGGATATCGAATGACGTTTTAATGCGCACGTTAGTAATACGATGAATGATATGCCAACATTGTTTTCCTAAACATGTGAGGAATTGAATGGGTTGCTAAGTGGTTTAATGCATGCAAAATTAATTGATGTCAAAGTCAAATTTAACATGTGAGATTCGTTTTAGTATAATAAAACAAATGAAATAAAAAGGATGAATTTGCTACAAAACAAACAAACGAGTTAGTATCGATAATATAGCAAATAAAATAGACGAGATCGAGAAAATATATATTAATCGAAATCTGAAAAATATTGTTGAAAAGAACGTCGTTTTGTATAAAAAACGAAGTTCGAAAAAATAATAAAAAAGACGGAAAAGGCCGCGGCAGAACAGCCGGCCGCGCGACTCGCCTGGGACGCCGGCGGGTCGCGTGGTGGTCTGTTTTGGTGCCGGTTTTCGAAAACTCGATGTTCGTATTAAATCGCGTATGAATATTGCGTGATTCATGCTCGACTTAATATTTTCGATATTCGTTGATTCGATAATTGACTACGAAATCAATATCAAATACTTGGAATAGTTTTTAGAAAAGATGTAATTTTAGAAATCGATTGAAGAATAAATAATAAAACGAACGAAAACGTAAAAAAAAAGGAACTCGGATTTCAGGCCTGCGCGCGAGTCGCCTGGGCACGGCGCGACTCGCGTGCGGGTCTGTCCATTTTTATTTTTGTTCGAAAATTGTTATTTTGATGGATCGCGTACAAATTATGAATTAACTTGTATTCGATCCATGTTTTCGATATTCGTCATATCCGATATTCGGAATGAATAAAAAAAGTTTTGTAAAATAGTTTGTTTTGAACGAGGAAAGAAAAGAGTTTTTAACGAATAAAAGATGTAACGATTTTTAGTATCGTCGAAATCTTAATATAATTCTTTTCGATACGATATTCGATTATAGAAAAATCGATATCGTATGTTTAAGAATATTGTTATGAAAATAGTTTTTCGTTATTAGGAAAAAAAATAGAAAAAACGACTCTAGACCCATAAAAAAACGGACGAAGAGAAGAGAAGAGAAGAAAGGAGAAATCAGGTTTGGTACACCCTCAACCTACATTCTTTTGTTGACTCGGATCGGAGCTCGTCGGAATGTGGCTAGGCACGGGAGCGTCGAGTGATGTTTGGTTCGGTTTTGGGTGGCTCGGTTTGACGGGTGAAGGTGTCGGGTATTGGGGCCGGTTTCCTTCGGGTTTTGGATGTATTATCGGTTTCTCGATGCTAAGGAATTATGTGTGTCGGGATGATAGAAAGTTGATATGTATTATTGTTGATAAAATCGTGTTTTTTGTGTTGGATGCAAGGGGCTATTTATAGGAAATTCCCGACCTTGACTTAGGAGAGTTTGACTACCGCTTAGGATAGGAAACGTAGGAATTTGAGGGAAATAAGAATTCCGCTTTCTTGTGAAGGAAGAAAGGCATCTCGGCTGTTTTGCTATTGTTTTGGCCGAGTGTTTTACACTCGGTCAGGTGTTCGAATCGGTTTTTGAATAGGATTCCTGTTTGAGCTAGAATTACCGCTTGAGTAAGAAGCTGAGAAGAACGAGAATTCCGTTTTCTTGTGAGAGAAGAAAAGAGGAAAACCGGCTGGTTTGTACTACTTGGCCGAGTGGTTTACACTTGGTTGGGTGCTTGAATCGGTTCTCGGATAGGATTCCTACTCGAGATCGAATTCTACCTTAAACGGAATTGTTTATTATTTTTGCATGGCTGATTTTTGTAGGATTGGGGTCCGAATAGGACGTGTGAGACCTCACGGTCAGCCTACAAGTTTCGAGAAATATTTTTGACCGGGTTTTGACTCGGTCGCTAAAAGACGGTTTTACCCCTGGTGTCGGATTCGACCCAAATTAGTGCTATTTGACTCGAAACGACCCACTGGGCCTGAATTTGAGGTTGGTTTTGTGAAATTTGTACTCCTTAAAATGCCTAGGTCAAATGTCCATCGTTACGAGCCCATTTCCGAGTACGTTAAGGCACGTTCGCGTCCGATCATCATTGGGTGTTTGTCGGAAACTACTATAGACACCTGGCGGTCAAAATGTGGGTGTCTACAGAGCCCCCACTCTGACTGAGGCTTGGACAGGGCGAAAGTCAGAGTAGCTACCAGGTCAATCAAGGATTAAAACCCGGTAGCTTCCGGTCGGGTCGTTTAAGGTCCATTAGACCTGCATGAAGGGCCCGCCGGCCACAGACTAGAAATGTACCTGAACTGATGATGATAACTCCGTGGGGAATTGGACTTGTCGTATAAGACTTAAGTGCGCCTATATATGGCTCATCCTGTTAAATGCCGCTGGAGAGTTATGTAAATTGCGCAATCGTGATTTGTACCTGTATTGTAACACCCCTGATTTTATGAAATAAATTAAATTAAAATTTTGTTCGTATTTTTATTTTTACGATTTAACTCGTAATTCTTAAAATTATTATAAAATGAATTTATCGTTTAACCGTTTCAAACTCCTAAAATTCTATTTGTCTCGAAAACTCTTCTTATATATTCAAAACATATTTTTGTTTCTGTTTCGATTCATTTTATACATTTAATTTAATCAAAAGTCTATTTCGACGATTTGAATTCAAAATTCTTTTTATTCATAATTTTAAGCTCGAAACTAATTTATTTTAAGTTTCGTCAAAATATTTATTTTCTTTCCTCGAGAAATCAATTTAATTCACTTTATCGAAAATTTATTATTTATCGAGAAATACAATTTCATCGTCTAATTATTTATTTCACTAATCTTCGTTTTCGTCTCGAATAATTTATTTATTCATTTTATTCGACGGCCCGATTATTTATTAATTTTATTGATTCATTTTATTTCGACTCGTGTGTCAGTCAACTTGTCGATTCGGAATTTGTTTAAACCGTCTCCTACCCGATTCATCTAATCAATACGTATTTTTCTAACCGCTTTTATTTGAACCGATTCAGCCCCTTTATCCCACTTGTATTTTCTGACACATATACATCCCTATCCTTTCCCATTCCACCGTTTCACCTCTTCATTTTTTTTTCATCTTTTTTTCAACCGTCATCCCCTCATCTTATGCGGTTTCTGGTTTCCCTCTCCTTCCCTTCTACTCGTTCTTCTTCGTCCATCGGTTTTCGTCACCCTGTCTCGCAGCTTCCCCTTCGTTGCCCGGTTTTTCCTCTATTTTCTGTCGTTATGCGGTGCGCCTTTGCTGCTGCGGTTGTACGTCGTTGATGCTGCTGTTCTACGCTGCCGTTACGGTACTGGTTCTGTTGTTTTTCTTTTCTTCTCCCTCCGTTTTCTTGTGCTTATTTTCGTCCTTGACATCACTATTGCTGTCGTTTTTCTGCTGTTGCGTTTTGGGATGTTGCCGCTGTTCTGTTTCTCTTCCTTCTCTGCCTCTTTTCGTCTTCTGCTACTGCTGATCTCGTTGGACTGCTGCTCTCTTCCTTTGTTTCGTATTGATGGGCTGTTTGCTCTGTCCTGTTTCTGCTGTCGTTTTCGTCCCCTTCTCGATTTTGCTGCTACTGCTGTTTTTATTGTCGTTGCCGTGCTGTTGTATCTTGTTCGCTTTTCCTCAGTTTTTTCGAGTCATGATGTGCGTGATCACTGCTGATGTTTGACGTTGTTATACACTTTTACTCCTGTCCTGCTCGTATTTGTTTCCCGTTCCATGATCGTTTCCTCGTGGCTGCTGCGTTGTGCGATGTTTCTCTTCATCTCTTCTGTTCGATTGTCACTACAGGCTGTTATTACGTGCTACTGTTTCTTTTCTTCCTCTCTTATCCTTTGTACGCTGCTACTACTATCATTGTCGATTCGGTTCCTCTGTTTCGGTTCTTCTTCGATCGCCGTGGCTGTTAGAGCTTGCTGCTGCTGCTGCTATGCATTATTATTGTTGCCTTTCGGCGTGTTTGTCGACCGGGTTGTCTAGTTCGTTGTTTCTGGTTGCCCGGTTATTGTTTCCGTTCATGTTATCGTCATGATGTTACTCAATCCTTTGTCTCGGTTCAGAACCTTATCCTTCCTAATCTAAATCTCGATTCCTTTTCCCTCCCCTTCGTTTTGCTTTGTCATTTTCCTTATTTCCTCCGTTTCTTTCCAATCTTCCGATGTCTTTGTTTCTGTTTCTTTATGTCTCGAATTTCTTAGTGGAGCGTACTTGGAAGGCTAGCGATTCACGACACGAAAGTTAAGGCGTGCTATTGAAGATTTGGAGTTCGGACTATGCTAGTAGGCAAGTATGAGATCGATTCGAATTTTTGACTCAAGGTAACTTTAGGACGTTACTCGATTTTATATCGTATGTTTGAGTAGTAGTATGTAGTAAATATATTTAACTTCGGTTTTCTAATTTTAGCTATTTATTATTTGCTAAAAATATTTTTTTTTAAATTGTGTGCCTTATAAATGTTTTACGACTTTCGATATCATTTTATAAATCGTTAGTAATTTAATTATTTACGGTCGTTATAATATTTTGTTGGTTATCGTGACACTAGTAACTAAATAATAACGATTTCATATTTTCTTCATATTTTGTTGATTTATAATTTTAACTCAAAATCGTATTTTTATATTTTAACCGAAATTTGTATACTTGTTCAATAAATTTATTTCGTTTTACGACTTATATTAATAAATGAGAAAGTAGTCGATTTTGTTTTAAATACATTTTAGTCGAGACTATTTTCCCTAATAATTTTTCATTTGTCTACGATTGATTATTTTTAGTAAAATCAGTATTATTTATTGGTAAAATCTATTTCCTAGAACCAATTTGAAAGCTTTATAAAATCTCGTTTAATTTATAAAACTCGTCGACTCAATTAATTTTGATATTGTTTTTCTTAAAACATCTTTTTCAAGCATTTATAGTTTAACTCGATTTTCTAATTATTTATAAAAATACTAAATATTGACTTATTATACTTTATTTATATTTTGGGTAACAAATTTAGAAATATATTAAAGTTACGATAACGACGATAATGATGAAACGCTAACTTCGTTAGAAATGATGTTTCTATACATTTCACTAATTTTAATAACTTACGTATTTTCAATAAGACTATTTCTATTTTTAGTAAGTTACTATTTTTAGAAAGTTTCCCTTTTAATATAAAATGGTTATTCCTTTTATCCATATCATTTATATTGATTATATTTACTTTTGAATATCGATAATGACTGTTTTGGAGTTATGGAATGAGGACAAGTGTATGGGTAGAGTAATACAGTCTAGGGTATACGTTTTGCCATCAACTATAAAGCTGGTGTGTCTATGTTGAGACGCATTGGTCGTTGAACTGAGCATGGTTTGTGTTCAGGAGTGTGTATATTTTGACCTTAAACTTAGATATCGCATCGTGTAAGTCGCCGTCGGGTTGAACTGGATTACGGTTGGTGTTCAGGAGGGGTGTACATTACTTAAGCCAGGACCTCGCTGGACGCAGTCCTGTTATAGTTGAGTTGCCTAGTTAGAGACCGAAGTCTAATTTGTTTTGACTAAGTTTGAAACACCCCACATTGATTGAAGATGTCCTATTTATGAGCTTTGCTTAAAGGGATTTGAAGTACTACTCATATCAACAAAGTGCACTTTCTTTTCTGGTCATCCATGCAAAAGAACTCCGCAGTTAAGCGTGCTTGGCTGGGAGCAATCTTAGGATGGGTGACCTCCTGGGAAGGTTTCCGGGATGCGCATGAGTGAGGACAAAATGTGCTGGAAAGGACTCGTGTTGGTCTGTGGGACCAGTACAAAGCCTGGCGGGCTACCGCAGTTAACATTTCCGGTCCTAGGATTGGGTCGGGGTGTTACAAATGGTATCAGAGCAACCCTGCGACCGTGCATTTGGCACCTAGCGGGGGTGGATTCTGGGTCAGCGGTTATGCTGCCAGGCGCAACGAGGACGTTGCGTTCTTCAAGTGGGAGTGATTGAAACACCCCACATTGATTGAAGATGTCCTATTTATGAGCTTTGCTTAAAGGGATTTGAAGTACTACTCATATCAACAAAGTGCACTTTCTTTTCTGGTCATCCATGCAAAAGAACTCCGCAGTTAAGCGTGCTTGGCTGGGAGCAATCTTAGGATGGGTGACCTCCTGGGAAGGTTTCCGGGATGCGCATGAGTGAGGACAAAATGTGCTGGAAAGGACTCGTGTTGGTCTGTGGGACCAGTACAAAGCCTGGCGGGCTACCGCAGTTAACATTTCCGGTCCTAGGATTGGGTCGGGGTGTTACAAAGTTCTCGAAGCTAGTTTGAGTATTATCCTAGTGAAAGTCTATTCCGTTGCACTGATTGATTTCCATAACGCCATTTTTGAATATTATTATTATCGATTGATATTGACTTACAGGTTTGCAAATGCTTTAAGTTTCACTGAAAACTTATTTTATTATATCGTTTTAATGTTTTCTCATTTTAATTATTTTGATATAGTAGTACTATTATTTTTCCATATGATATAATATGGCTGGGAGAACGTCCGAGTTACTCCCCACTGACGTGGCTGTTATGTTTATAACATGACAGGTATTTGCTGCTGGGTTTTGGGTGTGAGCTAGCGAGTAGCGTGGATCCTACTCTTTCTTCATTATGTAATTTATGGTTTTGTATTAACCTGTTTGGAGATTTTCTTTTTAGCCCTTTTGTAAAAAGTGGCCTTTGTATTGACTGACCGTTCTTTTGTAACATATAGAACATCGGTGTGTTTTAATCCCAATTCTACAGTGTTTCCGCCACTGTATTGCGTTAGATTTTCTAGGGGATTACAGTTGGTATCAGAGCATTGTTGCTCCCGACGCTTACACCTGATTTTTGGAAAAATACCAGTAAACGATTTGAACATTAAAGAAATATTAGTGAGAGATGGGTAGAAACAAAGTAAGGACTTAACTGTTAGGTTTATATGTTCTTGTAACTCAATGACTAGCATTGAATATTTGTTTCTTTTATCGAGAAGAAGATGAATGTAGAAGATGATGATAGGACGCTGCCCCAGATCGGGACAAGACCTGCTTAAAACTCTCAACGCCTGTTGATTCGTGTGGACAACTTTGTGCTACAAGGAAGATACAATGGCGACCCTTCAGCCCAGATTTGGTTTGCTCAAGCTACATGTTAGATGATCAAGAGTGGATTCAAGCTCCATGATGCTGTAGTAGATCCAGATTGAGTGACCCAAGACTTGCGTTCTCGTTTCTCTGCAAGAAGATGAAGTAATCCTTTTAGTTCCCTCGTGAACCTTAGAGGTCCGAACTTTCCTTTCTTGTTTTAGGTCTTTATTATCTTGAATTATAGATTCTTTTCTCCCTGCTTCTGCTTCTTCTAATTCTTCTATTTTATGTTCTCATCTTCATCCTCTTGGTGAATCCTTGTTCTATTCTTCTAATCTACCATCTTTCTCTTGAGGTTCTTTGGTTAGACCGGATTCTATCTTAGTGAACCCCGAGTTATAGATGTTTGAGGTTTCGTAAATCCTTTTTGCCTTATTTGAGGATTGTGATTCAACCCTATTTACTAAGAAAGTAATAAATTTTGAGGATTGAGTTGAATGGTAGTTGTTGACTGATGGAATTAGGATAATGCCTTAAATATCGATAAGCTTTGGGTTATAGGTTACATGATTATATAGGGAGTACTTAAAGTTGAATGATCTTTTGAGGTAGTTAGAGTATATCATATTTGATGGACACCTAATACCTAGCCTAGAACCGAACTAAGTGTAACTGATAATACCACTTTGGGATTCTTACCTAATGCTTATTTGATGGAAGCATCGTGAATATTTGGAATCATAGAGTATTCTTTAAAGTGTTAGCCTGAGTGTTGTAGTACTATCAAAGGTTTTCAGTACTGTCATTAGAGATTTTGGGTGGACATAGATCTCCCGTGTTTCTTAAGGAATTAGATCGTTGATCGTTGTTTAAAGGTTGTAACCTATGAAGTTTGGAGTTGAGTGATCTAACTTGGATGAATTATTCTTGACTTTGAAGAACAAAAATGTCTTGCATAATCATAATTTGGGCTTATTGTGTTGTTTTGAGGAATACCTTGATGCCAATAATCTTAATGGATTTATAGTTCAGAACCCTTAGACCAACGATTTTGTGGCTTCATTGAGTTAATAAATATTTTGGTGGTTTCGCTGGTACAATATGAAATTTGACGGATTTCTCATAAACCTTAGTTGAATGATGTGTTTGAAGATGTGAGTGTTTGCGCCATTACCTATAGGTTTGAGCGTGTTTGAGGATTTGTTATACTTTTCCAACTTTTGTGCTTGCGGTGTTATAAATATGTTGGTGATCATTTTTTTTAAGGACTTTATGCCCGAACATAGTTAAATTGGTGGATCTTGTTTAGTGTTCCTTACTCGAGAATTTTGGGAGTATACTTCGAGTTCAAACTTTATGAGCTTTGGATTTAGGAATCTTATCGAATGCGAGTTTGGGTTTGTCTGATGACCGTTGGAATTTCTAATGGATGAGATTAGATTGTAAAACAAATGTGGATTAGCATCGTGTCCATTGAATGATTGGATAATCACGTAAGACATTTTTGGAGGTTGTGACTGAGTAGTACCATCTAGTGCCTAATATTGGACTTAACGTTATTTGATGGAAATTAGGAACTCGTGTTGTGGGAGTCGTACCGGGAATCTCAAGATGGTTAATTTATTCCTTAATCCTTGAGAGCTCTATTGGACTCTCAATTTCGTCATTCCCTTTGCTTTTCTTAGATACTGTCACTTCTCCTTTGGCCAATCCCTTTGACTTCTTTATCGGGTTTGAAAATTTTTGTTCCAATTTGTCTTTGACTCTGACTCTATTTATCCATTCGCCATTTTCCCGAACTTATGTTATGAAAAGTTTATCTAATTTACAAATTTTGATTTTCATGAAATTTTGACTTTTCGAGGCATAATTTTAAATTTTAGAGCTCCTCGTTTTGTAAACAAAAACAAAAAAAAAAAAAACTTTGAACAACTTAAACTTTTCGGCTATTGTGAAATTTTGACATTCTGAGTTTTAAATTTCAAAACTTTGTGCTTTGTTTTTGTTTTATTTTTGTTGAAAACATATATACAGTCCGGGTTCAATGCCTTAAGATTCTATTTTATAGAGTTTCTAGATTGTTTCAAATTTCAACTTTCAAGCTTGTTTAATTTTACGAAAATTTTCGTAATGGCTAATATCTTGATTTCTATAAGATTTTTAGGTAAAACGGTTTAAAATTTTCGAAAAACATCGTATATCTAAGTTTTTGTTTTATTTTCGATAGACATTAAATCTGTTTTTGAAAATGTTTGACGACTGGTTCGATTTTTATTTGTTGACTACAAATTTGAATTCTCAAATTTTTGTTTGGTTTTAAAACAAAATATTGTCAAATTTCCTAATCAAAACGTTTTACTGTTGTTTGAAAATATTTGGGCACTCTTCCCCTCAAATTCGTTCACAAACATTATTTATCGTCATTATTCTATCAAATAAATTTTTAAGTTACGATTTTATTAATTTAAATGATTTTAAACTTTGGAAACTGAGCCCAACTCATCTCCAAATAAATTTTTGTCTTCGATTTCGATTCTCTATCATGTTTAAAGCTGTAAAAAGATTTTAACCGAGATTGTGATGCGAGATAAGCATTCTCATTTTGTTCAAGTGATATAACCTTGTTTTCCATTCTATTATTGTGTTTTTGTTAGTTTCGAGGACGAAACTTCTTTTAGTGGGGAAGATTGTAACACCCCTGATTTTATGAAATAAATTAAATTAAAATTTTGTTCGTATTTTTATTTTTACGATTTAACTCGTAATTCTTAAAATTATTATAAAATGAATTTATCGTTTAACCGTTTCAAACTCCTAAAATTCTATTTGTCTCGAAAACTCTTCTTATATATTTAAAACATATTTTTGTTTCTGTTTCGATTCATTTTATACATTTAATTTAATCAAAAGTCTATTTCGACGATTTGAATTCAAAATTCTTTTTATTCATAATTTTAAGCTCGAAACTAATTTATTTTAAGTTTCGTCAAAATATTTATTTTCTTTCCTCGAGAAATCAATTTAATTCACTTTATCGAAAATTTATTATTTATCGAGAAATACAATTTCATCGTCTAATTATTTATTTCACTAATCTTCGTTTTCGTCTCGAATAATTTATTTATTCATTTTATTCGACGGCCCGATTATTTATTAATTTTATTGACTCATTTTATTTCGACTCGTGTGTCAGTCAACTTGTCGATTCGGAATTTGTTTAAACCGTCTCCTACCCGATTCATCTAATCAATACGTATTTTTCTAACCGCTTTTATTTGAACCGATTCAGCCCCTTTATCCCACTTGTATTTTCTGACACATATACATCCCTATCCTTTCCCATTCCACCGTTTCACCTCTTCATTTTTTTTCATCTTTTTTTCAACCGTCATCCCCTCATCTTCTGCGGTTTCTGGTTTCCCTCTCCTTCCCTTCTACTCGTTCTTCTTCGTCCATCGGTTTTCGTCACCCTGTCTCGCAGCTTCCCCTTCGTTGCCCTGTTTTTCCTCTATTTTCTGTCGTTATGCGGTGCGCCTTTGCTGCTGCGGTTGTACGTCGTTGATGCTGCTGTTCTACGCTGCCGTTACGGTACTGGTTCTGTTGTTTTTCTTTTCTTCTCCCTCCGTTTTCTTGTGCTTATTTTCGTCCTTGACATCACTATTGCTGTCGTTTTTCTGCTGTTGCGTTTTGGGATGTTGCCGCTGTTCTGTTTCTCTTCCTTCTCTGCCTCTTTTCGTCTTTTGCTACTGCTGATCTCGTTGGACTGCTGCTCTCTTCCTTTGTTTCGTATTGATGGGCTGTTTGCTCTGTCCTGTTTCTGCTGTCGTTTTCGTCCCCTTCTCGATTTTGCTGCTACTGCTGTTTTTATTGCCGTTGCCGTGCTGTTGTATCTTGTTCGCTTTTCCTCAGTTTTTTCGAGTCATGATGTGCGTGATCACTGCTGATGTTTGACGTTGTTATACACTTTTACTCCTGTCCTGCTCGTATTTGTTTCCCGTTCCATGATCGTTTCCTCGTGGCTGCTGCGTTGTGCGATGTTTCTCTTCATCTCTTCTGTTCGATTGTCACTACAGGCTGTTATTACGTGCTACTGTTTCTTTTCTTTCTCTCTTATCCTTTGTACGCTGCTACTACTATCATTGTCGATTCGGTTCCTCTGTTTCTGTTCTTCTTCGGTCGCCGCGGCTGTTAGAGCTTGCTGCTGCTGCTGCTATGCATTATTATTGTTGCCTTTCGGCGTGTTTGTCGACCGGGTTGTCTAGTTCGTTGTTTCTGGTTGCCCGGTTATTGTTTCCGTTCATGTTATCGTCATGATGTTACTCAATCCTTTGTCTCGGTTCAGAACCTTATCCTTCCTAATCTCAATCTCGATTCCTTTTCCCTCCCCTTCGTTTTGCTTTGTCATTTTCCTTATTTCCTCCGTTTCTTTCCAATCTTCCGATGTCTTTGTTTCTGTTTCTTTATGTCTCGAATTTCTTAGTGGAGCGTACTTGGAAGGCTAGCGATTCACGACACGAAAGTTAAGGCGTGCTATTGAAGATTTGGAGTTCGGACTATGCTAGTAGGCAAGTATGAGATCGATTCGAATTTTTGACTCAAGGTAACTTTAGGACGTTACTCGATTTTATATCGTATGTTTGAGTAGTAGTATGTAGTAAATATATTTAACTTCGGTTTTCTAATTTTAGCTATTTATTATTTGCTAAAAATATTTTTTTTTTAAATTGTGTGCCTTATAAATGTTTTACGACTTTCGATATCATTTTATAAATCGTTAGTAATTTAATTATTTACGGTCGTTATAATATTTTGTTGGTTATCGTGACACTAGTAACTAAATAATAACGATTTCATATTTTCTTCATATTTTGTTGATTTATAATTTTAACTCAAAATCGTATTTTTATATTTTAACCGAAATTTGTATACTTGTTCAATAAATTTATTTCGTTTTACGACTTATATTAATAAATGAGAAAGTAGTCGATTTTGTTTTAAATACATTTTAGTCGAGACTATTTTCCCTAATAATTTTTCATTTGTCTACGATTGATTATTTTTAGTAAAATCAGTATTATTTATTGGTAAAATCTATTTCCTAGAACCAATTTGAAAGCTTTATAAAATCTCGTTTAATTTATAAAACTCGTCGACTCAATTAATTTTGATATTGTTTTTCTTAAAACATCTTTTTCAAGCATTTATAGTTTAACTCGATTTTCTAATTATTTATAAAAATACTAAATATTGACTTATTATACTTTATTTATATTTTGGGTAACAAATTTAGAAATATATTAAAGTTACGATAACGACGATAATGATGAAACGCTAACTTCGTTAGAAATGATGTTTCTATACATTTCACTAATTTTAATAACTTACGTATTTTCAATAAGACTATTTCTATTTTTAGTAAGTTACTATTTTTAGAAAGTTTCCCTTTTAATATAAAATGGTTATTCCTTTTATCCATATCATTTATATTGATTATATTTACTTTTGAATATCGATAATGACTGTTTTGGAGTTATGGAATGAGGACAAGTGTATGGGTAGAGTAATACAGTCTAGGGTATACGTTTTGCCATCAACTATAAAGCTGGTGTGTCTATGTTGAGACGCATTGGTCGTTGAACTGAGCATGGTTTGTGTTCAGGAGTGTGTATATTTTGACCTTAAACTTAGATATCGCATCGTGTAAGTCGCCGTCAGGTTGAACTGGATTACGGTTGGTGTCCAGGAGGGGTGTACATTACTTAAGCCAGGACCTCGCTGCACGCAGTCCTGTTATAGTTGAGTTGCCTAGTTAGAGACCGAAGTCTAATTTGTTTTGACTAAGTTCTCGAAGCTAGTTTGAGTATTATCCTAGTGAAAGTCTATTCCGTTGCACTGATTGATTTCCATAACGCCATTTTTGAATATTATTATTATCGATTGATATTGACTTACAGGTTTGCAAATGCTTTAAGTTTCACTGAAAACTTATTTTTATTATATCGTTTTAATGTTTTCTCATTTTAATTATTTTGATATAGTAGTACTATTATTTTTCCATATGATATAATATGGCTGGGAGAACGTCCGAGTTACTCCCCACTGACGTGGCTGTTATGTTTATAACATGACAGGTATTTGCTGCTGGGTTTTGGGTGTGAGCTAGCGAGTAGCGTGGATCCTACTCTTTCTTCATTATGTAATTTATGGTTTTGTATTAACCTGTTTGGAGATTTTCTTTTTAGCCCTTTTGTAAAAAGTGGCCTTTGTATAAGTTACATAAAATTTTGCATGCAACACGTAGGCGAAACAAATATGACTCGCGCTAGGGAAAATGATTTTTGCTGTATTTTGAAATCGAAGTCCCGAAAGCAACTCACGTGCTAGGAGATGGGTTTCCAAAATTGAAAGGGTTGAAAAGAAATTTGCAGTTTAGATAGATTGAAATTTGACCTTGTCGAAAAGATTTTTTCAAATGGCAAAGTTTTTGCAAATTTTAAAATGAGAATTTGAAAAGAGAGGCCTACCGGCAGACTCGACTCTGGACGCGACAGGACGAGTTGACAGACACGACTTAGACTCTCTAAGGGTTGGACCGTGACTTGGTAAGGAGGTGGGCCACCTAAGATGACAAGACTCTTAAGTTGCGCTATTCCGTAGCCTAGGCGAGTGACAACACGGTCGAATCCTCGGAATAGGAAGGATGTGCTATGGGGGGATTGCAATAGTCTGTAATGAGACTGTTTTGGCAGGACTTAGCAGTGGAATGCTGTAGACTAGTGCTCTTTTGAATCCTTTTTTATTTTAGGGTATATTTCCAAAGTGGGTATTGCCTCGAGTCCTGACAGATTCTTTGTCTTCGACTGAGCTGAGTACTAGGACACACTATAGAAAGGAGGCTAGATTTTGAAAGTATTTGGATTATGTGAGTGGATGGAGAACTTCTGCCTAGGAGAAGCCCCCAGAATGACAAAGCTAACTGTCGAGAACATGACAGTGTCGTGACCGGAATGATGGTGCTTTTTGAATGTGTGTCAATGTGGGTGGTTGTGCCTCTGTTGAAAGGCTGCCTACGTATTCACATGTGGTGAAATCAAACCAAGCCGTAGTTCAGTGGATTATGGTGCCTAGTTTATTAGGGCTTTGTGTGTAACTAGCCATAGCAATAGTGTAGGCTAGGTGCATTCCCAGTGATGTCTTGATCAAAGGGCTAGAATGGTTAGGATATTGATCCTGTGACTGTGAGCGTTCTCCGGGATAACCCCAGAGGTGGTGTGAACCATTTGGGCATGTTCTATGCCGACCGCAAGTTGAGTTCCCGTGTTCGGAGTTGGTAACTGGTTTGAATGAGAAGAATTGGGATGGGATTTTAACGAGTTCTGCTCTCGAGGATTTTAACGAGTTCTGTTCTCAGGGATTTTAACGAGTTTTGCTCTTGGGGGGATTTGACGAGTTTTGCTCTCGGGGGATTTGACGAGTTTTGCTCTCGGGGGATTTGACGAGTTTTGCTCTCGGGGGGATTTGACGAGTTTTGCTCTCGGGGGGATTTGACGAGTTTTGCTCTCGGGTCTTTGTATGGTGATTGTGAATTTTGTTATGTAAAGGGGAAGTCGAGTAAAATGGCTCGAACTTTGATCGGGATAAGTTTTGATAATGCGAGATCTGATTTCCATGTCTGGCCCTAATGGTTAGGGGTATCCTATGGAGCTTGAATCCTCAAAATTCCGGGCTGTCTCTGGCCTGGGTCTCGGGAAGGTCTTGAGGGTTGTAATGTGGGAAGGCTAAATGTGGTGTTAGTTGACCAGCTTGATTGTCTCTCCCTTATTGGATGGTATGAGTATTGATAATTTTGAATTGATCGTTTTCACTCTGGTCATGGTTTGTTTGAATATTTTTTGGTTGACCTCTTAGCCCCGGTCTCGGGATTCTTCATTTGGATTGACCGCTTAACCTCGGTCATGGGTGCCTCTTTTTTTTTATAATGGCCTGCTTTTTTTGTTTTGGCCTTTTGTTTTTTTTTCTTTTGGACTTTTGTTTTTTTTTGTCCAGTTTTTTTATCATGGCCAGCTCTTTTATCTTGGCCTTTTGCTGTTTTTTTGGCTGGTCAGACTAACACCTAAGGTAGGGATGGGTTAGTCTTATTGGATGGGCGTTTTATTGTGGGAAATGGGCTTGCCTCCCGTCTTTAACCCAAACTAGGAGATTACCTAGATTTGTCATAGGATTCGATACCGCTCCTGCTAAGGGTAGTTATGTGGCTTTCTATACCAGACATGGAACAGGTAAAGGAAAACACGGGTCTCATTTCCTACAGTCATTATAGATGTGCCTATAATAGTCACGTGCGTGTGCTCACAGTGTATGATGGTGTTCATCATGTTCTCGGAAACACATAAGGAAAGTATATATGAGAAATAGAAAAGCTGATTTTATTGAATTTTGAAAAAGAGGACAGAATACAATTGACTCTGACTATGACTTTTAAGTTGAAATAAATAGTATATCCTAGACTCGGACTCAGACTTGGACTTAAATCAAATCCGGACTCTTGGATGCATAAGAGGTAGATTGGATGCTTTGGTCATCGGGCCCTGTATAGTCCATGAGGGGCTTTGCAAGTGACAATGTTTCCAAAACGGGAGTCTTCCCGGCATCGAGGAAGTCTTGAATGAGGTGTTTCAGTTTCCAGCACCGTTCTGTATCGTGTCCCCTCCCTCTGTGGAATTTGCAGTAATGCTCGTCGTTCCATGCTTTGGAGCGTTTTTCCAAAGGTGGGTCGACTGTTGGGCCTATAGGTAGTATTAGGCCCTTCGAAACCAACCTCTGGAAAGCGACGGTGTAGGACATATCCAAGTGGGTAAATGTCCTTTCCTTTGACTGGTTCTTGATTTTTGGAGAGGTGACTTGAGGGTTACCTCTCTCGGTCTTGCCATCTTGAAGGTATCGGACAGTTTCGTAAGAGTGTTCACCTTTCAAATGGCTCAGTTGGGTGATAGGCTGTCTTACCCGCTCTAGTTGTGTTAGACGGGCTCTGGTTCTTATAAGGTTTTCTTCGATGATGGTTACCCTGGAACTTAGGTTATCTAGGGCAGTATTGATTTTCGAAAAGATATTGTTAATGGAGCAAGATAGCATAAGCATACTCCCTTGGATATCCCCATTCTCGACGGTGCGAGATTTGTTGTGGTTTGGTAGTGTCTCGTTCATTGGGTCCCTGATCGGAAGAAACGACAGGTGTTAGAACTCGCCTAAGCTCGGTTTTGCGCAAATGCAAGAGAGAGAGTCAAACTAGGTACGGCCCGGGGGCGGGAATAACTAAGATTCTATGACCGGGCTACTTAAACGTTAATCCAGACAAAATAACGACTGTGACCTAGACTCGACCACGAGACTCGAGCTGTACAAGGATAAGTCCGAAAATGGGGCGACCGTATTTGACCGTGCCGTGTGCTTGGACCAACCGTGGTGACCTAACCCTAGGTGACCCGAGTATTCGTAGCGTGGGTACGACTCGAAGAAGGCATCATAAGGACGCCGGTGTAGGATGAATGTAGGGTACTCTCTAGGGTAACCGTGGTTGACTGCTCGGGTGGAGGACAGCCCCCTGAGTAAGGCTAGAGACTCAGATGGTGTGACATCTAAGTGACTCGAAAGTGGGATACGTGAGACAACATGTGTAAGACACGACCCTTAGAGCAATCGTGATTGATCGCTCTGCTGAAGGGTAACCCCCCGAGTGGGGAAAAGCCTGAAAAGGAAATGACTCGGAAAGGACACTTAGACGGGTGACTTGTGAAAAGGTGGGCCTTCCTCAGGATCCAACTATGTGGGTTGGGCCCTGTTTGAAGGAAGGTTCACGTGAGACATTCCCAGACTTTAGACTCGATTGTGTAACTGGGCCAACCTTTGTAGGAGTATGTCCTACGTAGGTGGGCCTTGCCTTAGTAAAATAAGGCGGACTGGGATAGGGAGGAAACTCGTGATATAAGATCGACGGAGTTTCGACGCTAAAGACTTTGACGACTTATGACACGACCCGATACTGCTAAATACGGGAAGTCCTAAGAAGAGGAAGGTTTTGAAAAAAAGAATTTTTCTTGGAAAATCCGAGAAGTCACGGTGGATGGCCCAATTTTTCGAAAAAACGGAAAAGTGCATCGGGCCATAATTTTGAAAGTTCGAAAAAAAAAAACGAGTTTTGAAATGGGCAGAATACTGGCTGAAAAATAGGCTACTTTGAGTCAAATCGTAAATCCTAATTTCGGTAGCATTCCGGGGTTTTGAAAAGTTGAATATTTGGAATTTTGAAACTTGAGTATCGAAAAAAAGGAATTTCCGAAAATTTGAAAATTGAAGATGAGATCCCGAAGATTTGAAAATCGAAAACGGCATCTCGAAGATTTGAAAATTGAAAATGGCATCTCGAAGATTTTGAAAATCGAAACTGGTATCTCGAAAATTTTGAAAATCGAAACTGGCATCTCGAACATTTTAAAATTGAAATTGAATTTTGAAAATTCGAAAATCGAATAGTGGATCGGAAATTCGAATTTTGAAATGGATAGCATGTCGGCTAGAAAATAGGCTTGTTTTGAGTCAAATCTTAAGTCTAAATTTCGGCAGCTTTCCGATTTTTTTGAAATTTGAATATTTTTGAAAAGATGCATTTTTGGAATTTCGGAATTGAAGATGAATTTCCGAAAATTTGAAAATTGAAAGCAGGATCCCGACTTTTAAAATCGACAAAAATGTCATCGGGCTTGAATTTTTTTTGAAAAGTCACAAATTTTGAATTTTTGAAAGCCAGAAGAGAAATTCGGTTGATGGCCCGATTTTGTTCGAAAGAAAAAAAAACGGAAATCGAACCGGGCAACGGTTTTGCAAGTTCGAAAATAGTTTCGAGTTTTGAATTGGGCATAGTACCGGCTAGAAAAAGGCTATTTTGAGTAAAATCATAAGTCCTAAGTTCGGTATATGACCCGGGTTTTGAAAATTGGATATTTTGAAACAAAAGGATGCAAATTTTGAAAAATGACGGTTTTGAAAAAAAGATATGGATCAAGTAACACGTAGTCATGGAAACAGTATAACGACGCCATGTATGCTCTTAATCTAAGTCTCGGTCAGTCTGTAAGGGTCTATACCAGTGTACACAGCCTATCAAGAATCGGGGCGGACTCCCTAACTCGAGTTGAGATTAGGACATGCCGTAAAACCCCATATGAATCGGCTAATGGACACCTTTGACATAACCAGTTTGGACTATATCAACGGTATAGTGGGACGTCGGTCGCGATTACCGGCCCGGGAAAATGGAGTTTATGCATGAACCGTAAAACTAAAACGCGCATTGTACTAGTCAAACGATTTCTATTCGAGTCTCACCCTGAGGACACAGAAGGTTATTAACTCATCGGAAAATCTCCAACGGAGTCGCCAAATTGTGGACATGACATAGGTCCACCCCGACGCGGCCACGCGCGGGTTTTGGGGAGGCGAATGAATCTCCATGAGATGGTCAAATGGAAATTTAAATCGAAGTCGGAGTCGCCACCGAATTTTATGGTTATTCGGAACCGTTCGAGCCCACTCTATGTCGTAGTGGGCCGTGTACAAAGTTTATTGGGCTCGTCCCTTTTGCATATCGATATAGATGCCGACTTGAGCGGTTAATCGTATATTGAATGACTCTCGTTGCCAATGGTTTCGGACATCCGGAAACCACGGTTCTGAGTAAGGGGTGAGGGTACGTGTTGGGAAGTTCACTAAGAACACCCAACCCCGCCCGCACATTAGCGGCCTCTACTAGGATATCGAATGACGTTTTAATGCGCACGTTAGTAATACGATGAATGATATGCAAACATTGTTTTCCTAAACATGTGAGGAATTGAATGGGTTGCTAAGTGGTTTAATGCGTGCAAAATTAATTGATGTCAAAGTCAAATTTAACATGTGAGATTCGTTTTAGTATAATAAAACGAATGAAATAAAAAGGATGAATTTGCTACAAAACAAACAAACGAGTTAGTATCGATAATATAGCAAATAAAATAGAAGAGATCGAGAAAATATATATTAATCGAAATCTGAAAAATATTGTTGAAAAGAACGTCGATTTGTATAAAAAACGAAGTTCGAAAAAATAATAAAAAAGACGGAAAAGGCCGCGGCAGAACAGCCGGCCGCGCGACTCGCCTGGGACGCCGGCGGGTCGCGTGGTGGTCTGTTTTGGTGCCGGTTTTCGAAAACTCGTTGTTCGTATTAAATCGCGTATGAATATTGCGTGATTCATGCTCGACTTAATATTTTCGATATTCGTTGTATTCGATAATTGACTACGAAATCAATATCAAATACTTGGAATAGTTTTTAGAAAAGATGTAATTTTAGAAATCGATCGAAGAATAAATAATAAAACGAACGAAAACGTAAAAAAAAAGGAACTCGGATTTCAGGCCTGCGCGCGAGTCGCCTGGGCACGGCGGGACTCACGTGCGGGTCTGTCCGTTTTTATTTTTGTTCGAAAATTGTTATTTTGATGGATCGCGTACAAATTATGAATTAACTTGTATTCGATCCATGTTTTCGTTATTCGTCATATCCGATATTCGATTATGAAATCGATATCGAATATTCGGAATGAATAAAAAAAGTTTTGTAAAATAGTTTGTTTTGAACGAGGAAAGAAAAGATTTTTTAACGAAGAAAAGATGTAACGATTTTTAGTATCGTTGAAATCTTAATATAATTCTTTTCGATACGATATTCGATTATAGAAAAATCGATATCGTATGTTTAAGAATATTGTTATGAAAATAGTTTTTCGTTATTAGGAAAAAAAATAGAAAAAACGACTCTAGACCCATAAAAAAACGGACGAAGAGAAGAGAAGAGAAGAAAGGAGAAATCGGGTTTGGTACACCCTCAACCTACATGCTTTTGTTGACTCGGATTGGAGCTCGTCGGAATGTGGCTAGGCACGAGAGCGTCGAGTGATGTTTGGTTCGGTTTTGGGTGGCTCGGTTTGACGGGTGAAGGTGTCAGGTATTGGGGCCGGTTTCCTTCGGGTTTTGGATGTATTATCGGTTTCTCGATGCTAAAGAATTATGTGTGTCGGGATGATAGAAAGTTGATATGTATTATTGTTGATAAAATCGTGTTTTTTGTGTTGGATGCAAGGGGCTATTTATAGGAAATTCCCGACCTTGACTTAGGAGAGTTTGACTACCGCTTAGGATAGGAAACGTAGGAATTTGAGGGAAATAAGAATTCCGCTTTCTTGTGAAGGAAGAAAGGCATCTCGGCTGTTTTGCTACTGTTTTGGCCGAGTGTTTTACACTCGGTCAGGTGTTCGAATCGGTTTTAAATAGGATTCCTGTTTGAGCTAGAATTACCGCTTGAGTAAGAAGCTGAGAAGAACGAGAATTCCGTTTTCTTGTGAGAGAAGAAAAGAGGAAAACCGGCTGGTTTGTACTACATGGCCGAGTGGTTTACACTTGGTTGGGTGCTTGAATCGGTTCTCGGATAGGATTCCTACTCGAGATCGAATTCTACCTTAAACGGAATTGTTTATTATTTTTGCATGGCTGATTTTTGTAGGATTGGGGTCCGAATAGGACGTGTGAGACCTCACGGTCAGCCTACAAGTCTCGAGAAATATTTTTGACCGGGTTTTGACTCGGTCGCTAAAAGACGGTTTTACCCCTGGTGTCGGATTCGACCCAAATTAGTGCTATTTGACTCGAAACGACCCACTGGGCCTGAATTTGAGGTTGGTTTTGTGAAATTTGTACTCCTTAAAATGCCTAGGCCAAATGTCCATCGTTACGAGCCCATTTCCGAGTACGTTAAGGCACGTTAGCGTCCAATCATCATTGGGTGTTTGTCGGAAACTACTATAGACACCTGGCGGTCAAAATGTGGGTGTCTACAGTTACTCATAATCTGTGTTATTTTAACTCATTAAATATGTTACTCTAACGAATAATGTACGTTACTCTAACGAATAATGTACGTTACGCTAACGAATAATGTATGTTACTCTAACAATATACTATCCTACTTAGAAATCTGCTTCTTCATCCTCCTCGTCCTCTTCATCATCTTCATCATCGTCAGAAGCTTTGATTTAATCTAACCACCGCGCCATCTTTTCGTTGTGTACCTCCTCACATCGAATCCACAAGCCAATGCGTAGATTTTATATAAGTTTACAAACTCATCCACGTCCTTGAAGATCTGCCCTATTTATAGAGGAAACTCTCACCCACATCCCTACATCATTCATGTGCTTTTGCGTCTACTGAAAATAATAACAGTGCCAATAAACGTGGCGAAAAAGAAACAATCAGAACTTGAAATATGGATTAAAGTAACAGATGACAAGAATTAAAGTAACAGATGAAGTGCATTGAAGTAACACTGGATTCAATTAACAGAGGATGCTTATACACCATGTACAAAGTAACAGAGGTCAGACATTAAAGTAACAGATAGTGTGAATTAAAGTAACAGATAATGTTCATTAAAATAACACCAGGTATAGGTTAGTGCAAAAAATTCATATAATGATCAGAAATGAGAGTATGACACAATATCTTTCTTTGAATGAGGGCGATATTCTTTGATATTGTTTCCTATTTTGAAGTCAATCACGTCCCATAATTATAGGAAGCAGTATCTTTTTTTTTTATATGGTGGTATTTTAAATCCTTTTTGTGACTCCAATGCATTACAGTAACAGATGAAAAGAACTAAAGTAACAGATGAAGTGCGTTAAAGTAACACGAGATTCAGTTAACATTATGTGCATTAAAATAACAGGGTTAGCCATTAAAATAACATATTGTGTATATTAAAGTAACACAATATGTGCACTACAATAACTTCATATATTTGTTCGTGCGTAAAATTTATATAATGCTTAGACCTTTTTGTGTTACTCTAATTAAAATTAGGTGTTACTGTAACTCAGAACGTGTGTTACTTCAACGCCATGTCTGCTTCAATAAAAAACAAAACAATAGTAAGTGTCAGTGAAGCTTAAGAAAAACCTAAAGAATAAACAAAACAATAACACGAGAGTAATGGACCATTGATATGAATCTATGAATAATCAAATGAATAAAATTCTACATTTTAACAAATATAATAAAAATTTGGAATTTATATTAACAAGAGAGCAATGAACCAGATATGAATCTATGATGAATGAAATGACCATGAAAGCAATATCGACATGAAAATCGACGAAAAACATGAAAGCAAATTGACGCAAATTAATCAAGATGATGAATAAAAATTGACGCAAAACACGAAAGCAATAACGAAACTCACCATTGTTATAGTCGATGAATTGATTATCAACAGTTGATGAAGATATCGCGATCATTGAATTCATAGTAACGGGATTTCGAGCATAAATTTGAATGAATGAACGTGATATTGGAAGTATTTTTTTTTAGGTTTTGATGAACGTGAATGTGAATGAATGAATGAGTGAATGTGATGTTATTGTTTCCTAAAATTATGGGAGTTATTTTAGGAAGCAATATCTCCATTTTTTTTAATGCAAATATTAGATCATGGTTATCTATGGGTACATTTTCTCTCCACAAAGGGTCCCACATCTTCCACCTCATTTTTTCTACCTTTTTTTCTCTCTCTTATAAAATACTCATACATCCATAGATTCATTTCTCTCTCCATGGAGGGTCTCACTCATCTCACCCCATTTTTTTATACATTATGATTATATCATATTTCGTAAGTTTGGAACTTTTTTTAATAAAAATGATGATTTACGAATCGATTCTTTCACTTGAGTTTTTTTACCTTATTGTGTTTTTTTTAGATTTCGAATATAATTTGGAACTAAAAGTCGAGAAGAATTTTATAAATAACAACATTTAATCAGAAATTAGATATTACATAAACAATACTCCGTAATAACATATTACGCCCACACTTCAATTAAATTACGTTACAAGACTAAATGCGTTACGAAATACGAAATGCTTTAATAATGCAATGCGAATGATGAATAAAAACATTTAAACGGAAACAAGAGATTGCATAAACCAAGGGATGAAAATAATCAAGGTACGGAGTATTTTTTAGACCTTTATTTCGGAGAAACCGACTATATTCGTGATCTGTCGGATAAATACAATTGAAATTATATTTATTGTTATCCCTTTTTTTAGTTGAAAACTTGAAATTATTAACTTAATAGTACGAAGTAGTAATTTGTTAAGATGGTAAAATAACAGGAAAAAAAATGTAAGAAATTGAGAGAAAAATGAAAATGTATCTATAATTTATTTTTTTGAAGTCGTAGATTTTTTTTAAAAATAATACACATTTGTCATTTATAACGTGGGATTATTAATTTTAATGCAATAATTTTTTTGTTTTTAAGAAAAAATAGTGTGGGAGGATAGGACAACCTTTATTAAAAAAAAATAAAAACAAAATAAAAGCACATTAAACCCAACCACTTCCAACTTTCAATTTTTCTCTCTCTTCATTCTTTTCTCCCCGTAAGCAAGGATTCAAAGTCATTCTCCATCATGGTGGAGAGATAATCCATGGATGTGAGACTCTCCACACTCCATCCTTCCCATGGATCCATTTTGAATCCATGGATGTACATGCTCTTAGGATGCATCTTGTCCATCCATTCTCATCTCATTCAATGGATGAGATGAGTACTTAGGGACTCATATATATATATATATATATATATATGAGTCTTACTCTCTCATCTCATAAGAGCCTTACTCTCTCTCTCTCTCTCTCTCTCTCTCTATATATATATATATATATATATATATATATATATATATATATATATATATACTACCTCCGATTTTATATGATCGCCCCATTTCATTATAATACTCTTCACATATATTACCTAAATGGGGCGAACATATAAAACCGGAGGGAGTATATATTAATAAAGCCGAAACTTTTCGAGCGATGTGATTGGTCGAAATTTTTAATATATTTTTTAAGTTAAATAAATAATATAAAAATTTGTATATGAAAAAAAAAACTACTCAGCCTAAGGGCTCGTTTGATTACTCATCTAATTACCGGGAAGTGCAAGATCCCAGCAATTGCATTTCCAGGGAGTTGTTTGGTTGTCCATTTCATGAGAATTGCCACTTCCCAGGAATGGTCACTTCCTCCATAATGGGGAAGTTACTCGCCAAACCTCCCTTGGTGTGTAGAACTTCCCGCATGAAGTCATTTCTCACATGACAACTAAACAATATTTTTGTAATTTCCATGAAATACAAATTCATGTGAATTTAAGTTCCCGGTAACTTCATTTTCACATGGTGAACCAAACGAGCCCTAAGACTCGATTTTAAAAAAAATTAATAAAAACAATCCTACTCTATTTAAGACTCAAAAAAATATCACTATATAAACCCGCAATTATCACGTCATAAGGCAACAAAAATTGGACAGCGACAACGTGAAATGGTTAGTCAATTCTGTTTGATAATTTTTTTAATATTTATTCACCCTCAAAAAATATAAAATTAAAATTTTGAATTATTTAATAATAATTATTATTATATTTTTTAATTAAAATATATAGAAATTTGTTAAAACTAAGTAAAATTATCGCATATTGAAAAATTATGATGAGGTGATTAAATTATACTGAGTATATCATAAATAAGAGACATAATTTGTTTTTAGATATAAAAAAATGTGGTCTTATAAATGCTTTAAAAGCTACTTATAAATTTAAGTAAAATTATCTCACATCAAAAATAATAATAAGGCGAAGAAAATTCTATTATATAAATAAAAGTAATAATTCGTCTATAGATATTATCGAGAAATCTTGAGTCCTAAGAGCAATCACAATGGAAAGTTCTTATTCGAGGGGTTGTTGCAAGAACTTTATTTATTTTGCCAAGTTTGTCCATTGTGACAAAACGTTTGTTCAACAATTGACAAACTTGGTTTGAAATAAGAACCAAGTTCTTGTTAAATCCAAGACAAAGTTGCCCAATTGCTATTTTATTTATTTATTTTTATTCTACTATCTCGTGTAAGAACTTTATTTGAAGTTCTTCCGTTGTTAATAAAAGTTCTAAGCATATTGAGTTTGTCAAAATCTTACATGGCAATGACAAACTTTATATTTAGTTTGTCCACTGTGATTGCTATAAAAAGCATTCTTAAGATTATAAATTCAAGTAGAATAATCCCACATCAAAAAATTATAAGTTAATTGAATTTTACTCTGTATTACTGATAATATAGAGTAATCACTCGTATATCTCAACCTGAAATCTTTTGAGTTCTATATCTCAACTTGAAATCTTTTAAATCCTAAAAGAACTTTTAAGACTATAAACAAAATTATGATGAGGTAAGGAAATTGTACATCATCAATAAGAGAAATTTTTCGTTTATAGATGTCAAAAATCTTTTGAGTCATATAATAGCTTTTAAGGTTATAAATTGAAATACCTCTATCCATTCTTATTTTCCTACTTTTCTTAATGAGTTGCCCATCTTTAAACTTTCTACCTACAATTTTTTTTATTTTTGGTTGATTTTTATGATCAACATCATTTCTGACCACACATCTTCTCTCAACTTTCATTTTTCCACCGCATACTTCATTCTCTTATTAATATTTGGTCCACTCCACCCATGAAGTTTAAATATGGATGGAGGGAGTAAAAATTATTTCACATTGAAAAATTACAATATGGTGAGAAAATTCTATTATATAAATAAAAATAATCATTCGTCTTTAGATATCAACAAAAATCTCTTGAGTCTTATAATAGCTCTTATGGCTATAACTTGAAGTAAAAATTAGTATCCCACGTCAAAAAATTACAATAAGTCTTATAAAAAGCTCTTAAAAAATCATACTCCCACATCGAGTTTTATTTGTGATATAAAAATTACAATATCGAAAAATTATGATGAGCTGATGAAATTTTATAATACATCATCAATAAAAGAAATCATTCATTTTAGATATTAACAAAAAATCTTTTAATTCTTATAACAACTTTTAAGGCTATAAATTGAATTAAAATTATCCCACATCGAGAAATTATAATAAGATGACGAAATTCTATTATATAAATAAAAATAATCACCCGTCAACCAGAAATCTTTTGAGTTATAAAAAGAGTTCAAGTAAAATTATCCCACATCGAGTATTTTGAGTCCTATCATAGCTCTTTATTCTTATAAAAAGCATTCTTAAGACCATAAATTTAAGGAAAATTATCCCACATTGAAAAATGTTAAGTTTTTTTTGAACGAATCAAAAAATTACAAGTTGATTGAATTTTATTATATAATTAAGAGTAATCATTCGTCTTTACTCAATCTAAAATTTTTTGAGTCCTAAAATAGCTTTTAAAACTATAAACTTGGAAGAATGATCCACTACAAGAAAGGTCTAGGTTAGCAACCGATATTTTCCGACCGCACAAACAACAGTCGGTAATTAGATTTACCGACCGAAATCAGTCGGCAAATAAAAATATCGGTCGGTAAATTACCGACTGATTTATCGGTCGGCAAATAAAAAATCAGTCGGTATCTTACTGTTTTACCGAGCAATTTCTGAATTTACCGACCGATTTGTCGGTCGGTGTTCTTTTTAACAAAAATCCCTCAGATTCCTTCATTAATCACTTTGTACTTAAAATCAAAAAAAAAAACCGACATCCCCAAACCCCAAACCCCAATCCCCGAACCCGACCACCATCTATCCCCACTCCCCTTCGTCGGAGCGTCGCCGGAGAGTCTCCCCGCACCGCCGCCGCACCGCCGCTGTTCCGCACCGCCGCACCTCACCGGATTATCTTACCCATCCTTCCCAAAATCCCCAATTTCAACCTAGGTATGAATTCTAACTCAATTTTTTTGTTTGATTTTGTTTATATTTGCTTTATTATTGTTGTTAATCCAATTGTTTGATGAATTTAGGTTATTAGGTTTGATGAATTTAGGTTATTAGGTTTGATGAAATTGATTAGGTTAGTGTAATTTATTAGGTTTGATTATCCAATTGTTTGATGAAATTAGATTTAGGTTTAAGGTGAAACTTATTAGGTTAGTATAATTAGGTTCCTTAACCAAATTGGTGCATTTCTTGCCAAATGGATTGCTTTTCTTAGAAAAACTTCTCATAAGATTATTATTATTATTATTATTATTGGATTTATTAGTATTAATTTTGGTTGAGTTGCTTCTTCTAAGTGTAGGGGATGAAGGGCATGAACTCTTTAAAGATAGCTTCTACTAAGTTTATTTGATGAGGATTTTTGTGAATAACTTCTAAGGAAATTTGGAGAAGAAGTATTATTATTATAATTAATATTGTTTTTATGTGAATAACTTCTCAATAATGATAAATCTATGTATTGATGAGATGATGATTTATGATTTGTTGATGAGCTTTCTCTTTTGAATAATTTCCATTTTTTTCTTCATAGGCCATGGGTATGTGTGGCCAAATAAAAAAATAATTAGTATTCTTGATTGGAAAATTGTTTAGTATAATTAGTCTTAAGAATATATTCAATGTTGATTGGATTATCCAATTAGTATTCTTGTTTGGTTTGTAAGGTTGATTGGTAAGGCTACTATTTATTCTTAACTTAACAAATAATAACAATGTAGGGACTAACATTCTTTAGCCTAATATAGTTGTAGGTTAGTATATTTTAGTGTTCTAGAATAATAGTGAAATATTCTAAGTTTAGTTCTACTTGGACCACTCCATTCAAAGTTTTTAGGCATCAACCTCTTATTTGTCAAATGTTTTTAGGCCAACTAGATACAATATGGTGTAATATGACTCGATCAAATTCAATAAAGAATACTAAGAATTTGAGTTTATATATTAAACTAAGGTTAGATGTGAAAACTTAATTAAATAATGAAGGGGTACGAATGAGATGGGATCATAGGAGTTCAAATTGTCTAATTAGAGTAAACGTATCAACCCCTACTCTAATTATATTCGATTATTGTTTTTGAACTAACGAGAGTAAACTCATGGTTATTTCTTTGTTATTTACTCCATTTTTATATGTTATTTAAATAAGTTTTCGTTCCTCTTATAGAAAATCTATTAATGATGAATACCGAAAGAAAATGGATGTACGAAAGGGTAGACGATAGAAACAAAGTTAAGTATGAGTTTATACTTGGAGTGGATGATTTTATTCTATATGCTAAAGAACAAGAAGAATACAAGACACATCAGATTCTTACATGTCCATGTGTGAAATGCCAAAATTTGAAGTACTTAAATGAGTTTACGGTGAAAGAGCATCTCATTAGCAAAGGGTTTAAGCCTGGTTATACTAATTGGGTGTGCCATGGAGAACCCTTTTCTTTTATTAGTAATCCTACTACTTCAACAAACACTAATGCTTTCATCCACCAACCTTATCGGGAGATGGTAGTAGATGCATTTGGAGACATAATGTTCGGCCGTGTTGAGGATTCTCCTTTGGGTGAAGAAGAAAGCCCCCACCCTGATTTGAAAGAATTTTTTGAAATGTTAGAGGCCGCCGAGAAACCTCTGTATCGTGGATGTGAGTCGTCATTGCTAGAAGTAGCTTCTAGGATGATTAACATTAAATGTGAGGACAACCTACCGGAAAGAAGTTTAGATAAGATTGCTGCTTTGATTGAGGATATCATTCCACGAGATAATCTGATGATTCGCACATTTTATGACACTAAAAAGCTGCTTAGGGGCCTTCAAATGCCCCATCATATGACACTAAAAAGCTGCTTAGGGGCCTTCACACTAAAAAGGGTGATGATGTGATTGTCGAAGATGATGACATTGATGAGGAGGAGGAATTTGAAGATGAGTTTGAGGAGGAGGATGAGGAAGAAGAAGAAGAAGAAGAAGAAGACGACGATGATGATGACGACGATGATTGCTAACTTGTATTTGTTTAGTCAATGAAATAGTTGTCGATTAACACTCATGAATAAATGCAGTTATTTGTATATGTTTGTTTGGTTTTAGGCAAGGTGATATTATTTGTTAAATGTTTTCTTGGATTGCATTTGGTAAGTGTTATTTGCATATGTTTGTTTGTTTTGTCATTCAACAGATCATATCTGAAAGATGGTTGGACGTGGAGGAGGACGTGGACGTGGACGTGGACCACAGGTGGAGGTCGACGAGCACGAGGAGGAGCAAGAACAAGAACAAGAACAACAACAACAACAACAGGAAAATCTGCCCATAATTCCGATAGAACCCAAAGGGAGATGGTATTGCTTATTCTATTATTATCGAAGTAGATGTAGTATATAATTTTTTTTATACAAAAATACAATTTGTTGTATTTGTTTTGATTAAGGTTTGATGACTCCGCTGTGGTAAGACGAGTAACGAAGTCATTCAAGGGTTTCTACCATGAACCGCATATGAACTACTGGGAGACCCCGAAGACGATCAAAGAAAAATGGTTCGGCAATTTTAGGGTATACATTCACTTTAATTTATATGAGTATATTGCTAACTATATATATATAGTTATATGCACTTTTAATTGTTATTTGAATATTTTCTTAATATGTAATTATTAAATTATGATCGGTCACAATGTCAGGGCTACTGCTCATGGAAGCCCGAGGATGAAGAGCAAGTTAGGGAGAGATACGACGTCGAAGCACGAAAACGGTTGAAGGACACCGTCAACGACATCTGTGAAGTGAAGAATGGCAAGAACAAAGATTGCCCGGGGTGGATGGTGCCGCAAGTCTACAAGGACTTGTTGGAGAGACGGAAGACGAAGGCTTTTCAGAAGAGATCTAGGACAGCGGCGGCGAATAAAGCTTGTGCTCAGCCTGGCCCTACACACCACGGGGGGTCAATCAAGGCAACTAAACATGCTTCCAGGCTGGTAATGACAAAATATATTAAAATGTTCCATAATGTTTTTATTAATATTTTTTTGAAGATGATAGTAATAATTGATCCAAGTTTATGCATAGTAAGTTTTAATTTGTTTTTGTAGATGGAGCAACTGGGTGGTAGGCGGCCCAGCGCGGCCGAGCTCGCAGAAACCATACATTCTAAGGAAGTCGAGGGTAAAAAGGTTTATACTAGTCAGAAGGCAAAAGCTACATTTGTAAGTGTTAATTTAGTTATATAGAGATTATCTTAAAATTTCTTAATAAATTAGTTATAACTTGTTCCTAAACATTACCTTTGTCTGTTTGCTAATAGGAACGTTTTGAAGAGCTCAAGAAAAAGAACGAGGAGGAGGGGAAAGAGAAAGAGGACGACGAACTTTGGTTTGAAGCGGCCGGGGGCTTCAAGAAGGGCCACGTATACGGAGTGGGATCCGCCGGCCCATTGTACTTCACCCCCTTGCACAGAATAAGGAGAATGCTTCGTGCTCTTATCATCCCGGTATTCTTGTACAACAAGAAAAACGGGCAGAAGAATTTCAAAACAAAATTTTGGAAGCCTTAGAGAAGGAGAAAGAAGAGAACAGGCGCTTTAGAGAAGAGACCCGGGAGCTCATGCAACAACAACAACAGCTCATGTCAGCGCTGAACACGGTATTACAAACTCAGAACTGTAATCCGTTTACCTTCAATAACGTCCGTAATCCGAATGATGATAATTCGGGAGGTGGTGGAGTTGGGGGAGCCGGGGTCGGTTTTCAGGTGTAGCTTGAACCTCTAATTGATTACTCTTTTAAGTTGTGTTAACTTTGATTTCTCTTCCAAGTTGTTTAGACTCTTTACACTTTCATTAGTATTCTCTTAATTAAGTAGTTAAACATTTTAGAAAGCTATGCCCATGATATCGAATGTTTTATGTGAATGAATTGTGAAGATGTTGGATTCTGAATGAATTGGATGAAGTTAATGAATGAAGGTTGAAGTGAATGATGTTGTAGATTGAATGAGTTGGAAGAATTGAATGGTATGATGGTTGGAGCAGAACGGTATTGGATTTGCTGGTTATGAACGAATTGAAATGGTTATAATGCAGATTTGAATGTTGCAAATTGGAGGACAACGAACACACTAAACCCCACGACTTGTTTCATTTTACCGACCGAAAAGCACCATTACCGACCGCCCACACTGCTTTGCCGACCGCACTCATTGACCACAATATTGACACTAGTCGGTCGTTAATTATTACCGACCGGGGATTTCGGTCGGTAATTATCACTCTTACCGACCGATTTACCGACCGCAGACAGGGTTTTGCCAACCAAACCTCTTCCAGGAGCTTCTGGTCTGCGTTTGGTCGGTATCACTTACCGACCGCAAAAAACAGTCGGTAAATATAATGATAAGTGTAGTTTGTAGTGCCTATTTTGTAGTATTTTGGTCCCATTTCCTTGTGGAAATCGCTCCTTGGGAGCGATTTATGGGCTACTTATGCTTCCTCTAGTTCGTTTCAGGTTCCCGAGACCTTTCATGAAGAGTTGGAGCGATTCCGACTCAATACATACTCTTTTCGGAGCCAACGAAGCGGAGGAACGATGACTCGATGCTTCGGAATCGACCCCGAGACCTTGGGACCCAATTCCGAGTCCCGAGACCCGATCCCGAGTCCCGAGAATCGATGAGAAGTTCATATGAAGCAAGGAGGAGCCAAAAGGGTCATATTGGAGGCCTACAAGACCCATCCCCGACGGGTATGCACCTCATCCCGTCGGGGATGAAGTGCGAGTTTGATGGAGCTACTGCAAGGCCGTCCCGGTCGGGACCAACCCGTCCCGGTCGGGATGGTGGGTCCGTCCCGGTCGGGATGGTCCGTCCCGGTCGGGACCAAAGGCCTGTAGTCCGCATTTCTTTCTTTCTTCTCCCTTCCATTTGTAACCCTATAAATACTTCCCTCTTGTATTGTTTAGACATCTTACATTAGTTTAGCCTCTCTTAAGCCTCTCTACAACATATAAACCCTAGATTTAGTTCTTCATATTAGTTTGAATCTCTCATTAATCCTTAGTTAATCTTAGTTAATCCTAGTTAATTAGTGCTTGTATTAAGAAGATACTTGAAGACTTCTCCAAGATTGACAACCTTGGGATTATTTGGGTTTCTCTTTTATGCAAGATTTCATCTTTTCCTTCATCTAGTGTTGGTATAATCCTTCTTTTCTCTTGTTTATTGTTATTGAATCAAGTTTGAATCTTTACTTAGTGTTTGTTGTTATTGTTTATATTGTTCTTGATGATGAATGTTTGGATTGTGAAGTTGTTTTATCCTTTCATTGTTGTAGATAGTTTGACCATGAGTGAGTAGTTTATTTGTGGGTTAGTAGGGAGATTAAGGGTAGATTATGGGTGATTAGGGTTTGATTGGGGGTAAAGGGTGATTCTTTATTGTTAGTCACACATTTGGCACACCATGTGTTTGTTGATATGCTTGTATGGGTTGTAGTGGCCATGCTTCTCATGCTAGTCTTCTTCTACTCATTGTTTGCTTTGTGTGTGGTTATGTTGAGCATAGTCATCGACATCGGTTTAAGTTGCGATTGCCCGGACCGAACCTAGCAATTAGGAGGCACCTACACCCTTAATCAACCCAAGTCACCCCACTACACTTATGAACCCGACCTAACCCACTCCCTCTTTTCCATATTTGATTCATCTTGTTAGTCAATCCTCATTTCTTTAGATTGTTAGTAGTTGAATCATTAGCATTGTTTAGCATTTCTCTTAGTTTGCTAGTTGGCTTGTGTTTAGTTAGTATTTGATAGTCTAGTTCATCATAGCTCATCATTAGTCTACTTTCTCCTCCCCTCATCTTAATTCTTCAATTATTAGCTCTTTGTGTTTGTTTGGTAGCATAGTCTTGTTTTAGGCCGATTTAGTCTAAACCTTGCAAAACCGTCTCCGTGGACACGACCCGACTTACCCTAGCTACCTACTAGGTCTTAGCCGGTTATTTAATTGGTGGGCGGGATCCACGACAAATCCCACCATCAATTTGGCGCCGTTGCCGGGGACGGTGCATTGTTTAGACTTTGTTTGCTCATTTCTAGACTTAGTTACCCTCCTTTGTGCCCTTCTATCATCTCTTGTGAATATTCTCTAGTTTTTCTTGCTTTCTTAGCTTTCTTTTCTTTTTGTCTCTAGTTGTGCTTGTTTATTGTCGTTACCTAGTGCCCATAAAGCACTAGGTGTTCTCACGTTTGCTCTAGTGTGTAGTGTATGCCTAGGCGGGGAGGCGAATCCTTTCTCTTTAATCCAGAGCCGGAGAGGCTTTTTCGAGCTTTTCGCCAACGGACGATTAACCGGGTTAGGATCTCTCAACCAAGTGCAAGCAATACCCATCAAGAGCAAGCTCAAGGAAGCGATAGTGAGGAAGCATATCGAGAGACGGCCGAAGGGAATTTCACCAATCCCTTTGGAGATTCAAGTCCTAGTTCCCCATCTACATCTACATCAACTCCGTCTACACCATCTTCTCCCTTACATCCAATAATGCCGAAGTTTTCCTCCCACTCTACATTCACGGAAGACGTCTTGCCGGGACCCAATGCTCTACCGGCCGCTTATGCCGGAAATTTTACGGCCAAGACCCATTTCATCCAACTTGTGGAAAGGAACCAATTTAGTGGTTTGCCCACCGAAGACCCGCACCAACACATGGAGACTTTCTCCGATTATTGCGACGCTATCTCTCAACCCGGGGTTACACAAGATCAAATCCGATGGGTTTTATTTCCATTTTCTCTTATTGGAAAAGCGAAGCAATGGATTAAAGGTCTCGATAGGGCAACCATGGGCATCGACACTTGGAAGAAACTTGCATTGGCATTCTACCAAACTTTCTACCCTCCGGAGAAGACTAATTTGCTTAGAGCCTCCATCACCGGTTTCCAACAACGGGATGAGGAGAGTTTATATGAAGCTTGGGAGCGGTTCAAGTCTTTGGTTAGATCGTGCCCCCATCATGGACTTTCACAATGGTTCTTGGTCCAACAATTTTGGAACGGTCTTTATGAGGACTCAAGAACTATACTTAATATGGGCTCCAATGGTAGGTTCACCGAGGTCGATGATGACCAAACTTGGGCGAGAATCGAAGAGATGGCGGTGCATAATTCGCAATACTCTAGGCCTAGGAAGGCAAACCGAGGAGGTAGGCACGAGGTTGATGCTATAACTCAATTAAGCATTGACCTTGGGGCTCAATTGAAGACACACATGGAATCCATTGACAAGAAACTTCAAGGCCACCTCACTCAAGTCCAAAGCATCGGTTCCTCCAACCAAGCCTCGATTTATGAAGTGAATGCTTTAGGATTTGCACCTCCTTTGCCTTATTATGGGATGTGCGATAATTGTGGAATCGTTGGTCATGACCCTATGAATTGTAGAGGGAGTATTGAGCAAGTGAATGCCTTTCAAGCATTCAAGCAAGGTACTTCCTATTCTAATCAATACCAAGCTTCCAATCAAGTCCTTCAACAACAAGCTCTTCAACACCAACAACAACATCGTCCTTATGTTCCACCTCCCTTAAGGGACAACAACCAAGGTTACCTAGGCAACTCAAGACCTTTCAACAACTTCAAGCAAGGCAACCAAGGTTCATTCAACAACAATCAAGGGTTCCAACAAGGGAACTTCAACCAACGCTATCAAAACCACAACCATGGCAACAACCAAGGCCTTAATCAAGGCAATTCTCATGGGTTCCGAGGGAACAATCATCAACAACAAGCAATTCAAGGAAATCAACAAGGCAAGCCTAGGAGCCGGTCTCCTATTCATGACTATGGTACTCCATTAGCCCTCACCAATACACCGCATAATCCATCATCACCACCACGGGACTTTGACATGCAAAAGCAAATGGTGGATATCTATAGGGGTACTCAAGAATTGCAAAAGAGGCAATTGGATGCACAAATGTCACAACAAGGAGCCATTGATCAAATTTTAATGGAAAACAAGGAAATGAAAACTCACATGAAGATGATTGAGAATCAAGTGGCACAACTTGCATCGGGAAGTTCCTCAAGACAAAGAGGGCAATTACCCCCTCAAGGTGTAACTCCGACTTTCGAGCATGTCAATGCCATCACCACAAGGAGAGGTACATCTTATGACTCCCCCCCATTCCCGAGTGAGCAAGAGCTAATGCAAGAACCGACAAGAAAGATGCCACCTCCAACTCAAGAAAGCTCAACCCTTGATAATCCAACGGAGGAGCAAGTCTTATGGGAGGTTGAGAAACCTCAACAAGACAAGCAAACCACACCTCAAGCTAAAGATAAGGGTAAAAAGAAAGTGTCATTTGAAGAGCCCACCCCGATTGAGCCAAATAAATATCAAGTAAAGTTGCCTTTCCCATCAAGGCAAATGAAGACTAAGGTGGACACTCAATATGACAAGTTCCTTAACATAGTGAAGAAGTTGGATGTGAGTGTCCCATTCACCGAGCTACTTACCCAAATCCCGGCGTACGGAAAATTTATGAGAGAAATATTGGCTAGGAAGAGATCCGTCGACAAGGAAGAGACCATCGCGTTCACAAGGGTGGTGAGCGAGCTCATTCAAGGTTCTACGCTTCCAAAGTTGAAGGATCCGGGTAGGTTCTCGATCCCTTGCACCATAGGGCACTACAAGATCGAAAGAGCTTTATGTGATTTGGGTGCGAGTGTAAGCATCATTCCCTACTCCATTTGTTGCCGACTTGGGATGAAGGAGCTTAAAAGTACCTCTATCACGCTCCAAATGGCCGATAGTTCATTCAACCGGCCATTGGGGATGCTAGAGGATGTGCCGGTGAGAATCGGTAAGTTCTTCATTCCGGTTGACTTTATCGTGCTCGATATGCGGGAAGATGAAATCACTCCCATTATTCTTGGGCGCCCATTTTTACATACCGCCGGTGCCATGATCGATGTGAAGAACGGTAGGATCACATTCGAGTTAGGCGAGGAGAAGCTAGTGTTTGACCTTCAAGGTAACACTTCGCCTACTAACGATGAGTCATGCAATATGGTCCAAGCCAAGGAAAACATCGATCTAGGGGGAGAACCGGGACAAAGCTTGAAGAAGTACTCGTATGTACTTGAGGATGATGACTCTGATTTGGAGGAGGATGAGAGCCCATGTCATGGGTTTAATGACAAGTTGAGCAAAAAGGATGAAGATGAGCCTCCCTTGGGGCCACATGAGGATAGATGGACGTTTGGGTATACACCGAAGGATCGAAAGTACAAGTTCAAGCCATTGAACTTAGTAGATCGGGATGCCCCGGGAACGTCGAGACAAGGTCATGAAGAGCCTTGGTTTGTGGATGCTTACGTTACTAGCTTGATTGAGGACTTTGCTAGGGCCTTCGACTTGTTCCTTCGTGCCCTCGATGGAGATGGAATTAGTTTTGGGTGTTGAAAAAGATTGAAGAAAGTACCACCTTGGTTTGACGGAGTTCCACAAGAACCGTCTCTTTGTATATATCTCGTTCTCTTTTAGTTTGATTGGTTTTGTGAAATTCTTGATTATTTGGATGATTGATGAGTGTTGTGAGGGAGGGAATTTGATGTGTTGTTTGAGTTTATTGTGATAGGTGTGAAGTGGAAGTGATTCCTAGGGAAGAGAAGTCATTGTTGGAGCTTGGATTGTGTAAAGGGAAGTCGGTTTTTAAGGCTCGGTTCGAGCTTTTGGGTGCTATAGAGGGTTTGGAGACTCTTCCCGGCCTAGAAGAGGTCATCCCGATCGGGATGGAAGGCCCATCCCGACCGGGAAGGATGCCATCCCGTCCGGGACGGGGTGCACAAAAGTTGGGTTCACTGGCAGTCCGTCCCGACCGGGACGAGGTCTTCCCGACCGGGACGAGACAGCCATCCCGACCGGGACCACCCATCCCGACCGGGATGGACCCCCTGTCCTCCGTTGGCTCTTTTCTTCGTTGTTTGAGACCACCCAACCACTTTATACCCCCTCCCAACCTCCCTACATGTCCTTACTCTCATTGTATGACCTTTGCACCTCACATACACGCTTTCACCTCACTTTCTATTCACTTCAAACCGACTTTTGCATCAAAAACCCACCTCATTTTGCATTTGTGCCCCAACCATGGAACCGGATCGCAATTGGAGAGGAATAACGTCGACTTGGACAAGCTAAGTGCCTATTTTGACTTATCAGACGATGGAGCGAGTGAGTTGGTAACCGTATGGTACGGCAACTATCCTCTCTTTTACGTTTTTATAGCTTGTCTTCTTTGTTTATTCCCTTTCCCTCTTATCATTTATGTCATGGTGGCCTTCGAGGCCTTGGTGTGCTTGCTCCCGACTCTCAATGACGTGACTACATCGAGAGTCATTTCAAAACCCAAATTTTTCAAGATTTTCACCTTTTTTGTTGGATTTAGTCGGATTTAGGCGGAATCCGGGCTAGGTGACTTGATTACACCTAGCCCTCCCCTCCCATTTCCTTTTATTTCCTTCTTTTTATTTTCTTCCCCCTTCCATATCTTTTTCTTGTCTCGGCCCATGGTGACTTGATTACACCCCGGCCGGACGCCTTCTACCCTTTTCCCCACTTTTTTTTTTTAGCTTTATTTTCGTAGTTTCTTTTCTTTTGTGCTCCATGCACTACGGTCGAGCATGAGGACATGGCTAGACTTAAGTGTGGGGGAGCGATATTCTAGCATAGTTAGTTTTATTTCCGTAGTTTTTCCAAAAAAATCTTTAAAAACCCTAAAAATTTGAAAAATTTTCACAAAAATCAAAAAAAGATTTTCCTTTTGTGTGTTTTCCTTTTGTGTCATTGTGTCGTATATTTGTTTTGTTGTGTGTTTTGCCCCCCTCTTTTCTTTATAGGTTGCCTAATCGCCATTAGCTTTGGAGAGCTTTCAAGACTTCCGGTATCATCTTTATCCCTTTTTCTTCTTTACCTCTTGCGGAGTTTGGAGGAGTTTTGTGATGAAGTGTGCTCGGGAGGAGCTTTGTAAAGATTGTGGTGGATTTGGAGACTTGTTTGATGATAGGGGTGGTGTTTGTGTTCTTTATGTGTTTGTTTTGTGTTGTTCTTGTTTTGTTGCTTTTGCTTCTTGTTTTCTTTTGTTTTTGTCGAGTCTTTGTTTTGTGTTTTGTTGTGTGTCTTGTGTGTAAATGGTTTTCGAAAACCCGGTTTAGAGGCTAGTGTGTGAGTGTTTACTTTCCCTTCCTAGTAGTGTAAATAGAGTCTTGGACTTTAATCTAGTAGAATGACCCTAAATCAATGATTTCGTTGGTCCTTTACCTTGAGTCCACCTAGCTTACTAGGGATTTACTTCGGGATTTGCATTTTGACCATTTTGACCACCCACGGTGTGAAAAGGCCTTGGTTACCGAGTCTCGTCCCTTAGGTGACCGTGTCTAGGATCGTTTGATTAGTCCAAGTTTTCTCCCCTTTTTGTGGGTTTGAAGGGAAATCGCGACCCCCGACTCACCCATTACCTACCTCCCACTCATTTTCACACAATAAATTGCAACTTGTTGATTCCTCTCTTTCTTGTCATACAATGAAATGCCAAAAAGCCTAATCTTGCCAAGAAAGGGCAAAGAAAAGAAAATGAAAGAAAAAAAAGGAATGAAGAAAAAGAAAAGGGCACAAAAGCCAAAAAGAAAATAGAAAAGAAGAAAAAGAATGGCATGGCAAATACAAAGCAAAAATGCAAAAGAAAAGAGAAAATGCCAAAAGAAAATCGTCTCACAAAAAGATCTTAACCCCACAAAAATAAGCCTTTTTCCGATTTTTGCCGTGAAGAGCCTACCAAAGGACCGAGTCCCGAGGAAGGATGATAGCGGCATTAGTCGGTCTTCCCTCATTTTGCGTGTTTTTCACTTTTTACTTGGACTAGTTAGGCGGTTTCGAACTTGGGACGACCCTCTTGGCTCATTGCTAAAGGGGGCGGGGTCTCACTTACCTACAGTGTCGACTAACACCGTGGTTCATCCTTTTTCCATCCCGCCGATCGTCCCGTAGTACGTTCTTAGAAGGTTAGGAGGAACCGAGGTAAGTTACCAACGTTTTTGTTGCTTTGTCGTCATACTATTAGGGTTTAGTCCACCTCGGTTTGTATTGCTAGCTTGGGAACGTTGTCACTTACCTCGAGTCCTAAACCGGTGCTTCTTTCACCGCTTTTAGAGGGAAGCGGTATTTGTTTTTCTTTGGGTGCAACCGATTATGTGTTCGTTTGTGTGTTTGTTTGTTTTTATGCCTTGTGTCCGGTTGCATCCACAGTTTTGTCGCAAGACCCGACTTGCCTTGCGGGGTGCACTTTTCCTCTAAGTGCACTCGCGTGAGTTGAAAGGGCGTAGGGTGCGCTAATACCCATTCGGCTAGTATAGTAGTTAGTATGTGCTTACTCGAGGGCGAGTAATGGTTAAGTGTGGGGGAGTTGATAAGTGTAGTTTGTAGTGCCTATTTTGTAGTATTTTGGTCCCATTTCCTTGTGGAAATCGCTCCTTGGGAGCGATTTATGGGCTACTTATGCTTCCTCTAGTTCGTTTCAGGTTCCCGAGACCTTTCATGAAGAGTTGGAGCGATTCCGACTCAATACATACTCTTTTCGGAGCCAACGAAGCGGAGGAACGATGACTCGATGCTTCGGAATCGACCCCGAGACCTTGGGACCCAATTCCGAGTCCCGAGACCCGATCTCGAGTCCCGAGAATCGATGAGAAGTTCATATGAAGCAAGGAGGAGCCAAAAGGGTCATATTGGAGGCCTACAAGACCCATCCCCGACGGGTATGCACCTCATCCCGTCGGGGATGAAGTGCGAGTTTGATGGAGCTACTGCAAGGCCGTCCCGGTCGGGACCAACCCGTCCCGGTCGGGATGGTGGGTCCGTCCCGGTCGGGATGGTCCGTCCCGGTCGGGACCAAAGGCCTGTAGTCCGCATTTCTTTCTTTCTTCTCCCTTCCATTTGTAACCCTATAAATACTTCCCTCTTGTATTGTTTAGACATCTTACATTAGTTTAGCCTCTCTTAAGCCTCTCTACAACATATAAACCCTAGATTTAGTTCTTCATATTAGTTTGAATCTCTCATTAATCCTTAGTTAATCTTAGTTAATCCTAGTTAATTAGTGCTTGTATTAAGAAGATACTTGAAGACTTCTCCAAGATTGACAACCTTGGGATTATTTGGGTTTCTCTTTTATGCAAGATTTCATCTTTTCCTTCATCTAGTGTTGGTATAATCCTTCTTTTCTCTTGTTTATTGTTATTGAATCAAGTTTGAATCTTTACTTAGTGTTTGTTGTTATTGTTTATATTGTTCTTGATGATGAATGTTTGGATTGTGAAGTTGTTTTATCCTTTCATTGTTGTAGATAGTTTGACCATGAGTGAGTAGTTTATTTGTGGGTTAGTAGGGAGATTAAGGGTAGATTACGGGTGATTAGGGTTTGATTGGGGGTAAAGGGTGATTCTTTATTGTTAGTCACACATTTGGCACACCATGTGTTTGTTGATATGCTTGTATGGGTTGTAGTGGCCATGCTTCTCATGCTAGTCTTCTTCTACTCATTGTTTGCTTTGTGTGTGGTTATGTTGAGCATAGTCATCGACATCGGTTTAAGTTGCGATTGCCCGGACCGAACCTAGCAATTAGGAGGCACCTACACCCTTAATCAACCCAAGTCACCCCACTACACTTATGAACCCGACCTAACCCACTCCCTCTTTTCCATATTTGATTCATCTTGTTAGTCAATCCTCATTTCTTTAGATTGTTAGTAGTTGAATCATTAGCATTGTTTAGCATTTCTCTTAGTTTGCTAGTTGGCTTGTGTTTAGTTAGTATTTGATAGTCTAGTTCATCATAGCTCATCATTAGTCTACTTTCTCCTCCCCTCATCTTAATTCTTCAATTATTAGCTCTTTGTGTTTGTTTGGTAGCATAGTCTTGTTTTAGGCCGATTTAGTCTAAACCTTGCAAAACCGTCTCCGTGGACACGACCCGACTTACCCTAGCTACCTACTAGGTCTTAGCCGGTTATTTAATTGGTGGGCGGGATCCACGACAAATCCCACCATCATATAATCACCGACCGCAGAGCGCTTTTTCCGACCGAAATATCGGTCGGTATTCAACTTTTACCGACCGCCTGCTTCAGTCGGCAAAATTTTTTACCGACTGATGTCCTTTTTTACCGACTGCTACTCGGTCGGTGAATCACCGACCGGACTTTTCGGTCGGGTAGTTGTGTTTCCGACTATAGTTTTCGACTAATTTCTTTCGGTCGGAATTCTTTCGATCACGGTCGGTAATTCTATTTACCGACCGATTTCTACTCTTACCGATCGATTTACTCGGTTGCTAACTGCTGTCTTCCTTGTAGTGATCACATCGAAAAATTATGATGAAGTGATGAAATTTTATATCATCAATAAGAGAAATTATCTGTTTTTAGATATTAATCAAAAATCTTTTGAGTCTTATAATACGGAGTAGCTCTTAAAACTATAAATTAAGTAAAAGTTATCACACATCAAAAAATTACAATAAGGTGATCAAATTTTATTATATAAATAAAAATAAGGAAAATTCCCACTTGTACTCTCTAAGTTTTCACTTTTCCCAGCTGTACCCCTGCGTATAAGCAATTCCCAGTTGTACCCCTAAACTTCATTAATTAATACAAACCGTGATTAAACTCCACTTTAACGTTAATTTTGACTGTTAAGTGCCAACATGACTCTCATAATTTAATGACATGTCTGTTGACCTGGCAGTAAACGTACTCCCCTAAACTCCATTTATTTTCATTTCAAAAAATTAAAACCCCAAACTCTTCTTCTTCTTCTTTTCTTCCTTCCTCTGTTCGAACGACACTTTCTTCGACCTTGTCCGCCATTTGTGCTTATGTCAAAGTGGATCAGTTAAGTTCTGATTCAAGTAACCAACTGATTAAGGTTATGTTCTGCTATCTTCTTTGTCATCCTAACAATTGTTTTGTTTTTTTTGTTTTTGAAAGCAGTGATCGAAATTAGGATTCTTTTACAGTAATAATTCAAGTGTCTTGTGATTATTTTAGGTGGGCATTCGAAATTTGCGACAGTTTTCTGAAAACTCCGATTAGGGTTTACGGTTTCTGATATCTGGGTTATTTAGAGCATTCGAAATTTAAGGTATGTACCCTTCTGTTCTACCGTCTATTTGTATTCATTTGTTGCCAAATTTATCAATTTTTGTTGAGTTTTGGGGGATATTGTTGAATATTACAGTCTAATAACTAAAATCCTCCTAAATTATTTGCGTCCCTCCTACTGTCTGAAATCCTCCACCTATCGGTTGTGCCCGATAACTAAAACAGAACTACTAAATGCGTACTCGGTATGAGGTATTCTGTAGTTGAAACTAAGATTTCATTATAACTGAAAATCTGAAGCAAATTGAGGTGTAAAGTGAAGCAAATTTAATCATGGTTTAAATAAAAGTGGCGGCGTAGATTTTAGGTGTGCTAAAGATGCAATTGACTTCCTCTGCCTCTAAATTATATTACTCAGATTACTCACCAAATCCACAATAACCCTTAGCTACTTTGAAGCACGAAAGAAAAAAATGAAGGGAAACACTAGGGCCTACGGGGGAAGCATCACATTTAATTCCGGTATTCTTACCACATTTCCGTGGATTTTCGGTCCATTATTTTGCATGAATTTTCGATTTTAACTGACATAAGTTTATAACCTAAGAGCATTCAGTAAGTGATTAATAACTTGTTGATTGTAATTTTATCGTTTGTTGAAGTATGTTAGGAAATAAGTGCCTTGCAATTGTCCTTTTGGATCTTGAATTGATTTCCGACCTGAATCTGTTTAATTAGGAAAGTTTCCTAATTAATATCTGATTGATTAGAGTTTCCTAATCAATATCTGAGTATCTGACTTAGGATTTCCTATTGTATAGGGTTTCCTAATCTGTTTAGGGTTTCCGTTCAGGTTGAGAGTAGTATATAAACTCTCATACCTCTACCCTAGAAATTATGATATCAGTCTGAAATCTGTAACCTCTCCTCAAATTAATAAAACTATCCCCTTCTTCTTCCCGTGGATGTAGCTAACAGGTTGTTAGTGAACCACGTAAATCTGTCTGTCTCTCGATTTTACGTCTTATTTGTTTGTCTTTCTCTTCCGTTATAACAAACTGGTATCAGAGCTTCAGGTTGTTCCACTTTCACTTCTGAGTTGTAGGTTTGGCTTCGGCTGAGTTAGGCGTTATTTGGGTTTGTTGAATTTTTGGTGAGAAGATGTCTGGAGCAACAATTTTAAAGGTTGATAAATTCACGGGGAGTAATAGTTTTGGGTTGGTAGGCTTGTCTGAGGATGGTAGTGTTGACGGTAAGGTGGGGTTTTCACCTGTACGGATCGAACTAAAGGATTCCGAAGACAAGATATCGACTGTTGTTTCCGCTTCTCAATGAAGTGGGCTCCTAGGGAAAGGAGAAACCCGTGCCTTGGGTTAAAAAGGCAGAACCCGTGCCTTGGGTTAAAAAGGCAGAACCCGTGCCTTGGGTGAAAAAAGGCAGAACCCGTGCCTTGGGTTAAAAAGGCAGGACCCGTGCCTTGGGTGAAAAAGGCAGGACCCGTGCCTTGGGTGAAAAAGGCAGGACCCGTGTCTTGGGTGAAAAAGGCAGGACCCGTGTCTTGGGTGAAAAAGGCAAGACCCGTGTCTTGGGTGAAAAAGACAATCGGAAAGGAGAAAAATTACTATTGACTGAAGACCGTTGAAAGATGCGATCGTTCAGGTCAAGGTGGAGATTATTGGGACAAGTAGTGACTTGAGAATCGACTGTTCGAAGCTGCACTTTGAAGATTGGTTCGAGTTGGACAATTCTAGTCAAGGTGGAGATTGTTATGAAATAAGTGCTTAGCAATTGTCCTTTTGGACCTTGAATTGATTTGTTGCTGATATCTTTCCTAAAGTTGATCTTCTTGTTTTGGTAACATAAGATTGTTTGGTTTTAGGAAAGATTGAACCGTGTTTCCTAATTGGTTTAGGTAACTAGTTTAGGTGGAATAATACTATATAAAGACCTGACTAGTTTCTAGGTTAATTAGGACAGAGAGATGATTTGAGAGCACAATATAGAGGGCTGATCTGTGAGGGTTTTCTTGAGGGAAAAACTTCGTTTGTTCCGAGTCTCTATTATTTGGTGGTTCTATTGATCTCGTCTTCGTTGGAGACCGTTGGAGTTTGTTCGGATCTTGGTTGGCCGCAAGATCGTTTGTCCTTCGTCTCGTCGGTGAGTTCGTCGCAGGTCGACTCGGTCTGGGTAGTCTCTTTCCAGTTTGAGATTACTATCTGGTTGGTAGAATTGGTAGTACTTCTGGCTTTAGCTGTGAGCTATTAAGCACGTGTATTACAGTCTACTGTTGTACTATTATCTCCACATAGTGAATTTGGTCTCCTTGTCGGTGTGGACGTAGCCAGTGATTTTGCTGGTGAACCACGTAAATCTGTGTGTCACTTTATTATTGTTTGCTATTTGTTTTGTTCTTCTCGCGTAATTAACAAACCGTAGGTAACGGGACGCCTCCGTTACAACAAACTGGTATCAGAGCTTTAGGTTAATTTGATCTATGAGAAAGATGTTTGGGATGAGCGTTAAAATTGAGAGTTTTAATGGGAGGAATAGTTTTAGTCTGTGGCAGATCAAGATGCGGGCGTTGTTAAAGCAACAGAGACGGTGGGCGCCATTCGTGAAGAAAGACGACACAGTCACCGCTGAGATGGCCGTTCTGGAGGAGAGTTCAGTCTGTCTGATGATATCATCACTGAAATCGGAGGAAGATAGAAGTAGTAGTGGTAGTACTGATAAACAGGTGGAGCAGCAAGTAACTCTTGATGAGAGTGAAGCAAAGTCTGAAGATCAACCACTACAGTCTGAATCTGAGTCTGAATCTGAATCTGAACCATCAAGTTCTTCATTGCCAGTTCAGAAGCAGCAGAGATTGGCTCGTGAGCAGTCAATCAAGTTTTCGAACAGGTATGGTAATGAAGATGAGGTGGGTCTGTCTGATATGATTCCGAATAGCAAGGTCCAACACGGTCTGGACTTGCTAAATTCTGGAAGTATCTGATTGTCCCTTGTTGGGCAATATCTGAGGCAGAAGGAGGAGAGAAGTTTTATTTCTGGTACATCTGGCATTCGTTGGAGTGCATCTGGTACATCTGTCTGATTGAGGAGATTTCTGGTACATCTGGCATTCTTTGGGGTGCATCTGGTACATCTGATCTGGCATTCTTTGGAGTGCATCTGGTAATCTGATCTGGCATTCGCTGGAGTGCATCTGTCTGATCTGATTGTGAGACAATTCAAGTCAAGGTGGAGATTGTTAGGAAATAAGTGCCTTGCAATTGTCCTTTTGGATCTTGAATTGATTTCCGACCTGAATCTGTTTAATTAGGAAAGTTTCCTAATTAATATCTGATTGATTAGAGTTTCTTAATCAATATCTGAGTATCTGACTTAGGATTTTCTATTGTATAGGGTTTCTTAATCTGTTTAGGGTTTCCGTTCGGGTTGAGAGTAGTATATAAACTCTCATACCTCTACCCTAGAAATTATGATATCAGTCTGAAATCTGTAATCTCTCCTCAAATTAATAAAACTATCCCCTTCTTCTGCCCGTGGATGTAGCTAACAGGTTGTTAGTGAACCACGTAAATCTGTTTGTCTCTTGATTTTACGTTCTTATTTGTTTGTCTTTCTCTTTATAACAAAGTAGTCTACTATTGTTTGTATGTTGTATGTAGTTATGCTTGATTTTATATGCTTTGATAGATGTCTTGATGATTGTCTTGAGCTCAAGTGGAGAATTGATTACTTGCTTATTTACGTAACCTCTTATCGATGGATTTAACTCTATATTCTTTTTTTTGGGTAAAGGTAAGTATATTAAAATTAATAAATGTTCATGTACATAGTTGTTTGACGTAATTAGCATCTCTACTATTCAGATTCCGCATTCGAATCATACTACGATAATACAATTTCAATTCCTCGATTATCCTTTTGGCCATTATATGTGGCCTCAGTAATAGCCCCTCTATTCTACTCTTATTTCTCTGTTGCCAAATGGAGTAGATAGTAGCATTGATAGCCCCATTCACTATCGCTCTCTTGAGCTTAGTTCCCCTCATATTCAGTCTCCAGTTGTTGCAGATCGCATTGTCCATTCTTTGCTCTGTCCATATCCCAACAGCCTGTAATATCTGTCTGCTATATTTGCACTCACAAAATAGATGTCCAATCGTTTCGGTGCTGGCAGAACAGACGCAACACAGCTCATCCTCTACCAGCTGCAATTTATACAGCCTCTCTTTTGTGTTCATGACCTGATGCTGGTGCATCCACTCAATAATCCTATGCTTAGGCATTGTCCACTGATCCCATACCACTCTATGACAATCCACCTCAATTTCTTTCTCTCTAAGCCATTGATAGCTCTTCGCTATAGAGTAAACGTTGCTGGCAGACCATTCACCATTCTCGTAGCCTGTCTTCAACTTGTCTTTCACTTGACAACTTTTTCTCCACCCCCAACTGGTATCTAAAGTCGGATTATAATCAAGCCATTTTCGTCCCTTCAGATAGACTGCATTCACCCATTGTACCCATAGCTTGTCAGGATGCTTCAATACCCACCATGTCATGTTCCCCAAGGCAGCTTTATTCCAATGGCAGTTTTGCATCAGATTGAGGCCCCCTTCCTTATATGGTGTGCATATCTTCTTCCACGCTACTAACGGAGTACGAGTATAACTCATACCTCCTTCCCATAGGTACGTTCTACACAATGCTTCTATTTGCTTAATTACTCCTTTCAGAATTAGAAAAATTGTTGCCCAGTAGTTATGTAAGGTACCTAATATTGCTTTGACAAGTACCAGGCGACCCGCATATGTTAATTTCCTGGCTCCAAATTTCCTAATTCTTTCCATGACGTTGTTAATTAGAGGCATACAGTCACTTACATTCAGTCTTGAAGCTTTGATGGGAACCCCTAAATATTTGAAAGGCAAAGCCCCTTCTGTGCACCCTGAAACTGCCAGTATCTCCTGTTTCAAGTCACTTCTAACTCCATTAAAGTATATATTGGTCTTTCCTTTACTCAATTGAAGTCCAGATGCTGCAGAGAAGGTAGCAAAAGTTCGTAGCAGAATCATCATAGACTGAGTATCCCCCTTACTGAACATGAGTAGATTGTCTGCGAACATGAGATTAGCCAACTTCATAGGTTTACAAAGAGGGTGGAATCTGAATTCCTTCTTATCTGTTGTATACCTGAGCAATCGAGACAAATACTCCATGCAAATTGTGAATAAGAGAGGGGATAGAGGATCCCCTTGTCTAAGTCCCCGTTTCCCTGAAAAGAACCCAAAAGATTCTCCATTCAAATTCAAGGAGTACGATGCTCTTGTGACACATTGCTTAATTAGGTGAGTAAAGTGATCCGGAAAATGCAAATACTGCATCATTTGCTCCAAAAATTGCCATTCCACCGTATCATACACCTTCTGCATATCCATCTTAATCATACATCTAGACGATGTAAATTTCCTTGAGTATAACCGCACAAGATCTTGACATATCAGGATATTTTCTATAATGCTCCGTCCTTTAATGAACCCCCCTTGTACCGGGGAAATAATATCCGGAAGAATCTTCGACAGCCTGTTGCACAATAACTTCGATATGCATTTATAAATTGTTTTACAACAAGCAATCGGTCTGAATTGTAAAACGGTAGCAGGTCTCTCCACCTTGGGTATCAATGTAATTGATGTTGTGTTGATTTGCTTCAAAAGTTGTCCAGAATTGAAGAACTCAAGAATAGCATCACAATCTCATCCCCGACAATGTGCCAAGAGTCCTTAAAGAATTTACTTGAATATCCATCTGGACCCGGTGCTTTCTTGTTAGGAATGCTATATAACACCTTCTTAATCTCTAGGTAAGTCGAGTCGATCCACAGGGACGGGAGTTCAAAATAAGAGGGTGCTATGGTCTAAGACTAGGTTCAAGGCTAACTAAACTAGGATGGTGGCTAAAGATGACTAATGACTAAGCTAAGGTCTAAAACACGAAGTAAAAGGCAAAAAAAGCAACTAATGACAAAAAGGAAGCAAAATTAAATCAATAAGAAGAAACTAGGGTTAGGTCGGGTTCATGGACGCCAAGGAGATTCAAAGGGGAAACGGGGGTTACTAGCATGTTTTCGTAGCCTAGGTTACGATCAGGCTCTCGCTACTTAAACGGCCTAGGGGTCATCCTCACCACGCTCTCGCTACTAATGGAGGAACCAAACCTACCGACCAAGCAAACACAAGCAAGAGAAGAGGCAAGAAAAACAAGGAATGATCATCACAAGTCTCACAAGCATTTCATCAAACATGTAGAGTGCAAGGCAAATAAGAAACAACAAAAACAACAACTAATACCACCCATCTCACCCTAATTATCCCTAATCACACCCAATCCCCCTACTAACCCTAGGGGAGAACTACTCACACATATCTAAACTAAAACTAGCAATAACATGAGAAATCAACCTCAGAACAAAAACATTCATAATGGAAAACAAAGATAAACAATAAACAAGACATAAAGATGAAAACTTGAATAACAATAAAGATTAAGAGAAAAGAGATGAGAAAGATTATACCAAACTACAAAGGTGATGGAAAACATGAGAATTTGCATATATAGAGAAAACCCAAAATAAATCCACCAAGGTTGTCAATCTTGATAGAAATCTTCAAGAATTCCAATAATACAAGAGTAACTAACTAGATTAAGGAGTAATTAAGGATTAATCTACACTAATTTAAGCTAATCTAACCTAAAGTAGTCTAGGGTTTAGTGGGTAATGTAAAGTAATCAAAAGTTCTTAAAACAATACAAGAGGGGGGTATATATAGGGTTTCACGAGCAAAGGAGTTGAAAGAATGACGGAGCGGCTGAACTGGGCCCTTTCCGGCCGGGAAGGGGTTGATCCTGACCGGGATGGGGTGGTCCCGAGCGCGAAGGTCATGATCCCGGTCGGGATCATCCTCCAGTAACCTGTCTTTGCTTTGCACTTCATCCCGGTCGTGATGGATGTGTTCCCGACCGGGATGGGTCTTGTAGGCTTCAAATATGGTCATATAGGTCCCTACTTGCTCTTCCTAGGCTTGTTATCGTTTCTCGGTGCTCGGGAATGGGTCCCAAGGGGCTCGGGATCGAGTCTAGGCCACCGAGTCATCGTCGCTTCTCTTCGTTGGCTCCAAATGCGTCGGAAACGAGTCGGAATCATTCCATTTCTCCAAGATAGGTCAAGAGAACCTAAAACAAGCTAGATGAAGCGTAAGTAGCCTTGAAACCGCTCTAAAGAGCGATTTCACAAGAGAAACCGAGACCAAATGATCCGAATGAAGAAGCAACAAACCAAGAGTTCAATGAAGTCACACTAGCTCCAAATGGTCCTAGTCCAACCCCCTTAGCCCCTCCTTCAAGTCTAGTAGTGTGCCTTCTTCAAGTGCTGAACTAGCTCGTGCAAACACCTACTTGGACCGAATAAAAGAGCAAGAACATACATTGCTCTAATCTGATTTACAAGTCAAATAATCAAGACCATATGGATGCATTAACTTGGGTTCACACTCATGCAAACAAGGATTGTGCATCGGATTTAGTTGGCTGATTGTAGGCTGATTGTGTTCCCATTCATGCTTTGTCTAAGTTCTTTTCCTTTGCTTTGTTTGAATCACCCTCTTTATGGGGCTTGACCATTCTGGTTGAGGATGTTTGTAGGCTATATATAGCCATCCATTTGATAAATAAAGCATTCAACTTGCATAAAACAAACCTGAGTGAAGCTTTGTGTTTCCTTTTCGTCTTTGTATTTCACAAGACAAAGTACTAGAGTTAGTCGCGTTACAAGCTCTATACTCGCTATTTCAATCGAGTGTTTGAATTAGCACCCGCTTTGTTGAGGTATAGGTCTATCTCACTTAGCACACTATCCTTGGTTACGTTCTATCATCACTTTACAACAACTATTTCAACCTGATTTCGTTGCTTTGTTTCGTTCATTTCAATTTACTATCAATCTCCAAATAACTTGTTCGAAGTTCATTCCAAATCACATCATATGTGGTATCAGAGCTTTGGTCTTCCTAAGACGTAAAGCATGGCGGGATGAGTGAACTTTGACGACCCTAACTTCTTGGAGCACCTAAAAAAGGCGTTGGAGAACTTTCAACCCATGAATTCTCGTTTCCAAGCAAGAAGGGAGCCCGTGGACATAATCAAAGTGAATGAACTCCCTGAGTTCATGGGTGGTACTGATCCAGAAGTGTACTTGGAGTGGGAGCGAAACATTGAGAAGCTCTTCGATTTCAAGGACCTAGAAGACGAGGAAAGGTGCAAGTATGCAATTCTGAAACTAAGCAAGGGGGCATCTCTTTGGTATGAGGGGCTGAAGGTGCAACGCACTAGGGCTGGTAAGAGTAAAATCTCATCGTGGGAGTCCTTAAAACGTAAGCTACGTAAGAGGTATGTTCCAACTACACATAAGTTGTCCTTGTACAAAAAGATTGCTAATCTGACACAAGGGAGGTTAAGTGTTAATGAGTATATTGATGAGTTTGAGAATTTGGTTTTAATGGGAGAAGTAGAAGAAAATGAAGAAATAAAAATGGCTAGATTCTTGCATGGGTTAAATCGTAGTATTGCTAATACGGTCGATTTATGTCCTTATTCTGACTTTGATACATTATGTGGGCTGTGTTTAAAAATTGAGGCACAAGGGAAGGGAAAACATGAGGGTGAGTCTAGTAAGGGTCATACTTGGCCGCGAACTGATGAAGGTAATAGGTTCAATTCTACTAATACTAATCAACCCCTCACCATTAAGAATAACCCAGCAACCCCACTTCAATCTACTACTAAAACACCCACTGAGACTAGTCTATCCAAAGTACGTTGTTTCAAGTGTCAAGGGTTTGGTCACTACAAAAACGCTTGTCCTAATAGGAGAGTTGTGACCTTAAGAGAAGTGATCACTGTTAGGGATGAAATATGGGAAGAGGAAGAACGTATCAGGGTTGTTTTCAAAGTTAACGAGGAAGAGGAAGAGGAAGATATTGAGGCTTATGAATCCCCAACTTATGATACACTCTTAGTACTACGTACTCTACATGCTAACCCCATTCAACACGATACTGAACAAAGAGACCAACTATTCCATACTAAGTGTCAAGTTAAGAACGAATGGTGTAGTTTAATAATTGATGGAGGTAGTTGTACCAACGTTGCCTCAGCTGAAATGGTAACCAAACTAAGTCTAGCTACTACTAATCACCCTAAACCTTATGCACTACATTGGTTAGATAACGGGAACAAAGTGAGGGTGACTAAACAAGTAAGGGTTGGTTTGACCATGGGTTCCTATGTTGATGAGGTCTTATGTGATGTTATTCCTATGGATGTTTGTCACATACTATTGGGTCGTCCTTGGCAGTTTGATAGGGATGTAGTTCACCATGGGAGAAAGAATGAGTATGAATTGAGAGATAAGGGAAAGAAAATTGTGCTAAAACCTATGACGCCTCAAGATGTGTGTACCATGTTAGCTAATCGAGTTAAGAAACCCAACCTCTTCATATTTGCTAGTAAAAATGTGGTAGAACATGCCATAGAAGAGGGAAAGTGTGTCGTTGTCATGGATACTAAAGAGGAACCAGTTAGGGTTGATAATGGGTTTGGAGGGAAACGATTTAAGGAGTTGCTAAAGGAACCGGGTGTTGTCATTTCTAATGAATTACCAGCTGGTTTGACACCTAGTAGAGATCATGAGTCCTTAAAGTACATCAATAGCTCGCAAAAGCTAAGTCCAAGACAGACCAAATGGGTGGAACTCTCGCAACCCTTTCATTTCTCTTCCAGATATAAGGATGGTAAGAGCAATGTCGTGGCTGATGCTTTATCTTGTCACTACACACACTTATCCACCCTAAATGTAAGATCGCTTGGATTTGAGACTTTGAAGGACTACTACTCTGTGGATGCTGATTTTGGTGAAGTATTCACCAAGTACAAGGCTGTTGCTCTTAGTACTTTTGATGAGTTTGTTTTGCAGGAAGATTTTCTTTTTAGAGGGAACCATCTTTGTGTTCCTGAACATCCTATTTCAGAGTTTTTAGTTAGAGAAGCTCATGGAGGAAGGCCAGCTGGACATTTTGACGTGACCAGGACCTTAGAGGTGTTAAAAGAACTCCTCTTCTGGCTAAAGATACAAGGGAGTATTTAAAACATTGTGGGCAAATGCGTAACAAGTCATTTCTCAAAGAGTCCTTTCAAACCAAGAGAGTACTTGCCATTCTCCAAAATGGCTCACTTCAGTATTTGTTACATATGTAATCCCCTAAAATTTCTAGCGCGATACAGTGGCGGAAACACTGTAGAGTCGGGATTAAAACACACAGAACTATGTCTTAATAAATTAAATTGGTAAAGTCAAACATGCGCCATACATAAAAATGGCTAAAATTTAAAACAATCCATAAAGAGGTTAAACAATCCTTAAAACATGATTATTAAAAGATCAGCAGGATCCAAGACTGCTCGCTAGCCCACACCCACCGGAAAATAAACACGTATACCTGCCATGTTAAAACATAACAGCCACAATCAGTGGGGAGCAACGTCAACGTTCTCCCAGCCGTATAACAGGATTTTAAAACAGTAATTACTAATATAGGAAAAATAGTAAAAATGGAAAACAGTAAAACATCATATTAAAATAAGGTTTTGCGTCGAACAAATTATTCAAAAGGGGTTTCCGAAGACACATAAAGATATTTGCCAACCTGCGCCAATTTATATCGATAATAAATAAAATAATCAAAATGGCGTTATGGATAGGATTAATGTAGAATCTAGACTTTCACTAGGATAATACTAAAAACTAGTTTCGAGAACTTAGTCAAAACAAATTAGACTTTGGTCTCTAACTAGGCAACTCAACCATAACAGGACTGCGTGCAGCGAGGTCCTGGCTTAAGTAATGCACACCCCTCCTGGATACAAACCATATCCAGTTCAACCCGACGCGACTTATACGATGCGATATCTAAGTTTAAGGTAAATATACACTCTTCTGAACACAAACCATGCTCAGTTCAACAACCAATGCGCCCCATAAAGACACACCAGCCTTACAGTTGATGGCAAAACGTACATCCCAGACTATATTACTCTAAACCCACACTTGTCCTTATTCCATAACTCCAAAACAAACCATTATCGATATTTAAAAGATGTACTCATCATAAACAATATGAGGATAAAAGAAGTAAACATTTATATTCTAAAAGAGGAAACTTTCTATTTTAGGAAACTTCTATTTTAGGAAACTTCTATTTTTAGGAAACTTCTATTTTTAGAAACTTTACTAAAAATAGCATCATATCAAAGTAGTGAAAATATTAGTTCATACTAATACCACATTTTAGTAAACGATATAGATTTTTAAAACTAATACTTTCGGCCTTAACGATATTAATTATTAAAGTAAGAACATTTGATTTTATGAAACTATTAAAATATCGTACAAGTGTTATAAAATGATTAGAGACATCTAAAAATATTTAATAATACTAATTAGGGTGTTTTCGAAAGTTATAAAGCTAAAATTCCCTAATTATTATTAGTTTCGACGATAAAATTATAAATAGGATTTTACGGCAAATACTAAATTAAATACTTGAACGTCTTTATTTAATTAAACCAACAAATATATATGGAGTATGTTAAGGGATGATTTAACTCCTAAAGTTTCAGATTTAAATACTTTCAAAATTGCTGGAAAAATAATTCTTTTAGGTAAGACGAAGCAATTTAGCGATAAATCACAACTTGTCCGAAATCAATATTTATTAACTAAAGACTATGATAAATAGTACAAAAATTACGTAAAATAGTTAAATTATATTTATGGACATTCTGTCCAGAAAAGAAAATTTCCAGAATTCTAAAAACTCGGTTTTTAAAGCGTTTTCTCGTTAATTGTCCAATCTCGACAATAACGATTAATAAAAATAGTAATTACAAAACGATTTAAGTATTAATATCCAAAAATTATTATTACACTTTAAAATCCTGATTTTACAGAATATAAATTTTTTCCAGATTTTTCCAAAATCCAGATCAACAAATTTCAACAAAACCGTCATTTAAACCTGTTTTCGCAATTAACGATTTTATTTATAAACCTATCGTTCCTAACATTTTATTAAGGCACTAAAATCATAATAATACATTTTAATATGAAATCATCAGAATCATAATTTTTTTTCCAGATTTAAACTAAAGACCAGAAATCGAGAATTTAAACAACAAACACGGTTTTAACGATAAACGATGATTTAAAGTGATTAATTAATTCATCCACTTAACAATTCCGAAAAATTATGAAACAAATCAGAAAATTCTATTTCACCAGAAAGTTTCACCACGTCAAAAATCAGATTAAAATAAAATGTTTAAGTACTAGAACTAAAAATCGGTTTTTAATCGTTTTTGTTCGAAAACGATAATAATTCAATAATCGATATCAAAATATCAGAAAAATACTAAATTACTAAAAATCATCAAAAACAACATTTTTCCAGAATATAAACATATATTACATGTTTAGGCCGATTATTACGATTTTACAAATTAATATAACAATTTAATCGTTAATCTCATAAAAGCGATAAAAATATCGAAACATGCAAAATTTCAACTTTAAAATTTTTTCCAGAATTCGTGACATACATATATTGCCAAAACAAAATATAAAAATATATACATGCAAATACTCAATTAAAATCTTGAAATACCGAGTAACATCGACGTTACCTCTACTCCAAGTCTGAATCAACGATATATTCGTCGGCCTCGGGATCGTCCAAAAATCCTACCAAACACGTAAATCATGGCAGAAAAATACCATGAGAAAACTAATAAAAATCAAGGTAAAAATTGATCGAAAATGACGTCGATTAATACCTTAACGAAGGAATCGGAAAGAAGATTATTATGACGATAAAAATGATGCGATTGGGACTTGAAATGAAGCAAAAATCAGCCCAAGGAGGGTAAGAAGTACCCGGCCAAAAGAGAGAAGAGAGAAGTGATGAATATTTTTGTTAATGCAAAAATGAATGTAGAGTAAAGGAGGAGATGGATGTTACTACACTTAAAGGAGTAAGAGTGAATTAAGGCTTCAAAATGAGGAATCCAAAATGTACCTAGACCTATAGTTGGCCGGCCAAAAGGATAAGAGAGGGAGTAAGAAAAGTTTTGACATAAATGCTACAATGAATGAAAATGATTTATCTTATGTTTACGTTTTAACGTGATAAAATGAAACGTTTAAATAAAACGTAACAAAACTTGTGACTAAGAGCTTAGTCGGTCCAAAATGTGAGAAAACAGTCTCAAATAATTTATAAGTTGATAAAAAGTATAATCGTAAAATAGTTAAAGGCATTTCAAAGTAATTCGAGTAAACCTCGCGTAAGAAAATAATTATTCGCGAAGCTTCGTAATAAAATCATAAATGGCTTGTTTTTAGTAACTAAAATATATTTTAGTAGAAAATATTCCATAAACGTATTCAAACATTTTTAGGAAAAAGAAATAACTTAAATCCAAGCTTAAAAATGTCAATTCGGAGAGAAATAGAATTCCTTGCGGAAAAATTACTTAGTTTACGAAGAAATCAAATAAATGGATTTAAAAGAATTTTAAATCTTTAAAATTAAAAATAGAAATTATTAAACTCAAAAATTAAAATAAAGCTTAGTAAAATGATAAAATATGAGGCCAAAAGTGACAGAGTTAAGACGAAGTCCTAACGGAAAGAATAAAATGATTAGGAAAAATAGCGGGTGTTACAATCCTCCCCACTAAAAGAAAGTTTCGTCCTCGAAACTAAGAATAAGCAGATAGGAAATCGAGGTTTACCTTACTCGAAGAGTTGAGGATGCTTAGCTCGCATCGAAGACAAATATCTATTCCAAGAAGAATTGGGCTAACCAACCCGAAGTTTAGAATCTTGATTAATGAAATCGTAAAGTAAAGTTATTTGATAAAATAATAACGTTAAATAACATTTGTAAACAAACTCGAAGGAAATAGGATAACCAAAATATTTTGAAAACAAAAGTAAAATATTTTGATTAAGAAATTCGATATTATTCTTTTTTTTTTTGATGAAACAAAATTTAGTTTGGAGAAATCAAATTTTGTAGTTAGTAAAAATCGCACCAGCCGTCAAACATTTACAATAACAGATTCAAAAGTTCACCAACAATAAAATGAAAATCAATTCTCAAAACGTTAAAATTTCGAAAATGTTATCAAAGTAATTATGAAAGTTTTCAAAAATGTTATCAAACTTGAACATACAAAATAATTTCGACAATGTTAAAACGTTTTACATAACAATTCTATACAAATTGAAGTACTTGGAAATATAAAAGTTTTCATAAAATTTTGATCGCTTGAAAATCAAAAATTTAAAATAATTTCGAAATAGTTTAAAATAAATTATTAAGGCATTTTGAAATAGATCTAAATATAAATATCAACCAAAGATAAAACAAAGTGAAGTATATAGTTCCTAAATTATAAAATAAAAATGTTAAATTTCACGATAACCCAAAATGTTAAATTGCTCAAAGTTTTTACAAAATGGGGAGTTTAAAAATTTGAAATCATGCTTCAAAATGTTAAAATTTCATGAAAATCAAAATTTTTAAATTAGTCCAGCTTTTTACAAAACGGGCAAATTCACAATTAGAAATTATAACTCAAAATGTTAAAATTTTACGATAGTCCAATTTTTTTTTTTTTTAAAGTAGTCAAACTTTTTATAAAATAGGGAGTTCGAAAAATAGTTAACGGGCAAATAGAACAAGGATAAATAAATTAAAAATAAGAGCTTTCAAAATCGACAAAGGTTGAAGGGATTGGCAGGAGTTACCGTAACAGAATTCAAGAGGAGCAGAAAGAAAGACGGAGTTGAGAATAAAAAGAGCTCTCAAGGATTATGGAAGAAATTAATCATCTCGAGATTCCTAGCACGACTTCCACAAACACGGTTTCCTAATTCCCATCAAAAAAACGCTAAGTCCAATATCAGTACAGGGTGGTCCTACTCAATCTAAAACCTCCAAAAACATCAACTGCTATAGCCTCCAAAATTAAGCCTTACATACTTATATAATCTTTCAATTAGTATGGTAAGAATCCACAAACGATTTAGACTAATCCATTAATTAAGATTCCAACAGTCATCAAAACATACCCAAACTTGTAATCAATAAGGCTCGTAATTCAAAGTTCATAAGGTCTGAACTCGAGGTATACTTCAAATTTCTCGAGTAAGGAACACTAACTAAAACCCACCAATTAATAAAGTTCGGACACGAAATCCTCAAAGATGATCACCGACATATTTATAATACCACAAGTACAGAAGTTGGGGAAGTACAATAAATCCTCAAACACGCTCAAACCTATAGGTAATGGCGCAAACACTCACATTTTCAAACACATCATTCGATTAATGTTTCCAAGAAGTCCATCAAATTTCTAATCGTAATGGTGCAACCACAAAATATTTAATAACTCAACAAAGCCACAATCTCGTTGGTCTAAGGTTCTGAACTTTAAATCCATTAAGATGATTGACATCAAAATGTTCCTCAAAACAACGCTATAAATCCAACCTCTAATGGCAATATGTTTCTCCTTTTCAAGGTTAACAACAATTTATTCAATTTAGATCACTCAACTCCAAAGTTCCTAGGTTACAACTTTAACCAACGATTAACGATCTAATCCTTAAGAAACACGGGTAATCTATGTTAACCAAAATTTCTAACGGTATTAATGAAAACCTTCTATGGTACCACAACACTCAGGTTAACAATTTAAACAGTACTCTATGATCCCAAACATTCCCGATGCATCCATCAAATAACATTTAGGTAGGAATCTCAAAATTCTATTATTAGCTACACTTGGTTCGGTTCTAGGTTAAATTAGGTACTAGGTATCCATCAAATACGATATACTCTTACTACCCCAAAATATATTCAACTCTAAGTCCTCCAAATAATCAAGTAACCTATAACCCAAGGTTCAGAGTCTAAAGTACTAACCTAATTCCATTAATTGACAATTTATTATTCAAATCGATCCTCAAAAGCTTACTAAGATAGATAACAAGGTATAACTCACAACCCTCAAGCCCTAGGTATCAAGGGTTTACTAAACCTCAAACATCTATATCCTTTCACAGGGTTCACTGAGACAGAAACCGGTCTAACAAAAGAATCTCAAGAGAAAGATGGTAGAATAGAAGAATAGAACAAGGATTCACCAAGAGAATGAAGATGAGAATATATAAGAGAAGAATTGGAAGAAATAGGGAAAGGAAGAAAAGAATCGATGATCCTATATTACTAAGTTCTTGAACCAGAAGAGAATCTTCGGGCCTCCCGAGTTCACAGGGAATCCAAAATGGATTACTTCATCTTCTTGTAGAGGAACGAGCACACAAGTCATGGGTCGCTCCATCTGGATTTACTGCGACATCATGGAACATGAATCTACTCTTGATCATCTTGCCTGTAGCTTAAGTAAACTGAACCGGAGCTAAAAGTCATTATCGAAATCTTTCTTGGAGCACCTAGTTGTCCACTCGAGTCAGCAGGTGTTGAGAGTGCTAAGTAGGTCTTGTCCCGATCTGGAGCAGCATATCAGCAACTTGTTCTTTCATCTTCTTCGACATATAAAACAAATATTCAATGCTAATCATTGAGTTCAGGAACAGATAATCTTAACAGTTAAGTCCTTATTTGTTTCTACCCATCTCTAATAATATTTTTATTTACTGTTTAAATAATTTACTGGTATTTTCCCTAATTTCAGGTGTAAGCGTTGGGAGCAGTGATGCTCTGATACCAACTGTAATCCCCTAAAATTTCTAGCGCGATACAGTGGCGGAAATACTGTAGAGTCGGGATTAAAACACACAGAACTATGTCTTAATAAATTAAATTGGTAAAGTTAAACATGCGCCATACATAAAAATGGCTAAAATTTAAAACAATCCATAAAGAGGTTAAACAATCCTTAAAACATGATTATTAAAAGATCAGCAGGATCCAAGACTGCTCGCTAGCCCACACCCACCGGAAAATAAACACGTATACCTGCCATGTTAAAACATAACAGCCACAATCAGTGGGGAGCAACGTCAACGTTCTCCCAGCCGTATAACAGGATTTTAAAACAGTAATTACTAATATAGGAAAAATAGTAAAAATGGAAAACAGTAAAACATCATATTAAAATAAGGTTTTGCGTCGAACAAATTATTCAAAAGGGGTTTCCGAAGACACATAAAGATATTTGCCAACCTGCGCCAATTTATATCGATAATAAATAAAATAATCAAAATGGCGTTATGGATAGGATTAATGTAGAATCTAGACTTTCACTAGGATAATACTAAAAACTAGTTTCGAGAACTTAGTCAAAACAAATTAGACTTTGGTCTCTAACTAGGCAACTCAACCATAACAGGACTGCGTGCAGCGAGGTCCTGGCTTAAGTAATGCACACCCCTCCTGGATACAAACCATATCCAGTTCAACCCGACACGACTTATACGATGCGATATCTAAGTTTAAGGTAAATATACACTCTCCTGAACACAAACCATGCTCAGTTCAACAACCAATGCGCCCCATAAAGACACACCAGCCTTACAGTTGATGGCAAAACGTACATCCCAGACTATATTACTCTAAACCCACACTTGTCCTTATTCCATAACTCCAAAACAAACCATTATCGATATTTAAAAGATGTACTCATCATAAACAATATGAGGATAAAAGAAGTAAACATTTATATTCTAAAAGAGGAAACTTTCTATTTTAGGAAACTTCTATTTTTAGGAAACTTCTATTTTTAGAAACTTTACTAAAAATAGCATCATATCAAAGTAGTGAAAATATTAGTTCATACTAATACCACATTTTAGTAAACGATATAGATTTTTAAAACTAATACTTTCGGCCTTAACGATATTAATTATTAAAGTAAGAACATTTGATTTTATGAAACTATTAAAATATCGTACAAGTGTTATAAAATGATTAGAGACATCTAAAAATATTTAATAATACTAATTAGGGTGTTTTCGAAAGTTATAAAGCTAAAATTCCCTAATTATTATTAGTTTCGACGATAAAATTATAAATAGGATTTTACGGCAAATACTAAATTAAATACTTGAACGTCTTTATTTAATTAAACCAACAAATATATATGGAGTATGTTAAGGGATGATTTAACTCCTAAAGTTTCAGATTTAAATACTTTCAAAATTGCTGGAAAAATAATTCTTTTAGGTAAGACGAAGCAATTTAGCGATAAATCACAACTTGTCCGAAATCAATATTTATTAACTAAAGACTATGATAAATAGTACAAAAATTACGTAAAATAGTTAAATTATATTAAAAGAAAATTTCCAGAATTCTAAAAACTCGGTTTTTAAAGCGTTTTCTCGTTAATTGTCCAATCTCGACAATAACGATTAATAAAAATAGTAATTACAAAACGATTTAAGTATTAATATCCAAAAATTATTATTACACTTTAAAATCCTGATTTTACAGAATATAAATTTTTTCCAGATTTTTCCAAAATCCAGATCAACAAATTTCAACAAAACCGTCATTTAAACCTGTTTTCGCAATTAACGATTTTATTTATAAACCTATCGTTCCTAACATTTTATTAAGGCACTAAAATCATAATAATACATTTTAATATGAAATCATCAGAATCATAATTTTTTTTCCAGATTTAAACTAAAGACCAGAAATCGAGAATTTAAACAACAAACACGGTTTTAACGATAAACGATGATTTAAAGTGATTAATTAATTCATCCACTTAACAATTCCGAAAAATTATGAAACAAATCAGAAAATTCTATTTCACCAGAAAGTTTCACCACGTCAAAAATCAGATTAAAATAAAATGTTTAAGTACTAGAACTAAAAATCGGTTTTTAATCGTTTTTGTTCGAAAACGATAATAATTCAATAATCGATATCAAAATATCAGAAAAATACTAAATTACTAAAAATCATCAAAAACAACATTTTTCCAGAATATAAACATATATTACATGTTTAGGCCGATTATTACGATTTTACAAATTAATATAACAATTTAATCGTTAATCTCATAAAAGCGATAAAAATATCGAAACATGCAAAATTTCAACTTTAAAAATTTTTCCAGAATTCGTGACATACATATATTGCCAAAACAAAATATAAAAATATATACATGCAAATACTCAATTAAAATCTTGAAATACCGAGTAACATCGACGTTACCTCTACTCCAAGTCTGAATCAACGATATATTCGTCGGCCTCGGGATCGTCCAAAAATCCTACCAAACACGTAAATCATGGCAGAAAAATACCATGAGAAAACTAATAAAAATCAAGGTAAAAATTGATCGAAAATGACGTCGATTAATACCTTAACGAAGGAATCGGAAAGAGGATTATTATGACGATAAAAATGATGCGATTGGGACTTGAAATGAAGCAAAAATCAGCCCAAGGAGGGTAAGAAGTACCCGGCCAAAAGAGAGAAGAGAGAAGTGATGAATATTTTTGTTAATGCAAAAATGAATGTAGAGTAAAGGAGGAGATGGATGTTACTACACTTAAAGGAGTAAGAGTGAATTAAGGCTTCAAAATGAGGAATCCAAAATGTACCTAGACCTATAGTTGGCCGGCCAAAAGGATAAGAGAGGGAGTAAGAAAAGTTTTGACATAAATGCTACAATGAATGAAAATGATTTATCTTATGTTTACGTTTTAACGTGATAAAATGAAACGTTTAAATAAAACGTAACAAAACTTGTGACTAAGAGCTTAGTCGGTCCAAAATGTGAGAAAACAGTCTCAAATAATTTATAAGTTGATAAAAAGTATAATCGTAAAATAGTTAAAGGCATTTCAAAGTAATTCGAGTAAACCTCGCGTAAGAAAATAATTATTCGCGAAGCTTCGTAATAAAATCATAAATGGCTTGTTTTTAGTAACTAAAATATATTTTAGTAGAAAATATTCCATAAACGTATTCAAACATTTTTAGGAAAAAGAAATAACTTAAATCCAAGCTTAAAAATGTCAATTCGGAGAGAAATAGAATTCCTTGCGGAAAAATTACTTAGTTTACGAAGAAATCAAATAAATGGATTTAAAAGAATTTTAAATCTTTAAAATTAAAAATAGAAATTATTAAACTCAAAAATTAAAATAAAGCTTAGTAAAATGATAAAATATGAGGCCAAAAGTGACAGAGTTAAGACGAAGTCCTAACGGAAAGAATAAAATGATTAGGAAAAATAGCGGGTGTTACAACATAACTGATGATGCTAGCAAAAGGCCTGACTTTTACTTTCGAAGAGTGGTACGCCTACGTGGGATTCCCAAGCCCATTGTTTCCGATCAAGATTCCATATTCCTTAGCTACTTGTGGAACACATTATGGAGAAAGCTCCATGAACAGATTCGGGAAAGGATCAAGGAAGTAAATGAAGCCTACAAAAGAAGGTCCAACAAAAACAGGAAACCAAGACTCTTCCAAGAGGGTGACTCGGTTTGGGTTCACTTAAGAAAGGAGAGGTTTCCGAGCAAGAGAAAGAACAACTTGATGCCACGAGCAGAAGGTCCATACAAGATCATATCAAAGGTAAACGACAATGCCTACAAGGTGGAGTTACCGGATGATTATGGAGTTCATGCCAAGTTCAATGTGGGAGACCTTTCTCCTTATCTTGATGATGACGGCATTTCAGAATTGAGGACAATTCCTTTTCAAGGGGGAGGAGATGATCCGAATGAAGAAGCAACAAACCAAGAGTTCAATGAAGTCACACTAGCTCCAAATGGTCCTAGTCCAACCCCCTTAGCCCCTCCTTCAAATCTAGTAGTGTGCCTTCTTCAAGTGCTGAACTAGCTCGTGCAAGCACCTACTTGGACCGAATAAAAGAGCAAGAACATACATTGCTCTAATCTGATTTACAAGTCAAATAATCAAGACCGTATGGATGCATTAACTTGGGTTCACACTCATGCAAACAAGGGCTGTGCATCGGATTTAGTAGGCTGATTGTGTTCCCATTCATGCTTTGTCTAAGTTCTTTTCCTTTGCTTTGTTTGTATCACCCTCTTTATGGGGCTTGACCATTCTGGTTGAGGATGTTTGTAGGCTATATATAGCCATCCATTTGATAAATAAAGCATTCAACTTGCATAAAACAAACCTGAGTGAAGCTTTGTGTTTCCTTTTCGTCTTTGTAGTTCACAAGACAAAGTACTAGAGTTAGTCGCGTTACAAGCTCTATACTCGCTATTTCAATCGAGTGTTTGAATTAGCACCCGCTTTGTTGAGGTATAGGTCTATCTCATTAAGCATACTATCTTTGGTTACATTCTATCATCCTTACAAACAACTATTCCAATCTGTTTTTGTTGCTTGTCTTTCGTTTATCTCAAAGTACTATCAACCTCCAAATAACTTGTTCAAAGTTCATTTTAACTCACATCACCAAACACAAGAAATAAGCACTACATAACACACTTATCAACTCCTCCACACTTAACCCTTACTCGCCCTCGAGTAAGCACGAACGAACTAATAACTAAAAGAAACTAGACTACTAACCGAGCGGGTATTAACGCACCCAACGCCCTTTCAACTCACGCGAGAACACTTAGAGGAAAAGTGCTCTCCACAAGGCAAGTGAGGTCTTGCGACAAAACTGTGGATACAACCGAACACGAAGACACATAAACAAACAAACACACAAACAAACAAACAATCGGTTGCATCCAAGAAGAAACAAATACCGCTTTCCTCAACAAAGCGGTGAAAGAAGCACCGGTTAAGGACTCAAGGCAAGTGACAACGTTCTCAAGCTAATAACACAAATCGATATGGAGAAAACCCTAATAGTATGACAACAAAGCAATAAAAACGTTGGTAACTTACCTAGTTCCTCCTAACCTTCTAAGAACGTACTACGGGACGATAGGCGGGATGGAAAAAGGATCCACGGAGTTAGTCGACACTGTAGGTAAGTGAAACCCCGTTCCCTTTAGCGATAGGCCAAGAGGGTCGTCCCATGCTCAAAAATAGCCTAACTAGTCCAAGTAAAAAGGTGGATAATGGTTGCAAAATGAGGGAAGACCGACCATTACCGCTATCATCCTTCCTAGGGACTCGGTCTTTTGGTAGGCTCTTCACGGTAACAATCGGTAAAAAGGCTTATTTTGAGTGGTAAGATTTTTTTTTGTGAAATGATTTTCTTGGCATCTTTCTTTTGTATTTTGCTTTTGAGTTGCTATGCCATTTCTTTTTCTTCTTTTGTATTGTGTTTTTGATTTGTTGTGCCTTTTTTTTCTTTTTTCTTTTTTTTTTTCTTTTTCTTTCTTTTTGCCTTGGTTTGCCTTTTGGATGAATCTTGTATTGTAGGCATTCAATCACAACGAAGTAAGAACTTCAACAATTTGCAACTTATTTGTGGAAATGTGTAGAAGGTAGGGAAATGGGTAAGTCGGGCGCGCTTTCCCTTCAAACCCACAAAAAGGTGGAAAATTGGATTAATCAAACGATTTCGAACACGGTCACCTAAGAGACGGGACTCGGGAACCAAGGCCTTTTCACTCCGTGGGTGGTGAAAATGGTCAAAATGCAAATCCCGTAGTAAATCCCTAGTAGACTAGGTGGACTCAAGGTAAGAAACTAACGAAACTATTGATTTAAAGTCATTCTACTAGACTAAAGTCCAAGAATCGATTCATGTTACTTGAAAGGGAAAGTAAATACTTGCGCACTAGCCTCAAAACCGGGTTTTCGAAAATCTTTTATTACACAAGACACAAACTAAACAAGACAAAACAAAGATGCAACAAAAAATGAGACAAACAAAACAAAACAAAATAAAACAAACCCACAAAGGAAATAAACAATCACCACCTCGAATCTTCCAAACAAGTAACCAATCAACCACAAATCTCCAAAAGGCTCCACCCAAGCACACATCATCATAAAACATCCTCCAAACTCCACAAAAAAGGAAAAAGGAGGAAGAGATAGAAGGATAATACCAGATGTCTAGAGCTTTCCGATATTCACAATCGCGCAACCTGTAAGGAAATCGGGGGAGCAAAACACGAAACGCAAACAATATACGACACAAGGACACAAAAAGAAAAAGACACAAAGGAAAATCTTTTTGGTTTTTTTTATGTAATGTTTTCAAATTTTTAGGGATTTTTAAGTTTTTTTTCGAAAAAACTACGAAAATAAAACTAATCTAGACTACGATATCACTCCCCCACACTTAAACCGAGCAATGTCCTCGTGCTCGATCGGTAGTGTGTGGAAGACACTAAAAAGGAAAGAAAAAGGGAAAATAAAGCTGATGGGGGTCGGTAGTCTGCAATGGGTCACCTGCCATTTGGGTCCCAGGATGGCCCGACCCAGGAATGAAGAAGAGCCTGCCCGGCAGGCCATTAAGAGAGGAGTGATCACTCCAAGGCACCCACCTGCCCGGCAGGACAACACCGCCCGCCGAGCAGGGCAACCAAGACCCCCTGCCTTCTGGTCCTCAGGGTGTCCACATAACCAGCAGAGGCAGGGGAGACCAGGGGCCCTCCCGTCATTTTGCCTAAAGTAAAGGGGAATGAGTGGATGAGGTGAAGCCACTTGTCACCCTCTCGTCCACCCATTCTCCCACTCTCTCTCCCTCTCCTTCCTCTCTCTTGTGGGAAGGTATAAATACTCTTCCATTTCCCACAAAAGGGGAGGTCGGAATTTTCTCTCTCTAGACTCTCACTCTATAACCGCCACCTAGTTCCTCACGAGCTAGGTTCCTAAAGGCAATTCACGGACTGACTTAGGCATCGGAGAGGGTTCCCCGGACACCTCCGGGGCCCTGTGCGTTCATTGTGCAGGGGCAAGCCATCTTAGCCGGGAAGGTCCGATCGTCGGAGTGAGGAGAAGGAGAGCTCAAAAGAAGTCAAGCACGATTAATCTAGACATCAATAGCACTTGTTAGGATCCGAATTCAAAGTCGGGTTTAATTGTTTCCATACCGGAACAATTTGGCGCCGTCTGTGGGGAGGATCTGGTTGTACCCACGAATCACCCACAAAAATCAACCACAGTCAATCACAACAAAAATGCCTGAAATCATAGAGGCAAGCTCTGGGGGGGTCCGACGGTACCACCGGTGATCCCCCCATATGGAATGCCTGCGCCTGGGAGAACACCTGATGCAACAATCCCAGGGGTGGGGCGTACCAGCCCTCGTGAAACGCCTGATGGAGGTGCTGCAGTTACAACTGGGCAGGTTGGCCATCAGAGGCCTAATTTAAACCTCACCCTTGCCCAAGTTCTACAAACTGCAGCCTTCTTCTCAGCGATGCTTAATCAAGAGTTCACTCCAGAAGATTTGGTTGGCAAGATCACAACTACTCCTAGGCAGCTTCACTTTGAGAGTGGAGGAGGTGCCAGGGGTATGAAGCGAACCGCCGCCAGGAACATTCAACGGAAAGCACTGAAGGTCGCTCAGGGGTATCAACAAGTCCAGAAACGCATTACCAGCAATCAAGAGCAGCCAACTCAACAACAAGCGTTTTTTATACACACTACAGAGTTCACGGCTGCCAGGGAAAAGAGGGGTCTGTCTCAAGGCCTCCAAGATCGAATGAGGCATAAAGAGCCTGCGTCTAAGCGTCTGGGAGAGAAGCAGGACGGAGTCTTCTCTAGGTTGACACCAGCAGCAGAAGAGCAGCCAGCTCCGGGGCTATCTCAAAGCCTGCAATCCAGGCTCAACCGGGGGCGGCCACTTGAGTCAAGGCATCGCCAGGGCGACAACCTTGATCAGCCCCAGAGAAAGAGATCCAGACATCCCTCCCCTGATAGGGAGGACGAAGCAATGAGCAGGCTGCCACCAAGGCACCGCTCCCCCAGTATAAGGAAACCGACCCCTGGAAAATGGGATGACCACGGTTACCACTCTGGGGGGCAGGTCACGAGTGGTAGGCAGGCCCACCAAAACTCCTCTCCACCCTGACGTACAAGAGTATCCCATTCCAAAAATTAAAATGCCCTCCGTCAAGTTTGACGGGACCTCAGACCCAGAAGACCATTTGGCAGCATTTGAAAGTCACATAGGCATGTATGATGTAGACGACGCAGTTTGGTGTAAAGTCTTTCTAACTACCCTGGTTGGGTTGGCACAGGGGTGGTTCAGGGATCTTCGTCAGGGGTCGAACAGCTTCTTCATAGAACTGGCCGAAGCTTTCTTAGAGCAATACGCAGGGAACAAGAGGCGTCGGCTCACTCGGTTTGACCTGATCACCCCTAAAACAGAAAAAGGGGGAAAGTGTCAGAAAGTACCTAAAAAGATTTGACCTGTCCTACCAACAGGTCAGGGAGTTCGATGACTCGACTGCTGCATACGCTCTGACCATCTCGCTGCTCCCAGGGGAGATGAAGAACCAGATGATCAGAGCTCAGCCGAAGACCCTAGCTAAGGCCAGAAAAATTGCCGAGGGCTTCATACTGCAGGAAGAGTTCCACAGCCTGCCGGATACCCCCACAGGACCGACCAGGCCGCAGGGTGGACGCGGCAGGAATGAACCGAATAGGCAGAAAGATGAGGGGGGGAGATACCCCATGAAAAGAACGCACAGCGTACCAGCCCAGATTCGATAACTACACAGCCCTTAACAAATCCAGGGCGAAGATTTTTGAACTGGAGAAAGAGACGGCTAAATGGAATCGCCCTAATAAGCCTCGCAGCCCAAAAGGAGACCCAAAGAAATTTTGCACCTTTCACGATTGTGTGGGGCACACCACCGAGGAATGCCGCCACCTGAAAGACAAAATTGAAAAGCTTATCAGGAATGGTTGGCTGAGCAATTACGCAGCAAGAAACAAAAGCCAGAAAGACGCAGCAGATAAGCCTGAAGGCTCAGCGCAGACCCGCATGATAATCCATGTGATAGTATACCAATCTATTGTATAAGGACGCATTTGAAAGAATGAACCTGGAAAAAAGGCACCTGAAGCCAGCCCCTGGATCCCTGTATGGGTTTAGTGGGGCAAGTGTACTCCCCATGGGTATCATTGACTTGCCGGTTACATTTGGGGAAGGAGCCTCCGCCAGGAATGTCAGGGCTTCGTTTGTTGTAGTGGACGTGAGATCTGCATACAACGCCCTGATAGGCAGAGCTACCTTGGACGAAATCGAAGCTGCCATATCAATCATGGCTCTGACTGTAGCCTATGTAACAGACTTTGGCATGGAAGGAAAAATTCATGGGGACCAAGAATCAGCTAGACAATGCTATTATGTGGCCCTGCAAACCCATGAAACCGAAAGAAAGGGAAAAAGAAAAGCTGACAGTTCCCCCAGCAGGGAGGGTGAGATCCCAGCCAAACAGCAGGCAGCTGACCACCTGGAACCAGGGGGGGAAAGTACGCTGGTGGACCTAGAGCCTGGCAGGCAAGTCCTCAAAGGAGCTGATCTGGAGGCGTCCTACCAGACGGAGCTAATCAGGGTCCTGAGGGATAACAAGGACGTGTTCGCCTACTCGGCAGACGAAATGCCGGGGGTCGACCGGGCTTATATCGTTCACAGGCTGAACGTGAATCCGGAGGCCCGCCCTGTGAAACAAAAGAAAAGAAACATGTCCGCAGAGAAGGACCTAGCCATAAAGGAGGAAATAGAAAAACTTTTGAAAGCAGATTTCATTGAAATCTGTGATTACCCTGAATGGTTGGCAAATGTTGTAATGGTGAAGAAATCCTCAGGCGCATGGAGAATGTGCGTGGACTTCACGAATCTCAACAAGGCCTGCCCAAAAGACTGTTATCCCCTCCCTAGAATAGACCAGCTGGTAGACGCCACCAGTGTGTACTCCACACTAAGCTTTCTGGATGCTTTTTCAGGGTACCATCAGATGTACTTGTGGCAACCCGACAGGGTGAGGTGCGCCTTCATCACCAGCCATGGCACTTATATGTACAAAATGATGCCGTTTGGACTGAAGAACGCAGGCGCCACCTACCAGCGAGTAGTAGACAAGGTCTTTGAGAAACAGAAGGGTAGGAATTTGGAGGCCTACGTCGACGATGCAATCGTAAAAAGCAAAGGGGACAAGGAACACTTGACGGACTTACAAGAAACCTTCTCCTCCCTGCGCGCTTACAAGATGAAGCTCAACCCCAAGAAATGCACATTCGGAGTTCGCTCCGGAAAATTCCTGGGTTTTCTGGTCAGCGAAAGGGGAATAGACACCAACCCTGAAAAGGTTCAGGCAGTCTTGGACCTTCCAGAACCGAAAACCATTAGAGACATCCAGCGCCTAACCGGCAAGATGACTGCCCTGGCACGCTTCATCGCCAGGTCAGCAGACAAATCAACTCTGTTCTTCAAGGTGTTGAAAGGCAACAAACAGTTTAAATGGGAATACGAGCAAAAAGAAGCCTTTAGACAACTAAAGGAACATTTGAAAAAACTCCCTACCCCGGCAAGACCAGTGGCAGGGGAAAAACTTTTCCTTTACATCGCTGTGACCAACTCGACAGTAAGTGCAGTTATCTTAAGGGAGGAAACAGGCTCTCAGCAGCCTATATACTTCGTGAGTCATGCTCTGGGGGTAGCCGAGAAAAATTACCCAATGGTTGAGAAGGCAGCATACGCAGTCGTCGTTGCAGCTCGAAAGCTCAGACCATACTTTGAAGCACACCCTGTTGTAGTGCTAACAGACCAACCATTGGAAAAAGTCTTGGAAAAATTTAAGAAATCAGGAAGGTTGCTGAAATCGGCCGTCGAGTTAAGCGGGCTCGGAATATCCTATCAGCCCAGGGCAGCCATTAAAGCACAAGCCCTGGCGGATTTCCTGGCCGAATGCTCTCATTCAGAGGAAGATGATCCCCCCACCGGAGAATGGGTGGTATACACGGACGGATCTTCCACGAGCAACGGTGCAGGGGCAGGGGTCGTATTGACCAGCCCTAAAAGAATGGACTTTGAGCATGCTCTCAGGTTCACCTTCCCTGCATCCAACAACGAGGCTGAGTATGAGGCCGTCCTTGCAGGCATAAAATTGGCCAAAGCCGCAGGGGCAGAGCGGGTTATTCTAGCAACAGACTCCCAGCTCATCGCCAACCAAATCAATGGAGAATATGAAGCAAGAGACCAGGCAATGGCCGCGTATTTGGAAAAGGTGAATGGAGAACTGTCAGGACTTAAGTCCTATGAAATCAGACAGATTCCCCGGTCCCAGAATAATCGGGCAGATGCTCTGTCAAAAGTGGCCAGCTCTAGCTTACAAGACATACGAAGATCGGTCTGGGTGGACGTGGTCCAAGAAAAATCTACCACCCCCTGCCAACCATTCAGTATCGTTGAGAAAAATGGCCCTGGAAGTTGGATGACTCCAATCATCCAATTCAAAAAACATGGAATCCTACCACTTGACCCCGCTCAAAAAAGAAAAACGCTGGCAAGGGCCGCATGGTTTATACTAATAGGAGATGACCTGTACAAAAAGTCATTTTCCTCACCCCTGCTCAAGTGTCTGGGGGCAGGGCAGGCGGAGGAGGTCCTAGACGACATTCATTCAGGAATCTGCGGGCATCACATAGGAGGAAGGTCCTTGGCCCACAAAGCCCTGAGGGCAGGGTACTACTGGCCGACCCTGCTAGCAGACGCAAAAGATCTGACTCGAAAATGCAGAAAGTGCCAACTCTTTGCCTCATCAATCCATGCTCCAGCCCAGGAGCTCAGGCCAATCCTTTCCCCCATTCCTTTCGCTCAATGGGGAATGGACAAATTGGGCCCCTTTACTGCGGCCACGGGAGGTCGGAAGTTCTTAATAGTAGGGATTGACTACTTTACAAAATGGATCGAAGCTGAAGCAGTCCCTAACATCACTGAGCCTGCAGTTAGAAAAGCCATCTGGAGGAATATCATAATCAGATTTGGCCTACCAAAGATGATCCGAATGAGGAGACTAAGGAGTTCAATGAAGTGACACTAGCTCCTCTTAGCTCAAGTCAAGCCACACTAGCTCCTCCTACTAGCTTAGTGGTATGTCTTCTCCAAGTACTAAGTTAGCTCGCAAGGGAGCTGAATAAAGGAGTAAAGAAGTCAAAGGTTGATTATGGGCTAATTGGTTACTTCGTTTTTAGCTCCATGTTCACATGGTGTGTACACTCAGGCTTTGGTGTTGGCTCCATGTTCACACAAGACTACACGGCTGGTGCAAGCTTTGGTTTTAACTCCCTAGCTTTGGTTTTAACTCCTTGTTTACACTAGCTTTGTTTTTAACTCCAACTTTGTATTTAGCTCCTAGTTCACATTAGTCTAGCTTTGTTTTTGTCACCCTTAACCAACCGGTTCTAAGGGTCTTGTAGGCTATAAATAGCCGGCCATTTGAAGGAATAAACATCATCCAATTTGCAAATTAAAACCCAAGTAAAAGTTAAGCTTTGAGCTTCCTTTTGTTTCGTCTTTGTAGTTTACAAGACAAGGTCTAGAGTGAGTCGCGTTACAAGCTCTAAACTCGCTATTTCAATCGAGTGTTTGATCTAGCAAAGCGCTTTGTTGAAGTATAGGTCTACTTCACCTAGCATACTATCCTTTGGTTACGGTTTATTCATCCTTAAATCATCTTTACCTTCTGTTTTGGTTACTTGTTTCACGTCCATTTCAGTATACTAATCATATCTCTCGTTCTTGTTTCAAAGTTCATATCAACTCACATCATTAGTGGTATCAGAGCTTTGGTCATCAAGCAAACGTAAGCATGGCAGGAGTTGTGAGCTTTGAAGATTCAAGCATCATTAGTCTTTCTAAGTCCAATGGCGCACCTGTTTCTGAAGTCTACTTGGGAGAAAGAGAAGATGAACTCCCAACGTTTGGTAAGGTCTTAGTATTACGTACACTTCATGCTAATCCTATCCCACAAAACACCGAACAAAGAGACCAACTCTTTCACACAAAATGTCTAGTTAATACCAAGTGGTGTAGTCTGATTATTGATGGGGGTAGTTGTACTAATGTGGCGTCTACGGAAATGGTAGCTAAGTTAGGTCTCACCACCACTAATCACCCTAAACCGTATGCTTTACATTGGTTGGACAATGAGAACAAGATAAGGGTCACTAAACAAGTAAGGGTGGGTTTAACCATGGGTTCCTACGTTGATGAGGTTCTATGTGATGTTATACCTATGGACGCTTGTCATATACTATTAGGCCGTCCTTGGCAGTTTGATAGGGACGTAGTTCATCATGGGAGAAAGAATGAATATGAATTAAGGGATAAAGGAAAGAAAATCATTCTAAAACCCATGACTCCCCAAGCTGTTAGAGCAATGACCTCCAGCAAGAACAAAAGACCCAACCTCACCATCTTTGCTAGTGAAAATGAAGTAGAACAAGCTATACAAGAGGGGGAACGTGTATTTGTCATGGTAGCTAAAGAGAAACCCGTAGAAGTTGAGAATAGACTTGGAGGAAAACCATTAGAGGAGTTGTTACACGAGTTTAAGGATGTCTTCCCCGAGGAATTACCCGTTGGTTTACCACCTATTAGAGGTATAGAACATCAAATCGACCTCATTCCAGGATCAACCTTACCCAATAAGGCTGCCTATAGGTGTAATCCGGAAGAAACTAAGGAATTGCAAAGACAAATAGATGAGTTGATGAGTAGAGGGTATGTGCGGGAGAGCCTTAGTCCTTGTGCTGTTCCGGTTCTTTTAGTACCTAAGAAGGATGGAACATGGAGAATGTGTGTAGATAGTAGAGCCGTTAACAACATCACCATCAAGTATAGGTTTCCTATTCCAAGGTTAGATGATATGTTAGATGAGCTTCATGGGGCGGTGGTCTTCTCCAAAATTGATCTAAGGAGTGGTTACCATCAAATCAGAATGAGGGAGGGAGATGAATGGAAGACCGCTTTCAAAACCAAACATGGACTATATGAGTGGACGGTCATGCCATTTGGTCTTACCAACGCTCCAAGCACGTTCATGAGGTTAATGAACGAGGTACTTAAGGCCTACCTAGGACGCTTTATTGTGGTTTACTTGGATGATATACTTGTGTATAGCAGGTCCTTGGAAGAACATATGGAGCACTTGAGGCTACTCTTCACCACACTTCGCAAACAACAACTTTTTGGGAAGAAGGAGAAGTGTGCCTTCTTTGTGGAGAGCGTAGTATTCCTTGGCTATGTAGTATCCAAAGGAGGGGTATCAGTTGATCAAACCAAAGTGGAATCCATACGTACTTGGCCAATCCCTTCCACCATTACAGAAGTAAGGTCTTTTCATGGTTTGGCTTCTTTTTACAGGAGATTTATCAAGGATTTCAGCACTATCACAAGCCCCATCACCGAGTGCTTGAAGAAAGGCGCATTTGTTTGGACCAAAGCTGCCCAAGAAGCCTTTGAAGCCATTAAAGAGAAGCTATGCTCCGCTCCTATCTTAGCCCTTCCTGATTTCTCTCAACCATTTGAGGTGGAATGTGACGCTAGTGGAGTTGGAATTGGAGCTGTTCTTGTGCAAAACAAGCGCCCCATTGCCTATTTCTCAGAGAAACTCAATGGAGCAAGACTGAACTACTGCACTTACGACAAGGAGTTCTATGCCATAGTAAGAGCTCTTGATCATTGGAGTCACTACCTACGTACTAACCATTTTGTTCTTCATTCAGATCATGAGTCCTTAAAATATATCAATGGCCAACAAAAGTTAAGTCCAAGGCATGCCAAGTGGGTAGAGTTCTTACAATCCTTTCACTTCTCTTCAAAATACAAAGATGGAAAGAGTAACGTAGTAGCTGATGCACTATCCCGCCGCTACACTTTGCTATCTACTTTGGATGTGAGGTTGCTTGGATTTGAAACTCTAAAGGACTACTACAACAATGATGCTGATTTTGGTGAAACCTTCACCAAATGCAAGGAGGGAGCCTTTGATGAATTTGTTTTGCAGGAAGGATTTCTTTTCAAAGGAAACCGCCTGTGTGTACCCAAGCATCCCATTAGAGAGCTACTGGTTAGAGAAGCTCATGGAGGAGGATTAGCGGGTCATTTTGGCATTACAAGAACGTTGGAGGTCCTAAAGGAGCACTTCTTTTGGCCAAAGATGCAAGGGAGCGTCCAGAATGTGGTGAGCAAGTGTGTGACTTGCCAATTTGCCAAGAGTTCCTTCAAGCCTGGAGTTTACACGCCCTTGCCCACTCCTAGTAGACCATGGGAAGATGTATCCATGGATTTCATTGTAGCCTTACCAAGAACCGCTAGAGGAAAAGATGCTATCATGGTGGTGGTAGATCGTTTCTCCAAGATGGCTCACTTCATTGCTTGCCACAAGACAGATGATGCTAGCAATGTTGCTGACTTATACTTCAAGGAGGTGGTGCGTCTACATGGGATACCCAAGTCCATAGTCTCTGATCGTGACTCAAAGTTCCTTAGTTACTTTTGGAACACATTATGGAGGAAGGTGGGAACCAAGCTCTTATTTAGCACTTCTCATCATCCACAAACAGATGGACAAACTGAGGTTACCAATCGCACCTTGGGAACGTTATTAAGGGGCCTTGTAAGTAAGACTCAAAAGGATTGGGATATCAAGCTTGCCCATGCTGAGTTTGCCTACAATCGCTCCCCCACTTATGCTACTTCTCATTCCCCTTTTGAGGCTGTATATGGGATCAATCCTTACATGCCCTTGGACCTGATTCCGCTACCAAAAGATGAGTTAGTTCACAAGGATGCGGAGTCCAAACTAAAGGCTATGATCAAACTCCACGAGCAAATACAAGAGAGGATCAAGGAGGTCAATGAAGCATACAAAAGAAAGTCCAACAAGAACAGGAAGCCAAGACTTTTCCAAGAGGGTGACTTAGTTTGGGTGCACTTGAGGAAGGAAAGGTTTCCAAGTAAAAGAAAGAATAAACTGATGCCACGAGCTGAAGGACCTTACAAGATCATATCCAAGGTAAATGATAATGCTTACAAGGTAGAATTACCGGATGATTATGGAGTCCATGCCACGTTCAACATAGGGGATCTTTCTCCCTATCTAGATGATGATGGCATTTCAGAATTGAGGGCAATTCCTTTTCAAGGGGGAGGAGATGATCCGAATGAGGAGACTAAGGAGTTCAATGAAGTGACACTAGCTCCTCTTAGCTCAAGTCAAGCCACACTAGCTCCTCCTACTAGCTTAGTGGTATGTCTTCTCCAAGTACTAAGTTAGCTCGCAAGGGAGCTGAATAAAGGAGTAAAGAAGTCAAAGGTTGATTATGGGCTGATTGGTTACTTCGTTTTTAGCTCCATGTTCACATGGTGTGTACACTCAGGCTTTGGTGTTGGCTCCATGTTCACACAAGACTACACGGCTGGTGCAAGCTTTGGTTTTAACTCCCTAGCTTTGGTTTTAACTCCTTGTTTACACTAGCTTTGTTTTTAACTCCAACTTTGTATTTAGCTCCTAGTTCACATTAGTCTAGCTTTGTTTTTGTCACCCTTAACCAACCGGTTCTAAGGGTCTTGTAGGCTATAAATAGCCGGCCATTTGAAGGAATAAACATCATCCAATTTGCAAATTAAAACCCAAGTAAAAGTTAAGCTTTGAGCTTCCTTTTGTTTCGTCTTTGTAGTTTACAAGACAAGGTCTAGAGTGAGTCGCGTTACAAGCTCTAAACTCGCTATTTCAATCGAGTGTTTGATCTAGCAAAGCGCTTTGTTGAAGTATAGGTCTACTTCACCTAGCATACTATCCTTTGGTTACGGTTTATTCATCCTTAAATCATCTTTACCTTCTGTTTTGGTTACTTGTTTCACGTCCATTTCAGTATACTAATCATATCTCTCGTTCTTGTTTCAAAGTTCATATCAACTCACATCAAAAGATGCTAGTGTTTGATCATGGAAGGCAGTTTGACAACGATCCCCTGAGAGTTTGCCTGGAAGGACACAGAATAGCAGTCACCTATTCCGCTGTCTGCCACCCACAAACTAATGGGCAGGCTGAAGCTGCCAACAAGCAAATCCTGAATGGGTTAAAGAAAATGGTAGACGACCTCAAGGGCAGATGGGCAGATGAATTGCCAAGCTTCCTATGGTCAATCAGAACCACACGCAAAGAGTCTACAGGTCAGACACCCTTCGGCCTGGTCTATGGAGTAGAGGCCTTGCTACCCATAGAAGCCCGAATACCAACCCTGAGGTCCCAACAATATAACCGGGCGGATAACGAAGCAGCAATGGCTGAAGCCCTGGACTTAGTCCACTCAGTCAGGGAGGAGGCCAGCATTAACATAGCTGCCTATCAACAAAAAATGAGAAGGGTGTACAACAAAAGGGTAAATGAGAGAAGCTTCCAAGTGGGAGACCTGGTCTTAAGGAAAACGCAGGCGGTGGGAAAATCACGTGAGCATGGAAAATTGAGCGCCAACTGGGAGGGCCCATACGAGGTAACCCAGATTAAAGGGCCAGACACCTACAGGATCGCCAACCTTGAAGGCCAAGAGGTAGCTGCCCACTGGAATGCAGACACTTTGAAGAAATACTACGTCTAAAACTAGGAAGCTAGGTAGCTCTTTTTTACTTTTCAAAGAAAGCTGGCGGAGGACGGTCAAAACAGAAATGTCGACGACTCCGACCACAAATGATTTTAGCAATTCCCGAAGAAAGGAAAAGTTTGCAATCCATACTCGTTGTCTATTCAAAATTAGCAATTTTTCACACACAAACAAGCAGGGGGCAATAGGGGGAGGCCCCCCTGTTACTGAAACCAAGGAAAAAAGACCCCCCAACAAAATTTTAAAAGTCCCCCTGCCTACCTCCGGGCAGTCAGGGGGCAGGCCCCCTGGACTTCGACCAGAAGCCAGGGCCAAACCGGCCCCAATGCGCCGAACAAACAAGGACTGGGGGCAATCCCCCCAAGCTCGTATAAAAAACGCCAAAAAACCCCCTCCCTGCCTCTGGGCAGGCAGGGGGCAGGCCCCCTGGACTTCGAACAGAAGCCAGGGTCAGGCCAGGCTGCGCATGCCAAAACAAACAAGGACTGGGGGCAATCCCCCCCAACCTTGTATAAAAAACGCCAAAACCCCCCTCCCTGCCTCTAGGCAGGCAGGGGGCAGGCCCCCTGGACTTCGAACAGAAGCCAGGGTCAGGCCAGGCTTCGCACGCCAAAACAAACAAGGACTGGGGGCAATTCTTCCAACCTTTTATAAAAAACGCAAAAACCCCCTCCCTGCCTCTGGGCAAGCAGGGGGCAGGCCCCCTGGACTTCAAACAGAAGCTAGGGTCAGGCCATATCTTAGAAAAGGAAAAGAAGACAGAAATAAAAGAAAGACATTCATAACAGATTAAGTGTTTTTACAAGAGAGTATTAAAAGATCCAAGAACAAGGGGACTAAAATATTACAAGGTAGCCGGCCACGTCAAAGCTCGGCGCAAAGTTAAAAATTATCATAAGGATAAAAGCACAGCAGGATCAGGACAGGAGCACTCAGAAGACAATTCCCCTGCACATTAAGCTTTGGGAGCATCCTGACTAGGACCAGCAGCCTCCTCAGGCGGCCTGTTAGCCCGGACTTCATTCTTGACGGAGTAAAGGCTTCTGAAGGCATCCTCGTTGAAATCAGGGAACATCTCCCTGATTACTTCCATGACAAGTTCCAGCGAAGAGTTGGCCTCATCCAGAAAGCTTGTATCCACCGCAATTTCAGTTTCCTCCAAAATGACATCTTTCTCCTTTTGCCATTCTTTGCCTTTGATCTTCAGATCATCCTGGGCCTGCTTAAGTTCTGAGTCAGCCTTGGACAAACGCTCCTCCAAGTCGACCGCCCTTCTTTTTGCATGCTCCATTTCGGCCAAAGACTTTTTTGCCTGCTCCATCGCCAGCCTGCTCTCTTTCAAGTCCGCCTCCAGCTTTGATACTTCCTTCACAGCCTTCTCCCCCTGAAGCTTCCATTGAGTCGCCTGACCCTTCGCTTCCTCCAGCTCACCTTCCTGCTTTGCCAACTTATCCTTCAAATTGCTGATCAGGACGACATCCCTCTCAACCATGGCCAGACGGTCAGGAGGGGGATGATCCGAATGAGGAGACTAAGGAGTTCAATGAAGTGACACTAGCTCCTCTTAGCTCAAGTCAAGCCACACTAGCTCCTCCTACTAGCTTAGTGGTATGTCTTCTCCAAGTACTAAGTTAGCTCACAAGGGAGCTGAATAAAGGAGTAAAGAAGTCAAGGTTGATTATGGGCTGATTGGTTACTTCGTTTTTAGCTCCATGTTCACATGGTGTGTACACTCAAGCTTTGGTGTTGGCTCCATGTTCACACAAGACTACACGGCTGGTGCAAGCTTTGGTTTTAACTCCCTAGCTTTGGTTTTAACTCCTTGTTTACACTAGCTTTGTTTTTAACTCCAACCTTGTATTTAGCTCCTAGTTCACATTAGTCTAGCTTTGTTATTGTCACCCTTAACCAACCGGTTTAAGGGCCCTTGTAGGCTATAAATAGCCGGCCATTTGAAGGAATAAAGATCATCCAATTTGCAAATTAAAACCCAAGTAAAAGTTAAGCTTTGAAGCTTCCTTTTGTTTCGTCTTTGTAGTTTACAAGACAAGGTCTAGAGTGAGTCGCGTTACAAACTCTAAACTCGCTATTTCAATCGAGTGTTTGATCTAGCAAAGCGCTTTGTTGAAGTATAGGTCTACTTCACCTAGCATACTATCCTTTGGTTACGGTTTAGTCATCCTCAAACTATCTTTACCTTCTGTTTTGGTTACTTGTTTCACGTCCATTTCAGAATACTAATCATATCTCTCATTCTTGTTTCAAAGTTCATATCAACTCACATCATTAGTGGTATCAGAGCTTTGGTCATCAAGCAAACGTAAGCATGGCAGGAGTTGTGAGCTTTGAAGACTCAAGCATCATTAGTCTTTCTAAGTCCAATAGCGCACCTGTTCCTGAAGTCTACTTGGGAGAAAGAGAAGATGAACTCCCAACGTTTGGTAAGGTCTTAGTATTACGTACACTTCATGCTAATCCTATCCCACAAAATACCGAACAAAGAGACCAACTCTTTCACACAAAATGTCTAGTTAATACCAAGTGGTGTAGTCTGATTATTGATGGGGGTAGTTGTACAAATGTGGCCTCTACTGAAATGGTTTCTAAGTTAGGTCTAACCACTACTAATCACCCTAAACCGTATGCTTTACATTGGTTGGATAATGAGAACAAAATAAGAGTCACCAAACAAGTAAGGGTGGGTTTAACCATGGGTTCCTACGTTGATGAGGTTCTATGTGATGTTATACCTATGGATGCATGTCATATACTATTAGGCCGTCCTTGGCAGTTTGATAGGGACGTAGTTCATCATGGTAGAAAGAATGAATATGAATTGAGGGATAAGGGAAAGAAAATCGTTCTAAAACCCATGACTCCCCAAGCTGTTAGAGCAATGACCTCCAGCAAGAACAAGAGACCTAACCTCACCATCTTTGCTAGTGAAAATGAAGTAGAGCAAGCTATACAAGAGGGGGAACGTGTATTTGTCATGGTAGCTAAAGAAAAACCCGTAGAAGTTGAGAATAGACTTGGAGGAAAACCATTAGAGGAGTTGTTACACGAGTTTAAGGATGTCTTCCCCGAGGAATTACCCGTTGGTTTACCACCTATTAGAGGTATAGAACATCAAATCGACCTCATTCCAGGATCAACCTTACCCAATAAGGCTGCATATAGGTGTAATCCGGAGGAAACTAAGGAATTACAAAGACAAATAGATGAGTTGATGAGTAGAGGGTATGTGCGGGAGAGCCTTAGTCCTTGTGCTGTTCCAGTTCTTTTAGTACCTAAGAAGGATGGAACATGGAGAATGTGTGTAGATAGTAGAGCCGTTAACAACATCACCATCAAGTATAGGTTTCCTATTCCAAGGTTAGATGATATGTTAGATGAGCTTCATGGGGCGGTGGTCTTCTCCAAAATTGATCTAAGGAGTGGTTACCATCAAATCAGAATGAGGGAGGGAGATGAATGGAAGACCGCTTTCAAAACCAAACATGGACTATATGAGTGGACGGTCATGCCATTTGGTCTTACCAACGCTCCAAGCACGTTCATGAGGTTAATGAACGAGGTACTTAAGGCCTACCTAGGTCGCTTTATTGTGGTTTACTTGGATGATATACTTGTGTATAGCAGGTCCTTGGAAGAACATATGGAGCACTTGAGGCTACTCTTCACCACACTTCGCAAACAACAGCTTTTTGGGAAGAAGGAGAAGTGTGCCTTCTTTGTGGAGAGTGTAGTATTCCTTGGTGATATGAGTTGATATGAACTTTGAAACAAGAATGTAAAGATGGATTAGTATTCTGAAATGGACGTGAAACAAGTAACCAAAACAGAAAGTAAAGGATAGTTTTGAGCGTGAATGAACCGTAACCAAGGATAGTATGCTAGGTGAAGTAGACCTATACTTCAACAAAGCGGGTGCTAAATCAAACAACGCGATTGAAGTAGCGAGTTTAGAGCTTGTAACGCGACTCACTCTAGACTTTGTCTTGTAAACTACAAAGACGAAACAAAGAAAGCACAAGGCTTAACTTTACTCAGGTTTTTAATTTGCCAATTGGATGATCCTTATTCCTTCAAATGGCCGGCTATTTATAGCCTACAAGGGCCCTTAAACCGGCTGGTCAAGGGTGACAATAACAAAGTACAATGGTGACAAAAACAAAGCTTAAGCCTAATGTGAACTAGGAGCTAAATACAAGGTTGGAGTTAAAAACAAAGCTAGTGTAAACAAGGAGTTAAAACCAAAGCTAGGGAGTTAAAACCAAAGCTTGCACCAGCCGTGTAGTCTTGTGTGAACATGGAGCCAACACCAAAGCTTGAGTGTACACACCATGTGAACATGGAGCTAAAAACGAAGTAACCAATCAGCCCATAATCAACCTTGACTTCTTTACTCCTTTATTCAGCTCCCTTGTGAGCTAACTTAGTACTTGGAGAAGACATACCACTAAGCTAGTAGGAGGAGCTAGTGTGGCTTGACTTGAGCTAAGAGGAGCTAGTGTCACTTCATTGAACTCCTTAGTCTCCTCATTCGGATCATCTCCTCCCCCTTGAAAAGGAATTGCCCTCAATTCTGAAATGCCATCATCATCTAGATAGGGAGAAAGGTCCCCTATGTTGAACGTGGCATGGACTCCATAATCATCCGGTAATTCTACCTTGTAAGCATTATCATTTACCTTGGATATGATCTTGTAAGGTCCTTCAGCTCGTGGCATCAGTTTATTCTTTCTTTTACTTGGAAACCTTTCCTTCCTCAAGTGCACCCAAACTAAGTCACCCTCTTGGAAAAGTCTTGGCTTCCTGTTCTTGTTGGACTTCCTTTTGTATGCTTCATTGACCTCCCTGATCCTTTCTTGTATTTGCTCGTGGAGTTTGATCATAGCCTTTAGTTTGGACTCCGCATCCTTGTGAACTAACTCATCTTTTGGTAGCGGAATCAGGTCCAAGGGCATGTAAGGATTGATCCCATATACAGCCTCAAAAGGGGAATGAGAAGTAGCATAAGTGGGGGAGCGATTGTAGGCAAACTCAGCATGGGCAAGCTTGATATCCCAATCCTTTTGAGTCTTACTTACAAGGCCCCTTAATAACGTTCCCAAGGTGCGATTGGTAACCTCAGTTTGTCCATCTGTTTGTGGATGATGAGAAGTGCTAAATAAGAGCTTGGTTCCCACCTTCCTCCATAATGTGTTCCAAAAGTAACTAAGGAACTTTGAGTCACGATCAGAGACTATGGACTTGGGTATCCCATGTAGACGCACTACCTCCTTGAAGTATAAGTCAGCAACATTGCTAGCATCATCTGTTTTATGGCAAGCAATGAAGTGAGCCATCTTTGAAAACCGATCTACCACCACCATGATAGCATCTTTTCCTCTAGCGGTTCTTGGTAAGGCTACAATGAAATCCATGGATACATCTTCCCATGGTCTACTAGGAGTGGGCAAGGGCGTGTAAACTCCAGGCTTGAAGGAACTCTTGGCAAATTGGCAAGTCACACACTTGCTCACCACATTCTGGACGCTCCCTTGCATCTTTGGCCAAAAAAAGTGCTCCTTTAAGACCTCCAACGTTCTTGTAATGCCAAAATGACCCGCTAATCCTCCTCCATGAGCTTCTCTAACCAGTAGCTCTCTAATGGGATGCTTGGGTACACACAGGCGGTTTCCTTTGAAAAGAAATCCTTCCTGCAAAACAAATTCATCAAAGGCTCCCTCCTTGCATTTGGTGAAGGTTTCACCAAAATCAGCATCATTGTTGTAGTAGTCCTTTAGAGTTTCAAATCCAAGCAACCTCACATCCAAAGTAGATAGTAAAGTGTAGCGGCGGGATAGTGCATCAGCTACTACGTTACTCTTTCCATCTTTGTATTTTGAAGAGAAGTGAAAGGATTGTAAGAATTCTACCCACTTGGCATGCCTTGGACTTAACTTTTGTTGGCCATTGATATATTTTAAGGACTCATGATCTGAATGAAGAACAAAATGGTTAGTACGTAGGTAATGACTCCAATGATCAAGAGCTCTTACTATGGCATAGAACTCCTTGTCGTAAGTGCAGTAGTTCAGTCTTGCTCCATTGAGTTTCTCTGAGAAATAGGCAATGGGGCGCTTGTTTTGCACAAGAACAGCTCCAATTCCAACTCCACTAGCGTCACATTCCACCTCAAATGGTTGAGAGAAATCTGGAAGGGCTAAGATAGGAGCGGAGCATAGCTTCTCTTTAATGGCTTCAAAGGCTTCTTGGGCAGCTTTGGTCCAAACAAATGCGCCTTTCTTCAAGCACTCGGTGATGGGGTGATCCGAATCAAGGAGCTACCAAAGAGTTCATTAAAGTCACCTTAGCTCCTCATAGTCTTAGTTCAGCCACACTAACACCTCTTGCCAGATTAGTAGTATGCCTACTACAATTGACCCGAATCAAGAAGCTACTAATCCTAGTAAGGAAGTACTAAAGAGCTCAACGAAGTAATACCAGCTCCTACTTAACTATAGTCCAGCTACATTAGCACTAATAAAGAGTCGTCTTCAATTATGGAGCTAGCTCGAGTTTGAGCAGGAATAAAGGAGCAAATAGTCAAGGATATATGAAGGCATTAACTTAAGTTCACACCCATTCAAGCATGGGAATTTCGGATGCGAGTTCATTTTGCAGCATTGTTTTGATCAGTCCATATCTCGAGTTATACTTGGATTTTCGTAGTCATTCAAAATGGAGGAGATAGATTTCGAGCTTATCTTTCCAATGACTATTCATGAAGGCTCATTGAACAAGTATTGACAAAGTTATGGTCCGAACAAGTCAGCTGTGCATGGGAAAGCACCGGGGTTAAAGAGGACGTTTGAAGCTGGTTGTGTTCACTTGGTGTGCACGTCCAGATGAAGCTTTGTTATTAGCTCCATGGTCACACCAGCCACACCTTAATGCTCCCTAGCTTTGGTTTTAACTCCATGTTTACATTAGCTTTGTTATTGGCTCCAACTTTGTTTTTAGCTCCTAGTTCACATTAGGCTTAAGCTTTGTTTTTGTCACCATTGTACTTTGTTATTGTCACCCTTGACCAGCCGGTTTTAAGGGTCTTGTAGGCTATAAATAGCCGGCCATTTGAAGGAATAAGGAGAATCCAATTTGCAAATTAAAAACCTGAGTAAAGTTAAGCTTTGTGCTTTCTTTTGTTTCGTCTTTGTAGTTTACAAGACAAGGTCTAGAGTGAGTCGCGTTACAAGCTCTAAACTCGCTATTTCAATCGAGTGTTTGATCTAGCAAACCGCTTTGTTGAAGTATAGGTCTACTTCACCTAGCATACTATCCTTTGGTTACGGTTTATTCATCCTCAAACTATCTTTACTTTCTGTTTTGGTTACTTGTTTCACGTTCCATTTCAGAATACTAATCACATCTCTCATTCTTGTTTCAAAGTTCATATCAACTCACATCATGGGGCTTGTGATAGTGCTGAAATCCTTGATAAATCTCCTGTAAAAAGAAGCCAAACCATGAAAAGACCTCACTTCTGTAATGGTGGAAGGGATTGGCCAAGTACGTATGGATTCCACTTTGGTTTGATCAACTGATACTCCTCCCTTGGATACTACGTAGCCAAGGAATACTACACTCTCCACAAAGAAGGCACACTTCTCCTTCTTCCCAAAAAGCTGTTGTTTGCGAAGTGTGGTGAAGAGTAGCCTCAAGTGCTCCATATGTTCTTCCAAGGACCTGCTATACACAAGTATATCATCCAAGTAAACCACAATAAAGCGACCTAGGTAGGCCTTAAGTACCTCGTTCATTAACCTCATGAACGTGCTTGGAGCGTTGGTAAGACCAAATGGCATGACCGTCCACTCATATAGTCCATGTTTGGTTTTGAAAGCGGTCTTCCATTCATCTCCCTCCCTCATTCTGATTTGATGGTAACCACTCCTTAGATCAATTTTGGAGAAGACCACCGCCCCATGAAGCTCATCTAACATATCATCTAACCTTGGAATAGGAAACCTATACTTGATGGTGATGTTGTTAACGGCTCTACTATCTACACACATTCTCCATGTTCCATCCTTCTTAGGTACTAAAAGAACTGGAACAGCACAAGGACTAAGGCTCTCCCGCACATACCCTCTACTCATCAACTCATCTATTTGTCTTTGTAATTCCTTAGTTTCCTCCGGATTACACCTATATGCAGCCTTATTGGGTAAGGTTGATCCTGGAATGAGGTCGATTTGATGTTCTATACCTCTAATAGGTGGTAAACCAACGGGTAATTCCTCGGGGAAGACATCCTTAAACTCGTGTAACAACTCCTCTAATGGTTTTCCTCCAAGTCTATTCTCAACTTCTACGGGTTTTTCTTTAGCTACCATGACAAATACACGTTCCCCCTCTTGTATAGCTTGCTCTACTTCATTTTCACTAGCAAAGATGGTGAGGTTAGGTCTCTTGTTCTTGCTGGAGGTCATTGCTCTAACAGCTTGGGGAGTCATGGGTTTTAGAACGATTTTCTTTCCCTTATCCCTCAATTCATATTCATTCTTTCTACCATGATGAACTACGTCCCTATCAAACTGCCAAGGACGGCCTAATAGTATATGACATGCATCCATAGGTATAACATCACATAGAACCTCATCAACGTAGGAACCCATGGTTAAACCCACCCTTACTTGTTTGGTGACTCTTATTTTGTTCTCATTATCCAACCAATGTAAAGCATACGGTTTAGGGTGATTAGTAGTGGTTAGACCTAACTTAGAAACCATTTCAGTAGAGGCCACATTTGTACAACTACCCCCATCAATAATCAGACTACACCACTTGGTATTAACTAGACATTTTGTGTGAAAGAGTTGGTCTCTTTGTTCGGTATTTTGTGGGATAGGATTAGCATGAAGTGTACGTAATACTAAGACCTTACCAAACGTTGGGAGTTCATCTTCTCTTTCTCCCAAGTAGACTTCAGGAACAGGTGCGCTATTGGACTTAGAAAGACTAATGATGCTTGAGTCTTCAAAGCTCACAACTCCTGCCATGCTTACGTTTGCTTGATGACCAAAGCTCTGATACCACTAATGATGTGAGTTGATATGAACTTTGAAACAAGAATGTAAAGATGGATTAGTATTCTGAAATGGACGTGAAACAAGTAACCAAAACAGAAAGTAAAGGATAGTTTTGAGCGTGAATGAACCGTAACCAAGGATAGTATGCTAGGTGAAGTAGACCTATACTTCAACAAAGCGGGTGCTAAATCAAACAACGCGATTGAAGTAGCGAGTTTAGAGCTTGTAACGCGACTCACTCTAGACTTTGTCTTGTAAACTACAAAGACGAAACAAAGAAAGCACAAGGCTTAACTTTACTCAGGTTTTTAATTTGCCAATTGGATGATCCTTATTCCTTCAAATGGCCGGCTATTTATAGCCTACAAGGGCCCTTAAACCGGCTGGTCAAGGGTGACAATAACAAAGTACAATGGTGACAAAAACAAAGCTTAAGCCTAATGTGAACTAGGAGCTAAATACAAGGTTGGAGTTAAAAACAAAGCTAGTGTAAACAAGGAGTTAAAACCAAAGCTAGGGAGTTAAAACCAAAGCTTGCACCAGCCGTGTAGTCTTGTGTGAACATGGAGCCAACACCAAAGCTTGAGTGTACACACCATGTGAACATGGAGCTAAAAACGAAGTAACCAATCAGCCCATAATCAACCTTGACTTCTTTACTCCTTTATTCAGCTCCCTTGTGAGCTAACTTAGTACTTGGAGAAGACATACCACTAAGCTAGTAGGAGGAGCTAGTGTGGCTTGACTTGAGCTAAGAGGAGCTAGTGTCACTTCATTGAACTCCTTAGTCTCCTCATTCGGATCACTTGGCTACGTAGTATCCAAGGGAGGAGTATCAGTTGATCAAGCCAAAGTGGAATCCATACGTACTTGGCCAATCCCTTCCACCATTACAGAAGTGAGGTCTTTTCATGGTTTGGCTTCTTTTTACAGGAGATTTATCAAGGATTTCAGCACTATCACAAGCCCCATCACCGAGTGCTTGAAGAAAGGCGCATTTGTTTGGACCAAAGCTGCCCAAGAAGCCTTTGAAGCCATTAAAGAGAAGCTATGCTCCGCTCCTATCTTAGCCCTTCCAGATTTCTCTCAACCATTTGAGGTGGAATGTGACGCTAGTGGAGTTGGAATTGGAGCTGTTCTTGTGCAAAACAAGCGCCCCATTGCCTATTTCTCAGAGAAACTCAATGGAGCAAGACTGAACTACTGCACTTACGACAAGGAGTTCTATGCCATAGTAAGAGCTCTTGATCATTGGAGTCATTACCTACGTACTAACCATTTTGTTCTTCATTCAGATCATGAGTCCTTAAAATATATCAATGGCCAACAAAAGTTAAGTCCAAGGCATGCCAAGTGGGTAGAATTCTTACAATCCTTTCACTTCTCTTCAAAATACAAAGATGGAAAGAGTAACGTAGTAGCTGATGCACTATCCCGCCGCTACACTTTACTATCTACTTTGGATGTGAGGTTGCTTGGATTTGAAACTCTAAAGGACTACTACAACAATGATGCTGATTTTGGTGAAACCTTCACCAAATGCAAGGAGGGAGCCTTTGATGAATTTGTTTTGCAGGAAGGATTTCTTTTCAAAGGAAACCGCCTGTGTGTACCCAAGCATCCCATTAGAGAGCTACTGGTTAGAGAAGCTCATGGAGGAGGATTAGCGGGTCATTTTGGCATTACAAGAACGTTGGAGGTCTTAAAGGAGCACTTTTTTTGGCCAAAGATGCAAGGGAGCGTCCAGAATGTGGTGAGCAAGTGTGTGACTTGCCAATTTGCCAAGAGTTCCTTCAAGCCTGGAGTTTACACGCCCTTGCCCACTCCTAGTAGACCATGGGAAGATGTATCCATGGATTTCATTGTAGCCTTACCAAGAACCGCTAGAGGAAAAGATGCTATCATGGTGGTGGTAGATCGGTTTTCAAAGATGGCTCACTTCATTGCTTGCCATAAAACAGATGATGCTAGCAATGTTGCTGACTTATACTTCAAGGAGGTAGTGCGTCTACATGGGATACCCAAGTCCATAGTCTCTGATCGTGACTCAAAGTTCCTTAGTTACTTTTGGAACACATTATGGAGGAAGGTGGGAACCAAGCTCTTATTTAGCACTTCTCATCATCCACAAACAGATGGACAAACTGAGGTTACCAATCGCACCTTGGGAACGTTATTAAGGGGCCTTGTAAGTAAGACTCAAAAGGATTGGGATATCAAGCTTGCCCATGCTGAGTTTGCCTACAATCGCTCCCCCACTTATGCTACTTCTCATTCCCCTTTTGAGGCTGTATATGGGATCAATCCTTACATGCCCTTGGACCTGATTCCGCTACCAAAAGATGAGTTAGTTCACAAGGATGCGGAGTCCAAACTAAAGGCTATGATCAAACTCCACGAGCAAATACAAGAAAGGATCAGGGAGGTCAATGAAGCATACAAAAGGAAGTCCAACAAGAACAGGAAGCCAAGACTTTTCCAAGAGGGTGACTTAGTTTGGGTGCACTTGAGGAAGGAAAGGTTTCCAAGTAAAAGAAAGAATAAACTGATGCCACGAGCTGAAGGACCTTACAAGATCATATCCAAGGTAAATGATAATGCTTACAAGGTAGAATTACCGGATGATTATGGAGTCCATGCCACGTTCAACATAGGGGACCTTTCTCCCTATCTAGATGATGATGGCATTTCAGAATTGAGGGCAATTCCTTTTCAAGGGGGAGGAGATGATCCGAATGAGGAGACTAAGGAGTTCAATGAAGTGACACTAGCTCCTCTTAGCTCAAGTCAAGCCACACTAGCTCCTCCTACTAGCTTAGTGGTATGTCTTCTCCAAGTACTAAGTTAGCTCACAAGGGAGCTGAATAAAGGAGTAAAGAAGTCAAGGTTGATTATGGGCTGATTGGTTACTTCGTTTTTAGCTCCATGTTCACATGGTGTGTACACTCAAGCTTTGGTGTTGGCTCCATGTTCACACAAGACTACACGGCTGGTGCAAGCTTTGGTTTTAACTCCCTAGCTTTGGTTTTAACTCCTTGTTTACACTAGCTTTGTTTTTAACTCCAACCTTGTATTTAGCTCCTAGTTCACATTAGTCTAGCTTTGTTATTGTCACCCTTAACCAACCGGTTTAAGGGCCCTTGTAGGCTATAAATAGCCGGCCATTTGAAGGAATAAAGATCATCCAATTTGCAAATTAAAACCCAAGTAAAAGTTAAGCTTTGAAGCTTCCTTTTGTTTCGTCTTTGTAGTTTACAAGACAAGGTCTAGAGTGAGTCGCGTTACAAACTCTAAACTCGCTATTTCAATCGAGTGTTTGATCTAGCAAAGCGCTTTGTTGAAGTATAGGTCTACTTCACCTAGCATACTATCCTTTGGTTACGGTTTAGTCATCCTCAAACTATCTTTACCTTCTGTTTTGGTTACTTGTTTCACGTCCATTTCAGAATACTAATCATATCTCTCATTCTTGTTTCAAAGTTCATATCAACTCACATCAGGGGAACCCCAGGGGTGACAACCAGCTCCTCATCACTCAGGCGGCTGAGAGCCGCCAGCTCAGCAGAGGCTTGCAGCACCCTGGAGGTGCGCTGGATGTACTGGATCACTTGGTTGGAGGTAGAAGTTACAGACTTGGTGAGACGATCTGCCAAGACGGCACCAGAGTCTGAAAGCAGGGCAGACACGTCCACACTATCGCCCGCAGTATAGTGGAATTCTGTATTCTCCTCTGAGAAGAGGGTGCCTGGAATGTCATGGGCAGGGCGCTTGGGCTCAGGGGTCTCAACATCGGCCTCCAGATCAACCACATGTGTAGCCCCAGAAGGTTCTCTATCTCTCTTCCTCCTGCATTCCAGGGGAACGCTCTCCCCAGTTCCTTCAGAATTAGCAGGGCGTGATCCTTGGGGAGTGTGAGTCCCAGCAGGGGAATCACCCCGCTTGCCGGCAGGGGAAGGGGTGGCCTCTGAGGTAACCTCCGCCTCTGCACCCTGGACATCAGAGGGAGGAGCCGTCGGCTTTGCAGGCGGCAGTCTTGGAGGGAGGGGGAGCCTTTGACTGGCTGAAAGACTCTTCACGTACTTCATTAGATTCTTCTCACCCTTCTTATAGTTTGAAGAAAGAGAGGGACGCTTTGAAACAATCAGGAAATCCTCGTTCAAGCCAAGTCTCCTTATCTCCTTCCTTGACCAAAGGCGAGAATTGGAATCTGCAGGGCAAAAGAATAACCAGTTAAGAAGAAACATAGAAAAATAGTGACGCGAGTTCATTTTGCAGCATTGTTTTGATCTGTCCATATCTCGAGTTATACTTGGAATTTCGTAGTCATTCAAAATGGAGGAGATAGATTTCGAGCTTATCTTTCCAATGAATACTCATGAAGGTTCATTGAACAAGTATTGACGAAGTTATGCCCCAAACAAGTCAGCTGTGCATTGAAAAACGCTGCTGTTAAATTCTTTGACGGAATTGTTTCTCTTGCCTCGACTTTCTTTAAAGCTTTCAATAAATTCCCGAGGAGAAGAGATGCTATTTTCAAGTTCGTTTATTCAAGACTACTCGTGCAAACATGGAGCATTGTACCCAAAATGTACAATGAATGTGACGTGTTGGTCCTTGGTAGTTGGCTGATTTTTAGTCATCCTAGTTCTTTGTAGTTTCTTTTTCTAATTCTTTGTATTTTGATTTCCTAGTTCTTTGTTCTAGCATTTAAGGAGGTTTGACTTGGGTGGCTGATTTGCCTAGCCCTTCCCGTGCTTAATGGCTATTTATAGCCTTTAGTTTGTTTGTAAACAGGCAGATTAAAAAGAAAGAAAATTGTAAGCTTTTGCTAGTTTAATTTTAATTGTCGAGTTACAATTAAGAGTCTTAGAGTTCGACGCGTTTTTGAGTTCTAATTCCCGCTTATTCAATCGAGTGTTTGAATAGCGATCCGCTTAGTTGAGATATAGGTCTATCTGACTTAGCATACTATCCCTTTTGTTTTACTTTTATCTATTTTTGTTTGTTTCTTGTCGTGACCAGCAACTTTGTTTCGTGTCCTTGTGATACGAGATCAAGGTCCGTGCCAACTCACATCAAATAGAGCTTCAGAGCAACAAGGCCGGTGAAAATCCCTGAACTACCTTCTTCAAGGCCAGGAATCAGGCCCACTCGGCCCAAATAGTTATCTGTGGCTATGAGCTCTGCATGAGGGAGCCAGAAGCCAGGGCCACAAATGCCGGACTTGTCAATAACAGCCACAAATTTCTTGATCAGTTTCTCGTCCAGCCTGTTCAGTTTTACCTCCAGGGCTTTCCCCCCAACGCCTGGATGGTACTCCTCACGAGTTTCCAGGCGAGTATGGACGTGATTCCTAAAGTGCCTAGGAATCTTCCACCCGGAAGCGCTGTGTACATATAAAAAATTGTTCTTCCAGTCTTTCAGACTGTTTAAAGCCGGCCAGACTAAAGTGTATCCCTTCTGCCTTTGAAGGGACCAGTACCCAGGGGAGCCATCCCCCCCTGATGAAGACACCATCTGTAGCCCCACCATATAACGCAGGGCTTCAATGGAGGGCCCCTCCCCATGAAAGATGCAGGTCCACGTATAGGATATTAACGACCTGATCGCCGTAGCAGTTAACTGGGCTATGGCCACATTCATCCTCCTGAAGGCCTCCTCCAGGAAGGGGTGCAGGGGGAATCGCAGGCCGAACTCTAAGTTTTTATGATAGACGGCTATGCAGCCGTCAGGGGGACAACATATTGTATCTTTTTCCTCTGGGACTACAATCGTGTACCCCTCCCCGAAATTGTAAAAACCCTCAATAGCCTCAGCAGCGTTAAGTGCTAAAATTAAATCTCGATTTTTGGCTTCTGGGTAAGTTCTCAAAGGGATCTGGTACTTGGCCTTATCTAAGTAATATGTCCTCCCCTTCTCTCTGGGGACAAGGGGACCGACAATTCTGGAGGGGTTTATCTCCATTGCCTCGTCGTCGGAATCGACGACATCAAAGGGAGCAGGGTCAGGGGAGTTGGCATCCTCTCCCTCCTCAAAGTGATACTCCCCAGTAGACCTAACCCCGGAGGAGGAGGCCAGGTCAACCCTACCCTCTTCCCTACCCTCCGTCCTCTCAAACGACGGATCGACGAATGTGAGAATACGAGCACGAGACATTGATTTAGGAAGGGAAAATATGAGGAAATTAAAAGACGAGGATATAGGGTAAGATTCTAACCTAGAACGATGATCGCCGCTTGAAAATCCGAAGGGAAAAGCTCCTCACTCTTAAGAAAAGTTCTCGACAATGGAAGAGTATGGAGAAGAATGAAGAGGTTTTTGAGTTTGAAAAAGTGTGAAAAAGGGAAATGGGGGGAGGAGAGAGACTTATCTAAGCCCAGATAACTGAAGGGTCGCCCCTCTAACAGTGCCTCCCCAAGAACTGCCCCACGTGTCACATTTTGAACATCAACCGCCCACCTCTTCAAAAGAAGAGCCTCGAAAAGGTAAAGGGTGTCAGAGGATTGATCATCCTGTAACGTCATCCCCGCATTCGTTCGAAAAAAAAAATGTAGAGCGCATAAAAAACCGCTTGATCTTTCATTCATTGAAAAAGGCCCAAAGATGGGCAAGTTACATCAAGACAAAATAAAATAGAGTACAAAAGGAGCCTGACTCTCTGGTTCAATTAACTAGCCCGCGAATCCTGAGCAGGCCTAATCATCATTAGGGCCTGAGTAATTCCCTGGGCTGTAGTCATCCATGGGTGACCCCCAGTGATCCGAATGAAGAGGCTAAAGAGTTCAATGGAGTAACACTAGCTCCTAATAGTTCTAGTCAAGCCACATTAGCACCTCCTACCAGCCTAGTAGTGTGCCTCCTCCAAGTATTAAGTTAGCTCGTATAGGAGCTGAATAAAGGAGCAAAGAAGTCAAGGTAAATTGAAGACATCAACTTGGGTTCACACCCCGGCTATGTTCACATAGTGTGCATCATCAAGCTTTGTTTTTGGCTCCATGTTCACACAAGAGGACCACGGCTGATTAAGAGCTTTGTTATTAGTTCCTAAGCCTTGTTATTAGCTCCTTGTTCACATGGTTGTAACTTTGTTTTTGTCACCCCTAATCAGCCGAGTTTAAGGTCTGATTGTAGGCTATATATAGCCATGTAGTTGAATGAATAAGACATCCAATTTGCATATCAAAAACCTGAGTAAAGCTAAGCTTTCTTTTACGTCCTTGTTGTTTACAAGACAAAGCCTAGAGTAAGTCGCGTTACAAGCTCTTAACTCGCTATTTTAATCGAGTGTTTGATCTAGCAACCGCTTTGTTGAAGTATAGGTCTACTTCACCTAGCACACTATCCTTGGTTACGGTTTATTCAACCTTAAAACTATCCTTTCATTCTGTTTTGGTTACTTGTTTGCGTTCCATTTCAGAATACTAATCATACTTCATATCCTTGTTTCAAAGTTCATATCAACTCACATCATTAGTGGTATCAGAGCTTTGGTCATCTATTTAGACGCAAGCATGGCAGGAGTTGTGAGCTTTGAAGACGCTAGTTCCTAGGAAGGCCTAAAGAGAGAATCAGTGTGCAAGATGAACAAACTTTCTAAGTCCATTGGCGCATCTGGTCCCGAGGTCTGCTTGGGAGAGAAGGAGGAAGAAGGAATAGACTATGAGCTCCCAATGTATGGTAATGTTTTAGTACTACGCACACTTCATGCTAAACCCATCCCACACAACACCGAACAAAGAGACCAACTCTTTCACACAAAATGTCTAGTTAATACCAAATGGTGTAGTTTGATTATTGATGGAGGTAGTTGTACGAATGTTGCCTCTACTGAAATGGTAGCTAAGTTGGGTCTAACCACTACTAATCACCCTAGACCGTATGCATTACATTGGTTAGATAATGAAAACAAAATAAAGGTCACAAAACAAGTAAGAGTAGGTTTAACTATGGGGTCTTATGTCGATGAGGTTCTTTGTGATGTTATCCCTATGGATGCTTGTCATATACTTTTGGGGCGTCCTTGGCAGTTTGATAGGGATGTGGTACACCATGGTAGAAAGAATGAATACGAATTGAGGGATAAGGGAAAGAAAATCATTCTAAAACCTATGACTCCCCAAGCTGTTAGAGCTATGACCTCCAACAAAACCAAGAAACCTAACCTCACCATCTTTGCGAGTGAGAGTGAAGTAGAGCAGGCTTTACAAGGGGGGGAGCGTGTCTTTGTCATGATGGCTAAAGAAAAACCCGTAAAAGTTGAGAATGAACTTGGAGGAAAGCCATTTGAGGAGTTGTTACACGAGTTTAAGGATGTCTTCCCAGAGGAATTACCCGTTGGTTTACCACCTATTAGAGGTATAGAACACCAAATCGACCTCATTCCAGGATCAACCTTACCCAATAAGGCAGCATATAGGTGTAATCCGGAGGAAACTAAGGAATTACAAAGACAAATAGATGAGTTAATGAGTCGAGGGTATGTGCGGGAGAGCCTTAGTCCTTGTGCTGTTCCAGTCCTTTTGGTACCTAAGAAAGATGGAACTTGGAGAATGTGTGTAGATAGTAGAGCCGTTAACAACATCACCATCAAGTATAGGTTTCCTATTCCAAGGTTGGATGATATGTTGGATGAGCTTCATGGGGCAGTGGTCTTTTCCAAAATTGATCTAAGAAGTGGGTACCATCAAATCAGAATGAGGGAAGGGGATGAATGGAAGACCGCTTTCAAAACCAAGCATGGACTCTATGAGTGGACGGTCATGCCATTTGGTCTTACCAACGCTCCGAGCACGTTCATGAGGTTAATGAACGAGGTACTTAAGGCCTACTTAGGTCGCTTTATTGTGGTTTACTTGGATGATATCCTTGTGTATAGCAGGTCTTTGGAGGAACATATGGAGCATTTAAGACTACTATTCACAACACTTCGCAAACAACAGCTCTTTGGAAAGAAGGAGAAGTGTGCCTTCTTTGTGGAAAGCGTAGTATTCCTTGGCTACGTAGTGTCCAAAGAAGGAGTGTCAGTTGATCAAACCAAAGTGGAATCCATACGTACTTGGCCAATCCCTTCCACCATTACAGAAGTAAGGTCATTTCATGGTTTGGCTTCTTTTTACAGGAGATTCATCAAGGACTTTAGCACTATCACAAGTCCTATCACCGAGTGCTTGAAGAAAGGCGCATTTGTTTGGTCCAAAGCTGCCCAAGAAGCCTTTGAAGCCATCAAAGAGAAGTTGTGTTCCGCTCCTATCTTAGCCCTTCCTGATTTTTCTCAACCATTTGAGGTGGAATGTGACGCTAGTGGAGTAGGAATTGGTGCTGTTCTTGTACAAAATAAGCGCCCCACTGCCTATTTCTCAGAAAAACTCAATGGAGCAAGGCTGAACTATTGCACCTACGACAAGGAGTTCTATGCTATAGTAAGAGCTCTTGATCATTGGAGTCATTACCTTCGTACTAACCATTTTATTCTCCATTCAGATCATGAGTCCCTAAAGTACATCAATGGCCAACAAAAGTTAAGTCCAAGGCATGCCAAGTGGGTGGAGTTCTTGCAATCCTTTCATTTCTCTTCAAAGTACAAGGATGGAAAAAGTAATGTAGTAGTTGATGCACTATCCTGCCGCTACACTTTACTATCTACTTTGGATGTGAGGTTGCTCGGATTTGAAACTCTAAAAGACTACTACAACAATGATGCTGACTTTGGTGAAACCTTCACCAAATGCAAGGAGGGAGCCTTTGATGAGTTTGTTTTGCAGGAGGGATTTCTTTTCAAAGGAAACCGCCTGTGTGTGCCCAAGCATCCCATTAGAGAGCTACTGGTTAGAGAAGCTCATGGAGGAGGATTAGCGGGTCATTTTGGCATCACAAGAACTTTGGAGGTCTTAAAGGAGCACTTCTTTTGGCCAAAGATGCAAGGGAGTGTCCAGCATGTAGTAAGTAAGTGTGTGACTTGCCAATTTGCCAAAAGTTCTTTCAAACCCGGAGTCTACACGCCCTTACCCACTCCTAATAGACCATGGGAAGATGTATCCATGGATTTCATTGTAGCCTTACCAAGAACCGCTTGAGGAAAAGATGCTATCATGGTGGTGGTAGATCGGTTTTCAAAGATGGCTCACTTCATTGCTTGCCACAAAACGGATGATGCTAGCAATGTTGCTGACTTATACTTCAAAGAGGTGGTGCGTCTCCATGGAATACCCAAGTCCATTGTCTCTGATCGTGATTCAAAGTTCCTTAGTTACTTTTGGAACACATTATGGAGGAAGGTGGGAACCAAGCTCTTATTTAGCACTTCTCATCATCCACAAACAGATGGACAAACCGAGGTTACCAATCGCACTTTGGGGACGTTGTTAAGAGGCCTTGTAAGTAAGACTCAAAAGGATTGGGATATCAAGCTTGCCCATGCTGAATTTGCCTACAATCGCTCTCCTACTTATGCTACCTCTCATTCCCCTTTTGAGGCCGTATATGGGATCAATCCTTACATGCCTTTGGACCTGATTCCTCTACCTAAGGATGAGTTAGTCCACAAGGATGCGGAGTCCAAACTAAAGGCTATGATCAAACTCCACGAGCAAATTCAAGAAAGAATCAAGGAGGTTAATGAAGCATACAAAAGAAGGTCCAACAAGAACAGGAAACCAAGACTTTTTCAAGAGGGTGACTTAGTTTGGGTTCACTTGAGAAAGGAGAGGTTTCCAAGCAAAAGAAAGAATAAGTTGATGCCACGAGCAGAATGTCCTTATAAGATCATATCAAAGGTAAACGACAATGCTTACAAAGTGGAATTACGGATTATGGAGTTCATGCCACGTTCAATGTGGGAGACCTTTCTCCTTACCTTGATGATGATGGCATTTCAGAATTGAGGGCAATTCCTTTTCAAGGGGGAGGAGATGATCCGAATGAAGAGGCTAAAGAGTTCAATGAAGTAACACTAGCTCCTAATAGTTCTAGTCAAGCCACATTAGCACCTCCTACCAGCCTAGTAGTGTGCCTCCTCCAAGTATTAAGTTAGCTCGTATAGGAGCTGAATAAAGGAGCAAAGAAGTCAAGGTAAATTGAAGACATCAACTTGGGTTCACACCCCGGCTATGTTCACATAGTGTGCATCATCAATCTTTGTTTTTGGCTCCATGTTCACACAAGAGGACCACGACTGATTAAGAGCTTTGTTATTAGCTCCTAAGCCTTGTTATTAGCTCCTTGTTCACATGGTTGTAACTTTGTTTTTGTCACCCCTAATCAGCCGAGTTTAAGGTCTGATTGTAGGCTATATATAGCCATGTAGTTGAATGAATAAGACATCCAATTTGCATATCAAAAACCTGAGTAAAGCTAAGCTTTCTTTTACGTCCTTGTTGTTTACAAGACAAAGTCTAGAGTAAGTCGCGTTACAAGCTCTAAACTCGCTATTTCAATCGAGTGTTTGATCTAGCAACCGCTTTGTTGAAGTATAGGTCTACTTCACCTAGCACACTATCCTTGGTTACGGTTTATTCAACCTTAAAACTATCCTTTCATTCTGTTTTGGTTACTTGTTTGCGTTCCATTTCAGAATACTAATCATACTTCATATCCTTGTTTCAAAGTTCATATCAACTCACATCACCCAGTCCCAATCATCAGAGTCCTTGAAAGGGTCAGTAGGGAAGTCATCCTCGTCACCGCCGGAGGAGTAGCCTTGACCTTCGCTGTCCCCGGAATCGCGGCTACTGATGTCCCAGTCCCTGCCGTAAGGAACCGTCCTGACATCATCGCAGGAACCACAACCCACCTTCTTCACAGGAGAAGAAGGGCCCGACTCAGGAGAAGAGTTAAACTCAAGGCAGTTAGGAACAATCTGCTCTGGGTGTAGCCAGGGGAAGCACGTATAGCACCCCCGATCAAAACAGCCAGAGCAGCGCTTAATCATGGGCCCAAGTGGGGATGAGGATTGGATAGGACGCTTGCCTACCCTAGCAGCTCTCCTCCTGGCATTCCGAGAAGAGCGAAGCTGAAGTCGCTTGCTGCGACGCAGGGCCAGAAAAGCCGCCCTTGGATATCTCAACCTCCAGAATCCCTTGAAACAAAAAGTACCCACACGGACTCCATAACGAAGAACTGTTTTCTTAATCCAATACATTGTTCTTTGAAATGAAGCTAGGAGACGAATTGAGGATGGAACGTGAAAATGGTGGAGACCAGAATTTATACAAAGGCAAGATCCATCATTTATGGTACCCCAACCACCTCAGTAAAAATAAGAGCCAATCACTGAAAGGACACGCTGCCCAAAAATCCTCTTTGCAAGAGAGGTAATCATGAGCCAAGACCATTCCAACTCTTTGCATGCCCAATGCAGTTGAGTTTCTTTCCTCGGGAACACGCAGCGCATTAAATGCTAAGGAGTCAACCTCCCATCCTAGAGATCGCCTGCCAAGGGGAGCCCTGATTCCCCTTAGCCGGCGAGGGCCAATTGATGGGGGTCGGTAGCCTGCAATGGGTCACCTGCCATTTGGGTCCCAGGATAGCACGACCCATGAATGAAGAAGAGCCTGCCCGGCAGGCCATTAAGCAAGGAGTCATCACTCCAAGGCACCCACCTGCCCGGCAGGGCAACACCGCCTGCCGAGCAGGGCAACCAAGACCCCCTGCCTTCTGGTCCTCAGGGTGTCCACATACCCAGCAGGGGCAGGGGAGACCAGGGGCCCTCCCATCATTTTGCCTAAGGTAAAGGGGAATGAGTGGATGAGGTGAAGCCACTTGTCACCCTCTCGTCCACCCATTCTTCCACTCTCTCTCCCTCTCCTTCCTCTCTCTTGTGGGAAGGTATAAATACTCTTCCATTTCCCACAAAGGGGGGGTCGGAATTTTCTCTCTCTAGACTCTCACTCTATAACCGCCACCTAGTTCCTCACAAGCTAGGTTCCTAAAGGCAATTCACGGACTGACTTAGGCATCGGAGAGGGTTCCCCCGGACACCTCCGGGGCCTTGTGCGTTCATTGTGCAGGGGCAAGCCATCTTAGCCGGGAAGGTCCGATCGTCGGAGTGAGGAGAAGGAGAGCTCAAAAGAAGTCAAGCACGATTCATCTAGACATCAATAGCACTTGTTAGGATCCGAATTCAAAGTCGGGTTTAATTGTTTCCATACCGGAACAAAAGCTAAAAATGAAAAACAAAAGTGAAGAAAGGGTAGAATGTGTCGGCCGGGGTATAATCAAGTCACCAAAGACCAAGACTAGAAAAGATATGGATGAGGGAAGAAATAAAAAGAAGAAAATAAAAGGAAATGGGAGGGGAGGTCTAGGTGTTATCAAGTCACCTAGCCCTGATTCCACCCGAATCTGACTAAATTCTACCAATAGAGGAAATAAAAATAAAGAGAAAGAGAAAAGACTTACAAATCCTAGAAACCAAACTATCCAATCATACAAATACAAAAATGAAAACTCAAAAGAAAAGGAAAAAGATATTTACATGGTACTCTCACCATCTACGCCCCCACAACCATCAAGAGCTCGGAGGAGTAAGTCAAATGCTGTAGCAACATCTTCATGAAGGCTCTTGTGGCCGAGCCAAGCTACTTTCAAGAGCTTCCAAGTCAGAGGTAAGAAGCGATCATCTTCATTATGCTCGGGGTTCTCGTGATCTTCCGGGTCTTTCAAACCAACATAGTAACGACACTTATGACCATCCGGTGGGTATAGTGGTCTAAAGTCATGCTTGGCGTTATGGTTTGGGAGATCACACCCTTGGGGTGTTGCTTCTTACAAGGATCCACTTCATCAACCATCTCACAAGACAAGGGACTCTAAATCAAGTGCAATAAAGGAGGTGAAGGCATCAAGTTTTCTTCATTGGAGGCTTTAGGGGAGACCTCATCATTGTCCTTACTAGAATTCTCACCATGAAGAAACTCAAGGCCTTTGATGGCGGCCTCATTTTCTTTGACGGTTTGGTCTAGCATAGCATCTCCAAATCCCCTAATCGGCTCCTCCAATTTCCCATTCAAAGCAAGTTCTAAGGCATCTATCTCTTTCTCCCAAGTGTTACCTTCCTTTTCACTCACCTTGTCAAGTTGGCCTAGAGGAGTCTTCTCTTCAATTGGCTTTGGATTGTCAAGACCCGGTTCATCATGAAGAAAATCATACAAATCCAATTTAATAGCCAATACATTGGCTCCCCATGAGTTACCTTGAGAATCATGTTCAATTTCTTCCTCGTTGTCGACCCTTGAAGCTTCAACTTCCTTCATTATTCCCATAGCTTCACCATCCAAGCAACTCTCAACAATGATCCCTTGGTTGACCCTCTCTTCTTCATTCGTGGCTTCATAATCGGGTTGATTTCCTTGTGGAGACAACCGATATTCTTGCCCAAATGAACCTTCCTCAACAAGTTGTGGAGCTCGAGTGGCCAACATCGTGTAACGAGCCATGAGTGCATTGATTCGAGCATCTTACACCTCTTTTTGGGCCTTGAACTCCTCTTTATCCCTTTGCATTTGAATCATCATCTCTTGCTGACTCTTTTGCATTTGAATCATCATCTCTTGTTGACTCTTTTGCATTTGAATCATCATTTGACAAAGCTCAAAGTTGGGAATTTTTGGTTGTGGGTTATAGCCTAGTGTCTTAGCTAGTCGATTGATATAAGGACAAGTAACTTGACATCGAAGTAAGTGTTTTACATTCTTTGCGTGCGATTTTACGTGACAAGAAGTCCATGTTAAGATACACGTAGGAGAGTAGAGAGTGCTAGATAGTATACGTATTAGCAAATCAGTTTTAACGTGATAATACGAATTTTAGTTGTTCTTGTCATATACCTACCGGGTATTCTGCATAAAGTGCGTCTTTACAGCATTAATAGAGACGTGTGAAGCCATGCGTGAGGTGCAACAGTTTGAGCGTCTGGATTAATACGGGACTAGACAACAGCTTGTTTTTTTTATTATTGTTCATTGTTTACGTTTTGATTCCGTGTTAGGTGATTTAACATGCGATTATGGTCATAAAAGCGGCAAATCATACGAAAGCGGTAAAGTGCAAAACATAAGTAAATCATGTTGTATTAGGAGTTGCGCCCTCAGAATGTACACTACACGAAATACGTTTGTAGACGATAAAGAACAGATCAAATAACGACTATGATGTGATTTGGAATGAACTTTGAACAAGTGAATTGGAGATTGATAGTAAATTGAAATGAACAAAACAAAGCAACGAGATCAAGTTGAAATAGTTGCTGTAAAGTGATGATAGAACGTAACCAAGGATAGTGTGCTAAGTGAGATAGACCTATACCTCAACAAAGCGGGTGCTAATTCAAACACTCGATTGAAATAGCGAGTATAGAGCTTGTAACGCGACTTACTCTAATACTTTGTCTTGTGAACTACAAAGACGAAAAGGAAAGCAAAGCTTAACTCAGATTTTGTTTGATGAAGGTTGAATGCTTGATTCATCAAGTACTTGGCTATTTATAGCCAAGCAACACGTCCCAAATGAGGCTCCAACCAGAATAGTCAAGCCTCATTAAGGGTTACAAACTACTAAGTGATAAAAACAAAGTAAATACATTGAACTAATATGACTAAATTCATCCTCTAGTTATACTCCAAATCTGGTGCTTTTGATGTGAGTTGATATGAACTTTGAAACAAGAATATGAAGTAGTATTAGTATTCTGAAATGGAACGTGAATGAGTAATCAAAACAGAAAGAAAGGATAGTTTTAAGGAAGGATAAACCGTAACCAAGGATAGTATGCTAGGTGAAGTAGACCTATACTTCAACAAAGCGGTTTGCTAGATCAAACACTCGATTGAAATAGCAAGTTTAGAGCTTGTAACGCGACTCACTCTAGACTTTGTCTTGTAAACTACAAGGACGAAACAGAAAGCTCAGCTTTACTCAAGTTTTAATATGCAAATTGGATCCTTATTCATTCAAATGGATGGCTATATATAGCCTACAAGAGACCCTTAAACCGGCTGGTCAAGGGTGACAAAAACAAAGTACAATGGTGACAAAAACAAAGCTTAAGCCTAATGCGAACTAGGAGCTAATAACAAAGCTTATGTAAACTAGGAGCTAATAACAAAGCTCTAACAAGGAGCATTCAGCCGTGGTTAGGGTGTGAAAATGGAGCTAAAAACAAAGTTAGCAATCAGCCCATAATCATCCTCATAACTTCAGTACACTCCCCATGCTTGAATGAGTGTGAACCCAAGTTAATGCCTTCAAATTTCCTTGACTATTGGCTCCTTTATTCAGTCCACACTCGAGCTAGCTCACCAATTGAAGTAGGCCAACTACTAAGCTGGTACTAGGTGCTCGTGTAGCTGAACTAGGACCATTAGGAGCTAAGGTGACTTTATTGAACTCTTTAGTAGTTCCTTGATTCGGATCATCTCCTCCCCCTTGAAAAGGAATTGTCCTCAATTCTGAAAAGCCATCTTCATCAAGATAAAGAGCACAATCTCCCACTTTGGACGTGGTATGAACTTCATAACTATCCGGCAATTTCATCTTGCAAGCATTGTTGTATACCTTGTATGGAACTTCTGTTTGTGGCTTCAATTTGTTCTTCCTTTTGCTTGAAAACCTCTCCTTTCTCAAGTGAACCAAAACCAAGTCACCCTCTTGGAAGAGTCTCGGTTTTCTGTTTTTGTTGGACCTTCCCTTGTAGGTTTCCTTGATCCTTTCCCGAATTACTTCTCTAACGTACAAGTCAGGCCCTTTGCTAGCTTCATCCGTTGGGTAACAAACACCGAAATGAGTCATTTCGAAAAATGGTAAGTACTCCCTTGTTCTGAAAGGACTCCTTGAGAACGGCTTTGTTAAGCATTTGCTCCCAATGTTCTGATTAATGTCTTGTATCTTTAGCAAAAAGAAGTGTTCTTTTATCACCTCTAAGGTCTTGGTCATGTCAAAAGGTTTAGCTGGTCTTTCTCCATTAGTTTCTCTAGTTATACACTCTGAAATAGGATGCCTTGGGACACAAAGATGGTTTCCTGTAAAAGGAAGATCTACCTGCAAAACAAACTCAACAAAAGTACCAAGAGCACTAGCTTTGTACCCGGTGATTACATTAGTATCCATAGCGTAGTAATCCTTCAAAGTCTCGAATCCAAGTGCCCTTACAACTAAGGTGGATGAGTGTGTGTAGCGACAAGATAAAGTATCAGCTACGACATTGTTCTTACCATCCTTATACCTGGAAGAGAAATGGAAGGTTTGCGAGAGTTCCATCCATTTAGTATGTTTTGGGATCAGCTTTTGCGAGTCATGGCTATACTCTAAGAGTTCATGATCTCTACTAGGTGTCAAGTCAGCCGGTAATTCATTAGAAATGGCAACACCTAGTTCCTTTAGCCCCTCCTCAAATCGTTTCTCTCCAAACCCATTATCAACCTCATTCGGTTCCTCTTCAGTAACCAAGACAACATCACACTCTCCCTCTTCTATGGTATGTTCTCTTACATTTTCATTAGCAAATATGGAGAGGTTGGGTTTTTTGACTTGTTGCGCTAACATGGTATACACATCTTGAGGTGTCATGGGTTTTAGAACGATTTTCTTTCCCTTATCTCTTAACTCGTATTCTTTTTTCCTCCCATGGTGTACTACATCCCTATCAAACTGCCAAGGACGTCCCAAAAGTATATGACAAGCATCCATAGGAATAACATCACAAAGAACCTCATCGACATAAGACCCCATGGTTAAACTTACTCTTACTTGTTTTGTGACCTTTATTTTGTTTTCATTATCTAACCAATGTAATGCATACGGTCTAGGGTGATTAGTAGTGGTTAGACCCAACTTAGCTACCATTTCAGTAGAGGCAACATTCGTACAACTACCTCCATCAATAATCAAACTACACCATTTGGTATTAACTAGACATTTTGTGTGAAAGAGTTGGTCTCTTTGTTCGGTGTTGTGTGGGATGGGTTTAGCATGAAGTGTGCGTAGTACTAAAACATTACCATACATTGGGAGCTCATACTCTATTCCTTCTTCCTCCTTCTCTCCCAAGCAGACCTCAGGACCAGATGCGCCAATGGACTTAGAAAGTTTGTTCATCTTGCACACTGATTCTCTCTTTAGGCCTTCCAAGGAACTAGCGTCTTCAAAGCTCACAACTCCTGCCATGCTTGCGTCTAAATAGATGACCAAAGCTCTGATACCACTAATGATGTGAGTTGATATGAACTTTGAAACAAGAATATGAAGTAGTATTAGTATTCTGAAATGGAACGTGAATGAGTAATCAAAACAGAAAGAAAGGATAGTTTTAAGGAAGGATAAACCGTAACCAAGGATAGTATGCTAGGTGAAGTAGACCTATACTTCAACAAAGCGGTTTGCTAGATCAAACACTCGATTGAAATAGCGAGTTTAGAGCTTGTAACGCGACTCACTCTAGACTTTGTCTTGTAAACTACAAGGACGAAACAGAAAGCTCAGCTTTACTCAAGTTTTAATATGCAAATTGGATCCTTATTCATTCAAATGGATGGCTATATATAGCTTACAAGAGACCCTTAAACCGGCTGGTCAAGGGTGACAAAAACAAAGTACAATGGTGACAAAAACAAAGCTTAAGCCTAATGCGAACTAGGAGCTAATAACAAAGCTTATGTAAACTAGGAGCTAATAACAAAGCTCTAACAAGGAGCATTCAGCCGTGGTTAGGGTGTGAAAATGGAGCTAAAAACAAAGTTAGCAATCAGCCCATAATCATCCTTATAACTTCAGTACACTCCCCATGCTTGAATGAGTGTGAACCCAAGTTAATGCCTTCAAATTTCCTTGACTATTGGCTCCTTTATTCAGTCCACACTCGAGCTAGCTCACCAATTGAAGTAGGCCAACTACTAAGCTGGTACTAGGTGCTCGTGTAGCTGAACTAGGACCATTAGGAGCTAAGGTGACTTTATTGAACTCTTTAGTAGTTCCTTGATTCGGATCAGCTTTTCTCTTGGTGTGCTTTGGCTAGTTGGAGGTGTGAATGAGTCTTATTGGTGTATGAAAGTAATAACTCCAATTGCTTGTTATTTGAACTTGGAAATCAGAATAGAGCAATGTATGTTTCAGCTCTTTTATTCGGTCCAAGTTGGTGTTCACAAGAGCTAGTTTAGCACTTGAAGAAGGCACACTACTAGACTTGAAGGAGGGACTAAGGGGCTTGAACTTGGACCATTTGAAGCTAGTGTGAGCTCATTGAAATCCTGATTTGTTGTTGCTTCCTCATTCGGATCATCTCCTCCCCCTTGAAAAGGAATTGTCCTCAATTCTGAAATGTCGTCATCATCAAGATAAGGAGAAAGATCTCCCACGTTGAACGTGGCATGAACTCCATAATCATCCGGTAACTCCACCTTGTAGGCTGATCCGAATCAAGGAGCTACCAAAGAGTTCATTAAAGTCACCTTAGCTCCTCATAGTCTTAGTTCAGCCACACTAACACCTCTTGCCAGATTAGTAGTATGCCTACTACAATTGACCCGAATCAAGAAGCTACTAATCCTAGTAAGGAAGTACTAAAGAGCTCAACGAAGTAATACCAGCTCCTACTTAACTATAGTCCAGCTACATTAGCACTAATAAAGAGTCGTCTTCAATTATGGAGCTAGCTCGAGTTTGAGCAGGAATAAAGGAGCAAATAGTCAAGGATATATGAAGGCATTAACTTAAGTTCACACCCATTCAAGCATGGGAATTTCGGATGCGAGTTCATTTTGCAGCATTGTTTTGATCAGTCCATATCTCGAGTTATACTTGGATTTTCGTAGTCATTCAAAATGGAGGAGATAGATTTCGAGCTTATCTTTCCAATGACTATTCATGAAGGCTCATTGAACAAGTATTGACAAAGTTATGGTCCGAACAAGTCAGCTGTGCATGGGAAAGCACCGGGGTTAAAGAGGACGTTTGAAGCTGGTTGTGTTCACTTGGTGTGCACGTCCAAATGAAGCTTTGTTATTAGCTCCATGGTCACACCAGCCACACCTTAATGCTCCCTAGCTTTGGTTTTAACTCCATGTTTACATTAGCTTTGTTATTGGCTCCAACTTTGTTTTTAGCTCCTAGTTCACATTAGGCTTAAGCTTTGTTTTTGTCACCATTGTACTTTGTTATTGTCACCCTTGACCAGCCGGTTTTAAGGGTCTTGTAGGCTATAAATAGCCGGCCATTTGAAGGAATAAACAACATCCAATTTGCAAATTAAAAACCTGAGTAAAGTTAAGCTTTGTGCTTTCTTTGTTTCGTCTTTGTAGTTTACAAGACAAAGTCTAGAGTGAGTCGCGTTACAAGCTCTAAACTCGCTACTTCAATCGCGTTGTTTGATTTAGCACCCGCTTTGTTGAAGTATAGGTCTACTTCACCTAGCATACTATCCTTGGTTACGGTTCATTCACGCTCAAAACTATCCTTTACTTTCTGTTTTGGTTACTTGTTTCACGTCCATTTCAGAATACTAATCCATCTTTGCATTCTTGTTTCAAAGTTCATATCAACTCACATCATTAGTGGTATCAGAGCTTTGGTCATCTATTTAGACGCAAGCATGGCAGGAGTTGTGAGCTTTGAAGATGCTAGTTTCTTGGAAGGCCTAAAGAGAGAATCAGTGTGCAAGATGTACAAACTTTCTAAGTCCATTGGCGCATCTGGTCCTGAAGTCTGCTTGGGAGAAAAGGAGGAAGAAGGAATAGACTATGAGCTCCCAACGTATGGTAATGTTTTAGTACTACGTACACTTCATGCTAACCCCATTCCACACAACACCGAGCAAAGAAACCAACTTTTTCACACTAAGTGTCTAGTTAACAGCAAATGGTGTAGCTTAATCATTGATGGAGGTAGTTGTACTAATGTTGCGTCTACAGAAATGGTAGCTAAGTTAGGTCTCACCACCACTAATCACCCTAAACCGTATGCTTTACATTGGTTGGATAATGAGAACAAGATAAGGGTCACTAAACAAGTAAGGGTGGGTTTAACCATGGGTTCCTACGTTGATGAAGTTCTTTGCGATGTTATTCCTATGGATGCTTGTCATATACTTTTGGGACGTCCTTGGCAGTTTGATAGGGATGTAGTACACCATGGGAGAAAAAACGAATACGAGTTAAGGGATAAGGGAAAGAAAATCATTCTAAAACCTATGACTCCCCAAGCTGTTAGAGCTATGACCTCCAACAAAACCAATAAGCCTAACCTTACCATTGAGAGTGAAGTAGAACAGGCTTTAAAAGAGGGGGAACGTGTCTTTGACATGGGTACTATAGAGGAACCATTTAGGATTGATAATGGGTTTGGAAGGAAACAATTCGAGGAGTTGCCAAAGGAATTGGGTTTGGTCATTCCTAATGAATTACCAGCTGGTTTGACACCTAGGGAAGATCATGAAGTCTTAAGGTATGAAGATGTTAAGAACAATGTCGTGGCTAATGCTCTATCTTGTCACTACACACACTCATCCACTTTAGATGCAAGCACGCTTGGATTTGAGACCTTGAAGGACTCCATGGATGCTGATGTACTCACCGAGTGCAAGGCTGGTGTTCTTGGTACTTTTGTTGAGTTTGTTTTGCAGGTAGATCTTCCTTTTACAAGAAACCATCGTTGTGTCCCAAGGCATCCTATTTCAGAGTGTATAACTAGAGAAACTCATGGAGAAAGTCCAGCTGAAACCTTTGACATGACCAAGACCTTAGAGGTGATAAAAGAACACTTCTTTTTGCTAAAGATACAAGGGATTGATCAGAACATTGGGAGCAAATGCTTAACAAAGCCGTTCTCAAGGAGTCCTTTCAGAACAAGGGAGTACTTACCATTTTTCGAAATGACTCATTTCGGTGTTTGTTACCCAACAGATGAAGCTAGCAAAGGGCCTGACTTGTACGTTAGAGAAGTGATTCGGGAAAGGATCAAAGAAGCCTACAAAAGAAGGTCCAACAAAAACAGAAAACCGAGACTTTTCCAAGAGGATGACTTGGTTTTGGTTCACTTGAGAAAGGAGAGGTTTTCAAGCAAAAGGAAGACCAAGTGGAAGCCACAAACAGAAGTTCCATACAAGGTATACAACAATACTTGCAAGATGAAGTTGCCGGATAATTATGAAGTTCATACCACGTCCAAAGTGGGAGATTTTGCTCTTTATCTTAATGAAAATGGCTGTTCAGAATTGAGGACAATTCCTTCTAAAGGGGGAGGAGATGATCCGAATCAAGGAGCTACCAAAGAGTTCATTAAAGTCACCTTAGCTCCTCATAGTCTTAGTTCAGCCACACTAACACCTCTTGCCAGATTAGTAGTATGCCTACTACAATTGACCCGAATCAAGAAGCTACTAATCCTAGTAAGGAAGTACTAAAGAGCTCAACGAAGTAATACCAGCTCCTACTTAACTATAGTCCAGCTACATTAGCACTAATAAAGAGTCGTCTTCAATTATGGAGCTAGCTCGAGTTTGAGCAGGAATAAAGGAGCAAATAGTCAAGGATATATGAAGGCATTAACTTAAGTTCACACCCATTCAAGCATGGGAATTTCGGATGCGAGTTCATTTTGCAGCATTGTTTTGATCAGTCCATATCTCGAGTTATACTTGGATTTTCGTAGTCATTCAAAATGGAGGAGATAGATTTCGAGCTTATCTTTCCAATGACTATTCATGAAGGCTCATTGAACAAGTATTGACAAAGTTATGGTCCGAACAAGTCAGCTGTGCATGGGAAAGCACCGGGGTTAAAGAGGACGTTTGAAGCTGGTTGTGTTCACTTGGTGTGCACGTCCAAATGAAGCTTTGTTATTAGCTCCATGGTCACACCAGCCACACCTTAATGCTCCCTAGCTTTGGTTTTAACTCCATGTTTACATTAGCTTTGTTATTGGCTCCAACTTTGTTTTTAGCTCCTAGTTCACATTAGGCTTAAGCTTTGTTTTTGTCACCATTGTACTTTGTTATTGTCACCCTTGACCAGCCGGTTTTAAGGGTCTTGTAGGCTATAAATAGCCGGCCATTTGAAGGAATAAACAACATCCAATTTGCAAATTAAAAACCTGAGTAAAGTTAAGCTTTGTGCTTTCTTTGTTTCGTCTTTGTAGTTTACAAGACAAAGTCTAGAGTGAGTCGCGTTACAAGCTCTAAACTCGCTACTTCAATCGCGTTGTTTGATTTAGCACCCGCTTTGTTGAAGTATAGGTCTACTTCACCTAGCATACTATCCTTGGTTACGGTTCATTCACGCTCAAAACTATCCTTTACTTTCTGTTTTGGTTACTTGTTTCACGTCCAAATCAGTTTACTAATCTTATATCTCATTCTTGTTTCAAAGTTCATATCAACTCACATCATAGGCATTGTCGTTTACCCTTGATATGATCTTATATGGACCTTCTGCTCGTGGCATCAATTTGTTCTTTCTCTTGCTTGGAAACCTCTCCTTTCTTAAGTGAACCCAAACCAAGTCACCCTCTTGGAAGAGTCTTGGTTTCCTGTTTTTGTTGGACCTTCTTTTGTAGGCTTCATTTACTTCCTTGATCCTTTCCCGAATCTGTTCATGGAGCTTTCTCCATAATGTGTTCCACAAGTATCTAAGGAACTTGGAATCTTGATCAGAAACAATGGGCTTGGGAATCCCATGTAGGCGTACCACTCCTCGAAAGTAAAAGTCAGGCCTTTTGCTAGCATCATCTGTTATGTAACAAATACTAAAGTGAGCCATTTTGGAGAATGGCAAGTACTCTCTTGGTTTGAAAGGACTCTTTGAGAAATGATGTGTTACGCATTTGCCCACAATGTTTTGAATACTCCCTTGTATCTTTAGCCAGAAGAGGAGTTCTTTTAACACCTCTAAGGTCCTGGTCACGTCAAAATGTCCAGCTGGCCCTCCTCCATGAGCTTCTCTAACTAGAAACTCTGAAATAGGATGTTTAGGAACACAAAGATGGTTCCCTTTAAAAAGAAAATCTTCCTGCAAAACAAACTCATCAAAAGTACTAAGAGCACCAGCCTTGTACTTGGTGAATACTTCACCAAAAATCAGCATCCACAGAGTAGTAGTCCTTCAAAGTCTCAAATCCAAGCGATCTTACATTTAGGGTGGATAAGTCTGTGTAGCGACAAGATAAAGCATCAGCCACGACATTGCTCTTACCATCCTTATATCTGGAAGAGAAATGAAAGGGTTGCGAGAGTTCCACCCATTTGGTATGTCTTGGACTTAGCTTTTGCGAGCCATTGATGTACTTTAAGGACTCATGATCTCTACTAGGTGTCAAACCAGCTGGTAATTCATTAGAAATGACAACACCCAGTTCCTTTAGCAACTCCTCAAATCGTTTCCCTCCAAACCCATTATCAACCCTAACTGGTTCCTCTTTAGTAACCATGACAAAGACACACTCTCCCTCTTCTATGGCATGTTCTACCACATTTTTACTAGCAAATATGGAGAGGTTGGGTTTCTTGACTCGATTAGCTAACATGGTACACACATCTTGAGGTGTCATGGGTTTTAGCACAATTTTCTTTCCCTTATCTCTCAATTCATACTCATTCTTTCTCCCATGGTGAACTACATCCCTATCAAACTGCCAAGGACGACCCAATAGTATGTGACAAGCATCCATAGGAATAACATCACATAAGACCTCATCAACATAGGAACCCATGGTCAAACCAACCCTTACTTGTTTAGTCACCCTCACTTTGTTCCCGTTATCTAACCAATGTAGTGCATAAGGTTTAGGGTGATTAGTAGTAGCTAGACTTAGTTTGGTTACCATTTCAGCTGAGGCAACGTTGGTACAACTACCTCCATCAATTATTAAACTACACCATTTGTTGTTAACTTGACACTTAGTATGAAATAGTTGGTCTCTTTGTTCAGTATCGTGTTGAATGGGGTTAGCATGTAGAGTACGTAGTACTAAGAGTGTATCATAAGTTGGGGGTTCATAAGCCTCAATATCTTCCTCTTCCTCTTCCTCGTTAACATTGAAAACAGCCCCTATACGTTGTTCCTCTTCCCATATTTCATCCCTAACAGTGATCACTTCTCTTAAGGTCACAACTCTCCTATTAGGACAAGCGTTTTTGTAGTGACCAAACCCTTGACACTTGAAACAACGTACTTTGGATAGACTAGTTTCAGTGGGTGTTTTAGTAGTAGATTGAAGTGGGGTTGCTTGGTTATTCTTAATGGTGAGGGGTTGATTAGTATTAGTAGAATTGAACCTATTACCTTCATCAGTTCGCGGCCAAGTATGACCCTTACTAGACTCACCCTCATGTTTTGCCTTCCCTTGTGCCTCAATTTTTAAACACAGCCCACATAATGTATCAAAGTCAGAATAAGGACATAAATCGACCGTATTAGCAATACTACGATTTAACCCATGCAAGAATCTAGCCATTTTTATTTCTTCATTTTCTTCTACTTCTCCCATTAAAACCAAATTCTCAAACTCATCAATATACTCATTAACACTTAACCTCCCTTGTGTCAGATTAGCAATCTTTTTGTACAAGGACAACTTATGTGTAGTTGGAACATACCTCTTACGTAGCTTACGTTTTAAGGACTCCCACGATGAGATTTTACTCTTACCAGCCCTAGTGCGTTGCACCTTCAGCCCCTCATACCAAAGAGATGCCCCCTTGCTTAGTTTCATAATTGCATACTTGCACCTTTCCTCGTCTTCTAGGTCCTTGAAATCGAAGAGCTTCTCAATGTTTCGCTCCCACTCCAAGTACACTTCTGGATCAGTACCACCCATGAACTCAGGGAGTTCATTCACTTTGATTCTGTCCACGGGCTCCCTTCTTGCTTGGAAACGAGAATTCATGGGTTGAAAGTTCTCCAACGCCTTCTTTAGGTGCTCCAAGAAGTTAGGGTCGTCAAAGTTCACTCATCCCGCCATGCTTTACGTCTTAGGAAGACCAAAGCTCTGATACCACATATGATGTGATTTGGAATGAACTTCGAACAAGTTATTTGGAGATTGATAGTAAATTGAAATGAACGAAACAAAGCAACGAAATCAGGTTGAAATAGTTGCTGTAAAGTGATGATAGAACGTAACCAAGGATAGTGTGCTAAGTGAGATAGACCTATACCTCAACAAAGCGGGTGCTAATTCAAACACTCGATTGAAGTAGCGAGTATAGAGCTTGTAACGCGACTTACTCTAATACTTTGTCTTGTGAACTACAAAGACGAAAAGGAAAGCAAAGCTTAACTCAGATTTGTTTGATGAAAGTTGAATGCTTTATTCATCAAGTACTTGGCTATTTATAGCCAAGCAAAACGTCCCAAATGAGGCTCCAACCAGAATAGTCAAGCCTCATTAAGGGTTACAAACTACTAAGTGATAAAAACAAAGTAAATACATTGAACTAATATGACTAAATTCATCCTCTAGTTATACTCCAAATCTGGTGCTTTTCTCTTGGTGTGCTTTGGCTAGTTGAAGGTGTGAATGAGTCTTATTGGTGTATGAAAGCAATAACTCCAATTGCTTGTTATTTGAACTTGGAAATCATAATAGAGCAATGTATGTTTCAGCTCTTTTATTCGGTCCAAGTTGGTGTTCACAAGAGCTAGTTTAGCACTTGAAGAAGGCACATTACTAGACTTGAAGGAGGGACTAAGGGGCTTGAACTTGGACCATTTGGAGCTAGTGTGAGCTCATTGAAATCCTGATTTGTTGTTGCTTCCTCATTCGGATCAAACCAGTTGAAAAAGGATGCTCCAATGCTCGGGTGAACATAAACATTCCTATTTTGTCTTCTACTCCCTTGTAATTATTTATTGATAATTTTAATCTCACATTATTCCCAAAAACAAACGACTATTTTTAAATTTATTAATATAAGTCGTAAAACGAAAATAATTTAATGAACAAATCCTCAAATCTCAATTATTTTGTTAACATAGTAACTAACGGAATAAGGTATTTAATTAATAGTAACACCCTAATTAGTACTAATAAATTATTTAAGATATTTTAATAATTTAACAAACACTTGTGTGTGTAGACACCCAGATTTTGACCTGGTGGCTGCAGGGGTGCCCAACAAACACCCGATGACGATCGGACTGCAACGCGACGCGAGATTACGATGTTTCAGATTGTTTTTCCATAGAACGGATCAAATAATAACTCGGAAAAATTAATTCAACATCAAAATGGTCTTAAACGTATCATTACTGTCGCGTCGACACTAATTAGATTCAATTCCGACATCGGGACCCTGAATCGATCCCGAAATATGCAAAGTCAAACCCGAGTCAACGCGTCGGCCGATCAAACCCTGAGACACGCGCCCGAGGCCCACCCGGCGCTCGATGTGCTAGGGTTAACGGGAATCCTTAATCCCCAAGCAACGCTAATATACGCATCTTCTCCGTTTTGAAAAGTTTCAAAATCGGATCTTCAAAACTCCAGGCGCCTCACACCATGCGTCTCAGTCTTCACGCGCATGACACCAGGCGACTGAGTTCTAGTGCGCAAGTGGTCAAGCGCCCTAAAGGTTGATTTGAACTGCACGAACAACTATAAATACCCCCCTCACATCATTCATTTTGCACACAACACGAATTCGTGAACTCTTTCTCTCACAATTCGCTCTCCTCCTCTCTCTCTAACTTAGGTCGCACTCCGACACTAAGTACGGTCCACTCGATCGTTGTTCCAACCCGCAAATCAATGCTACTCCTCGTCGTTCCTCGAGCACTCCACTCGAACATAGAGGGGCACCTGCGTTTGACTAGCCACCTTTAAACACCGTAGAGAAGCTCTGCCGGATTCACCGCAAGACAAGCGAGGAAGATCCGCCTTGAAGTCGAATCATCACTAGGTTGTCATCTAAACAAAACTTTACATAGTGTACTTTTTATTATGCACTTCGATATTATCAAGTCCGACTAGTATGGACACTAGATCCATGGCACGTTATAAACATACGTAACGTCCTCAATCCAACCATAAGCACTTAAAAACCCTAACTAAACCCGAGTAGTTCCGAGATCCGTTCTCAACCTTCTACGCATCGTGTCTAGTTTAGTGTACATTCTGAGGGTGCAACTCCTCACTACGTGATTTACTTACATTTTGCATTTACCGCTTTCGTATGATTTATCGCTTTTATGACATTATAAACGCATGCTAAATCACCTAACACAGAATTTAAAACGTAAACAAGCTAAAACTGAATAAAGAGGTGGTCGGGTTCCATATTAATCCCGGTGCTCACCATATGTGGTTTGACGCATCCCTATTAATACCGAACCAACGCACCGTATGCAGAATACGAGGTAAGGTATACCACGAGAATGACTAATATCCGTATTATCGTGTTAAACCTGATTTGCTAATACGTATAGTACGTAGTACTCTCTACTCTCCAATGTGCATCTTTTCATGGCCTGCTTGTCACGTGAAATCGCATGCAAAGAATGTAAACACAACTAATTAGGCGACAAAAAATTACTTGTCCTTAAACAACCTACGTAGCAAAAGCATAGGGTTAAAACAACGGATCTTATCGTACTTCCGCCACAATTAAGGAACAAAGTTATCAGCCCACTGATTGATTAGTAGAGGCCTCTATGTGAGGGCGGGTCTGGGTGTCAATGTCTAAGATATTTTAATAATTTAACAAACACTTGTGTGTGTAAACACCCAGATTTTGACCTGGTGGCTGCAGGGGTGCCCAACAAGCACCCGATGACGATCGGACTGCAACGCGACGCGAGATTACGATGTTTCAAATTGTTTTTCTATAGAACAGATCAAATAATTACTCTGAAAAATTAATTCAGCATCAAAATGGTCTTAGACGTATCATTACGGTCGCGTCGACACTAATTAGAGTCAATTTCGACACCAGGGCCCTTAATCGATCCCGAAATATGCAAAGTCAAACCCGAGTCAACGCGTCAGACCGAGAAAACCCCGAGACACGCGCCCGAGGCGCACCCGGCGCTCGATGTAATAGGGTTAACGGGAATCCTTAATCCCCAAGCAACGCTAATATACGCATCTTCTCCGTTTTGGAAAGTTTCAAAATCGAATCTACAAAACTCCAGGTGCCTCACACCATGCGTCTCAGTCTTCACGCGCATGACACCAGGCGACTGAGTTCTAGTGCGCAAGAGGTCAAGCGCCCTTAAGGTTGATTTGAACTCCGCGAACAACTATAAATACCCCCCTCACTTCATTCATTTTGACGCACAACACAAATTCGTGAACTCTTTCTCTCACAATTCCCTCTCCTCCTCTTTCTCTCTAACTTAGGTCGCACTCCGACACTAAGTACGATCCACTCGATCTTTGTTCCGACCCTCAAATCGACGCCACTCCTCGTCGTTTCTCGAGCACTCCACTCGAACATAGAGGGGCACCTGCGTTTGACAAGCCACCTTTAAACACCGTAGAGAAGCTCTGCCGGATTCATCGCAGGACAAGCTAGGAGGATCCGCCTTGAAGTCGAATCATCACTTGGTTGTCATCTAAACAAAACTTTACATACTTTACTTTTTATTATGCACTTCGATAATGTCAAGTCCGACTAGTATTGACACTAGGTCCATGGCACGTTATAAACATACGTAACGTCCTCAATTCAACCATAAGCACTAAAACACCCTAACTAAACCCGAGTAGTTCCGAGATCTGTTCTCAACCTTCTACGCATCGTGTCTGGTTTAGTGTACATTCTGAGGGTGCAACTCCTCACTACGTGATTTACTTACATTTTGCATTTACCGCTTTCGTATGATTTATCGCTTTTATGACATTATAAACGCATGCTAAATCACCTAACACAGAATTTAAAACGTAAACAAGCTAAAACTGAATAAAGAGGTGGTCGGGTTCCATATTAATCCCGGTGCTCACCATATGTGGTTTGACGCATCCCTATTAATACCGAACCAACGCACCGTATGCAGAATACGAGGTAAGGTATACCACGAGAATGACTAATATCCGTATTATCGTGTTAAACCTGATTTGCTAATACGTATAGTACGTAGTACTCTCTACTCTCCAATGTGCATCTTTTCATGGCCTGCTTGTCACGTGAAATCGCATGCAAAGAATGTAAACACAACTAATTAGGCGACAAAAAATTACTTGTCCTTAAACAACCTACGTAGCAAAAGCATAGGGTTAAAACAACGGATCTTATCGTACTTCCGCCACAATTAAGGAACAAAGTTATCAGCCCACTGATTGATTAGTAGAGGCCTCTATGTGAGGGCGGGATTGGGTGTCAATGTCTAAGATATTTTAATAATTTAACAAACACTTGTGTGTGTAAACACCCAGATTTTGACCTGGTGGCTGCAGGGGTGCCCAACAAGCACCCGATGACGATCGGACTGCAACGCGACGCGAGATTACGATGTTTCAAATTGTTTTTCTATAGAACGGATCAAATAATTACTCTGAAAAATTAATTCAGCATCAATATGGTCTTAGACGTATCATTACGGTCGCGTCGACACTAATTAGAGTCAATTTCGACACCAGGGCCCTTAATCGATCCCGAAATATGCAAAGTCAAACCCGAGTCAACGCGTCGGATCGAGAAAACCCCGAGACACGCACCCGGCGCTCGAGGTGCTAGGGTTAACGGGAATCCTTAATCCCCAAGCAACGCTAATATACGCATCTTCTCCGTTTTGGAAAGTTTCAAAATCGAATCTTCAAAACTCCAGGCGCCTCACACCATGCGTCTCATTCTTCACGCGCATGACACCAGGCGACTGAGTTCTAGTCCGCAAGAGGTCAAGCGCCCTTAAGGTTGATTTGAACTTCGCGAACAACTATAAATACCCCCCTCACTTCATTCATTTTGACACACAACACCAATTCGTGAACTCTTTCTCTCACAATTCCCTCTCCTCCTCTTTCTCTCTAACTTAGGTCGCACTCCGACACTAAGTACGATCCACTCGATCTTTGTTCCGACCCTCAAATCGACGCCACTCCTCGTCGTTTCTCGAGCACTCCACTCGAACATAGAGGGGCACCTGCGTTTGACAAGCCACCTTTACAAGCATCGCGAAGACGACCGCTCAAGTGAAGACTGAGGCCCTCAAACTTTTGATTTCATCAAGGGTTCACAAGCATCCCAAAAACATTTGTTCAAGTTGAAGCCAACACATATGAACATTCTTTGCACTTACGCTTAACGCGTCACCTTCACACGAAAACATTTAAAATTAAACGAACTTTTAAACAATCCGAAAAGGCAAAACGCGCAACATGAAGAACCAAGAACGAGATGAGAAGCACCAGCCCGGGCCCCAACAAGCAACCACAAGCGAATACATCAGGTACGATCTCTAAGCCTTGGCTGGCGAGCCTCAACACGTAGTCCAATGGACTTAAAACAACCCGACCAGACAGCCACCAGGTCGTAATCCTCGATTGACCTGGGTGGCTATACTTTAACTTTCGTCTTGTCCAAGCCTCAATCAAAGTGAGGGCTTCTGTAGAAACCCAGATTTGGACCTGGTGGCTGCAGAAGTGCCCACAAACACCTGATGACGATAGGACTGCAATGCGACGCGGGTTCGCGATCTTTTAGGTAGTTTTTCAATAGAACGGATCAAATAAATTACTCGGAAAAATTAAACTAACATGATGGCAGCCTTAGTCGTGTCGTTACGGTCGCATAAACACTAATTAGAGTCAATTCTGACACCGGGACCCCGAGTCGGTCCCGAAACTAAAACCGAGTCAGCACCGCGCCAAGTGAACCTCGGGATGCACACCGGAGGCCCACCCAGCTCACGACGCTAGGTTAAACCCGGGGAAACCTTAGGCCCCAAGATACGTATTATACTCCTCCCTCTCGGTTTTGGGAAGTATCAAAATCGTATCTTCAAAACTCCAACCGCCTCACCCCACGTGTCTGAGACTCCCCACGCCTGAACCCAGGCGCCTGAGTCTTGGTGCGCCACAACTCAGGCGTCCATATTGGTGACGAGGGCCGAAAACACCTATAAATACCCCCCTTCACCTCATTCATTTGACACACAATTCATTCTTTTCTTCTCCCTATAAACTTCTCGCTAAGGGCTCGCACTCCGATACCCAAGGCAAACGATCCACTCGATCGTAGTTCCGATAAAAGTGTCATCAACGCTACTCCTCACCTTCGAGCACCCCACTCGATACCGAGGTGCCTGTGCTCGACTAACCCAAGTATAGTAACGGAGTTCTGCCGGATTAGCAGCAGAATCAGCCCATAGTAACGAAGCTCTGCTGGAATAGCCGCAGGAAGGGTCAACGGTAACGAAGCTCTGCTGAAATTCCTAGGCTAGCTAGGAGGATCCGCCTTTGGAGCCGAGTCGTCACTAGGTTGTCATCTAAACAAAACTTTACATTTTCGCACTTTCTTTTGTGCACTACGACAACACTAGATGTGGACACTAGGTCCACAAACATCTATTCAGATATGTAACGTCCCAACTTTAACCGCAAATACTAAAATATACTAAATAGACCCGAGTAATTTCGAGATCCGTTCTCAACTATCTATGCATCGTGTTCCGTTTAGTGTATACTCCGAGGGTGCAACTCCTCACAATGTGATTTACTTACATTCGCATATACAGTTTTTCGTTTGATTTATTGCTTTTCTGACCTTATAATCACATGCTAAATCACCTAACACGGAATTCAAAACGTAAAACAATTAAAACTGAACGAACTGATGGTCGGGTTCCATATTAGTCCAGGTCCTCGCCTTACTAGGTTCGATGCATCTCTATTAATACCGAACCGGCGCATCTAGAGCAGAATACCACGTGAACGACTAATATCCGTATTATCGCGTTAAAACTGACTTGCTAATTCATATAATACTAGTACTCTCTACTCTCCTACGTGCATCTTTTCATGGTCTGCCTGTCACGTGAAATCGCATGCAGAGAATGTAAACACAACTACTTTGACGACAATACTTACTTGTCTCTAAACAACTGACGTAGCAAAAGGTATATGGTGAAAACAACGGATGTTACAGTATTTTCGCCACAACAAAAGAACTAGGTTATCAGCCCACCGATTGATTAGTAGAGGCCGCTATAGTGCTGGCGGGATTGGGTGTTGACATCTATCGGATGTAGGCCTCCCAATACGTACCCTCACCACTTACTTAGAATCGACGGTTTTCGGATGTCCGAAACCATTGGCAATGAGATTACAAGTTTTTATCTTTAGGTCCCGTGCCCCTCAACTTTGAGACGGCTAGGGATCAAAGTTGACTTGAACGGTTTCTGAGTTCCCATAATCGACTCGGTGGCGACTCCACGAATCGGCAACGAATTCAGTTCACTAAAAATATCGTCTTACCAAACGAATCGACCTTTAAACATTTACAATCACGACTCGATCGATTCCAAACGAAAATACGGGTGCCCGCGCCCGTCTAGTACAAGTCTGGATCGTAATCCGAATCGAGGTCCGAAACATCGCCCCGTATGCGAGATCAGACCGGCCCCCAACCGGGAGGGGGCCGAGTGGATGGCCGCCGCCACACGTTGAAAAACCGGGTCGGTCCCACACGGGCGCTGGCGGGGCGCCGGGCGGTGCGGACGGACGTCTACAATTTGGTGACTCCGCTGGGGAGTTGGAAACAAATTTCCAATGGTGGTGTAACTTGAACGAGGTCGGTGAAGTTCGTTTCCTAATTCCTAGTTGTGGTCACTAAAGGTTTTGGCCCTAAAAAGCCCACCCTAACCGATATCAGGACCAATCGACCTCTTCGCGGTAAGATCCTTAGGGACACGCGGAGAGATCTCTGATTGACGCTCCGACCGCCTAACGCGTACCCCGCGGGAATAATAAGCGGATAGTTCCGAACGGACGGTATGACAGATCCGTCCTGACCTCCGTCGCTATCTTGCAGAAATCATTCCCCAACATGTCTTCAGAACCAGGAGTGATCAAAAACCTTTGCATCAACGTCAATACTCTGACCGAGGTGGTTCATGATATCCGCACCTCGATAGACCATCTATCCTGTTTCATTCGTCGTATTGACAGTCGTCTTAATTTCCTCGAAAGTGGGGGAACGGAGAACGGGGCAGATACCAGTTTAATCAATTACCACACCCAAGAACCCACTTCACCCCGACACTCCGAAAGGGCGAGGTCCCCTAAGATCAGTAGAGAGGTAACCTCAATGCCCCGCAAAGCATTACCCAACAAAACCAGGACGCCCTGAAAAGAATTCACCAAGATCAACTCGTCGTTTGGTAAACGGAGAAAAACGTGGAGTCCTAATGCTTACTGTCTATTCCACCAAGGCAATGGGCACGACACTGAGGCGTGTTTCACATTGAAGCACGTCATCCAAAACCTAATCGAAGCAGGAACGTTCTCCCCGGCAAAACGGCAAAAGGCGGACTTTATCTTTTCACTTGCCGAGGGAGAAATAAGGACATCAGTGGTCGTCACGAGTAACTTTAAGCCTCTCAATGAGCCACCTCGGAAGTCCTCTTCTAGGTGCCCCTCGAGGGGAACATCTTCAGAGGACGATGACAGGCTCTAAAACGCAGGCTGCGTATGACGGTAGTGTCATGAGGCGATTGAGTCACGAAAGCCGCCCCTCCAAGGGCGGTAAGCCGATCTTAGTAAGAATCTAGTTCATCCTACGGCCTAGGCTTACTAAATAATAATAATAATGTCTTTTTTTTCTCTCGAGTCGGGGAGATGCGAGGGGACATGTCCTCCACCTCCCCCAAAACAAATTTAATCACGGGCATCTAGCCCGTTTACTACTTATTAATAAAACAACTCTCTTTTCTTTTACAAGCACGCCTCGACAATCGCTTAACTTCTTTCAACTGTTTACTATAACGCTTAAAGACTCAACACTATGCCACTTATCAATGACCATTGACTAATTCGCAAGGGCTACCACAAACGGCCCACTTAACTTCACCCTAAAAGAGATCGGGAATAACAACCCTAGGTTCAACCCAGTATTGACCCCATAACCAAACAACAATGAGCTTGCAACGAACGAACCTCCATCCAACTAGACTTCCCCAACATAGCCAAATACAAAGCATGCCTAATAGGTCTAAAAGTAGCCATATCTCTAGGAGTTAAAAACCTTAGAGTACACGGAGATCCATCCTTAGTAGTCAACCAAGCCACAGGTACCTGGAAGGTTTACAGCGAAAGCTTAATCCCATACCAAACCAAAGTGGAAACAATATCCCGAGAGTTTACCGAAATCAACTTCATACAAATACCCCGCAAAGAAAACCAATTCGCTGATGCGTTATCCAAACTAGCCTCACTAATAAACATGCCCGATCACCTCTTCTCTATGACTATCTGCATAGAGAGAAGCGAACAACCAGCCCACATCCATAACCTCAAAACTGACAATACCCCCGAGGAACCCTGGTACAAAGCAATCCTAGACTTTAAAACCCACGGGTCATACCCACCCAACACCAAAACCAAGAACAAAAGAGCCCTACGAATACAAGCCACCCATTACGTCCTCAGTCAAGGACTATTATACAAACGAACCCCACAAGGAGTCCTCCTTAGGTGCATAAACAAAAACCAATCCGAGAGAGTCATGGAAGAGGTACATGACGAAGAGTGTGGACCCCACATGAGTGCACACCTACTAGCCCGAAAAATAATGAGACTAGGCTATTACCGGATTACCTTAGAGGCAGACTGTCGACGTCACGTTCGTCACTGCCACAATTGCCAAATATTCGCCAACAACCAACACCTACCTCCATATCCTCTCCATACTATAGCAAAACTCTCGCCCTTCTCTATTTGGGGAATTGACATAATAGGAAAGGTACACCCAGCCGGGACCGGCGGGCACTGTTTCATACTGGTGGCCGTCGATTACTTCACCAAGTGGGTAGAAGCCGCCTCTTACACCGTACTAACCTCAAAACAAGTAGTCAAATTCTTACAAAATAACATCATCTGTCGCTACGATATACCTCACAAAATCATCAGTGACCAGGGGGCTCACTTCAGGGCCGACACCCAAAAACTCCTAGACAAATACAAAATCCAAAAACGCAAGTCCTCACCCTATAGACCACAAACGAACGGAGCCGTAGAAGCTGCGAACAAAACCATAACCACAATCCTTAAGAAAATGATAGACAACTATCAGGATTGGCCAAACAAAATCCCCTTCGCCTTATGGGGGTATCGAACATCCTATCGAACACCCACCGGACCCACACCATATTACCTAACCTATGGTTCCGAAACCGTACAATTCGTAGAGCTAGAGGTACCGTCACCAAGGATATTAGCCGAAAGCGGTATTCCTGAAGTAGAATGGAACCAAAAACGATATGACGAGCTAGTACTCTTAATTAGACGAGCGTAGGATACGTGCCTTATCCAACGTGCAAGCTTACCAACAACGCATCCAACGAGCCTTTAATAAACGAGTAAAATCCCGAAACATACACGAGGGAGATTTAGTAATCAAATCCATTAGAGCACCCCTTTCCGTCGACCCTAGAGGGAAATTCAAACCAAACTAGGCGGGCCCCTACCTCGTTAAGAAAATACTCTTGGGGGGGCGCTGTGATCATCACCGAACTAGACGGTCAAGAGTTCTCAACTCCCACCAACATGGATCAACTCAAACGATAATACCCTAGACACCCTGACAACCACATCCCGACCTCCGACTTAGGGGAAGCCATGCGAAACAAAAAAAACAACACGACGACAAAAAAAAATCAAGTTCGCATCGATAATTGGCATAACCGAATCTAAAGCAAAATCACTCACATTTTGAAAAGAACTACGAACATGGTTTGATTCCGTTTAAAAGCGGATACGTAGGCAACCCTCCTCCGGGTACAACCAAACAAACAAACAAACAAATAAATAAGAAAAATCGATTACTCGATTCATGGACAAACCGAGACTCCTTCCACGTCCCGGCCAACGAGTGATTTAAAATGACGAAGCACAAACGACGAGCCGAGGACGGGGTGAAAACCCGAAAGGGCGCCCCGGGCAAAATGAAGAAACGAGTTGCGAGTCGTCGTCAAAAAAAAATATATGACGAGCCGAGGACGGGGTGAAAACCCGAAAGGGCGCCCCAGGCAAAATGAACAATCGAGTTGCGAGAAGTCAAAAAAAATGAAGAAAAAAAAACACAAAAAATATAGGTGAGCCGAGGACGAAGTGAAAACCCGAAAGGGCGCTCCGGGTAAAATGAAGAATCGAGTTGCGAGCCACCACAAAAAAAAAAGAAAAAATAATAACAATGTGCTTCTCATTAATAATAAAATTTGGTTAAATCGAGCCTTTGTCGAAGCATTTACATCAAGCATCTGAAACCCGGATATCCCGGAAAGCAACAACGTGTCAAAACTCCACAAAAAACTAATACTTATACGCCACATAATATCAACTAATAAGACATAATACAAAATGGCTGAGCTCTACCGGTCCAACCTTTTCTTCCCCTTGCCATTCGGGTGCACCCGCTTGTGTTTCTCATCGATCTTCTGAATACAAGCTTCTACCGCCCTAGCCAAAGACGAGCTCAGCCAATCCCACTTTCCTTCCTCTCTCACAATTTCAATAAGAGTCTCGTTAATCTTGGCCCGCTTAGTTGAACTGACGAAACTAGGATCGGCAACACTGTCTTCAGTCAGGGACTTAGTGACAGTCCTTCGAGTCACCTCCTCGCCCCTTAGCGGTGCTGTCTTCCTAACTTTTGAGTTGCTTTGTCCCGACGGGAATTCACAAACCCTCCGCCAGACGGAAGCATTGTCGGTCGGTCGAACACTCTCAATAACAACGGGACGCAAGAACCCCTGTTCCCAAGACGCCCTAAATTCCCTGAGCGAATCCTTTGTCCATGGGTCAAAACTAGGAATAACCTTAGCATTCTTCGAATTGGGGGGCTTGACACCCATTTGATTCGACAACATGCCCGGATAAATATAAACCTGATCCCTCATGGATAGTATCAGCAAAGCCTCAGCTGAAGACAAAAATGGAAACCCGGTACGCCCACTAACATTCCACCATGGGATGGACCACCTGATGACCACCTCCCCTTTAGCCAAATAAGAAACCCAGTCCTTTTCCGTGTGACCTTTGCTCCAGATTAGCACCGTCTTTCGGCCCGTGAAACCCCTGTATTTATAACCATTGATGCCCCGGGGAGAGTCGACTAAACCAAGCTGCTCCTGTAACCAAACCTTTACAAACCACGACAAAACATCAAACCTCCAAACCAAAGCAACCACAAAAAAAAAACAAAAAAAAACCAAGCTACGAAGAAACATGGCACCAAAAACACCTGTAAAATGATCCGGGAGCCTCGAAAGGATGTTTTGTGAGGTCGAGCACTTGCATCGAGACCCAGAATGAGCTCACCCAAAATAAGCAAGGAGGGTGATCGTCCATGTTCCATTCCCATTACCACGTGCAAAACTCGAGGGTTACCCCAACCTTCACGCGCCATCGCATCCTTGAAAAGATAATAACAAGCAATCGCTATGTTAAAAGCACGCCTACATGCTAAGGCCGAAACATGATAAGAACCAGCCTGCGAGAATGTCCTAAAAAGTAACTCTAAGTTAATGTCATCTCTCCCAAAGAAACCTTTAGCCTCCTCCAATGAAGAAAGGTCCAAAAAGTGATAAAACCGCTCCACGTAAGCATCATCCCCAGAAAGCACGCAAGGCCGAACCGAACTCCACCCACCTATAGCATTTATCTCTTCGGGAAGATGGCAAATTTTACCCCCGGGGAAAGCAAAAACATGGCCTTTTGGGTCCCAAAACAAAGAACATGCCAATAAGAAGTCATCTTGTATCTTGACTCGACTCAACGCAACAACCGTGGACAAACCATCATTTGAACAAACCTCGGGGTCACATTTCTGAAAGGAACCCGCCCATTCGGTCAGGATATTCCCGAAAACCGACATGACCCTAAATATGGATTTTCTAGACCCTATGGATATTGTAGCGTGTCTAAAACGAGCACCCACAACCCGTATATATAGCCCTAATCCAACAAGAATTAGGAAACAACAAAAATTTCCATAACCCGGACTCGAACCGCACTGACCTAAGCGCCCGACTCTCCAGCCGCTCGAGCCCAGGCGGCCCAAAACCCGAGAGCCTTAGCCAAGGCGCCTATACCTAGGCAGGTAGCGTCCAGAGAAACCCTAAAAATAGAAACATCGATCCCGCGTTATCACTATAGCTATCACACGACACCTTGGACATCGGGAATGACCTTCCGAAGTGACTAAAACCCGCTTCGGAAACCGAGATACCCATGCAGGAGCTACAGGAACGCGAGTTCACCCGTCGGACGCTTGAGACTTAAACGTTTTTTTTATTTTTTTAGGGGGATAAGCTACCCCACCTAGGCGTGTTGTAGCCTGTTAACGGTTATTGTCAAGTTGCGTCTGTAGCCTAATAAGGCAATATTATAAGTATGCAAAAGTGGTCTAACTTTTTTCAAAGGTTGCCCGAATTTTAACTTTGACTTCATTTTGAATGTCAAAACAACTACACTCATCTTCTAATATACTCGGTCAGAACACGTTAATGTTTTACGTTAATGTTTTACATCTCACCCGTCTCAAATCAAAACGTTTTAATCGATGAACTATCTGATCCGATCCCCGGCTAAAACTAACGCATTTCAAAACATCCAAAAGGAAGGGTTTTCGTACTCCCATGCAACGCCAACGCACACTAAACTAGGTCAGATCGCAAATGAATAAACGCAAAAGTGATTACTTGTCAATCTAGGTAAACAATTCGCCAAACAAAAACACAATGCTAATCCAACTAATTCAAATACTAAAACTTAAAGCAAATATACAAAATATACAAATCCATACACAAATCAAGGCTAGGGAGGACCCCTGGAAGCCGCGCCAATGGCTATCACGACCTCACAAATGTCGTCATCCAAACCTAGATCCTCCAGATCCAGAAAAGGAGACTCACTACCATCCATTCCCGACATCATGTCTAAGGTAGCCATCTCGGGGGCTCCTCCAGCCTCCTCGGTAGCACCCGTAGCCTCTGCCTCAGCCTCCCTCTCGATTCGATGCCTAGCCACACCTTGTGCGGAGGTCTCACCCTGAGACTGAGCCAGCTGCTCATTTAGCTGGGCAATCTCGTCGGCCCGGGATTGCAGGAGTTGTCGCGCCTCAGCCACCTTCGCCTCGAGCTCGGTCACCCGAGACTCCAGTTGCCCCACTATATCCGCGACATCCTACAAATACACCTGAACATTAGAAAAACACACAAGCAGCCTAGAAAACCACCATAGTCATGCAAACTCACCGATCGGGATCCCAAAGTGTCACGGGAAACCCTCGAGGCATAGACCCGGAAGCAGTTGGCTTCCTGCCACAACCGCTGATACCAAGCTGAGGAAACCTGAGAGATGAAACCATAGAATTTAGACAAACCGACCCTAATTCTTTACACCCGGACAAAAAATGAAAGCCAAAACTCACCCGGTATACCCGGTCACGCCACTCTATCCCAGCGTCCATCACCTCCGCCGAACACAGGGGGAGAGGCTCAGTGAAAGCTATCCCGGTCGCGTCCACCCTAAGCAGCGTCAGGGGAAAATCTGGCGGCTGGATTTCATCAGCCGGATCGGCCAACTAAGAAAGCAACAAATCGGTCGGTCAAAGGGCAAGGAAACGCTAAACCACGTAATAAACCTTAGAACCAAGAATTAGAACATTACCACAAGGCGGTACCAAGCTAGGCGCTGGCTGACGTGAGATAGATAAGAGGCACCAGGCACGAAGAGTGCATCGCCTCCTTCTCCATCCCTATCCTCGAGGACCTCTGCGGTGGTCGGTGATCTGAACATGGTCCGGGGAGGATCAACCGGCACCCCGAAATCGTCATACAAGCACTAACGCACCAACCGCTCGCCCAGATACCAAACCGGGCTAAACAACGCAGGAAGGAGCATCCTCCTATAACTCCGAGGCCTCAGCTCCGCAGCCACATACTCCGGCACGCCCTCATAATCGGCCCAAAGGCTGGCCACAAACTACACGAATAAAATCAACACCTCAATAAATCCTAAACCTTGGGGGCTGCTAAACTAAAAAGGACATAAAGAGAAAACTTACATCCCCGAGGCTTAGCTGGTTGACCAGCGCATTCTCCGACGGGTAGTGGCTAATTGTACTCTTAGGCTGAGCCAGCCTTTACTCGATCCCCGTCGGGAATCTCTTTGGGTGAACTCGCACCGTTTTAGGTGCCAAGCAAGGAAAAAAGGAATAGATCCAAGCCTGAAAAATCTCATTATACCTTTAGCAACACTAAGCCAAAATTAAGCAGAACTTAAAATGCAGGAGTGAGAATAGCAGTTAACCTTCAGTATATGGTCCGGACCCACAATGGGCAAAGCTGAGGCAGACTCTATCGCCAACGGCCTCACCATGACTTGCAGGCAGCGAGTCATCTCCGCGAAAGCCGCGGTTACCCAATCGTAACGTCCTAGCTGAGCCAGGTCAACTAGGAGAGGCAAAATCCTAGTGCTAAACCTCTCGCCTTTATCCGAGAAGTGGGTCAACCCTTAGAAGTACCACAATCGGGCATCCTTCTCTGGTGTGTTGGATTCTCGACCGTCTAACACCGACACCCACTCGAAGTGATTGGTGATATACGAGCTCACCAGAGCATGAGGCGCACTTTATGCCTCACGCTCCAAACAATCCCCGATGAGGCAACGCACCTCATCACTATCTAGCCTAGGGCCCTCAGCGGCCCACCTAATCCTATCCGGACCCCAGGGCAAACCAGTAATCATCCCAAAATCCTCTAGGGTCATCCCGACCTCCCCAAAAGCCATGTGGAAGGTCGAGGTAGTATCATGGAAGCGATCTATCATCGCTCTAATCACCATGAGGTTGCACTTAGTCTTACAACCCACCAACCGGACCCACTTCTCGACCACGGGACCTAGAGTAGTCCTCGCGATAATCCCCTTTACCGCGGGGGTCAACTTCTTAGAATAAATCTCGAGACACGTAGTAATGCCCGAGAAAGTCCTTATCGGGCCTGGGGCTGCAAACCAAAACAATACAAGTATAAACAAAACAAAGCTAACCTAACCCGAGCCAAAAATCTAAGACATAACTAATAATAAGCACGAATAGGACACTCACCAGACCATGCACGATGCGGTGAGAAACGTGAAAGTCAAGGTGAAACAGCAACAGATGGTCATCCCAATCTCGAGCCCACTCGGGATCCTCGTAAAAAATCTCCTCATTCTCCAATACAGGAAACGGAACATGAGCCCTCCAAGAAACCGTCTCCGGAAGCCTGCGCTTCCTCACCCTATCGAAATTGACCTCATTTATGACCTCGGGGTCGCGGCGCTGAGACGAGATACTCCGTCGTCTCCTACGAATCCCACGGGGAGTCTGTGAACTCGTGCCGACAGCCTCGCCACTAGTACCAACCGAATGAGCTCCCTCGAAACGCTCGGTGTTACCTCTAACTATAAAATCGTACAAAAATGAAAAACCCATACCTCAGGTCAGGCTAAAGCAGCTTAAACACATGGACTTGGAGGAAGATATGCAAAGTGAAAGAGATATTCAAGGGTGCATTCGAATCAAATACCGGGACTGTTGATGCTCACGATTATTCAATCAACAAAGGCCATAACTGGTTGCGAACTGAGGTGACTACTGCACAATGGACGCATATTGTATGGAACAGATGGACTTACCCCAAACATAGCTTCATTAATTGAATATATCATCACAATGGCCTTAACACAAAGAAGAAGCTGTATGATCTGGGCATTGTACAGGAGGATACTTGTTGTATCTGTGGGACTGAATCAGAGACAGCGGAGCATCTATTTTTCGCGTGTGAGTATAGTAAGCAATTGTTAGGAATGCTGAATGGGTGGATGCAAACTAATTGCCCGAGTGCTAATATTCTGACTTAGAGGAATAGTAGGAGAGGCTCGAAACTCAGAAGGAATGCAATAAACGGAGTTCTGAACGCAGCTATATACCATATTTGGTGCCAGAGAAACATGGCTTGTATAGAAGGAATTCTATTGCATCCTAAAGTTATACTACGAAAGATACAGGAAGATTTCAGGCTTAAATCAAGACAAGGATTGAATGGGAAGTTGACTGTAATTGAAAAGCAATGGCTAGATAGGCTGTTAGATGTAACTTTTATATCTCATAACTGATTTAAGCACGCTGAACCTGTGTATACATACGTTACCATTATTTATACAATTTTTACACTTTACCAAAAAATAAAGCAGCTTAAACAGGTCAAAATAGGATCAAAACTTCGGATAAGGATATTAAAATTCCGAAAATGCCACTAACGCCTATTTTCGATCCCGGTCACGAATGGAAGTGGTTTCGGGAAAATCCGGCATCGTTACGACACCTTTTGGTCCGTCTTAAGACACGCAAAACCTCACGGAGATCCCTAAAAGTCATCCTAGCCGACAAGGGAGCTACCCACATCCTCACAAACACTATTTGAGCAAGATTACGCAAAACAGTACAAATGCGGGAATATCCAAAAACGCACACAAAGAATCAAGAGCAAGATATCAAGCCACGGCCCGGGCCCAAGCAAGCAACCGCTAGCAAAGACGTCGGGTATGATTTCTAAGCCATTGCTGGCGAGCCTCAACACGTAGTCCATTGGACTTAAAACGACCCGACCGGACAGTCACCAGGTCGTAATCTTCGATTGACCTGGGCGGCTATACTTTGACTTTCACCTTGTCCAAGCCTCAGTCAAAGTGGGGGCTTCTGTAGACACCCAGATTTGGACCTGGTGGTTGCAGAAGTGCCTAGCAAACACCCGATGACGATAAGACTACAACGCGACGCGGGTTCGCGATGTTTTAGGTAGTTTTCCTATAGAACGGACCAAATAATTACTCGGAAAAATTAAAACTAACATGATGGCGGCCTTAATCGTGTCGTTACGGTCACATAGACACTAATTAGAGTTAATTCCGACACCGGGACCCCGAGTCGGCCCTGAAACTCGAACCAAGTCAACACCGTGTCAAGCGAACCTCAGGATGAACACCCGAGGCCCACTAAACCCACGGCGCTAGGTCAAGCCGTGGGAAACCTTAACACCCAAGAAACGTATTATACATCCGTCTCACGGTTTTGGAAAATATCAAAACCGTATCCTCAAAATCCCAACCGCCCCACCCTACGCGCCTTGGTCTCACCACGCCTTAGCCCAGGCGCCTGAGTCCTGGTGCGCCCCAGCTCAGGCGTCCATATGGGCGACGAGGGCCAAAAACACCTATAAATACCCCCCCCCCTCCGCCTCATTCATTCGACACACAATTCTCATTCTTCTCTTCCTCCTCTAAACTCTCGCTAAGGGGTCGCACTCCGACACCCGAGTCAAACGATCCACTCGATCGTAGTTCCAATAAAAAAAGCGACATCAACGCTACTCCTCACCTTCGAGCACCCCACTTGATACCGAGGTGCCTGTGATCGACTAGCTCAAAACTAGTAACGAAATTCTGCCGGATTAGCCGCAGAATTAGTCCTTAGCAACGAAGCTCTGCCAGAGTAGCCGCGGGAAGGTCAAACGGTAACGGAGTTCTGCCGGTTGATCGAGTCGTCTCTAGGTTGCCATCTAAACAAAATTTTCCTTATTTGTACTTTCTATTATTATGCACCACGACAACACTAGATGTGGGCGCTAGGCCCACAAGCATCTACTAAAATACGTAACGTCCCAACTTCAACCACAAATACTAAAACACACTAAATAGACCCGAGTAATTCCGAGATCCGTTCTCAAATTTATCTATGCATCGAGTCCCGTTTAGTGTATACTTTGAGGGTGCAACTCCTCACAATGTGATTTACTTACATTCGCATTTACAGTTTTTCGTATGATTTATTGTTTTTATGACCTTATAATCGCATGCTAAATCACCTAACACGGAATTCAAAACGTAAAATATCAAAAACTGAACAAAGTGATGGTCAAGTTCCGTATTAGTCCGGGTGCTCACCTTATTAGGTTCGACGCATCTCTATTAATGCCGAACCGACGCAATTTAAGCAGAATATCAGGTAAGGTATACCACAAGAACGACTAATATCCGTATTATCGCGTTAAAACTGATTTACTAATACGTATAATACTAGTACTCTCTACTCTCCTACGTGCATCTTTTCATGGCCTTCTTGTCACATGAAATCGCATGCAAAGAATGTAAACACCACTTCTTCGACGATAAAACTTACTTGTCCTTAAACAACCGACGTATCTAAATATAGGGTTAAAACAACGGATGTTAAAATACTTCCGCCACAACAAAAGAACTAGAATATCAGCCCACCGATTGATTAGTAGAGGCCGCTATAGTGCGGGCGGGATTGGGTGTTGACATCTATCGGATGTTGGCTTCCCAATACGTACCCTCACCTCTTACTCAGAGTCGACGGTTTTCGGATGTCCGAAACCATTGACAATGAGAGTCATTCCAGGCATGGAGTGCTTAAGAGTACAAGTCTTTATCTTTATGTCCCGTGCCACTCAACTTTGAGCCGGCAAGGGATCAAAGTTGACTTGAACGGTTTCTGAGTCCCCATAATTGACTCGGTGGCGATTCCACAAATCGACAACGAATTCAGTTCACTAAAAAGGTCGCTTACCAAATGAATCGGCCTTTAAACATTTACAACCACGACTCGATCGATTCCCAAACGGAAACACGGGTGCTCGCACTCGTCTAGTACAAGTCCGGATCGTCATCCAAACCGAGGTCCGACACTTCGCCCCGTATGCGAGATCGGCTCGGCCCCCGGCATAGAGGGGGCCGCGTGGGTGGCCGCCGCCACACATTGAAAACCGGGTCGGTCCCGCGCGGGGCGCCGGGCGGTGCGGAGGGACGTCCACACCTAACTGATATCAAGACCAATCGACCTCTTCGCGGTAAGATCCTTAAGGACACGCGGAGAGATCCTCGATTGACGCTCCGGCCGCTTAACGCGTACCTCCCGGGAATAATAAGCGGATAGTTCCGAACGGAAGGTATGACACTCGTCTCCCTAAACGATTTGACAATGCCTAAGTAAAGACTATTCGTGGACGGTAGCCTACCCTAACCTACCCGTGTCTGCATCCTGCATGAGTGTATGCATTCCTAGTTACGTGTAACGTGTTTGAACAACCCAAATAAAACACTAAAAAATCTGGATTCAACCACGCCAACATATTCAACCGCACCCAATTCCATTTTCAAAAAATACCTCCTCTTTTCGAAACGACCTTTTGAATACCAATACTCCGGTCAAACCGTAATTTCAAAAAAGGAAAAAAAAAATTAGATACCGTTATCATGGCAAATTTTACACTCACTATTTTCAAAAAAATTTAGTGCCATCGCGTTGGGCAAAGTAAGACCCGTCAACAACGAATACCGTCAATACCACTGAGACTCCTGATCAATGGGATCAATGTACCTCAAAAAGTCACATTTTATTTCAAAAAAAAATTTGTTTTTACACACATAATGTTAACACAACCGAAGCTTCAATTAATGAAGTCAAGGAACCCAAAACGGTTACACTCTCAAAACACTTTTCACAATACATCACCCCCACTGTTAAATGCTAGTTAATGCAACCAACGAACGTGGGTCACTCGTTTTTAAAGTTTTTCTAAAAAAACAACACTATTCACTACGTAAATTCCCTAATAAGGATTTAGTCACACCTTCCGAAGCACCATCACGGACATCACGCTCTACCACGAGCAACACATACACCATGACTATCGAACTGGCTAATAAATAGTAGTTTCGATGAAAGCACCATGCCATCATTTTCAAAACCGGTTCCCCCAAGAACCATGCTCCTTCAAAAAAATTCCACTTTGCTATCGTCGGATTCCTGACACACACCTATAGCAACACACTTTCACGTCACAAGCGATGCCGCCACGCCATCATCACAAATCGTCTTTTTCAAGGAAATCTTTCCTCCGCAAAGATTGGTCGTTTTCAAAAAAAAAAAACATATATCAAAATTCTTTGATCCAGAGCCGGGATCGCGATCAACTTCTTACGTCGTACAACCGTATGATTAAGTGTCTGTGTTAGTTACTAGGATCACCTCTACTCGAGGTCTTACATTTTGGGTCGTCTCATCCTGAGAAGTCCTCTTTAAACCTCACCTCCGAGGTTTGGGTCAAATCGTCTCGTTATGGAGACCTAAATTTTGTTAGGCGTTTCACTGAATACACCAAGAGTCTAAAACACCCGAGTCCCTAAGCCACTGACCGCACACACACGCGAGTCAGGGGTCTCATTCCCGCATCGCTCGATTACGAGCATCCCTCAAGTCTCTTACATCGTTCGGTGGATCCGTTCTGATCTTTTGATCCTTTCCCACAGAATCACTCCCCAACATGCCAGTAGATTCAAGCGCCATCGAAAGCATCTGCAACGATGTCAATACCCTAACCAAATTAGTTCGCAACATCCATACTTCGGTAAGTTTGACTTTCTCCGTTCGTTACATCAATAACCGCCTCAATTTCCTTGAGAGTAGGGACACAGAAAGTGAAACGAACGCCAATCCGGGCAATTATCGCGCCCAAGCGCCCACCCGGAATAGATTATCCAAACGATCCGCCCGATCAAAGCTTACCCAAGTTAATGCCTTCAAATTTCCTTGACTATTGGCTCCTTTATTCAGTCCACACTCGAGCTAGCTCACCAATTGAAGTAGGCCAACTACTAAGCTGGTACTAGGTGCTCGTGTAGCTGAACTAGGACCATTAGGAGCTAAGGTGACTTTATTGAACTCTTTAGTAGTTCCTTGATTCGGATCATCTCCTCCCCCTTGAAAAGGAATTGTCCTCAATTCTGAAAAGCCATCTTCATCAAGATAAAGAGCACAATCTCCCACTTTGGACGTGGTATGAACTTCATAACTATCCGGCAATTTCATCTTGCAAGCATTGTTGTATACCTTGTATGGAACTTCTGTTTGTGGCTTCAATTTGTTCTTCCTTTTGCTTGAAAACCTCTCCTTTCTCAAGTGAACCAAAACCAAGTCACCCTCTTGGAAGAGTCTCGGTTTTCTGTTTTTGTTGGACCTTCCCTTGTAGGTTTCCTTGATCCTTTCCCGAATTACTTCTCTAACGTACAAGTCAGGCCCTTTACTAGCTTCATCCGTTGGGTAACAAACACCGAAATGAGTCATTTCGAAAAATGGTAAGTACTCCCTTGTTCTGAAAGGACTCCTTGAGAACGGCTTTGTTAAGCATTTGCTCCCAATGTTCTGATTAATCCCTTGTATCTTTAGAAAAAAGAAGTGTTCTTTTATCACCTCTAAGGTCTTGGTCATGTCAAAAGGTTTAGCTGGTCTTTCTCCATGAGTTTCTCTAGTTATACACTCTGAAATAGGATGCCTTGGGACACAAAGATGGTTTCCTGTAAAAGGAAGATCTACCTGCAAAACAAACTCAACAAAAGTACCAAGAGCACTAGCTTTGTACCCGGTGATTACATTAGTATCCATAGCGTAGTAATCCTTCAAAGTCTCGAATCCAAGTGCTCTTACAACTAGGGTGGATGAGTGTGTGTAGCGACAAGATAAAGTATCAGCTACGACATTGTTCTTACCATCCTTATACCTGGAAGAGAAATGGAAGGTTTGCGAGAGTTCCATCCATTTAGTATGTTTTGGGATCAGCTTTTGCGAGTCATGGCTATACTCTAAGAGTTCATGATCTCTACTAGGTGTCAAGTCAGCCGGTAATTCATTAGAAATGTCAACACCTAGTTCCTTTAGCCCCTCCTCAAATCGTTTCTCTCCAAACCCATTATCAACCTCATTCGGTTCCTCTTCAGTAACCAAGACAACATCACACTCTCCCTCTTCTATGGTATGTTCTCTTACATTTTCATTAGCAAATATGGAGAGGTTGGGTTTTTTGACTTGTTGCGCTAACATGGTATACACATCTTGAGGTGTCATGGGTTTTAGAACGATTTTCTTTCCCTTATCTCTTAACTCGTATTCATTTTTCCTCCCATGGTGTACTACATCCCTATCAAACTGCCAAGGACGTCCCAAAAGTATATGACAAGCATCCATAGGAATAACATCACAAAGAACCTCATCGACATAAGACCCCATGGTTAAACTTACTCTTACTTGTTTTGGGACCTTTATTTTGTTTTCATTATCTAACCAATGTAATGCATACGGTCTAGGGTGATTAGTAGTGGTTAGACCCAACTTAGCTACCATTTCAGTAGAGGCAACATTCGTACAACTACCTCCATCAATAATCAAACTACACCATTTGGTATTAACTAGACATTTTGTATGAAAGAGTTGGTCTCTTTGTTCGGTGTTGTGTGGGATGGGTTTAGCATGAAGTGTGCGTAGTACTAAAACATTACCATACATTGGGAGCTCATACTCTATTCCTTCTTCCTCCTTCTCTCCCAAGCAGACCTCAGGACCAGATGCGCCAATGGACTTAGAAAGTTTGTTCATCTTGCACACTGATTCTCTCTTTAGGCCTTCCAAGGAACTAGCGTCTTCAAAGCTCACAACTCCTGCCATGCTTGCGTCTAAATAGATGACCAAAGCTCTGATACCACTAATGATGTGAGTTAATATGAACTTTGAAACAAGAATATGAAGTAGTATTAGTATTCTGAAATGGAACGTGAATGAGTAATCAAAACAGAAAGAAAGGATAGTTTTAAGGAAGGATAAACCGTAACCAAGGATAGTATGCTAGGTGAAGTAGACCTATACTTCAACAAAGCGGTTTGCTAGATCAAACACTCGATTGAAATAGCGAGTTTAGAGCTTGTAACGCGACTCACTCTAGACTTTGTCTTGTAAACTACAAGGACGAAACAGAAAGCTCAGCTTTACTCAAGTTTTAATATGCAAATTGGATCCTTATTCATTCAAATGGAAGGCTATATATAGCCTACAAGAGACCCTTAAACCGGCTGGTCAAGGGTGACAAAAACAAAGTACAATGGTGACAAAAACAAAGCTTAAGCCTAATGCGAACTAGGAGCTAATAACAAAGCTTATGTAAACTAGGAGCTAATAACAAAGCTCTAACAAGGAGCATTCAGCCGTGGTTAGGGTGTGAAAATGGAGCTAAAAACAAAGTTAGCAATCAGCCCATAATCATCCTCATAACTTCAGTACACTCCCCATGCTTGAATGAGTGTGAACCCAAGTTAATGCCTTCAAATTTCCTTGACTATTGGCTCCTTTATTCAGTCCACACTCGAGCTAGCTCACCAATTGAAGTAGGCCAACTACTAAGCTGGTACTAGGTGCTCGTGTAGCTGAACTAGGACCATTAGGAGCTAAGGTGACTTTATTGAACTCTTTAGTAGTTCCTTGATTCGGATCAGCTTTTCTCTTGGTGTGCTTTGGCTAGTTGGAGGTGTGAATGAGTCTTATTGGTGTATGAAAGCAATAACTCCAATTGCTTGTTATTTGAACTTGGAAATCAGAATAGAGCAATGTATGTTTCAGCTCTTTTATTCGGTCCAAGTTGGTGTTCACAAGAGCTAGTTTAGCACTTGAAGAAGGCACACTACTAGACTTGAAGGAGGGACTAAGGGGCTTGAACTTGGACCATTTGGAGCTAGTGTGAGCTCATTGAAATCCTGATTTGTTGTTGCTTCCTCATTCGGATCATCTCCTCCCCCTTGAAAAGGAATTGTCCTCAATTCTGAAATGTCGTCATCATCAAGATAAGGAGAAAGATCTCCCACGTTGAACGTGGCATGAACTCCATAATCATCCGGTAACTCCACCTTGTAGGCATTGTCGTTTACCCTTGATATGATCTTATATGGACCTTCTGCTCGTGGCATCAATTTGTTCTTTCTCTTGCTTGGAAACCTCTCCTTTCTTAAGTGAACCCAAACCAAGTCACCCTCTTGGAAGAGTCTTGGTTTCCTGTTTTTGTTGGACCTTCTTTTGTAGGCTTAATTTACTTCCTTGATCCTTTCCCGAATCTGTTCATGGAGCTTTCTCCATAATGTGTTCCACAAGTAGCTAAGGAACTTGGAATCTTGATCAGAAACAATGGGCTTGGGAATCCCATGTAGGCGTACCACTCCTCGAAAGTAAAAGTCAGGCCTTTTGCTAGCATCATCTGTTATGTAACAAATACTAAAGTGAGCCATTTTGGAGAATGGCAAGTACTCTCTTGGTTTGAAAGGACTCTTTGAGAAATGATGTGTTACGCATTTGCCCACAATGTTTTGAATACTCCCTTGTATCTTTAGCCAGAAGAGGAGTTCTTTTAACACCTCTAAGGTCCTGGTCACGTCAAAATGTCCAGCTAGCCCTCCTCCATGAGCTTCTCTAACTAGAAACTCTGAAATAGGATGTTTAGGAACACAAAGATGGTTCCCTTTAAAAAGAAAATCTTCCTGCAAAACAAACTCATCAAAAGTACTAAGAGCACCAGCCTTGTACTTGGTGAATACTTCACCAAAATCAACATCCACAGAGTAGTAGTCCTTCAAAGTCTCAAATCCAAGCGATCTTACATTTAGGGTGGATAAGTCTGTGTAGCGACAAGATAAAGCATCAGCCACGACATTGCTCTTACCATCCTTATATCTGGAAGAGAAATGAAAGGGTTGCGAGAGTTCCACCCATTTGGTATGTCTTGGACTTAGCTTTTGCGAGCCATTGATGTACTTTAAGGACTCATGATCTCTACTAGGTGTCAAACCAGCTGGTAATTCATTAGAAATGACAACACCCAGTTCCTTTAGCAACTCCTCAAATCGTTTCCCTCCAAACCCATTATCAACCCTAACTGGTTCCTCTTTAGTAACCATGACAAAGACACACTCTCCCTCTTCTATGGCATGTTCTACCACATTTTTACTAGCAAATATGGAGAGGTTGGGTTTCTTGACTCGATTAGCTAACATGGTACACACATCTTGAGGTGTCATGGGTTTTAGCACAATTTTCTTTCCCTTATCTCTCAATTCATACTCATTCTTTCTCCCATGGTGAACTACATCCCTATCAAACTGCCAAGGACGACCCAATAGTATGTGACAAGCATCCATAGGAATAACATCACATAAGACCTCATCAACATAGGAACCCATGGTCAAACCAACCCTTACTTGTTTAGTCACCCTCACTTTGTTCCCGTTATCTAACCAATGTAGTGCATAAGGTTTAGGGTGATTAGTAGTAGCTAGACTTAGTTTGGTTACCATTTCAGCTGAGGCAACGTTGGTACAACTACCTCCATCAATTATTAAACTACACCATTTGTTGTTAACTTGACACTTAGTATGAAATAGTTGGTCTCTTTGTTCAGTATCGTGTTGAATGGGGTTAGCATGTAGAGTACGTAGTACTAAGAGTGTATCATAAGTTGGGGGTTCATAAGCCTCAATATCTTCCTCTTCCTCTTCCTCGTTAACATTGAAAACAGCCCCTATACGTTGTTCCTCTTCCCATATTTCATCCCTAACAGTGATCACTTCTCTTAAGGTCACAACTCTCCTATTAGGACAAGCGTTTTTGTAGTGACCAAACCCTTGACACTTGAAACAACGTACTTTGGATAGACTAGTTTCAGTGGGTGTTTTAGTAGTAGATTGAAGTGGGGTTGCTTGGTTATTCTTAATGGTGAGGGGTTGATTAGTATTAGTAGAATTGAACCTATTACCTTCATCAGTTCGCGGCCAAGTATGACCCTTACTAGACTCACCCTCATGTTTTGCCTTCCCTTGTGCCTCAATTTTTAAACACAGCCCACATAATGTATCAAAGTCAGAATAAGGACATAAATCGACCGTATTAGCAATACTACGATTTAACCCATGCAAGAATCTAGCCATTTTTATTTCTTCATTTTCTTCTACTTCTCCCATTAAAACCAAATTCTCAAACTCATCAATATACTCATTAACACTTAACCTCCCTTGTGTCAGATTAGCAATCTTTTTGTACAAGGACAACTTATGTGTAGTTGGAACATACCTCTTACGTAGCTTACGTTTTAAGGACTCCCACGATGAGATTTTACTCTTACCAGCCCTAGTGCGTTGCACCTTCAGCCCCTCATACCAAAGAGATGCCCCCTTGCTTAGTTTCATAATTGCATACTTGCACCTTTCCTCGTCTTCTAGGTCCTTGAAATCGAAGAGCTTCTCAATGTTTCGCTCCCACTCCAAGTACACTTCTGGATCAGTACCACCCATGAACTCAGGGAGTTCATTCACTTTGATTCTGTCCACGGGCTCCCTTCTTGCTTGGAAACGAGAATTCATGGGTTGAAAGTTCTCCAACGCCTTCTTTAGGTGCTCCAAGAAGTTAGGGTCGTCAAAGTTCACTCATCCCGCCATGCTTTACGTCTTAGGAAGACCAAAGCTCTGATACCACATATGATGTGATTTGGAATGAACTTCGAACAAGTTATTTGGAGATTGATAGTAAATTGAAATGAACGAAACAAAGCAACGAAATCAGGTTGAAATAGTTGCTGTAAAGTGATGATAGAACGTAACCAAGGATAGTGTGCTAAGTGAGATAGACCTATACCTCAACAAAGCGGGTGCTAATTCAAACACTCGATTGAAATAGCGAGTATAGAGCTTGTAACGCGACTTACTCTAATACTTTGTCTTGTGAACTACAAAGACGAAAAGGAAAGCAAAGCTTAACTCAGATTTGTTTGATGAAAGTTGAATGCTTTATTCATCAAGTACTTGGCTATTTATAGCCAAGCAAAACGTCCCAAATGAGGCTCCAACCAGAATAGTCAAGCCTCATTAAGGGTTACAAACTACTAAGTGATAAAAACAAAGTAAATACATTGAACTAATATGACTAAATTCATCCTCTAGTTATACTCCAAATCTGGTGCTTTTCTCTTGGTGTGCTTTGGCTAGTTGAAGGTGTGAATGAGTCTTATTGGTGTATGAAAGCAATAACTCCAATTGCTTGTTATTTGAACTTGGAAATCATAATAGAGCAATGTATGTTTCAGCTCTTTTATTCGGTCCAAGTTGGTGTTCACAAGAGCTAGTTTAGCACTTGAAGAAGGCACATTACTAGACTTGAAGGAGGGACTAAGGGGCTTGAACTTGGACCATTTGGAGCTAGTGTGAGCTCATTGAAATCCTGATTTGTTGTTGCTTCCTCATTCGGATCAAACCAGTTGAAAAAGGATGCTCCAATGCTCGGGTGAACATAAACATTCCTATTTTGTCTTCTACTCCCTTGTAATTATTTATTGATAATTTTAATCTCACATTATTCCCAAAAACAAACGACTATTTTTAAATTTATTAATATAAGTCGTAAAACGAAAATAATTTAATGAACAAATCCTCAAATCTCAATTATTTTGTTAACATAGTAACTAACGGAATAAGGTATTTAATTAATAGTAACACCCTAATTAGTACTAATAAATTATTTAAGATATTTTAATAATTTAACAAACACTTGTGTGTGTAGACACCCAGATTTTGACCTGGTGGCTGCAGGGGTGCCCAACAAACACCCGATGACGATCGGACTGCAACGCGACGCGAGATTACGATGTTTCAGATTGTTTTTCCATAGAACGGATCAAATAATAACTCGGAAAAATTAATTCAACATCAAAATGGTCTTAAACGTATCATTACTGTCGCGTCGACACTAATTAGATTCAATTCCGACATCGGGACCCTGAATCGATCCCGAAATATGCAAAGTCAAACCCGAGTCAACGCGTCGGCCGATCAAACCCTGAGACACGCGCCCGAGGCCCACCCGGCGCTCGATGTGCTAGGGTTAACGGGAATCCTTAATCCCCAAGCAACGCTAATATACGCATCTTCTCCGTTTTGAAAAGTTTCAAAATCGGATCTTCAAAACTCCAGGCGCCTCACACCATGCGTCTCAGTCTTCACGCGCATGACACCAGGCGACTGAGTTCTAGTACGCAAGTGGTCAAGCGCCCTAAAGGTTGATTTGAACTGCACGAACAACTATAAATACCCCCCTCACATCATTCATTTTGCACACAACACGAATTCGTGAACTCTTTCTCTCACAATTCGCTCTCCTCCTCTCTCTCTAACTTAGGTCGCACTCCGACACTAAGTACGGTCCACTCGATCGTTGTTCCAACCCGCAAATCAATGCTACTCCTCGTCGTTCCTCGAGCACTCCACTCGAACATAGAGGGGCACCTGCGTTTGACTAGCCACCTTTAAACACCGTAGAGAAGCTCTGCCGGATTCACCGCAAGACAAGCGAGGAAGATCCGCCTTGAAGTCGAATCATCACTAGGTTGTCATCTAAACAAAACTTTACATAGTGTACTTTTTATTATGCACTTCGATATTATCAAGTCCGACTAGTATGGACACTAGATCCATGGCACGTTATAAACATACGTAACGTCCTCAATCCAACCATAAGCACTTAAAAACCCTAACTAAACCCGAGTAGTTCCGAGATCCGTTCTCAACCTTCTACGCATCGTGTCTGGTTTAGTGTACATTCTGAGGGTGCAACTCCTCACTACGTGATTTACTTACATTTTGCATTTACCGCTTTCGTATGATTTATCGCTTTTATGACATTATAAACGCATGCTAAATCACCTAACACAGAATTTAAAACGTAAACAAGCTAAAACTGAATAAAGAGGTGGTTGGGTTCCATATTAATCCCGGTGCTCACCATATGTGGTTTGACGCATCCCTATTAATACCGAACCAACGCACCTTATGCAGAATACGAGGTAAGGTATACCACGAGAATGACTAATATCCGTATTATCGTGTTAAACCTGATTTGCTAATACGTATAGTACGTAGTACTCTCTACTCTCCAATGTGCATCTTTTCATGGCCTGCTTGTCACGTGAAATCGCATGCAAAGAATGTAAACACAACTAATTAGGCGACAAAAAATTACTTGTCCTTAAACAACCTACGTAGCAAAAGCATAGGGTTAAAACAACGGATCTTATCGTACTTCCGCCACAATTAAGGAACAAAGTTATCAGCCCACTGATTGATTAGTAGAGGCCTCTATGTGAGGGCGGGTCTGGGTGTCAATGTCTAAGATATTTTAATAATTTAACAAACACTTGTGTGTGTAAACACCCAGATTTTGACCTGGTGGCTGCAGGGGTGCCCAACAAGCACCCGATGACGATCGGACTGCAACGCGACGCGAGATTACGATGTTTCAAATTGTTTTTCTATAGAACAGATCAAATAATTACTCTGAAAAATTAATTCAGCATCAAAATGGTCTTAGACGTATCATTACGGTCGCGTCGACACTAATTAGAGTCAATTTCGACACCAGGGCCCTTAATCGATCCCGAAATATGCAAAGTCAAACCCGAGTCAACGCGTCAGACCGAGAAAACCCCGAGACACGTGCCCGAGGCGCACCCGGCGCTCGATGTGCTAGGGTTAACGGGAATCCTTAATCCCCAAGCAACGCTAATATACGCATCTTCTCCGTTTTGGAAAGTTTCAAAATCGAATCTACAAAACTCCAGGCGCCTCACACCATGCGTCTCAGTCTTCACGCGCATGACACCAGGCGACTGAGTTCTAGTGCGCAAGAGGTCAAGCGCCCTTAAGGTTGATTTGAACTCCGCGAACAACTATAAATACCCCCCTCACTTCATTCATTTTGACGCACAACACAAATTCGTGAACTCTTTCTCTCACAATTCCCTCTCCTCCTCTTTCTCTCTAACTTAGGTCGCACTCCGACACTAAGTACGATCCACTCGATCTTTGTTCCGACCCTCAAATCGACGCCACTCCTCGTCGTTTCTCGAGCACTCCACTCGAACATAGAGGGGCACCTGCGTTTGACAAGCCACCTTTAAACACCGTAGAGAAGCTCTGCCGGATTCATCGCAGGACAAGCTAGGAGGATCCGCCTTGAAGTCGAATCATCACTTGGTTGTCATCTAAACAAAACTTTACATACTTTACTTTTTATTATGCACTTCGATAATGTCAAGTCCGACTAGTATTGACACTAGGTCCATGGCACGTTATAAACATACGTAACGTCCTCAATTCAACCATAAGCACTAAAACACCCTAACTAAACCCGAGTAGTTCCGAGATCTGTTCTCAACCTTCTACGCATCGTGTCTGGTTTAGTGTACATTCTGAGGGTGCAACTCCTCACTACGTGATTTACTTACATTTTGCATTTACCGCTTTCGTATGATTTATCGCTTTTATGACATTATAAACGCATGCTAAATCACCTAACACAGAATTTAAAACGTAAACAAGCTAAAACTGAATAAAGAGGTGGTCGGGTTCCATATTAATCCCGGTGCTCACCATATGTGGTTTGACGCATCCCTATTAATACCGAACCAACGCACCGTATGCAGAATACGAGGTAAGGTATACCACGAGAATGACTAATATCCGTATTATCGTGTTAAACCTGATTTGCTAATACGTATAGTACGTAGTACTCTCTACTCTCCAATGTGCATCTTTTCATGGCCTGCTTGTCACGTGAAATCGCATGCAAAGAATGTAAACACAACTAATTAGGCGACAAAAACTTACTTGTCCTTAAACAACCTACGTAACAAAAGCATAGGGTTAAAACAACGGATCTTATCGTACTTCCGCCACAATTAAGGAACAAAGTTATCAGCCCACTGATTGATTAGTAGAGGCCTCTATGTGAGGGCGGGATTGGGTGTCAATGTCTAAGATATTTTAATAATTTAACAAACACTTGTGTGTGTAAACACCCAGATTTTGACCTGGTGGCTGCAGGGGTGCCCAACAAGCACCCGATGACGATCGGACTGCAACGTGACGCGAGATTACGATGTTTCAAATTGTTTTTCTATAGAACGGATCAAATAATTACTCTGAAAAATTAATTCAGCATCAATATGGTCTTAGACGTATCATTACGGTCGCGTCGACACTAATTAGAGTCAATTTCGACACCAGGGCCCTTAATCGATCCCGAAATATGCAAAGTCAAACCCGAGTCAACGCGTCGGATCGAGAAAACCCCGAGACACGCACCCGGCGCTCGAGGTGCTAGGGTTAACGGGAATCCTTAATCCCCAAGCAACGCTAATATACGCATCTTCTCCGTTTTGGAAAGTTTCAAAATCGAATCTTCAAAACTCCAGGCGCCTCACACCATGCGTCTCATTCTTCACGCGCATGACACCAGGCGACTGAGTTCTAGTCCGCAAGAGGTCAAGCGCCCTTAAGGTTGATTTGAACTTCGCGAACAACTATAAATACTCCCCTCACTTCATTCATTTTGACACACAACACCAATTCGTGAACTCTTTCTCTCACAATTCCCTCTCCTCCTCTTTCTCTCTAACTTAGGTCGCACTCCGACACTAAGTACGATCCACTCGATCTTTGTTCCGACCCTCAAATCGACGCCACTCCTCGTCGTTTCTCGAGCACTCCACTCGAACATAGAGGGGCACCAGCGTTTGACAAGCCACCTTTACAAGCATCGCGAAGACGACCGCTCAAGTGAAGACTGAGGCCCTCAAACTTTTGATTTCATCAAGGGTTCACAAGCATCCCAAAAACATTTGTTCAAGTTGAAGCCAACACATATAAACATTCTTTGCACTTACGCTTAACGCGTCACCTACACACGAAAACATTTAAAATTAAACGAACTTTTAAACAATCCGAAAAGGCAAAACGCGCAACATGAAGAACCAAGAACGAGATGAGAAGCACCAGCCCGGGCCCCAACAAGCAACCACAAGCGAATACATCAGGTACGATCTCTAAGCCTTGGCTGGCGAGCCTCAACACGTAGTCCAATGGACTTAAAACAACCCGACCAGACAGCCACCAGGTCGTAATCCTCGATTGACCTGGGTGGCTATACTTTAACTTTCGTCTTGTCCAAGCCTCAATCAAAGTGAGGGCTTCTGTAGAAACCCAGATTTGGACCTGGTGGCTGCAGAAGTGCCCACAAACACCTGATGACGATAGGACTGCAATGCGACGCGGGTTCGCGATCTTTTAGGTAGTTTTTCAATAGAACGGATCAAATAAATTACTCGGAAAAATTAAACTAACATGATGGCAGCCTTAGTCGTGTCGTTACGGTCGCATAGACACTAATTAGAGTCAATTCTGACACCGGGACCCCGAGTCGGTCCCGAAACTAAAACCGAGTCAGCACCGCGCCAAGTGAACCTCGGGATGCACACCGGAGGCCCACCCAGCTCACGACGCTAGGTTAAACCCGGGGAAACCTTAGGCCTCAAGATACGTATTATACTCCTCCCTCTCGGTTTTGGGAAGTATCAAAATCGTATCTTCAAAACTCCAACCGCCTCACCCCACGTGTCTGAGACTCCCCACGCCTGAACCCAGGCGCCTGAGTCTTGGTGCACCACAACTCAGGCGTCCATATTGGTGACGAGGGCCGAAAACACCTATAAATACCCCCCTTCACCTCATTCATTTGACACACAATTCATTCTTTTCTTCTCCCTATAAACTTCTCGCTAAGGGCTCGCACTCCGATACCCAAGGCAAACGATCCACTCGATCGTAGTTCCGATAAAAGTGACATCAACGCTACTCCTCACCTTCGAGCACCCCACTCGATACCGAGGTGCCTGTGCTCGACTAACCCAAGTATAGTAACGGAGTTCTGCCGGATTAGCAGCAGAATCAGCCCATAGTAACGAAGCTCTGCTGGAATAGCCGCAGGAAGGGTCAACGGTAACGAAGCTCTGCTGAAATTCCTAGGCTAGCTAGGAGGATCCACCTTTGGAGCCGAGTCGTCACTAGGTTGTCATCTAAACAAAACTTTACATTTTCGCACTTTCTTTTGTGCACTACGACAACACTAGATGTGGACACTAGGTCCACAAACATCTATTCAGATATGTAACGTCCCAACTTTAACCGCAAATACTAAAATATACTAAATAGACCCGAGTAATTTCGAGATCCGTTCTCAACTATCTATGCATCGTGTTCCGTTTAGTGTATACTCCGAGGGTGCAACTCCTCACAATGTGATTTACTTACATTCGCATATACAGTTTTTCGTTTGATTTATTGCTTTTCTGACCTTATAATCACATGCTAAATCACCTAACACGGAATTCAAAACGTAAAACAATTAAAACTGAACGAACTGATGGTCGGGTTCCATATTAGTCCAGGTGCTCGCCTTACTAGGTTCGATGCATCTCTATTAATACCGAACCGGCGCATCTAGAGCAGAATACCACGTGAACGACTAATATCCGTATTATCGCGTTAAAACTGACTTGCTAATTCATATAATACTAGTACTCTCTACTCTCCTACGTGCATCTTTTCATGGTCTGCCTGTCACGTGAAATCGCATGCAAAGAATGTAAACACAACTACTTTGACGACAATACTTACTTGTCTCTAAACAACTGACGTAGCAAAAGGTATATGGTGAAAACAACGGATGTTACAGTATTTTCGCCACAACAAAAGAACTAGGTTATCAGCCCACCGATTGATTAGTAGAGGCCGCTATAGTGCTGGCGGGATTGGGTGTTGACATCTATCGGATGTAGGCCTCCCAATACGTACCCTCACCACTTACTTAGAATCGACGGTTTTCGGATGTCCGAAACCATTGGCAATGAGATTACAAGTTTTTATCTTTAGGTCCCGTGCCCCTCAACTTTGAGACGGCTAGGGATCAAAGTTGACTTGAACGGTTTCTGAGTTCCCATAATCGACTCGGTGGCGACTCCACGAATCGGCAACGAATTCAGTTCACTAAAAATATCGTCTTACCAAACGAATCGACCTTTAAACATTTACAATCACGACTCGATCGATTCCAAACGAAAATACGGGTGCCCGCGCCCGTCTAGTACAAGTCTGGATCGTAATCCGAATCGAGGTCCGAAACATCGCCCCGTATGCGAGATCAGACCGGCCCCCAACCGGGAGGGGGCCGAGTCGATGGCCGCCGCCACACGTTGAAAAACCGGGTCGGTCCCACACGGGCGCTGGCGGGGCGCCGGGCGGTGCGGACGGACGTCTACAATTTGGCGACTCCGCTGGGGAGTTGGAAACAAATTTCCAATGGTGGTGTAACTTGAACGAGGTCGGTGAAGTTCGTTTCCTAATTCCTAGTTGTGGTCACTAAAGGTTTTGGCCCTAAAAAGCCCACCCTAACCGATATCAGGACCAATCGACCTCTTCGCGGTAAGATCCTTAGGGACACGCGGAGAGATCTCTGATTGACGCTCCGACCGCCTAACGCGTACCCCGCGGGAATAATAAGCGGATAGTTCCGAACGGACGGTATGACAGATCCGTCCTGACCTCCGTCGCTATCTTGCAGAAATCATTCCCCAACATGTCTTCAGAACCAGGAGTGATCAAAAACCTTTGCATCAACGTCAATACTCTGACCGAGGTGGTTCATGATATCCGCACCTCGATAGACCATCTATCCTGTTTCATTCGTCGTATTGACAGTCGTCTTAATTTCCTCGAAAGTGGGGGAACGGAGAACGGGGCAGATACCAGTTTAATCAATTACCACACCCAAGAACCCACTTCACCCCGACACTCCGAAAGGGCGAGGTCCCCTAAGATCAGTAGAGAGGTAACCTCAATGCCCCGCAAAGCATTACCCAACAAAACCAGGACGCCCTGAAAAGAATTCACCAAGATCAACTCGTCGTTTGGTAAACGGAGAAAAACGTGGAGTCCTAATGCTTACTGTCTATTCCACCAAGGCAATGGGCACGACACTGAGGCGTGTTTCACATTGAAGCACGTCATCCAAAACCTAATCGAAGCAGGAACGTTCTCCCCGGCAAAACGGCAAAAGGCGGACTTTATCTTTTCACTTGCCGAGGGAGAAATAAGGACATCAGTGGTCGTCACGAGTAACTTTAAGCCTCTCAATGAGCCACCTCGGAAGTCCTCTTCTAGGCGCCCCTCGAGGGGAACATCTTCAGAGGACGATGACAGGCTCTAAAACGCAGGCTGCGTATGACGGTAGTGTCATGAGGCGATTGAGTCACGAAAGCCGCCCCTCCAAGGGCGGTAAGCCGATCTTAGTAAGAATCTAGTTCATCCTACGGCCTAGGCTTACTAAATAATAATAATAATGTCTTTTTTTTTCTCTCGAGTCGGGGAGATGCGAGGGGACATGTCCTCCACCTCCCCCAAAACAAATTTAATCACGGGCATCTAGCCCGTTTACTACTTATTAATAAAACAACTCTCTTTTCTTTTACAAGCACGCCTCGACAATCGCTTAACTTCTTTCAACTGTTTACTATAACGCTTAAAGACTCAACACTATGCCACTTATCAATGACCATTGACTAATTCGCAAGGGCTACCACAAACGGCCCACTTAACTTCACCCTAAAAGAGATCGGGAATAACAACCCTAGGTTCAACCCAGTATTGACCCCATAACCAAACAACAATGAGCTTGCAACGAACGAACCTCCATCCAACTAGACTTCCCCAACATAGCCAAATACAAAGCATGCCTAATAGGTCTAAAAGTAGCCATATCTCTAGGAGTTAAAAACCTTAGAGTACACGGAGATCCATCCTTAGTAGTCAACCAAGCCACAGGTACCTGGAAGGTTTACAGCGAAAGCTTAATCCCATACCAAACCAAAGTGGAAACAATATCCCGAGAGTTTACCGAAATCAACTTCATACAAATACCCCGCAAAGAAAACCAATTCGCTGATGCGTTATCCAAACTAGCCTCACTAATAAACATGCCCGATCACCTCTTCTCTATGACTATCTGCATAGAGAGAAGCGAACAACCAGCCCACATCCATAACCTCAAAACTGACAATACCCCTGAGGAACCCTGGTACAAAGCAATCCTAGACTTTAAAACCCACGGGTCATACCCACCCAACACCAAAACCAAGAACAAAAGAGCCCTACGAATACAAGCCACCCATTACGTCCTCAGTCAAGGACTATTATACAAACGAACCCCACAAGGAGTCCTCCTTAGGTGCATAAACAAAAACCAATCCGAGAGAGTCATGGAAGAGGTACATGACGGAGAGTGTGGACCCCACATGAGTGCACACCTACTAGCCCGAAAAATAATGAGACTAGGCTATTACCGGATTACCTTAGAGGCAGACTGTCGACGTCACGTTCGTCACTGCCACAATTGCCAAATATTCGCCAACAACCAACACCTACCTCCATATCCTCTCCATACTATAGCAAAACTCTCGCCCTTCTCTATTTGGGGAATTGACATAATAGGAAAGGTACACCCAGCCGGGACCGGCGGGCACTGTTTCATACTGGTGGCCGTCGATTACTTCACCAAGTGGGTAGAAGCCGCCTCTTACACCGTACTAACCTGAAAACAAGTAGTCAAATTCTTACAAAATAACATCATCTGTCGCTACGATATACCTCACAAAATCATCAGTGACCAGGGGGCTCACTTCAGGGCCGACACCCAAAAACTCCTAGACAAATACAAAATCCAAAAACGCAAGTCCTCACCCTATAGACCACAAACGAACGGAGCCGTAGAAGCTGCGAACAAAACCATAACCACAATCCTTAAGAAAATGATAGACAACTATCAGGATTGGCCAAACAAAATCCCCTTCGCCTTATGGGGGTATCGAACATCCTATCGAACACCCACCGGACCCACACCATATTACCTAACCTATGGTTCCGAAACCGTACAATTCGTAGAGCTAGAGATACCGTCACCAAGGATATTAGCCAAAAGCGGTATTCCTGAAGTAGAATGGAACCAAAAACGATATGACGAGCTAGTACTCTTAATTAGACGAGCGTAGGATACGTGCCTTATCCAACGTGCAAGCTTACCAACAACGCATCCAACGAGCCTTTAATAAACGAGTAAAATCCCGAAACATACACGAGGGAGATTTAGTAATCAAATCCATTAGAGCACCCCTTTCCGTCGACCCTAGAGGGAAATTCAAACCAAACTAGGCGGGCCCCTACCTCGTTAAGAAAATACTCTTGGGGGGGCGCTGTGATCATCACCGAACTAGACGGTCAAGAGTTCTCAACTCCTACCAACATGGATCAACTCAAACGATACTACCCTAGACACCCTGACAACCACATCCCGACCTCCGACTTAGGGGAAGCCATGCGAAACAAAAAAAACAACACGACGACAAAAAAAAATCAAGTTCGCATCGATAATTGGCATAACCAAATCTAAAGCAAAATCACTCACATTTTGGAAAGAACTACGAACATGGTTTGATTCCGTTTAAAAGCGGATACGTAGGCAACCCTCCTCCGGGTACAACCAAACAAACAAACAAACAAATAAATAAGAAAAATCGATTACTCGATTCATGGACAAACCGAGACTCCTTCCACGTCCCGGCCAACGAGTGATTTAAAATGACGAAGCACAAACGACGAGCCGAGGACGGGGTGAAAACCCGAAAGGGCGCCCCGGGCAAAATGAAGAAACGAGTTGCGAGTCGTCGTCAAAAAAAAATATATGACGAGCCGAGGACGGGGTGAAAACCCGAAAGGGCGCCCCAGGCAAAATGAACAATCGAGTTGCGAGAAGTCAAAAAAAATGAAGAAAAAAAAACACAAAAAATATAGGTGAGCCGAGGACGAAGTGAAAACCCGAAAGGGCGCTCCGGGTAAAATGAAGAATCGAGTTGCGAGCCACCACAAAAAAAAAAAAATAATAACAATGTGCTTCTCATTAATAATAAAATTTGGTTAAATCGAGCCTTTGTCGAAGCATTTACATCAAGCATCTGAAACCCGGATATCCCGGAAAGCAACAACGTGTCAAAACTCCACAAAAAACTAATACTTATACACCACATAATATCAACTAATAAGACATAATACAAAATGGCTGAGCTCTACCGGTCCAACCTTTTCTTCCCCTTGCCATTCGGGTGCACCCGCTTGTGTTTCTCATCGATCTTCTGAATACAAGCTTCTACCGCCCTAGCCAAAGACGAGCTCAGCCAATCCCACTTTCCTTCCTCTCTCACAATTTCAATAAGAGTCTCGTTAATCTTGGCCCGCTTAGTTGAACTGACGAAACTAGGATCGGCAACACTGTCTTCAGTCAGGGACTTAGTGACAGTCCTTCGAGTCACCTCCTCGCCCCTTAGCGGTGCTGTCTTCCTAACTTTTGAGTTGCTTTGTCCCGACGGGAATTCACAAACCCTCCGCCAGACGGAAGCATTGTCGGTCGGTCGAACACTCTCAATGACAACGGGACGCAAGAACCCCTGTTCCCAAGACGCCCTAAATTCCCTTAGCGAATCCTTTGTCCATGGGTCAAAACTAGGAATAACCTTAGCATTCTTCGAATTGGGGGGCTTGACACCCATTTGATTCGACAACATGCCCGGAGAAATATAAACCTGATCCCTCATGGATAGTATCAGCAAAGCCTCAGCTGAAGACAAAAATGGAAACCCGGTACGCCCACTAACATTCCACCATGGGATGGACCACCTGATGACCACCTCCCCTTTAGCCAAATAAGAAACCCAGTCCTTTTCCGTGTGACCTTTGCTCCACATTAGCACCGTCTTCCGGCCCGTGAAACCCCTGTATTTATAACCATTGATGCCCCGGGGAGAGTCGACTAAACCAAGCTGCTCCTGTAACCAAACCTGTACAAACCACGACAAAAGATCAAACCTCCAAACCAAAGCAACCACAAAAAAAACAAAAAAAAACCAAGCTACAAAGAAACATGGCACCAAAATCACCTGTAAAATGATCCGGGAGCCTCGAAAGGATGTTTTGTGAGGTCGAGCACTTGCATCGAGACCCAGAATGAGCTCACCCAAAATAAGCAAGGAGGGTGATCGTCCATGTTCCATTCCCATTACCACGTGCAAAATCGAGGGTTACCCCAACCTTCACGCGCCATCGCATCCTTGAAAAGATAATAACAAGCAATCGCTATGTTAAAAGCACGCCTACATGCTAAGGCCGAAACATGATAAGAACCAGCCTGCGAGAATGTCCTAAAAAGCAACTCTAAGTTAATGTCATCTCTCCCAAAGAAACCTTTAGCCTCCTCCAATGAAGAAAGGTCCAAAAAGTGATAAAACCGCTCCACGTAAGCATCATCCCCAGAAAGCACGCAAGGCCGAACCGAACTCCACCCACCTATAGCATTTATCTCTTCGGGAAGATGGCAAATTTTACCCCCGGGGAAAGCAAAAACATGGCCTTTCGGGTCCCAAAACTTAGAACATGCCAATAAGAAGTCATCTTGTATCTTGACTCGACTCAACGCAACAACCGTGGACAAACCATCATTTGAACAAACCTCGGGGTCACATTTCTGAAAGGAACCCGCCCATTCGGTCAGGATATTCCCGAAAACCGACATGACCCTAAATATGGATTTTCTAGACCCTATGGATATTGTAGCATGTCTAAAACGAGCACCCACAACCCGTATATATAGCCCTAATCCAACAAGAATTAGGAAACAACAAAAATTTCCATAACCCGGACTCGAACCGCACTGACCTAAGCGCCCGACTCTCCAGCCGCTCGAGCCCAGGCGGCCCAAAACCCGAGAGCCTTAGCCAAGGCGCCTATACCTAGGCAGGTAGCGTCCAGAGAAACCCTAAAAATAGAAACATCGATCCCGCGTTATCACTATAGCTATCACACGACACCTTGGACATCGGGAATGACCTTCCGAAGTGACTAAAACCCGCTCCGGAAACCGAGATACCCATGCAGGAGCTACAGGAACGCGAGTTCACCCGTCGGACGCTTGAGACTTAAACGTTTTTTTTATTTTTTTTAGGGGGATAAGCTACCCCACCTAGGCGTGTTGTAGCCTGTTAACGGTTATTGTCAAGTTGCGTCTGTAGCCTAATAAGGCAATATTATAAGTATGCAAAAGTGGTCTAACTTTTTTCAAAGGTTGCCCGAATTTTAACTTTGACTTCATTTTGAATGTCAAAACAACTACACTCATCTTCTAATATACTCGGTCAGAACACGTTAATGTTTTACGATAATGTTTTACATCTCACCCGTCTCAAATCAAAACGTTTTAATCGATGAACTATCTGATCCGATCCCCGGCTAAAACTAACGCATTTCAAAACATCCAAAAGGAAGGGTTTTCGTACTCCCATGCAACGCCAACGCACACTAAACTAGGTCAGATCGCAAATGAATAAACGCAAAAGTGATTACTTGTCAATCTAGGTAAACAATTCGCCAAACAAAAACACAATGCTAATCCAACTAATTCAAATACTAAAACTTAAAGCAAATATACAAAATATACAAATCCATACACAAATCAAGGCTAGGGAGGACCCCTGGAAGCCGCGCCAATGGCTATCACGACCTCACAAATGTCGTCATCCAAACCTAGATCCTCCAGATCCAGAAAAGGAGACTCACTACCATCCATTCCCGACATCATGTCTAAGGTAGCCATCTCGGGGGCTCCTCCAGCCTCCTCGGTAGCACCCGTAGCCTCTGCCTCAGCCTCCCTCTCGATTCGATGCCTAGCCACACCTTGTGCGGAGGTCTCACCCTGAGACCGAGCCAGCTGCTCATTTAGCTGGGCAATCTCGTCGGCCCGGGATTGCAGGAGTTGTCGCGCCTCAGCCACCTCCGCCTCGAGCTCGGTCACCCGAGACTCCAGTTGCCCCACTATATCCGCGACATCCTACAAATACACCTGAACATTAGAAAAACACACAAGCAGCCTAGAAAACCACCATAGTCATGCAAACTCACCGATCGGGATCCCAAAGTGTCACGGGAAACCCTCGAGGCATAGACCCGGAAGCAGTTGGCTTCCTGCCACAACCGCTGATAGCAAGCTGAGGAAACCTGAGAGATGAAACCATAGAATTTAGACAAACCGACCCTAATTCTTTACACCCGGACAAAAAATGAAAGCCAAAACTCACCCGGTATACCCGGTCACGCCACTCTATCCCAGCGTCCATCACCTCCGCCGAACACAGGGGGAGAGGCTCAGTGAAAGCTATCCCGGTCGCGTCCATCAGCCGGATCGGCCAACTAAGAAAGCAACAAATCGGTCGGTCAAAGGGCAAGGAAACGCTAAACCACGTAATAAACCTTAGAACCAAGAATTAGAACATTACCACAAGGCGGTACCAAGCTAGGCGCTGGCTGACGTGAGATAGATAAGAGGCACCAGGCACGAAGAGTGCATCGCCTCCTTCTCCATCCCTATCCTCGAAGACCTCTGCGGTGGTCGGTGATCTGAACATGGTCCGGGGAGGATCAACCGGCACCCCGAAATCGTCATACAAGCACTAACGCACCAACCGCTCGCCCAGATACCAAACCGGGCTAAACAACGCAGGAAGGAGCATCCTCTTATAACTCCGAGGCCTCAGCTCCGCAGCCACATACTCCGGCACGCCCTCATAATCGGCCCAAAGGCTGGCCACAAACTACACGAATAAAATCAACACCTCAATAAATCTTAAACCTTGGGGGCTGCTAAACTAAAAAGGACATAAAGAGAAAACTTACATCCCCGAGGCTTAGCTGGTTGACCAGCGCATTCTCCGACGGGTAGTGGCTAATTGTACTCTTAGGCTGAGCCAGCCTTTACTCGATCCCCGTCGGGAATCTCTTTGGGTGAACTCGCACCGTTTTAGGTGCCAAGCAAGGAAAAAAGGAATAGATCCAAGCCTGAAAAATCTCATTATACCTTTAGCAACACTAAGCCAAAATTAAGCAGAACTTAAAATGCAGGAGTGAGAATAGCAGTTAACCTTCAGTATATGGTCCGGACCCACAATGGGCAAAGCTGAGGCAGACTCTATCGCCAGCGGCCTCACCATGACTTGCAGGCAGCGAGTCATCTCCGTGAAAGCCGCGGTTACCCAATCGTAACGTCCTAGCTGAGCCAGGTCAACTAGGAGAGGCAAAATCCTAGTGCTAAACCTCTCGCCTTTATCCGAGAAGTGGGTCAACCCTTAGAAGTACCACAACCGGGCATCCTTCTCTGGTGTGTTGGATTCTCGACCGTCTAACACCGACACCCGCTCGAAGTGATTGGTGATATACGAGCTCACCAGAGCATGAGGCGCACTTTATGCCTCACGCTCCAAACAATCCCTGATGAGGCAACGCACCTCATCACTATCTAGCCTAGGGCCCTCAGCGGCCCACCTAATCCTATCCGGACCCCAGGGCAAACCAGTAATCATCCCAAAATCCTCTAGGGTCATCCCGACCTCCCCAAAAGCCATGTGGAAGGTCGAGGTAGTATCATGGAAGCGATCTATCATCGCTCTAATCACCATGAGGTTGCACTTAGTCTTACAACCCACCAACCGGACCCACTTCTCGACCACGGGACCTAGAGTAGTCCTCGCGATAATCCCCTTTACCGCGGGGGTCAACTTCTTAGAATAAATCTCGAGACACGTAGTAATGCCCGAGAAAGTCCTCATCGGGCCTGGGGCTGCAAACCAAAACAATACAAGTATAAACAAAACAAAGCTAACCTAACCCGAGCCAAAAATCTAAGACATAACTAATAATAAGCACGAATAGGACACTCACCAGACCATGCACGATGCGGTGAGAAACGTGAAAGTCAAGGTGAAACAGCAACAGATGGTCATCCCAATCTCGAGCCCACTCGGGATCCTCGTAAAAAATCTCCTCATTCTCCAATACAGGAAACGGAACATGAGCCCTCCAAGAAACCGTCTCCGGAAGCCTGCGCTTCCTCACCCTATCGAAATTGACCTCATTTATGACCTCGGGGTCGCGGCGCTGAGACGAGATACTCCGTCGTCTCCTACGAATCCCACGGGGAGTCTGTGAACTCGTGCCGGCAGCCTCGCCACTAGTACCAACCGAATGAGCTCCCTCGAAACGCTCGGTGTTACCTCTAACTATAAAATCGTACAAAAATGAAAAACCCATACCTCAGGTCAGGCTAAAGCAGCTTAAACACATGGACTTGGAGGAAGATATGCAAAGTGAAAGAGATATTCAAGGGTGCATTCGAATCAAATACCGGGACTGTTGATGCTCACGATTATTCAATCAACAAAGGCCATAACTGGTTGCGAACTGAGGTGACTACTGCACAATGGACGCATATTGTGTGGAACAGATGGACTTACCCCAAACATAGCTTCATTAATTGAATATATCATCACAATGGCCTTAACACAAAGAAGAAGCAGTATGATCTGGGCATTGTACAGGAGGATACTTGTTGTATCTGTGGGACTGAATCAGAGACAGCGGAGCATCTATTTTTCGCGTGTGAGTATAGTAAGCAATTGTTAGGAATGCTGAATGGGTGGATGCAAACTAATTGCCCGAGTGCTAATATTCTGACTTAGAGGAATAGTAGGAGAGGCTCGAAACTCAGAAGGAATGCAATAAACGGAGTTCTGAACGCAGCTATATACCATATTTGGTGCCAGAGAAACATGGCTTGTATAGAAGGAATTCTATTGCATCCTAAAGTTATACTACGAAAGATACAGGAAGATTTCAGGCTTAAATCAAGACAAGGATTGAATGGGAAGTTGACTGTAATTGAAAAGCAATGGCTAGATAGGCTGTTAGATGTAACTTTTATATCTCATAACTGATTTAAGCACGTTGAACCTGTGTATACATACGTTACCATTATTTATACAATTTTTACACTTTACCAAAAAATAAAGCAGCTTAAACAGGTCAAAATAGGATCAAAACTTCGGATAAGGATATTAAAATTCCGAAAATGCCACTAACGCCTATTTTCGATCCCGGTCACGATGGAAGTGGTTTCGGGAAAATCCGGCATCGTTACGACACCTTTTGGTCCGTCTTAAGACACGCAAAACCTCACGGAGATCCCTAAAAGTCATCCTAGCCGACAAGGGAGCTACCCACATCCTCACAAACACTATTTGAGCAAGATTACGCAAAACAGTACAAATGCGGGAATATCCAAAAACGCACACAAAGAATCAAGAGCAAGATATCAAGCCACGGCCCGGGCCCAAGCAAGCAACCGCTAGCAAAGACGTCGGGTATGATTTCTAAGCCATTGCTGGCGAGCCTCAACACGTAGTCCATTGGACTTAAAACGACCCGACCGGACAGTCACCAGGTCGTAATCTTCGATTGACCTGGGCGGCTATACTTTGACTTTCACCTTGTCCAAGCCTCAGTCAAAGTGGGGGCTTCTGTAGACACCCAGATTTGGACCTGGTGGTTGCAGAAGTGCCCAGCAAACACCCGATGACGATAAGACTACAACGCGACGCGGGTTCGCGATGTTTTAGGTAGTTTTCCTATAGAACGGACCAAATAATTACTCGGAAAAATTAAAACTAACATGATGGCGGCCTTAATCGTGTCGTTACGGTCACATATACACTAATTAGAGTTAATTCCGACACCGGGACCCCGAGTCGGCCCTGAAACTCGAACCAAGTCAACATCGTGTCAAGCGAACCTCAGGATGAACACCCGAGGCCCACTAAACCCACGGCGCTAGGTCAAGCCGTGGGAAACCTTAACACCCAAGAAACGTATTATACATCCGTCTCACGGTTTTGGAAAATATCAAAACCGTATCCTCAAAATCCCAACCGCCCCACCCTACGCGCCTTGGTCTCACCACGCCTTAGCCCAGGCGCCTGAGTCCTGGTGCGCCCCAGCTCAGGCGTCCATATGGGCGACGAGGGCCAAAAACACCTATAAATACCCCCCCCCTCCGCCTCATTCATTCGACACACAATTCTCATTCTTCTCTTCCTCCTCTAAACTCTCGCTAAGGGGTCGCACTCCGACACCCGAGTCAAACGATCCACTCGATCGTAGTTCCAATAAAAAAAGCGACATCAACGCTACTCCTCACCTTCGAGCACCCCACTTGATACCGAGGTGCCTGTGATCGACTAGCTCAAAACTAGTAACGAAGTTCTGCCGGATTAGCCGCAGAATTAGTCCTTAGCAACGAAGCTCTGCCAGAGTAGCCGCGGGAAGGTCAAACGGTAACGGAGTTCTGCCGGTTGATCGAGTCGTCTCTAGGTTGCCATCTAAACAAAATTTTCCATATTTGTACTTTCTATTATTATGCACCACGACAACACTAGATGTGGGCGCTAGGCCCACGAGCATCTACTAAAATACGTAACGTCCCAACTTCAACCACAAATACTAAAACACACTAAATAGACCCGAGTAATTCCGAGATCCGTTCTCAAATTTATCTATGCATCGAGTCCCGTTTAGTGTATACTCCGAGGGTGCAACTCCTCACAATGTGATTTACTTACATTCGCATTTACAGTTTTTCGTATGATTTATTGTTTTTATGACCTTATAATCGCATGCTAAATCACCTAACACGGAATTCAAAACGTAAAATATCAAAAACTGAACAAAGTGATGGTCAAGTTCCGTATTAGTCCGGGTGCTCACCTTATTAGGTTCGACGCATCTCTATTAATGCCGAACCGACGCAATTTAAGCAGAATATCAGGTAAGGTATACCACAAGAACGACTAATATCCGTATTATCGCGTTAAAACTGATTTACTAATACGTATAATACTAGTACTCTCTACTCTCCTACGTGCATCTTTTCATGGCCTTCTTGTCACATGAAATCGCATGCAAAGAATGTAAACACCACTTCTTCGACGATAAAACTTACTTGTCCTTAAACAACCGACGTATCTAAATATAGGGTTAAAACAACGGATGTTAAAATACTTCCGCCACAACAAAAGAACTAGGATATCAGCCCACCGATTGATTAGTAGAGGCCGCTATAGTGCGGGCGGGATTGGGTGTTGACATCTATCGGATGTTGGCTTCCCAATACGTACCCTCACCTCTTACTCAGAGTCGACGGTTTTCGGATGTCCGAAACCATTGACAATGAGAGTCATTCCAGGCATGGAGTGCTTAAGAGTACAAGTCTTTATCTTTATGTCCCGTGCCACTCAACTTTGAGCCGGCAAGGGATCAAAGTTGACTTGAACGGTTTCTGAGTCCCCATAATTGACTCGGTGGCGATTCCACAAATCGACAACGAATTCAGTTCACTAAAAAGGTCGCTTACCAAATGAATCGGCCTTTAAACATTTACAACCACGACTCGATCGATTCCCAAACGGAAACACGGGTGCTCGCACTCGTCTAGTACAAGTCCGGATCGTCATCCAAACCGAGGTCCGACACTTCGCCCCGTATGCGAGATCGGCTCGGCCCCCGGCATAGAGGGGGCCGCGTGGGTGGCCGCCGCCACACATTGAAAACCGGGTCGGTCCCGCGCGGGGCACCGGGCGGTGCGGAGGGACGTCCACACCTAACTGATATCAAGACCAATCGACCTCTTCGCGGTAAGATCCTTAAGGACACGCGGAGAGATCCTCGATTGACGCTCCGGCCGCTTAACGCGTACCTCCCGGGAATAATAAGCGGATAGTTCCGAACGGAAAGTATGACACTCGTCTCCCTAAACGATTTGTCAATGCCTAAGTAAAGACTATTCGTGGACGGTAGCCTACCCTAACCTACCCGTGTCTGCATCCTGCATGAGTGTATGCATTCCTAGTTACGTGTAACGTGTTTGAACAACCCAAATAAAACACTAAAAAATCTGGATTCAACCACGCCAACATATTCAACCGCACCCAATTCCATTTTCGAAAAATACCTCCTCTTTTCGAAATGACCTTTTGAATACCAATACTCCGGTCAAACCGTAATTTCAAAAAAGGAAAAAAAAAATTTAGATACCGTTATCATGGCAAATTTTACACTCACTATTTTCAAAAAAAATTAGTGCCATCGCGTTGGGCAAAGTAAGACCCGTCAACAACGAATACCGTTAATAACACTGAGACTCCTGATCAATGGGATCAATGTACCTCAAAAAGTCACATTTTATTTCAAAAAGAAATTTGTTTTTACACACATAATGTTAACACAACCGAAGCTTCAATTAATGAAGTCAAGGAACCCAAAACGGTTACACTCTCAAAACACTTTTCACAATACATCACCCCCACTGTTAAATGCTAGTTAATGCAACCAACGAACGTGGGTCACTCGTTTTTAAAGTTTTTCTAAAAAAACAACACTATTCACTACGTAAATTCCCTAATAAGGATTTAGTCACACCTTCCGAAGCACCATCACGGACATCACGCTCTACCACGAGCAACACATACACCATGACTATCGAACTGGCTAATAAATAGTAGTTTCGATGAAAGCACCACGCCATCATTTTCAAAACCGGTTCCCCCAAGAACCATGCTCCTTAAAAAAAATTCCACTTTGCTATCGTCGGATTCCTGACACACACCTATAGCTACACACTTTCACGTCACAAGCGATGCCGCCACGCCATCGTCACAAATCGTCTTTTTCAAGGAAATCTTTCCTCCGCAAAGATTGGTCGTTTTCAAAAAAAAAAACATATATCAAAATTCTTTGATCCAGAGCCGGGATCGCGATCAACTTCTTACGTCGTACAACCGTATGATTAAGTGTCTGTGTTAGTTACTAGGATCACCTCTACTCGAGGTCTTACATTTTGGGTCGTCTCATCCTGAGAAGTCCTCTTTAAACCTCACCTCCGAGGTTTGGGTCAAATCGTCTCGTTATGGAGACCTAAATTTTGTTAGGCGTTTCACTGAATACACCAAGAGTCTAAAACACCCGAGTCCCTAAGCCACTGACCGCACACACACGCGAGTCAGGGGTCTCATTCCCGCATCGCTCGATTACGAGCATCCCTCGAGTCTCTTACATCGTTCGGTGGATCCGTTCTGATCTTTTGATCCTTTCCCACAGAATCACTCCCCAACATGTCAGTAGATTCAAGCGCCATCGAAAGCATCTGCAACGATGTCAATACCCTAACCAAATTAGTTCGCAACATCCATACTTCGGTAAGTTTGACTTTCTCCATTCGTTACATCAATAACCGCCTCAATTTCCTTGAGAGTAGGGACACAGAAAGTGAAACGAACGCCAATCCGGGCAATTATCGCGCCCAAGCGCCCACCCGGAATAGATTATCCAAACGCTCCGCCCGATCAAAGCTTACCAAAGTCGATACGGAAAGAACACCAAGTGATGCGAGTTCATTTTGCAGCGTTGTTTTGATCGGTCCATATCTCGAGTTGACGCGAGTTCATTTTGCAGCGTTGTTTTGATTGGTCCATATCTCGAGTTATACTTGGAATTTCGTAGTCATTCAAAATGGAGGAGATAGATTTCGAGCTTATCTTTCCAATGACTGCTCATGAAGGTTCATTGAAAGTATTAACGAAGTTATGCCCTAGACAAGTCAGCTATGCATTGAAAAACGCTGCTGTTAAATTCGTTGACGGAATTGTTTCTTTTGCCTCGATTTTCTTTAAAGCTTTCAATAAATTCCCGAGGAGAAGAGCTGCTATTTTCAAGTCCGTTTAATCAAAACTACTCAAGCAAACAATGAAGCATGCATCTGAAATGGAGCAAAATAGTGGCTGCTAGTGTTCACACTTGTTCATTGTATTTAGTTGTCTAAATTCTTTTCCCCTTCTTTGTTTGTATCACCCACTTTAAGTGGCTTGACTATTCTGGTTGGCCTCTCTTTGGGTCATTTTGTAGGCTATAAATAGTCAAGTACTTGATGAATAAAGAATTCAACCTTCATCAAACAAAATCTGAGTTAAGCTTTGTTTTCCTTTTCGTCTTCGTCAGGCATTTTATTTTATCAAGCCTAAGGGGTCATAGGCATCTTGAAGGCAATTGTTCGAGTAGATACTTCCACACTCGAACATTTTCTTTCATTTTCATGTCCAACAAGTCAAAAGCATTCGGGGAGCAGTCCAAAGTTGAGCGGATTTTCACGCATCCGGTAGTCGAAACACATGAACGTAACAAACCCATGATGGGATAGCAAGTACATACTCGAGCCTTAATAAGCGACCGTAGGGAAGGACGTCAGGTATGAATTCTGAGCCTTGGCTGGCGAGCCTCAACGCGTAGTCTAACAGACTTAGAACGACCCGACCGGACAGCCACCAGGTTGTAATCCTCGATTGACCTGGGCGAATATATTTTGACTTTCGCCTTGTCCAAGCCTCAGTCAAAGTTGGGGCTTCTGTAGACACCCAGATTTGGACCTGGTGACTGCGGGAGTGCCCAACAAACACCCAATGACGATCAGACTACAACGCAACGCGAGATTGCGATATTTTAGATAGTTTTTCTATAGTCGAAATAAATAAATTAACATCAAGGCAGCCTTAGTCGTGTCATTACGGTCGCGTCGACACTAATTAGAGTCAATTCCGACACCGAGACTCCGAATCGGTCCCGAAATACGCAAAGTCGAACCCAAGTCAGCACGTCGTGCCAAGCGAACCTCGGGATGCGCACCCGAAGCCCACTCGACCCAACGGCGCGCTAGGTCATGGAGAAACTTAACCTCCAACTTAGGAAATGATACACACACTATCGGTTTTGGAACGCACCAAAATCGTATCTTCAAAATTCCAGGCGCCTCACTCAGAGCGTCCTGAGTCTCGTGCGCACAAACCGAGGCGCCTGAGTTCTGGTGCGCCTGGACTTAAGCGTCGCACAGGGCGATTTGAACTACGCGAGCAACTATAAATACCCCCCTCACCTCATTCGTTCGACACAATTTCTCAGTTCCTTTCTCCCTTTACTCATTACGAGTTTCTCTCGCTTGGGCTCACAGTCCGACACCCAAAGTAAACGATCCACTCGATCGTAGTCCCGATAAGCGAAATCGATGCAACTCCTCACCTTCGAGCACTCCACTCGATCCCGAGGTGCCTGTGATCGTCTATCTACTCCGAGTCTAGTAACGAAGTTCTGCCGGATTAGCCACAGAATCAGCAAGAAGTAACGGAACTCTACTAGATTAGCCGCAGAACGAGCAAACGGTAACGAAACTCTGCCGAAATCACAAGGCAAGCTAGGAGGATCCGCCTTTTGAAGTCGAATCGTCACTAGGTTGTCATCTAAACAAAACTTTATATTTTTGTACTTTTATTATTCACTACGATAATGTCAAACATTACCCTAAATACTAAAACATTACGATAATGTCAAACGCTAGGTCCATAACAAATACTAAAACACGTAACGTCCCAACTTCAACCATAAACACTAAAATACCCTAAATAGTCCCGAGTAGTTTCGAGATCCGTTCTCAACTATCTATGCATCGTGTCTCGTTTAGCGTATACTCCGCGGGTGCAATTCCTCACTACGTGATTTACTTACATTCGCATTTACAGCTTTCGTATGATTTATTGTTTTTATGACCTTATAATCGCATGCTAAGTCTTAACACGAAAATCAAAACGTAAACAAGCTAAAACTGAACAAAGCGATGGTCGGGTTCCGTATTAGTCCCGATGCTCACCATACTTGGTTCGATGCACTACTATTAATACCGAGCCAACGGATTTTAAGCAGAATACCAGGTAAGGTATACCACAAGAATGAATAATATCCGCATTATCATGTTAAAACTGATTTGCTAATACGTATAATACTAGTACTCTCCACTCTCCAATGTCCATCTTTTCATGGCCTGCTTGTCACGTGAAATCGCATGCAAAGAATGTAAATACACCTACTTCGACGACAAAGCTTACTTGTCTTTAAACAACAGACATAGCAAAGATATAGGGTTAAAACAACAGATGTTACAGTACTTTCGCCAAAACAAGGGAACAAAGTTATCAGCCCACCGATTGATTAGTAGAGGCCGCTATGTGCGGGCGGGATTGGGTGTCGATGCGTAGAGGCCGCTTTATCTTTAGGTCCCGTGCCCCTCAGCTTTGAGCCGGCTAAGGATCAAAGTTGACTTGAACGGTTTCTTGGTCCCCATAATTGACTCGGTGGCGACTCCACAAATCGGCAACGAATTCTGTTCTCTACAAAGGTCGCCCTACCAAACATATCGGCCTTTGAACATTTACAACTACGACTCGATAGATCCCAACGGAAACACGGGTGCACGCACCCGTCTAGTACAAGTCCGGATCGTCATCCGAATCGAGGTTCGAAACATCACCCCAAACGCGAGATCGGACCGGCCCCCGACCGGGAGGGAGCCGCGTGGGTGGCCGCCGCGATGAAACTAGGACGGTCCCGCGCGGTGCGGACGGACGTCCACAACGTGTCACTTCTTTTTTATTGATTGCTCTTTTAGTACATAAAAGGAGGGAAGCATTTTGGCGGGAAAATACTTCATGAGAGAGTGACATGTGTCACTTTTTCTTTATTGGTTGTTCTTTTAGTATATAAAGGATGTCCGTGCCAAACGGGTCATCCAGTTTGGTTTCGAATCGAGTTAAATCGGTTCAACCTTAATTTTGATTTCAGTTCGATTTTAATCGGGTTTATTTCAGTTTGTCACTCTTATCGATTCGTCTTATTTTGAATCGGGTACGGGCCACGTCAGATCAATATTAGTTCAGGTTAATTTCGGGTCAAAATTTTCTTGAGTTAAGTATTAAAAAAGAGTGTTCCTATTTAAAGTACGCATTCTACTCGATGAAGTACTAGTTTTCCAATTTTGCGCTTCTCATTTCTTTATCCCTCAAATTCATCCTTTCTTTTTCCTCTTTTGTTTTTCTCTCTTCTTCTATCTATTTTACTCACCATAGTACAATATTTTTTATTTTACGTGATACATTTTATTTTAACTTTGATGCATTATATTTATTTTAACTTTGATGCGGTATGTTTATTTTAATCTGTATTTTTTTAACACAATATATACAAATTATAAAATTTAAAATAAAATTACAATATAGGGTTTTTCTACGTTGTACCTTTCTGTTTTTCCGTTTTCTACCATGTACCCCTCCTATTTTCAAAACCCCCACTAATACCCCTGTAGTTGATTAACTTCATAAAACGTGACCTAATCACAATTATCCGTCTAATTCTCCGTTAATTAGATGGCATGACAGTGATTCTAGGCTATGACATAAACAGCTTTGACGACCTTGGTTTGTATTCCCGCCATTTTCCCCTAACTTTTTATCTATTTCATTAATTTTTCCCATTTTCCTCATTTTATACACAAACTTCTTATTCTTTTTTACCTAATTGATTTTCCTCCACTTTTCCCCCAACTTATTCTTTAGCTTAAAATAATGATATTTTACTGATTTCTAGCGAAATTAATTTAATCACATTAACAAACAAAGCATTAATGTTGCACTTAAAATAAAGAGTGAAAGAATTATGATAAAATGAAGAAAAAAAAATTAGAAATTATGCATGCAAAATTAGAATTAGGGAAAACATAGAAGACGGAGATGGAAATTAATTAGGGTTTTTGAGTAGAATAATTGTAATTAGGTCACATTTAATGAAATTAATCTACTACAGGGGTATAAGTGAGCGTTTAGAAAACAGGAGGGGTATATGGTAGAAAACGGAAAAACAGAAGGGTACAGCGTAGAAAAACCCTACAATATATATACTTCCTCCGTTCCATTTGATTCTTTGCACTTGCTTTTTGAAAACTATTCGCACTACAAAAATCAAACCAAAATTGCGGCGGATTTATCCGACGCAAATATAGAAAATACGACACAAACTAGTGTTTGCGTCGGAATAGCCGACGCAAAAGGCCGCCATGATATTTCGATGCATTTTTTTTGTTGCGTTGGTAAGTCCGACGCAAGCTTATTGCGTCGGATAATCCGAAGCGATGCTGGGTGGGTCAACGCGCCCTGTCAATGAGCTCTGCGTCGGATTAGCCGAAGCAAAGGTGAGTTTCCGTCGACGCCGCGTCGGCTAATCCGACGTAGAACTCGTTGACTGGGGGCTTCTGCGTCGGATTAGCCGACGCAGCGTAGACGAAAACTCACCTTTGCGTCGGCTAATCCGACGCAGAAGCGCTTTTCTGTTCCCCATCTACTTCGGCTATTCCGACGCAACGACATTTATAAAATGCCATACTTCGTTTGTTTTTAGCTCCCCTTATGCGCAAAAATAAAACAACCTGCAATTACATGAGACTCCTACAACAAACCACAACAGCAGCACATTCGCCACAAAAATCACCCAAAACTCCAACCACAACTCCAAAACTTCATATCTTCTTCACATAACTTCACAAAATTTCACAAAACCCCACAAAACTCCACAAATCTAAACCAATGTAGTGTTATAGAAAATGAAAATATATTACAAAGAAAACATGTGATGGGTTCACAATTCTATCAAGGAGTTAGTGACTTCGAAATATATACATAACCACAACCTAAATAATTACCAAAGAAGAGACGAACTACCTACGCAAGGAGCTGAAGCTGCTCCGACCCAAAGGGATGACCATCGTCGTTGTTGTCATCGCGCCTACTAGTACGTGGTCCACTGCCGCAGGTTTCATTCTCCATGGCTCACCTTTCTCTCATCATGGCTATAAACCTGTCCTGCTCCTCCAACCTCTTCTTGTGGGCTCTTGCTGTCTCTTCTAATGTCTGCAGGCGATCTTTTTATTTCTTGAATTTCTCGTCCATGCACTCATTGACTGTACGTTCCTGGGAGGCGGCGGTGGGGAAGTACGTGTCTGCAGATGGCTCTTTACCACGACTCAAGCATGGGCAGAAGAGATCTTTCGCCACGTCGCCTATCCCCCAGAACCGTTTCCTCTGGTTGTAGCCCCCTGTGACATCGTGGAAGATCTTCAAGGTGTTCGGTGTCTAATTAGAAGCTCGTGCCTCCTCCACCGCTTTCTCAAAGTTCTCCTGAAACAGCAACATGAAATAGTGTTAGAACTTTCAGAACAATATATACTATCACGCCATATTTTTTTTTGGTAAAATGTGAATTGTATTACTATGAACAATGTACATGGTACATAAAAGAGAGCATATCAACTCAATCTCAACATCACAAAATTAGGCTACAAACAGGTCAATCATCCATTAAGAGTTACATAACCCCATTTTCCGAAGCCATTCCCAATCATTTCTATTAAGCATGTTGTTCAATTTACCCAGAACTCTCTTCTTTACTTGCAAAATAATACCTTCAGCGACCACGTCATAATTTTTGGGACTAGTATTTTCTTCGAAAAATTTACTGTTACTCATAATGATCTGCGGTCCTTGGGGGTCAATCCACTTCCCATCCTTCCCCATCTTCGTCTTCTCCAAAAGCTGCACCGGGGTCGCGGTTGGGCCCTTCATAAAACAGTGTAGAACTTTCAGCATTTATTTACCAATAATATATTGAACTATACTTAAATTGATTACTTGTGTTATAAGCACTTACCATTTGCTTGAAAGGAGTTGATGCGCTCCTACTACCAAGGCAGCTGGTGGGTTTGGCCACCCCGTCGACTTGCCCACCTCTGCGGTTCGACTTCTTCACCGCTGACTTCTTCTTGAAGTTTGGGTCGTCTGCTTTCCGTTTCAGTTCCGCTCATTTCTCCTCCGGAATTCAGTCCGCCTTCCGAACCCTCGAAACCGCTCTCTGAAATATGTCAGTTATTCTCTTCTTTATCCGACTCTCGTAGTCAGATCTGAGGTCATACCCAAAGTCCATACGCATCTCTTTTGTTTGTCAAAAATATAATTTGTTAGTTACAATTTAATGTATAAGTCGTGCAATGAACAATTCAGAATGATAGACGAGGCAATTACCGCGAAGTGCGTATACATGTCGTCCTGAGCTTTCTGGGGCGCCTCCGTCCAGCTACGGTAGGCACCAGGGGTAGACACGTAGGGCATGATTATGTAATCACACAAATAATTGGAGTACTTTTTGTCAGCCCACCTACACATGTAATTTTGGATGTTAAGCAGACAAATGAGTGAAATAATATAAAACACTTGATTATAACAACAGAAACTCACCAAGTAGCGCCATCAACTTTCCGCTGTGATAGGTAGGGCTTCGATGGCGTCGCCACGTACATCGTTGCCTCGATTTCCTGTACAACGTCCACACCTTCGATGACAGACACGTCCTCCTCCATAGGGGTGGCGTTACCATGGCTACTGCTACCCGTCAACGGAACCATTCCTCTGTCACCTGCCATAATCACGTCTACGAGAAACATGTTTGCGCAAAGTTAAAATACAGAGTCAATTAGTTTAGGGTAATCTAGGAATTTCATTGATTAACAAAATAGTCTCTAATTACAAATAAATAAATTACAACTTGTACTGAATAAAATACAAAGAACTATAGACTTGCTAATTATCGTCACTATCACTGTCTGCATCGGTGTGCGCTTCATTGAACCCCTCTTCCCCGTCCTCATCGTCATCGTCCCAGTCGCTATTCCCTTCATCCTCATCATCTTCATCAACGATCAACTCTTACTCATTGCCCTCTCCTTCAAGAATAATCCAATCGGCAAATTCCTCGGCCTCCCCTTCAGCACCAGCAACTTCAACTTCATATTCTTCCTCATTGACGTCATTGTCTTTGATCAAAATAGATGATATTGACTGATTAGTACCAACTACATTCTCTTGGTAGACGTCATCGTCGATGATAGGATTATCAACTTATGATCTTGCCGTGATCTTAAAAACTGCAGACCAATTCGTACTCTTTTTTCCCTTCGGGTAAGGAGCGTAGCAAACTTGATCGACTTGATACACCAACACAAAAGGGTTGTGCCCTCGCAGTTTTCTCGTCAGGTCGACATCGACAAGTTTGTACAACTCATGAACATTGACTCCGTGCGCGGAGTTCTCGATCCAATCACATTTGAATAGTACGGCCTTGCAGCTTTGGTTGCTGTCGTAGTAGTCAGGCTCGATCACTTCGTCTAGGGTTCCATAATAATCTAACCCGTCGGTAGACAACACACAGACACCGTTACTTTTGGTCAATTTTGGAACGTCAACACCCTCTTTAAACGCACGAAACTTGAACCCGTTAACTGCATATCACCTCCAAGTCCAGACTCGTAAAGACGGCCCAGTGACTAGAGGTCTTACGAGGGGATCCTCCAAAGCTTCAGGCTTTTGTGAAGGTAAAATACATCAATAAACAATGCAATTTAATTTCAACTAAACACAGACATAATTTATAAAGTTCATTCAAATAGCATTTTGACATACTTGATTACGTAGCCAGGAGGAAAACAGTGACTCATATTTGACCCAGACATCATCAGATGTTTTCACGTCCGCATGTTCTTCCATAATAAAAGCCTCGAATTTCCTGAAATAGTTACAAGTTGTAGTTAATCGAACATACTACCAATTATTAAGAGGGTATGTTGTACGTGAGTCACTTACTCCTCGTACGGTCGGATGACAGTGCCACAGTTTCTCAGAACGTAGGAGCGTGCTTGCTTATACTCAACATCAGTCAACCACCTCTCCTTACATTTTCCAGTGCTGCTTCCAATGTCATTCTGAAATGGTTCCACCTTCCTTTGATGGTCTTCAGTTTCATGCACACCCACGTTCAGGTCTTTGGCTTTCGTGTAAACGTGCTCTTCGAAGTTGAAGGAGCAGAAGTTTGATGTCTCCTCTAACAGATACGCGTTGCGTATTGAACCCTCGACACGCGCTTTGTTCCCTTTTTTTTCAAATAGTTTAAGAACCTGCAAAATGGTGGTATGAAAATATAACATTTACTTGGTAATTAATACACAATAAGTCATACTAACGGAATTTGAGGATGTCACCTTTCAAATGAAGATGTCACCTTTCGTTTATACTTGTATTATTTTGGTTTGCAGCCCCCAGGTCCGATGAGGACCTTCTTGGGTTTTACGACATGCCTTGAGATCTATTCTCAAAAATTGACCCCTGCGACAAAGGGGATTATCGTGAGGACCGCTCTGGGTCCCGTGGTCGAGCAATGGGTTAGGTTGGTGGGTTGCAAGACGAAGTGCAACCTCATGGTGATTAGAGCGATGGTGGATCGCTTTCACGATACTACCTCGACCTTCCATATGTCCTTTGGGAAAGTCGGGATGACTTTAGAGGACTTCGGGGTTATTACGGGTTTACCCTGGGGTCCAGAGAGAATTAGATGGGCTGCCGAGGGCCCTTGGTTAAATAGTGATGAGGTCCGGGGCCTCATCGGGGATTGTTTGGAGCGTGAGGCTTACAGTACACCTCATGCTCGGGTAAGTTCGTACATTACCGACCACTTTGAGAGGGTGGCGATACTAGAGGGTCGAGCACCCAACACGCCGGAGCAGAATGCCCGGGTTTGGTTGTGGTACTTCTTAGGATCGACTCACTTCTCGGATAAGGGCGAGAGGTTTAGTACTAGGATTTTGCCTCTCCTAGCTGATTTAGGTCAGCTGGGACGTTTCGATTGGGTCACCGCGGCTTTCGTGGAGATGACTCGCTGCTTGCAAGTTATGGTGAGGCCGCTGCAGATGGAGTCAGCCTCGGATTTGCCCATCGTGGGCCCAGGTCTCGTGCTGAAGGTTAGTAATTGTCTCTGCATTCGCTTTTCGGGTTTTGCTTAGCTTAGTCTGGTTTTACTAAAGATGTTTTGGGGTTTTGCAGGCCTGGATCTATTCCTACTTCCCTTGCTTGGCACCTAAAATGGTGCGGGCTCGTCCGACCAGATTCCCGACGGGGATCGAATGGAGGCTAGCTCAGCCTAAGAGTACGACCAGCCACTACCCGTCGGAGGACGTACTGGTTAACCGGCTACGACTTGAGGACGTAAGTTTTCTCTTTATGGCTAGTTTTATTTAGTATCCTCCAAGGGTTTAGGGTTATTAAAATGCTAGTTTCGCTTGTGTAGTTCGTGGCCTGTCCCTGAGCCGACTAAGAGGGTGTGCCTGAGTATGTGGCGGTGGAGTTGAGGCCTCGGAGCTACAGGAGGATGCTCCTTCCTGCGTTGTTTCGCCTGGTTTGGTATCTGGGCGAACGGTTGGTGCGTCAGTGCTTGTATAAGGGTTTTAGGGTACCAGTTGATCCTCTCCGGACCATATTCAGACCACCGACTGCCGCAGAGGTCCTCGAGGGTAAGGATGGAGAAGGAGGTGATGCGCTACTGGTGACTGCCGCCTCCTACCTGTCTCATGTCAGCCAGCGGCTACCTTGCCACCGCCTTGTAGTGAGAACTCAATCTTTGGCTTTAAAGCTCGTTTCATTTTATGGCTTAGTATTTACTTGTTCTCTGACCGACCCACTTTTCTTTCAGCTGGCCGATCCGGCTGATGCTATTTAGCCCCAGACTTCCCTCTGACGCTGCTTAGAGTGGATGCAGCCGGGGTAGCTTTTATTGAGCCTCTCCCCCCATGTTCCGCCAAGGAGATGGATGCTGAGATAGAGTGGCGCGACCGGGTATACAAGGTAAGTTTCGGATTCTGTTTTGGATTTGGGTTCTAAGGGCTAGGTTTTGTTTGGCTAACTTGTACGGTTTCGCTTTTCAGGTTTCCTCAGCTTGCCATCAGCGGTTGTGGCAGGCCGCCAACTGCTTCCGGGCCTACGCCTCGAGGGTTTTCTGTGACACTTCAGGATCTCGATTGGTTAGTACGCGTACCTAGGGTTGGCCTTTTAGGTTGTTTGTATGTTTTCCTAAAGTGCGAGTTGCATTTGCAGGATACCCTTGATAAGGTGGGGCAGCTGGAGACTCGGGTGACCGAGCTCGAGGCGGAAGTGTCTGATGCGCGACAGCTCCTGCAATCACGGGACGACGAGATTCCCCAACTTAAGGAGCGGTTGGCCCGGTCTCAGGGCGAGACCTCTGCATAGGGCGAGGCTAGGCGAGGGATTGGGATGGAGAGGGAGGCAGGGGCTGAGGCTGAAGGTCATGCTACGGGCGTCACCGAGGAGGTTGGAGGGATTCCTGAGACAGTCACTCTAGATATGCTGTCAGGGATGGACGGTAGTGAGTCTCTTACCTTTGTTTTGGAGGACTTAGGTCTGGATGACAACATCGGTGAGTTTGTGATAGCTATCGGCGCGGCTTCTAGGGGTCCTCCCTAGTTTTATGAACTTAATTTGTGTATGGATTCATATGTTTTGTATATTTTCAAGGCTTTTAGTGTTCGGGTCGGATAAGTTTAATCTTATAACCCGACCTCAAATCTGGAATTTAGGATCGCTACAAGAGTATTCTATCAGCAAAGCGTATGAATGCTTGAGAGTTCCGACCACAAAGGTTCAATGGACCTAACTGGATGTTTCAGCATGGAGCTTTGTCCACAAAGACGAAGCTGGTCAAGTTGGGTTGTAATCCCCTAGAAATTCTAACGCAATACAACGGCGGAAACACTGTAGAAGTGGGATTATAACACACTGTAGCTATGTCTTGATTAAATAAAAATGGTAAGTCAATACATAAGCCATAAAATAAAAAAATGGCTACAAAAAAAAATTAAAAAAAATCCATAAAAAGGGTTTTAACAATCCATAATACAGTGATCTGATTAAAACAAGCAGGATCCATAATTGCTCGGTAGCCCACCCGAAGGAAAACACATATACCTGCCATGTTAAAAACATAACAGCCACAATCAGTGGGGAGCAACGTCAACGTTCTCCCAGCCGTATAACAGGATTTTAAAACTGTAATTACTATTATAGAAAAATAGTAAAAATGGAAAATAGTAAAACATATTATAATAAAAATAAACTTTCAGTGAAAAACTTCACGTATCAAAATAATATAATAAAAATGAGTTTTCCGAAGAAAACATAAAATATTTGCCAACCTGCAACCAAATTATATCGATAATAATAAAAATATTCAAAATGACGTTATGGATAGGAGTAGTGTAGACGGCTAGACTTTCACTAGGAGAATACTAAAAACTAGCTTCGAGAACTTAGTTCAAACAAATTAAACTTCGGTCTCTAACTAGGCTACTCAACCATAATAGAGCGGCGACTTATAAATGCGTGGCCCTAGTTTAAGATAATGCACACCCCTCCTAGAATTACCTGTCACCCAGTTCAACTTATGACGGCGACTTACTGCGAGACCTAAGCTTAAGGTCAAAATGTACACAACTCCCGGGATACCTGTCACCCGGTTCAACAACCAATGTACCGATTCCTGATACACTAGCCTTATAGTTGATGGCAAAACCGTAAACCCTAGAATATATTACTCTAACCTCACACTTGTCCTTATTCCATAACTCCAAAACAAAGCCATTATCGATATTCAAAAGATATATAATCAATATAAATAATATGAGGATAAAAGAAGTAAACAATTATATTCTAAAAGAGGAAACTTTCTATTTTAGGAAACTTCAATTTTAGAAACTTTACTAAAAATAGCATTATATCAAAATAGTGAAAATATTAGTTCATACCAATACCACATTTTTAGTAAACGATATAGATTTATAAAACTAATACTTTCGGCCTTAACGATATTAATTATTAAAGTAAGAACATTTGAGCTTATGAAATTATTGAAATATCGTACAAGTGTATAATATGATTAAAAATGTCTTAAACATTTTAATAATACTAATCAGGGTGTTTTCAAAATTTACAAAGCTAAAACTCCCTAATTATTATTAGTTACGACAATACGATTACAAATAGGATTTTACGGCAAATGTCAAATTAAATCTTTTAACGTCTTTTATTTAATTAAACCATTGAATATATTTAAAATATATAAATGAATAATTTAACTCTTAAAGTTTCAGATTTAAATATTTTCAAAATAGCTGGAAAAATAAATCTTTTCGGTAAGATGAAGCATTTTAACGATAAATCGTAATTTGTCCAAAAATCAATACTTATTAATTAAAGACTTTAATAAATAGTACAAAAACTACGTAAAATAGTTAAAATATATTTATGGACATTCTGTCCAGAAAAGAAAATTTTCCACAATCCTAAAACTCGGTTTTTAAAGCGTTTTCTCGTTAATCGTCTAATCTCGACAATAACGATTAATAAAAATAGTAATTACAAAACGATTTAAGTATTAATATCCAAAAATTATTATTAAACTTAAAAATCATGATTTTCCAGAAAATACTATTTTCCCAGATTTTCAAAAATTCCAGATTTAATAAACCCCGTTAAAACCGTCTTTTAAACCCGTTTTCACAATTAACGATTCCATTAATAAAACTTATCGTTCCTAACATTTTATTAAAGCACTAAAAATCATAAAATTAGATTTTATCATGAAATCATCAGAATCATAATTTTTTCCAGATTAAATCAAAAGACCAAAATTCGAGAATTTAAAAGACAAACGCGGTTTTAACGATAAACGATGATTTAAATTGATTAATTAATTCATCCACATAAAAATTCCAAAAATTTACGAAAAAATTCAGAAAATTATATTTCATCATAAAGTTTCACCCCGTCAAAAATCAGATTAAAATAAAATGTTTAAGTACTACAACTAAAAATCGGCTTTTAATCGTTTTTGTCCGTAAACGTAAATAATTCAATAATCGATAACTAAAATATCAGAAAAATACTAAATTATTAAAAATCATCAAAAAAATCATTTTTACAGAATATAACTATATATTACATGTTTAGGCCGAATATTACGATTTTACAAATTAATATTACGATTTAATCGTTAATCTCGTAAAAGCGATAAAAATATCGAAACATGCAAATTTTCAACTTTTAAAAATTTTCCAGATTATATGACATACATATATTGTCAAAAATGAAATATAAAAATTATACATGCAAATACACAATTAAAATCATGAAATACCGAGTAACATCGACGTTACCTCTAACCCAAATTCGAGTCGATTTTAAATTCGTCGGCTTCGGGATCATTCAAAAATCCTTCAACACAAGATAAACATGGTGGAAAAATACCATGAGAAAACTAAAAAAATCAAGGCAAATAACGATCGAAAACAACATCGATTATTACCTTAACGAAGGGATCAGAATGACGATAATTTAGGAGATGAAAATGAGACGATCGAGACTTGATTAGAGACTAAATCTGGCTGGAAAGGGTGCTGGAAAATATAACCCAAGATGAGAAAATGAGAGGAAAAGAGAGAGTTTTTGCCTTGAATATTATTTAGTGGTTGAATGAATGAAACTAATGAAGAGTTTATGAATGAATGTGACTTTTAAAAAATGATAAAAACAAGGTGGATGTACCACTAAAACACATGGCCAAAATGGATGAATAAGAGAGTGAAAAGTCTATGCATGAGTCATCAAATTTAATGGATGAGAAGAAAATATCTTAATCCTTTAATCATTTTATAAAATGAAATGTTTATAAAAGAAAGTGTAATGGTGGTGTGTGACAAGGGTCACGGTCCAAATGATTCAAGGTGAGTCCAAAATAAGTCGTAAGTCGATAAAAATAAGGATCGTAAAATTATTAAAGGCATTTCAAAGCAATTTGAGTAAATCTCGCGTAAGAAATCAATTAATTACGAAACTTCGTAATAAAATCATTAAATGATAGATTTTCATAAATAAAAATATTTTCTTAGTTAGAAATATTATATAAACGTATTTGGGCCCTTTTAGAAAAATAAATAACCCAAATCCAAGCTTAAAATGATAGTTCGTATAAAAATGAGATTCTTTGTAATTAAATAAATAGTTTGCGACGAAAAATTAATAAATAGATTTATTATAGGAAAATAAAATATTTAAAATATTTTAATGAAAATAAATAATATTTGGCTCGAAAATATTATGAAGTTTGAAAATGAAGGATACTGAAGGCAGAAAAAAAATCACAGAGTCATGACGGAGTCATAACAGAATAGATAACAACGCATAGAAAATTAGCGGGTGTTACATGGGTATCATACAAGAAGACGCGTGCTGCGTATGTGGGACAAGCAATGAGACCTTGGATCACTTATTTTTTGACTGTGGGTATAGCTCACGAGTGTTAAGACTGATTAATGAATGGACAAAATTGAATATACCCACAGGTGGATCGACGACATGGAGACTAGCAAGAAGAGGGACCAAATTACGGAGGGGGCTGATTAATGGAGTAACAAATGCAGCTATATATCATATATGGAATCAGAGAAACAAGGCAAGGGTTGAGCAAACGGTCTTGCATCCTGATGCGGTGCTAAAATGGATCAAAGAGGAGTTTAGATTAAAATTGAATGCTTCTTGTAAAGAAATAAACTCTAGGAAGGACAAGGATTGGATATCTAGATTGATAATGTAAGGAGGGTCTAACCTCCAACAATTTTGTTACCATTTCAATATAATTTTTACATTTCACCAAAAAAAAAGAGCTAGACTAATTTCTTTTTTAAAAAAATAAAAAGCTAGACCACTTTTTGTGTATTCATGCTACAGACGCGACTTGACAATAACCATTAAAGGCTACAACATGCCCAGGTGGGGTAGTTTATCCCCCTAAAAGAAAAGAAAAATGAAAAGACGTCTAAGTCCGGTGGATCCGACGGGTGAGATGTGTTGTTCGCGTGACCTAGCAACTCTTGCGTGGGTGTTTCGGTCTCCGGTGAGGGTTTTAGTTACTTTGGGAGGTCGTTCCCGACGTCTGAGATGTCAGATGGAAGTTATGGTGATAACACGGGATTGATGCCTCGGTTTTTGTGTTGCTTGGGGGGCTGATGACTTAGGAACAAACGTCTGGACTAAGGCAGTCGAGTCCCAAGTCGCTTAGGCTCAGGCAGATGGAGATTTGGGCGCTTGGGCTTGAGCGGCCCAGATCCTGTTTATGGAAATTTTCGTTGTTTCCTAATTGCTGTGGGATTAGGGCTATATATACGGGTTACGGGTGCTTGTTTAGACATACTAAAAATACCCAAAGTGTGCCTATAGCTTCCTTGTATTGTTTTGAGTCATGTCGGGTTTTGGGAATCTCCTGACCGAGTGGGCGGGTTGTTTTAAGAAATGTGACCTCGAGGTTTGTCCAAGTGACGGCTTGTCAGTGATCATTGGGTTGAGTCAGGTTAAAGTGCAAGATGATTTCTTGCTAGCATGCTCTAAATTTTGGGACGCAAAAAGTCAAATTTTTGCTTTCCCCGGGGGTAAGGTTTGTCCTCTCCCCGAGGAGCTAGACACCATAGGTGGATCAAGTTTGGTTCAACTTTGTGTGCCTTTGGGAGATGACACTTTTTTGGAACGATTTTGTCATTTTTTGGACCTTTCTTTGTAAGAGGATGCTAAGGTTTTCTTTGGGAAAGATGACATTGATCTAGAGTTGCTTTTTAGAACATTGTCACAAGCCGACTCTTACGATATTTCAACTCTAGCATATAAGCGGGCTTTTAATATCGCGTTGGCTTGTTACCATCTTTTCAAGGATGCGTCAGCCCGTGAGGGTTGGGGTAATCCTCGGGTTTTGGATGTCGTTATGGGGATGGAACATGGACGATCACCCTCTTTGCTTATTTTGGGAGAGCTCATTCTAGGTCCTGATGCTCGTGCCCGGCTGCATCGGGCTACTTTTCAGGGTTCTAGAATCATTTTGCAGGTGCTTAAGGTGTTATGTTTCTCTGTTGCTTTGTTGTTTATTTTTTGTGGTTGCTTTAGTTTGAAAGCGTGACGTTTTGTTGTGGTTTGTGCAGGTTTGGTTACAGGAGCGGCTTGGTTTGGTCGACCCTCCCCGGGGTGTCAAAGGTTATAACTATAGGGTTTTCATGGGTCGGACGATGGTGCGGACATGGAGTGAGGGTCACACCAAAGAGGGTTGGCTTTCTTACTTGGCTAAAGGGCGACTGGTCATCAGGTGGACTGTCCCGTGGTGGAACATCAATGGGCATACTCGGTTTCCCTTCTCGTCCTTGACCCAGGCTATGCTGATATTATCTCTGAGGGATCCGGTTTATATTTACCCGAGCGAATTGTCGAATCAAATGGGCTTAAGGCCTACCACCTCGGATTTTACTAAGAGCGTTTTTAGGTTCGACTCGTAGACGGAGGAATTGTTCAGGGAGTTTAGGGTGTCTTGGGAACAGGAATTTTCACATCCCGTTGTCATAGAGAGTGTTCGCCCGACCGACATTACTTCCATCCGGCGGGGGGTTTATGAACACCCGTCAGGACAGAGCAATTCGAAAGTTAGGAAGACAGCCGCACTAGAGGATAAGGAGGCGACTTGAGGAAATGTCTCTAAGCGCCTGACCAAAGACAGCATTACCGATCCTAGTACCGTCAGTTCATCTATATGGGCCAAGACTGATGAGACTCATATTAAAGGTGCTAGTGATGAGAAGAAATATGGTTGGCTGAGCTCGCCTTTGGCTAGGGCGGTGGAAGCTTGTATTATGAGGGGTCAATGGTGAAAGACCCGAACAAGCTTGCCCAGATGGCGATGGAAGCAGGAAGTTGGACCGGTAGAACCCAGCCGTTTTGTATTATGTTCTATTAGTTGATATTATGTGGCGTATTAGCACTAGTTTTTTTTTGTGATGTTTTGACGTGCCGTTAATTTTTTGAGATAGTTGGTTCTCGTGTGCTTGATGTAAAAGGGGCCCCGACAAAGGCTCGACTTAACTGAATTTTATTGTTAATGAGAAGCACATTTATTTTACATTTTTTTGTGATGGCTCGTGACTCGATTCTTCATTTTTCTCGGAGCACCCTTTCGGGTTTTCACTCCGTCCTCGGCTCACCTTTTGTTCTTTTTTTTTCTCTTTTTTTTACGACTCGCAACCCAATTCTTCATTTTGTCCGGAGCGCCCTTTGGGGTTTTCACTCCGTCCTCGGCTTGTCATATTATTTTTACGACGGCTCGCAACTCGATTCTTCATTTTGCCCGGAGCGCCCTTTCGGGTTTTTACTCCGTCCTCGGCTTGTCGTTTATGCTTCGTCATTGGAATCACTCGTTAACCAGAGCGCAGAAAAAGGTTCCAGTTTGCATGTGAATCGAATAATCAATTTTGTTATTTGGTTGGTTGTACCCGAAGAAGGGTTGCCTTCGTATCCGTGTTTAGCCGGAATCAAACCATGCTCGTAGTTCTTTTAAATGTGAGTGATTTTGCTTTAGACTCGCTATGCCAATTATCGATGCGATTTTGTTTTTGCGCGAGTTTTTGCCCTAATTCGGAGATCGGGATGAGGTTGTTAGGATGTTTATGGGTAGTATCGCTTGAGTTGGTCCATGTTGGTTGGGGTTGAGAACTCTTCGCCGTCTAGGTCGGTGAGGATTACGGCGCCCCCCGAGAGTATTTTTTTGACGAGGTAGGGGCCTGCCCAGTTTGGCTTGAACTTTCCTCTAGGGTCGACCGGAAGGGGTGCTCTAATGGATTTGACTACTAAGTCTCCCTCATGTATGTTTTGGGATTTCACTCGTTTGTTAAAGGCTCGTTGCATACGTTGTTGGTAGGCTTGTACGTTGGATAGTGCATGTATCCAACGATCGTCTAAGAGTACTAACTCACCATATCGTTTTCGGTTCCATTCTTCTTCGGGGATGCCGCTTTCGGCTAGTATCCTTAGTGAGGGTATTTCCAGCTCTATGGGTTGCACGGCTTCAGAGCCGTAGGTTAATTAGTATGGTGTGGCTCCGGTGGGTGTTCGGTATCCCCATAACGGGGAGGGTATTTTTCTTTGTCAATCCTGGTAGTTGTCTATCATTTTCTTAAGGATCGTAGTGATGGTTTTGTTTGCTGCCTCCACGGCCCCGTTTGTCTGAGGTTTGTAGGGTGAGGATTTGTGTCTTTGTATTTTGTATTTGTCTAAGAGTTTTTGGGTATTGGCCCTGAATGAGCCCCCTGATCGCTGATAATTTCATGAGGTATGCCGTAGCGGCAGATGATGTTATTTTGTAGGAGTTTGACTACTTGTTTGAAGGTTAGTACGGTGTAAGAGGCGGCTTCTACCCAATTGGTGAAGTAATCGACGGCCACTAGTATAAAATAGTGTTCGCCGGTTCCGGATGGGTGCACTTTTCCTATGATGTCAATTCCCTAAGTAGAGAAGGGCCAGGGTGTGGTTATGGTAAGGAGAGGGTATGGCGGTAGGTGTTGGATGTTGGCGAATATTTGGCAGTTGTGGCATTAACGGACGTGACGTCAACAATTTGCTTCTAGGGTAATCCAGTAGTAGCCTAGTCTCATTATTTTTCGGGCTAATAGGTGTGCGCTCATGTGGGGTATGCACTCTCCGTCATGTACTTCTTCCATGACTCTCTCGGATTGGGTTTTGTTTATGCATCTAAGGAGGACTCCTTGTGGGGTTCGTTTGTATAGTAGCCCTTGGTTTAGGATGTAATGGGCGACATGTATTCTTAAGGCTCTTTTGTTTTTGGTATTTGTGTTGGGTGGGTATGATCCGTTGGCTTTAAAGTCTAGGATTGCTTTGTACCATGGTTCTTCGGGGATATTGTCGGTTTCGAGGTTATGGATGTAGGCCGGTTGTTCGCTTCTCTCTACGCAGATAGGCATAGAGAAAAGATGGTCAAGCATGTTTATTAATGAGGCTAGCTTGCATAGGGCGACAACGAACTGGTTTTCTTCGCGAGGTATGTGTATGAAGTTAATTTCGGTGAACTCCCGGGATATTGTTTCTACTTTGGTTTGGTATGGAGCCAGGCTTTTGCTATAAACCTTCCAGGTGCCTGTGGCTTGGTTGACTACTAGGGATGAATCTCCGTGTACTCTAAGGTTCTTAACTTCTAGAGTTACGGCGGCTTTTAGCCCTATTAGGCAAGCTTCGTATTCGGCTGCGTTGTTGGTAACGAGGAAGTCTAGTTTGACTGATATAGGTATGTGGTCGCCTATTGGGGATATCAAAAGGATTCCTACGCCATACCCTCTCACGCTCGAGGCGCCTTCGAAATATAGGTCCCATGATTCGCTCTCGGCGAACAGAATGTCCTCATCAGGAAAGGATCAGGTGTCGGTTGTGGATGTTTCCTCTATCGTGTTTTCGGCTAGGAAATCGGCTACGGCTTTTCCTTTAATGACCTTAAGGGGTGTGTATGTTAAGTCGAATTCCGCCAACATAAGGGTCCATCGGGCTAATTGTTCGTTGAGGATAGGCTTCTCGAAGATGTATTTGATGGGATCCATTTTTGAGTATACGTGCACGGTATGGCTAAGCATGTAGTGCCGGAGTTTTTTGGTTGACCATACTAGGGCAAGGCATGTCGTCTCTAGAGGTGTGTATTTTGTTTCGTATTCGAGATTTTTTTTGCTAATGTAGTAAATAGCTTTCTCTTCCTTGTCAACGGTTTGCGCTAGCATTGCTCCCATTGCGGTTTCGATTACGGTAAGGTAGAGGGAAAGTGGTAGTCCCTTTTTGGGAGACATTAACACTGGGGGTTGTGCTAGTATTTCTTTTACCTTGTCAAAAGCTCTTTGGCATTTATCATCCCAGATGGTGGGTTTGGTTATTTTGAGCTTTTTGAAGATGGTTCACAGACCATGGTCAGTTTGGCGATAAAGCGGCTGATGTATTGGACTTTACCTAGAAATCTCTTGATCTCTTTTTCGTTTGAGGGTGCGGGTATGTCTAGCAAGGCTTTTATTTTGGATGGGTCTATTTCGATTCCTTGCTGGCTCACTACGTGACCTAAAAGTTTCCCAGATGTAACCCCAAAGGCGCATTTTTGTGGGTTAAGCCTCATATTATATTGGCGTAGGCGTTTGAAGAATTTTTCGAGGGCAGGGACATGCCCTTCTCGGTTTTGGGATTTGACTATCATATCATCTATATACACCTCGACTTCTCTATGCATCATGTCGTGTAAAAGTGTGGTTGCGGTTCTTTGGTAGGTTGCTTCGACATTCTTAAGTCCGAAAGGCATTACTGAGTAACAATAGATTTCCCAAGGCGTGGTGAAAGCCGTTTTAGACTTGTCCTCTTTGGCCATTTTTATTTGGTTGTACCCGGCGTACCCGTTCATGAAGGAAAGTAGGGCGTGGTTGGCAGTATTATCTACCAGGATATCTATGTGAGGTAAGGGAAAGTCATCTTTTGGGCTGGCTTTGTTAAGATCTCGGAAATCTACACAAACTCGAACCCTCCCGTCCTTTTTGGGGACGGGGACTATGTTGGCTACCCAGTCGTAGTACTCGGAAACGTGTATGAATCCGGCTTTAAACTGTTTATCTACATCTTCTTTGACCTTAAGGGCCCATTCGGGTCGCATGTGGCGCAACTTTTATTTTCGGGTTTAAACCCGAGCTTGATTGGGATTCGGTGTTCAACGATGTCTTGGTCTATACCTGGCATGTCCTTGTAGGACCAGCCGAAGACGTCTTTGTATTGTGTGAGTAAGATCATGAGTTGTTCCCCTTCAGCAGTATCTAAGGAGGTCCCTATCTTGAGGATTTGGACTTCTACGGGGGGTCCAATGTTTATGGATTCGGTGTCCTCGATTACTGGGGCCCCAACTCTTGCCTGGCTAATTCTTTCAAGGTTTTTGGGTGGGAGATAAGGGTTGTAAGAATCATCCTGATCATTTTTGTTTTGTTCGCTATCGATAATGGCATTGCATGTTAAGTGAGACGAGTCATAAGCGAAAGTATTTTTATTATTAGTTAAATCGAGCATGTCGAGGACTTTTAATAAGGAGACTCTCTATTCGTTTGACAGAGATCACATTATTGGGATTTTCGGGACAGGCCCCGGTTCATCCCGAACAGACATGGATGTGGATGGGAGACAAACAATACTAGACTCTTGGCCCGTTTCAGACTCAGATTTGGACTCAGACTCGGACTCTGTTTCGGATTTGGACTTGGACTCCTCGAACATCCTCCCTTCTCCTATAGTCAGCTTAAACCTCCTACTGTTCTCGTTGACCCACGTGACGAATTTCCTCCACCCCCTACCTTCTTGGTTTTTGTCGGTATTGACGATAAGGGAGATAGGGTCAAATTGCTTGTCAGTCATGACCATACTGACTAGTTCATTGGGATTTACGGGGATGAAGCGTTCTTCCCCGAATAACAAATTGTTGGCTAGGCCATCAACACAAGGTGTGGGTTTGGGTTTTGGGGAGTTTGGTGTGGTTTCCGGGATGAAGTAACAGTCTTGGAATATTTCTATCCCGGGATGTCGTACGCCTTTTATGTAGGTTGGTTCGGAAAATCCCATATAAGGTTTGTTGTCACCTTCCTTTACGAAGCATCCATTTAGGGTGACGTCATATGGCGGAATTTGGATGCCCTCGGTTTTACGCATGCGCATGATAGTCATGCTCTCACGAATTTCATTTTCGGTTGCGGGGTACCCTAAACCTATTGTGTGGGTTTGTCCAATGGGATCTCGTAGTTCGCTTGCGGTGCCAGAGTTCTTTCCTAGTGATAACCCTGGGAAATACCCTTGTTGCTTCATCATGAAGTTAATGGCTAGGTTTGAGTACTGATCGAAGTTGAATGGGGCTAAGTCTTGTTCTAATAGGTTTACTATCTGGAACCCCTTTAACTCGGTATCGGCGTCTTCCGTAACTTGCGAGGTAGTGTCTTTTTCTACGAAGGCTCTCATGGGGGAGGCATGGATGGTGATTATTTCACCATTGAGGGGAACCTTCACCTTTTGGTGTAAGGTGGATGGTATGACTTTAAGGGCGTGAATCCAGGGGCGTCCTAGGATCATGTTGTAGGACTCAATTTTAACATCTAAGACTTGAAAGTCCATCTTCCTTTCTATGGGTCCCACAATGGTATTAACAGTCGCAACCCCTGTGACTTGACGCTGTGTGCCATCATAGGCGCGTACTCCGGATTCAGTGGGTATGAAGTTGGTGTCCAACATTCCTAGGGCGCGGGCGGTTTTGAGAGGGATTACGTTTACGGCGAAACTGTCATCCACAAGGGTTATGGACACCTTTTTGCCTAAACAGGTTACTGTGACGTAAAGGGCTAGGTTGTGTTTTGGTCCAAAGGGTGGGAGATCTTCATCGGAGAATGTTATAGGGTCCTTTAACTCTTTTGTTTCTTGAAGAACATGTCCTATCATATCCTCAGGTGTGATGGTTGGGGATATGTTCATCCTCCCTAAGGCTTTGGACTAGGGCCATACGGTGATTGTAGAAGTTGGCTATGAGTTGCCATATGGAAAGGTCGGTTTTGGCTTTTTGTTGCTGTTTGACTATCTGTACTTTGGGGGTGGTAATAGAGATTTCGTCGGTGGTAGTGGTGTTTTCAGAAGTATGGTTGGTGATTGGTATGTCAACGGTGACGTTTTAGTAAGGTCGCCCAGATCTGGTGACGTGGCTTACGTCTTTGGTTTGGGTGGCAGTTGGGGGGATCGTGACTATTGGCTAATGGATATAGACATCGTCATCATCGACCGCTCATGCCCCGTGGATGGTGTGATCGCGTTGGTATTGTTCATAGTTGATTGTGCTGAATTGGATGTGTGGTGGATTTTTGAGAGGGGGAAAAGCTCCTTCCTCGATCAGATTTTGGATGGCATGTCTTAGCTTGGTGCAGGATTGGGTCTTATGACCAGGTCCTTGGTGAAAGGAGCAGAAGGCTTTGGGATTCCACGATTTGTTTCTTTGTCCTAAAGGAGTCTCGGGTGTTGGCTCTAGAGGGGATAGTAGACCATGTCGGATGGCGACGGCTAGAGCTTCGTCATATGGGATGTCTAAGTTGGTGAACTCTCTAGGGTTTTTCTTCTTTTGGGAGGCCCTATTCTTATTCACTTGGATTGATGGAGGGTTTCGGGTTTTGACCGCGAGGGAGTCCATCCGCTCGTTAAGGTTATGGATAGAGGCTTCGATGGAGGTTATGGAGGTGACCAGGTTGTAAACCATATGAGTTAAATCTTTGACGCTAAAGTTTAGGACGGTACTCATGATGGAGGATGATCTCTGCAAGATAACGTCGGAGGTCAGGAAGGATCCATTGGATGACTTAGAGGTTCGAGGAATGCTCTTGACCGAGCGACGAGGAAACGAGACCCTTGATTTGTGCGTGTCTGCGGTTATCGGACTAGGGACTCAGGTGCTTTAGACTCTCAATGTATCTGGCGGAACGCCTAGTGAATCTATGTCTCTAGAGCGAGACAATTTGACACCAATCTCGGAGGTGAGATTTAAAGAGGACTCCTTGGGATGAGACGACCCAAAATATAAGACCTCGAGTAGAGGCGACCCTAGTAACTAACACAGACAGTTAATCACACGGTTGTACGACATAAGAAGTTGATCGCGATCCCGACGCAGGAACAAGGAGTTTTGATGTTTTTTTTTGAAAACGATCGAGTTTTTTGAAAAGAAAACCTTTTCTTCCGAAAAAAGGGTTTGTATAATCGGTGTGACGATGGTGCGGTGTGAAAATGTGTTGCTACATGTGCGTCGGGAATCCGATGATAGCAAAACTGTAAATGATGGCTTTTCAAAAGAAACACGGTTCTTTAAAGGAACCGGTTTTGAAAGTGTGACGTTGTGCTTTTATCGAGACTAATATTGATCAGCTAGTTCGATAATTGTGGTGCAGACAGTGCCCGTGACGGGCCGTGATGTCTTGTGGCGGTGCTTTTGAAAACGTGACTTTGTTACCGAATTTAGGTAGTGAAAGCATTTTTTTTTAGAAAGCTTTTTAAAATGTGTGGCCATATTTGTCCATCCTATTGATTAGAATTTCTATGGTGGCGAAGGCGTGTAAAAATGCTTTGTGAATTTAACCATTTCGGATTCCTTGACTTCGTTAATTGAAGCTTTGGTCGTGTTAACGGTGTAACACCCGCTATTTCGCCTAGCGTTTTTATCCTTTCCGTTATTACTTCGTCATAACTCTGTCACATTTCGGCCTTGCGTTTCATTTTTTTTCCAATCTTTATTTTCATTTTTGGGTTTAATGATATTTATTTATATTTTTAAAAGTTTTAATTCTTTTAATTCTTTTTTTTTATTTTCTTCGTAAACAATTTATAATTTCCGCGAGGAATTTTATTTCTCTACGAATTAACGTATTTAAGCTCGGATTTAAGTTATTTCTTTTTCTACAAATGTCTAAACATATTTTTGTAATTTTTCAACTAGTAAATATTTTTATTTACGAAAATTTAGCCATTAATGATTTTATTACGAAGCTTCACGAATAATTATTTTCTTACGCGAGGTTTACTCGAATTGCTTAGAAATGTCTCTAACTATTTTATGATTCTTCTTTTTATCAACTTATAAATCATTTGAGACCTTTTCCCCATATTTTGGACCGACAAAGCTCCTTGTCATAGTTTTACTACGTTTTATTAATCAATTCATTTTATTACGTAAAACCGAAAAGATATGATTATTTTCCTTCTCATTTAATTGTTGCATTATTGCTCAAACTCTTCACACTCCCTCTTAACCTCATTGGATTCCACATTGATGATTCCACACTGTCCAAGAAGAAGATAAGTGGACAAGAGGTTGACATGATGCTGCTCCAGATCGGGACAAGACCTGCTTAGAACTCTCAACGCCTGCTGACTCGAGTGGATAACTTGGTGCTCCAAGAAAGATGCCAATGGTGACTCTTCAGCTCCGGTTTAGTTCGCTTAAGCCACTAGCCAGATTATCAAGAGTAGATTCTAGTTCCGTGACGGTGCAACAGACTCAGATGTGAAATCACTTTGGATCCGGATGGAGAGACCCAATTCTAGTATGCTCGTATCTCTACGAGATGATGAAGTATCCCACGATTCCTTTGTGGAACCTTAGAGGTCCGAACATTCCCGTCTCGTTTTAGATCTTAGTTATCTAGGATCATCGATTCTTTTCCTTCTTCCTCCACTTCTTCCAACTCTTCTTTTATAAATTCTCGCCTTCATTCTTGAGGCAAATCTTCAACTAATTTTCTTACTTTACCATCTTTCCTCTTTAGATTCTTGGTTTGACCAAATTCCGTCTCAGTGGACCCCGTGAAAAGCCATAGATGTTTGAGGTTTAGTAAACCCTTGTTACATGGTTTGAGGATTGTGAGTATACTCTGTTATCTATCTTAGTAAGCTTTTGAGGATCGATTTGAATGATAAATTGTTGATTGATGGAATTAGGATGATACTTTAGACACTGAACCTTGGGTTATAGGTTACTTTTATTACTTTGGAGTACTTTGAGCTGAATATATTTTGGAGTAGTAAGAGTATGTCATATTTGATGGATACTTAGTACCTAACCTAGTACCGAACTAAGTGTAACCGATAATATTACCTTGGGATTCTTACCTAATGCTTATTTGATGGATGCATCGCGAATATTTGGGATCATAGAGTATTGTTTAAAGTGCTAGCATGAGTGTTGTGGTACCATTAAAGGTTTCCATTATTGTTGTTAGAAATTTCGCTGACATAGATTTCCTGTGTTTCTTATGGATTAGATCGTTGATTGTTGTCTAAGGTTGTAACCTACGAGCTTTGGAGTTGAGTGATCTAACCTGGATGAATTACTCTTAACCTTGAAGAAGAGAAATATCTTGCACAATCATAATTTGGGCTTATTGTGTTGTTTTGAGGAATACTATAATACAGATCATCTTATTGGGACTTTCAGGTTAGAACTCTTTGACCAGCAAGATTGTGCCTTGGTTGAGTTATTAAATATATTGTGGTTACACCGTGGTGATTTAAAATTTGATGGACTCCTAGAAACATTAGTCGAATGACATATTTGAAGATGTGAGTGTTCGCTATTACCTATAGATTTGAGCGTGTTTGAGGATTTGTTATACATTCCTAACTCCTGTACTTGCGGCATTATAAATATGTTGATGATCATTTTTGAGGATTTCGTACCCGAGCCTTGTTAAATTGGTGGACCTTGTTAGTGTTCCTTACTTAAGAAATTTGGAGTATACTTCGAGTTCAAAACTTGTGAGCTTCGAGTTTAGAAACCTTATCGATTGCGAGTTTGGGTGTGTTTTGATGACCGTTGGAATTTTAATTGATGAGTTTTTAGAATTTAAATCATTTGTGGATTCTTACCATACTAATTGAAAGATTATATAAGTATGTAAGCCTTAATTTTGGAGGCTATGGCAGTTGATAATTTTGGAGGTTGTAGTTTGAGTAAGACCATCCTGTACCGATATTGGACTTAACGTTATTTGATGGAAACGTACCGGGAATCTCGAGTTGGTTAATTTATTCTCTAACCCTTGAAAGCTCTTTTGACTCTTAACTCCGTCTTCCTTTCTGCTTCTCTTAAATTCTGTTACCCCAACTTCTGCCAACCCCTTTGACATTTATCCATTTTGAAAACTTTTGTTTTAATTTATTTTATCCTTGTTCTATTTATCCGTTAACCATTGTTTTCGAACTCCCTATTTTTATAAAAAGTTTGACTAGTTTTTTCTGAAAAAAAAAAAGATTATAGTAAAATTTTAACATTTTGAGTTTTAATTTCTAATTGTGAAATAGTCGTTTTGTAAAAAGTTTGACTAACTAAAACTTTTCGGATATCGTGAAATTTTACATTTTTGAATTTTAATTTAAGAACTTTATACTTCACTTTTGTTTTATTTTTGGTTGATATTTATATTTAGATCTATTTCCGAAAGCCTTAATAATTTATTTTAAATTATTTCGAAATTATTTCATTTTTATTTTCAAGCAATCAGAATTTTATAAAGACTTTCATATTTCAAATACTTCAATTTCTATAGGATTTTTATGTAAAACGTTTTAACATTGTCGCAATTATTTTGTATGTTCAAGTTTGATAACATTTTTGAAAACTTTCATAATTACTTTGATAACATTTTCGAAATTTTAACATTTTGAAAATTGGTTTTCGTTTTATTGTTGGTGGACTTTTAAATCTGTTATTGAAAATGTTTGATGACTGGTTCGATTTTACTACTAACTACAAAATTTGATTTCTCTAAACTATTTTTTTTCATCAGAAAAAGAAATATTATCGAATAAATCAAATTGTTTTACTTTTGTTTTGAAAATGTTTTGGTTACCCTATTTCCTTCAAGCTCGTTACAAATGCTATTTAGCGTAGTTATTTTATCAAATAACTTTACTTTACGATTTCACTAATTAAAAAATTTCAAATTCCGAGTAGCTTAGCCCAATTTCTCTTGGAATAAATATTTGCATTTGATTTCGTATCACTTTGAAAGTTGTGAAAAAAAAATTATACAAATTTGTATCCCCATCTCTTCGAGTAAGGTAAACCTCGATTTCCTTTCTACTTATTCTCAGTTTCGAGGACGAAACTTTCTTTTAGTGGGGAGGATTGTAACACCCGCTATTTTGCCTAGCGTTTTTATCCTTTCCGTTATGACTTCGTCATAACTCTGTCACATTTCGGCCTTGCGTTTCATTTTTTTTCCAATCTTTATTTTCATTTTTGGGTTTAATGATATTTATTTATATTTTTTAAAAGTTTTAATTCTTTTAAATCTATTTTTTTATTTTCTTCGTAAACTATTTATTTTTCCGCGAGTAATTTTATTTCTCTACGAATTAACGTATTTTAGCTCGGATTTAAGTTATTCCTTTTTCTACAAATGTCTAAACATATTTTTATAATATTTTAAACTAGTAAATATTTTTATTTACGAAAATTTAGCCACTAATGATTTTATTACGAAGCTTCGCGAATAATTATTTTCTTACGCGAGGTTTACTCGAATTGCTTAGAAATGTCTCTAACTATTTTATGATTCTTCTTTTTATCAACTTATAAATCATTTGAGACCTTTTCCCCATATTTTGGACCGAGAAAGCTCCATGTCACAATTTTACTACGTTTTATTAATACGATTCATTTTATTACGTAAAACCGAAAAGATATGATTATTTTCCTTCTCATTTAATTGTTGCATTATTGCTCAAACTCTTCACACTCCCTCTTAACCTCATTGGATTCCACATTGATGATACCACATTGGATTCCTCAAATTATTTATTCTCATTTAACCTTTAGTAACCTCCTAACTCTTTTACATTCATTTTTCATAAAAATCATTCAACACCCTATTTCCTTCTCCCTTCTTTGGACTTGACATTTCTGGTTTTTCAAGGCCTAATTTTGCTTCATTTTCGAGTCATAATCGTCTCATCTTTATCATCAATTGATCCTCTTTCCGAGCCTATCGTTAAGGTAATAATCGATGATGTTTTCGATCGTTATTCACCTTGATTTTCTTAGTTTTTCTCATGGTATTTTTCTACCAAGAATTTCCTGTATGGTAGGTTTTGTGGACTATCTCAAGGTCGACGAGTATATTATCGATTCCGATTTGGACTAGAGGTAATGTCGATGTTACTCGTTATTTCGTGATTTTTATTGTGTAATTGCATGTATATTTTTATATTTCATTTTTGACAATATATGTATGTTCATATAATCTGAAAAAAATAGTAGTTTCTGGAAAATCATTATTTTTAAGTTTAATGATAGTTTTTGGATATTAATACTTAAATCGTTTTGTAATTACTATTTTTATTGATCGTTATGTCGAGATTAGACGATTAACGAGAAAACCCTTTAAAAATCGAGTTTAAGGATTCTGGAAAATTCTCTTTTCTGAAAAGTATGTCCAAAAATATATTTTAGCTACTTTACGTAATTTTTGTACTATTTATTAAAGTCTTTAATTAATAGTAATGATTTTTGGACAAAGTTTCGATTTATCGTTAAAATGCTTCGTCTTACATAAAATAATTAATTTTTCAGCAATTTTGAAAATATTTAAATCTGAAACTTTGAGAGTTAAATCACCCCTTATCATATTCTAAATTTGTTAAATTATTTAAATTAAAGAAAGGACGATAAAAGATTTAATTTGACATTTGCCGTAAAATCTTATTTATGCTTGTTTTGTCGAAACTATTAATAATTAGGGAATTTTAGTTTTATAAATTTTGGAAACAGCCTAATTAGTAGTACTTAAGTGTTAAAGACATTTTTAATCATTTTATAAACACTTGTATCATATTTCAATAATTTCATAAACCCAATTATCCTTATTTTGGAAATTAATATTATTAAGGCCGAAAGTATTAGTTTTATAAATCTATATCTTTTAGTAAAAATGTTTTATTAGTATGAACTAATATTTTCGCTATTTTGATATGATGCTATTTTTGTAAAGTTTCTAAATATAGAAGTTTCCTAAAATAGAAAGTTTCCTCTTTTAGAATATAATGATTACTCCCTTTATCTCCATATTGTTTATAATGATTATATTTTTTTAAATATCAATAATGGCTTTGTTTTGGGAGTTATGGAATAAGGACAAGTGTGGGGTTAGAGTAATATATTCTGGGATGTACGTTTTTGCCATCAACTGTAAGGCTGGTGTGTCTTTATGGGGCACATTGGTTGTTGAACTGAGCATGGTTTGTGTTCAGGAGAGTGTATATTTACCTTAAACGATATCGCATCGTATAAGTCGCGTCGGGTTGAACTGGATATGGTTTGTATCCAGGAGAAGTGTGCACTACTTAAACCAGGACCTCGCTGCACGCAGTCCTGTTATAGTTGAGTTGCCTAGTTAGAGACTGGATTCTGTTATGAGTTAAGTCTACAGTTCTCGAAGCTAGTTTCCAGTATTATCCAAGTGAAAGTGTAGCCTTGTGCACACTGATCGAATTTCCATAACGCCGTTTTGAATATGATTATTATTATCGATATAATTTTGATTTGCAGGTTGGCAAATGATTTATGTTCTCTTCGAAAAACTCATTTTTCTTCTATTGTTTTGTTACGTGAAGTTTTTCACTGAAAACTTATTTTCCTTATAATGTTTTACTGATTTTCATTTTTACTATTTTTCTATAGTAGTAATTACAGTTTTAAAATCTTGTTATACGGCTGGGAGAACGTTGACGTTGCTCCCCACTGATTGTGGCTGTTATGTTTTAACATGGCAGGTATACGTGTTTCCGGGTGTGGGCTAGCGAGCAGTGTAGATTCTGCTTGTTTATTTTAATAATTATGTCTTATGGATTGTTCAAACCTCTTTTATGGATTGTTTTAAAGTTTGGCCATTTTATTTCATGGCCTATTGTTTGACTTTACCATTTTAATTTACTAAGACATAGTTACAGTGTGTTTTAATCCCGACTCTACTGTGTTTCCGCCACTGTATCGCGTTAGAATTTCTAGGGGATTACAAACGGTATGTGCAAAAATAAAATGTAACCGCTTTAGGTGCCTCAGTCTCATTGATTGGGAATTTCGCATTTATTAGCGGTTCTCGTTGTTGTTGGAAAACTACGAGTTTTGCTTTGGCCAAGGCGATGGCGCTCAAAAAGGTTTTTTTTAAAGTAGTGAGTGTAAAATTTGCCATGATGACAGCATTTAAAATGTTTTTTTTTTCCGAAGATAACCTTGTTTTGACCGGAGTATCGGTGTTCAAAAGGTCATTTTGAGAAGGAGAGATTTTTTTTTTCAAAAATGGAGTTGGGTGCGGTTGAATATGTTGTGCTTGAATCCAGATTTTAGTGTTTTATTTGGGTTGTTCAAACACGCTACACATAACTAGGAATGCGTACACTCATGCAGGATGCAGATACGGGTAGGTTAGGGTAGGCTACCGCCCACGAATAGCCTTTTCTTAGGTGTCGACAGGTCATCTGGGGAGATGAGTGCCGTACCGTCCATTCAGAACTACTCGTTTAGTATATCTGTGGGGTACGCGTTAGGCGGCCGAAGCGTCAACCAAGGATCTCTCCGCGTGTCCATAAGGATCTAACCGCGAAGAGGTCGATTGGTCCTGATATCAGTTAGGGTGGGCTTTTAGGGCCAAAACTTGTAGTGACCACAACTAGAAACTAGGAAATGAGCTTCACCGACCTCATTCGAGTTACACCACCGCTGGAAACTTGTTTCCAAATCCCCAGCGGAGTCGCCAAACTATGGACGCCCGTCCGCACCACCTGGCGCACCGCGCGCAGGACCAACCCGCTTTTGATCGCGGCGGCCACCCACGCGACCCCCTCCTGGTCAGGGGCCGGTCCGATCTCGCGTTCGGGGCGATGTGTCGGACCTCGATTCTGACGACGATCCGGACATGTACTAGACAGGCGCGGGCGCCCGTGTTTCCGTTGGAATCGATCGAGTCGTGGTTGTAAATGTTTAAAGGCCGATATGTAGGGTAAGGCGACCTTTTTAGTGAACCGAATTCGTTGCCAATTTGTGGAGTTGCCACCGAGTCAATTATGAGGACTCGGAAATCGTTCAAGTCAACTTTGATCCTTAGCTGGCCCAAAGCTGAGTGGCACATGACCTAAAGATAAAGACTTGTACCCTTAAGCACTTCATGCCTGGAATGACTCTCATTGCCAATGGTTTCGGACATCCGGAAACCATCGATTCTGAGTAAGGGGTGAGGGTACGTATTGGGAAGCCAACGTCCGCAAGACATCGACACCCAATCCCGCCCGCACGTAGCGGCCTCTACTAATCAATCGGTGGGCTCATAACTTTGTTCCCTTATTGTGGTGGAAGTGCGGTAACATCCATTGTTTTAACTCTATGCCTTTTACTATGTCGGTTGTTTAAGGACAAGTAAGTTTTGTCGTCGAAGTAGTTGTGGTTACATTCTTTGCATGCGATTTCACGTGACAAGCAGGCCATGAAAAGATGCACATAGGAGAGTAGAGAGTACTAGTATTATACGTATTAACAAATTAGTTTTAACGTGATAATACGGGATATTAGTCGTTCTCGTGGTATACCTTACCTGGTATTCTGCTTAAGATGCGTCGGTTCGATTTAATAGGGATGCGTCGAACCATGCAAGGTGAGCACCGGGACTAATACAGAACCCGACCATCGCTTTGTTCCATTTTAGTTTGTTTACGTTTTGATTTCCGTGTTAGGTGATTTAGCATGCAATTATAGGGTCATAAAAGCAATAAATCATACGAAAGCTGTAAATGCGAATGTAAGTAAATCACATAGTGAGGAGTTGCACCCTCGGAGTATACGCTAAACGGGACACGATGCATAGATAGTTGAGAACGGATTTCGCAACTACTTGGGTCTATTTAGGGTTTTTTAGTGTTTATGGTTAAACTTGAGACGTTACGTGTAATGGACAGCAGCTGTTTTCTTTGTGGATCAAGTATCGAGACGCATTGGCATCTGTTTTCAGATTGCTGCTATCCGAAAGAATGCTTTAGGTTGGTTGCTAAGTGGACTGGAGTGCAAATCCCAGTAGGAAATACTTGGGGATGGTGGACTCAATACAGACACAAGTCTCTCTTATACAAGCAAGTTGTGGCAGCTATCATTGTGGGGAGTTTGGTACTATATATGGTGGGCAAGAAATCATTTTCAAGTTAATTAATATGGTGGTTGTAAGGCGTGAGTATATAATAGGCAAAATTATAACTGAAGTAGATGCTAAAATTAGAGCTCAACGTAAATACATAACTAGTAAGTATTATGCTAGTGTGGAAGTAATGCTAAGATGAAATGATGTATGGGTGACTTGGTTGTAAATTGAACACTATGGAATATTATACCTACCTTTACACAAAAAATACAACTAATCTAATTAATCTACCCACTAAAATAAACACCAAATAAGCATAACTATATCACTTCGTTTAAAGATTACAACTTTAATAAAATAAACTACTAGAATAACTAACATGAACTAGAATTAAAACAATAATTAAATAGATATAGAAAACCAAAAATTGTACCGAAACGAAAGAGATTGGAACGATGAGAAAGATCTAATTGCATATTGATTAAGTCTTAAAATTATCCGTAGTCGATAAGAAAAACAAGAAAAGTACGAGGCTTTACAAATTTATGTAGCTCCGCTCTCTCCAAGAAAAAACATAACCCCCTGACAATAGCTAGTTTAAGGTTTTATACTCCTAAAAAAGAAGAAGTGAAAAGACCAAAATAACCCCAACTTAAAATCAAACATAAGGGTAATGGAGGGGTAGAACAGTCTTTTCGTTCTTTTAATTAGCTCTCAAATTACTTTCAACTAAGTGAATAGCCTGTTTGGTTTAAAACAACAGCGGAGCAGCAGAATGGAGTTGTCAATCCGGTGGCTAGCAGTCACTTCTTTTTGGTCAATTTGCATCTTTTTGACCCATCTCGACTCATGTTAAGTGCCTGGCTGCCTGCTCAACTCGGTTCTCACCCTTCGGTACCTGTAAGACAAAAGAGATGGAAGCAGTACCAAAATCTCGGAATGTAACCATTATTACGATAATTATAACTAGAACGACTAATTAACACTTAATACCATAAAGTGAGCTATTCGACAATTAACGTACACAAAATCGGAGTAAATAATGGGTGAAAGTAGAGATAAATCACTATTAAAATATCCTTATCAGGCCCATGTCATTTGGCTGTGAGCCGACCAAGGGGATCCGACCTTTAAACAGTTACAACCACATCTCGATCGATTTTTCAACGGAAACCCAGATGCGCCCATACATCTGTTTAGTACAACCGACAAATCGTCAACCAAATCAAGGTCCGATACATCGCCCTGAATGCAGGATCGGACCGGCCCTTCAAGCGGGCCATATTGGTCACCGCCACAGAAGGCGTGGGTGTGCGCGTGCGGGTGGTAGCGTCCACAGTTTGGCAACTCCGCTAGGGAGGTGGAAAACTCGATTTTATCGGGTCTACAAAATTCCAGTGATGGTGTAACTTGAACAAGGTCGACTATTAGGCGTGATTTTTAAGTTCTTTTTGTGGTCACTATAGGTTTTTAAGCCTTGATAAGGCTCAGCGACCTCAACCCAACCGATTGGTCCAATCGACCCTCTCAAATGGTAATGGTTCTAAACCCGACCCCGTGAGGGGCCCCCGATTGACGTTACGCCCGTCTCAAGTAGTCACGCCCGTGATATGCCAAGTGTTAAGAATCGCGTGGAAAGGCGACAACATTTCATCCTCATAGGGTGACTCGTCTCCACAGAAACAAGAACTTTTCATGGGATAGTAACCTACCCTAGCCTACCCGTATCTGCATCCTGAATGTGTGTACGCTTGTTAGTTATGTGTAGCGTGATTTGACAACCCAAATAAGATATTAAATTCCGGAATAAACCATGCCAACATATTCAACTACACCCAACTCTGTTTCCTAAAAGCTTACCCATTCTCTCAAAACTTTCAAAAAATCATTTTAGCGTAATTACTCTGGTCAATTCAAAACCAGCCATAATTCAAATCGACTTTCAAAAAATCATTTTAGCGCTATTACTCTGGCCAATTCAAAACCCGTTCACGTTCAAAAATTTCGAAAACCATTTTAGCGCTGTTATGCTGATCGACTCAAGAGTCGGAATTTTCAACTTCCATTTTTTTAACACCATTACAAACCAAATTTCAAATTAATGAAATTTTGTACACCACAAGGTTACATTTTTTTCATCCCAAATTATTTTAACCTTTATTTAGCGTCGTTATAATCACATAGTTTCAATTAATGATATTTCGGAAATATTAACACGGCAACGAAACCAAGCACAAATTTCAGAACCGTTTTCCGCATCATTAAACATTGAATTTCTAACTAATAGACTTCTCCACCCAAACAACAATCAAACCCTCTCTTCTAAAAATTGATTTTTGTGCCGTTATAATGACTGATTTGTGCTAATAGTGAAACGTTGATCATAAAACATGGCGAGAATTTCGATCACCTTACTTTTACAATTTTAAAACGCCGTTATCATCATCAAATTTCTAAATTAATAGAACTTGTGACACCAACACGGCTAAAATATTTTAAACCATTTTTAAAATCGGTTCTTACACTGTCGTATTACATTGCTTTTCAAAACGCTCTAAAAGCAACTTTCGTTCTAGGAAATCCATTTTCAAAAACTCAATTTTAGAAAGGATTTTCTATTCTTACCTTGACAATATGGGCAAGCACGATAACCAGTTGTACTCCAACCGGAGAGCATCCCGTAAGCAGGGAAGTCATTGATGGTCCACATTACTGCTGCCCTCAGATTAAAGCCCTTCTTCTTGGACATGTCGTACATGTAAACCCCTGTCTCCCACAAACATTTTAATCCTCAATCAAAGGTTGGAGATACACGTCCATATTTGACTTCAGGTTCTTAGGTCCAGGAACGATGAAAGACAAGAACATGAATTGTCTCTTCAAACACAACCAAGGAGGGAGGTTGTAGGGTGTCACCATAACTGGCCAGCACGAGTAAGATTTACCAATTTGTCCGTAAGGGGAAAACCCATCAGTGCATAAACCTAAGCGAACATTGCACGACTCTTTTGAAAACTCAGGATGTTTAAGGTCGAAAGTTTTCCAAGTTTCATCGTCACTAGGATGCACCTGGTACCATTTACCCTTAGTCGCGAGTTTTTGTGATGCCAACGCATTTGCTCGGCTATGTTCTTTGTCGCGTACAGGCGTTGTAATCTAGGTCCTAGCGGGAAATAAGTCAATACCTTACTCGCTACTCTATTTCCCCTCGTATTTTTTGTCTCACTCTTAAATCTATCCGTGCCACCCTTTGTACACTTCTCGTGATCGGAATCTGCCTTCCAGAAAATATGCACCCGTGGGGGCATGAATCGATCTTCTTATGAGGAATTTGAAGACCCTTTAACACTTTCTTGACCTCGTAAAAATTTCGGGACATGACATTATCCTTTTTGGGTAGAAGGTAAGCTATAAACGCTATCGAACCATCGAGAGATCTTAAAGACATGTTACCCTCACACTTAAGGGTCAACATCCTTGAAGCGGCTTCCAACAAACTCATGTCACGCCCGTTGCAAACTGGTAACTCAGCATTTTTCATCATTTCGAAAACGGATAGAACTTCTGGGTTGGGTGATGTGAGTTAGAATGAACTTTGAACAAGTTATTTGGAGATTGATAGTAAATTGAAATAAACGAAACCAAGAACGAAATCAGATTGAGATAGTTGCTGTAAAGGAATTATAGGACGTAACCAAGGATAGTGTGCTAAGTGAGATAGACCTATACCTCAACAAAGCGGGTGCTAATTCAAACACTCGATTGAAATAGCGGGTATAGAGCTTGTAACGCGACTAACTCTAATACTTTGTCTTGTGAACTACAAAGACGAAAAGGAAAGCAAAGCTTAACTCAGATTTGTTTGATGAAAGTTGAATGCTTTATTCATCAAATGGGTGGCTATTTATAGCCTACAAACGTCCCCAAAGAGAGGCCAACCAGAATAGTCAAGCTTCTTCAAGAGGGTGATACAAACAAAGAAAGGGAAAAGAACTTAGACAACTAGATACAATGCATCAATGGGAACACATTCAGCCTACTAAATCAGATGCACAACCTTTGTTTGCATGAGAGGTTTGATGAGTGTGAACCCGAGTTAATGTATCCATATGGTCTTGATTATTTGACTTGTAAATCAGATTAGAGCAATGTATGTTCTTGCTCTTTTATTCGGTCCAAGTAGGTGCTCGCACGAGCTAGTTCAGCACTTGAAGAAGGCACACTACTAGACTTGAAGGAGGGGCTAAGGGGGGGGGGGTTGGACTAGGGCCATTTGGAGCTAGTGTGAGTTCATTGAACTCTTGGTTTGTTGTTGCTTCTTCATTCGGATCATCTCCTCCCCCTTGAAAACGAATTATCCTCAATTCTGAAATGCCATCATCATCAAGATAAGGAGAAAGGTCTCCCACATTGAATGTGGCATGAAGTCCATAATCATCCAGTAACTCCACCTTGTAGGCATTGTCGTTTACCCCTGATATGATCTTGTATGGACCTTCTGCTCGTGGCATCAACTTGTTCTTTCTCTTGCTTGGAAACCTCTCCTTTCTTAAGTGAACCCAAACTAAGTCACCCTCTTGGAATAGTCTTGGTTTCCTGTTTTTGTTGGATCTTCTTTTGTAGGCTTCATTTACCTCCTTGATCCTTTCTCGAATTTTCTCGTGGAGTTTTATCATGGATTTAAGCTTTGACTCTACGTCTTTGTGGACTAACTCATCCTTAGGTAAAGGAATTAGCTCCAAAGGTATATAAGGATTGATTCCATACACGGCCTCAAAAGGAGAATGAGAGGTAGCATAAGTAGGAGAACGATTGTAAGCAAACTCAGCGTGGGCAAGCTTGACATCCCAATCCTTTTGAGTCTTGCTCACAAGGCCCCTTAGCAACGTGCTTAAGGTGCGATTGGTAACTTCGGTTTGTCCATCTGTTTGTGGATGATGAGAAGGGCTAAATAAGAGCTTGGTCCCTACCTTCCTCCATAATGTGTTCCAAAAATAGGTAAGGAACTTTGAATCACGATCCGAAACAATGGATTTAGGTACTCCATGGAGGCGCACCACTTCTTTGAAGTACAAATCGGCTACATTGCTAGCATCATCGATTTTGTGACAAGCAATGAAGTGAGCCATTTTTGAGAACCGGTCTACCACCACCATGATAACATCTTTCCCCCTAGCTGTTCTTGGCAAGGCCACGATGAAGTCCATGGACACATCTTCCCATGGTCTTTTAGGAGTGGGTAAGGGCATATAAGCTCCTGGCTTGAAAGAACTCTTGGCAAATTGGCAAGTCACACACTTGCTCACTACATGTTGAACGCTCCCTTGCATTTTTGGCCAAAAGAAGTGCTCTTTTAAGACTTCCAATGTTCTTGTGATGCCAAAATGACCCGCTAATCCTCCCCCATGAGCTTCCCTAACCAGCAACTCCCTGATGGGATGTTTGGGAACACAAAGTCGATTTCCCTTGAAAATAAATCCTTCCTGCAAAACAAACTCGTCAAAGGCTCCCTCCTTGCATTTGGTGAGCTTCACCAAAATCAGCATCATTTTTGTAGTAATCCTTTAGAGTTTCAAATCCAAGCAATCTAACATCCAAAGTAGACAATAGAGTGTAGCGGCGGGATAATGCATCAGCCACCACATTACTCTTACCGTCCTTGTATTTTGAAGAGAAATGAAAGGATTGCAAGAATTCCACCCACTTGGCATGCCTTGGACTTAGTTTTTGTTGGCCATTGATGTACTTTAGGGACTCATGATCTGAATGGAGAATAAAGTGGTTAGTACGAAGATAATGACTCCAATGATCAAGAGCTCTTACTATGGCATAGAATTCCTTGTCGTAGGTGCAATAATTCAGCCTTGCTCCATTGAGTTTTTCTGAAAAATAGGCAATGGGGCGCCTATTTTGCACGAGGACAACACCAATTCCTACTCCACTAGCGTTACATTCAACCTCAAATGGTTGAGAGAAATCAGGAAGAGCTAGAATAGGAGCGGAACACAACTTCTCTTTGATGGTTTCAAAAGCATCTTGGGCAGCCTTGGACCAAATGAACGTACCCTTCTTCAAACACTCGGTGATAGGACTTGTGATGGTCCTAAAGTCCTTAATGAACCTCCAGTAGAAAGAAGCCAACACATGGAGTGATCTTACTTCAGTTATGGTAGAAGGGATTGGCCAAGTACGGATGGACTCTATCTTGGTTTGATCAACGGATACTCCATCTTTGGACACCACATAGCCAAGGAACACCACGCTTTCTACAAAGAAAGCACACTTCTCCTTCTTGCCAAAGAGTTGTTGTTTGCGTAGTGTCGCAAATAGTAGCCTTAAGTGCTCCATATGCTCCGCCAAAGACCTGGTATAAACAAGAATATCATCCAAATAAACCACAATGAATCGACCTAAATAGGCCATGAGTACTTCATTCATTAGCCTCATGAATGTGCTTGGAGCGTTGGTGAGACCAAATGGCATGACCGTCCATTCATAGAGCCCATGCTTAGTCTTGAATGCTGTCTTCCACTCATCCCCCTCTCTCATTCTAATTTGATGATACCCACTTCTCAAATCGATTTTGGAGAAGATCACAGCCCCATGAAGCTCATCCAACATATCATCCAATCTTGGAATAGGAAATCTATATTTGATGGTAATGTTGTTAACTGCCCTACTATCCACACACATTCTCCAAGTTCCATCTTTCTTAGGTACTAAAAGAACTGGAACAGTGCAAGGACTAAGGCTTTCACGTACATATCCTCGACTCATTAATTCATCAATTTGTCTTTGCAATTCCTTAGTCTCCTCTGGATTACACCTATAGGCTGCCTTATTTGGCAAGGCCGCTCCTGGAACGAGGTCAATTTGGTGTTCTATGCCTCGAATAGGTGGTAAACCAGCTGGTAATTCCTTAGGGAAAACGTCCTCAAACTCATGTAACAATTCCTCAAATGGTTTTCCCCCAAGCCCATTCTCAACTACTATGGGTTCCTCTCTAGCAACCATGACAAAGAAACGTTCCCCCCTTGTAAGGCCTGTTCTACTTCACTCTCACTAGCAAATATGGTGAGGTTAGGTTTCTTAGTTTTGTTGGCTGCCATTGCACGAATAGCTTGAGGTGTCATGGGTTTTAGCACGATTTTCTTTCCCTTATCCCTCAATTCGTATTCATTCTTCCTCCCATGGTGTACATCCCTATCAAACTGCCAAGGACGTCCCAAAAGTATATGACACGCATCCATAGGAATGACATCACATAAAACCTCATCGACATAAGACCCCATGGTTAAACCAACTCTTACTTGCTTAGTAACCCTCACTTTGTTCCCATCGTCCAACCAATGTAGTGCATAAGGTTTAGGGTGACTAGTCGTGGTTAAGCCTAATTTGGTTACCATTTCAGTTGAGGCAACATTTGTGCAACTACCCCCATCAATTATCAAGCTACACCATTGGTTGTTAACTTGACATTTAGTGTGGAAGAGTTGATCCCTTTGTTCAGTGTTGTGAGGGATGGGGTTGGCATGAAGTGTACGTAGTACCAAAACAGTATCATACATTGGGGGTTCATAATCCTCTCTTTCTTCATCCTCTTCTTCTTCTCCCTCATTAAGCACAGCCCCTATGCGTTGCTCCTCCTCCCACATCTCATCTCTGAAAGGCATTATTTCTCTCAAGGTCACGACTCTCTTATTAGGACAAGCATTTTTATAGTGACCAAAGCCTTGGCACTTGAAGCAACGTACTTTGGACAAACTAGTTTCAGTGGGTGTCTTAATTGTGGGTTTAGTTGGGTTACTCTTAATGGTAAGGGGTTGATTAGTGTTAACCGAATTTGCTTTGTTACCCCCCTCACTTCGTGACCAGGTATGACTCTTACTAGCCTCACTCTCATACTTAGTTTTCCCTTGTGCCTCAATTTTCAAACATAACCCACACAAAGTATCAAAATCAGAGTATGGATATAAATCAACTGTATTAGCAATACTACGATTTAACCCACGTAAAAACCTAGCCATTTTTATCTCTTTGTTTTCTTCTACTTCCCCCATTAATACCAAGTTCTCAAACTCCTCAATGTACTCGCTAACACTCATCCTTCCTTGTATGAGATTAGCAATTTTTTTGTATAAGGATAACTTATGCGTAGTTGGAACATACCTCTTGCGTAGCTTTCGTTTCAAGGATTCCCAAGAAGAAATCTTACCCTTTCCATCCCTGGCGCGTTGTATTTTCAGCCCTTCATACCAAAGAGAAGCCCCTTTGCTTAGCTTCAGAATTGCGTACTTGCACCTCTCCTCGTCCTCCAAGTCTTTGAAATCAAAGAGCTTCTCAATGTTTCTTTCCCATTCCAAATAAACTTCAGGATCAGTACCTCCAATGAACTCAGGGAGTTCGTTTACTTTGATTCTGTCCACCGGCTCTCTTCTTGCTTGGAAACGAGAATTCATGGGCTGGTAGTTCTCCAACGCTTTCTTTAGGTGCTCCAAGAAGTTAGGGTCGTCAAAGTTCACTCCTCCTGCCATGCCTTACGTCTTAGGAAGACCAAAGCTCTGATACCACTAATGATGTGAGTTAGAATGAACTTTGAACAAGTTATTTGGAGATTGATAGTAAATTGAAATAAACGAAACCAAGCACGAAATCAGATTGAGATAGTTGCTGTAAAGGAATTATAGGACGTAACCAAGGATAGTGTGCTAAGTGAGATAGACCTATACCTCAACAAAGTGGGTGCTAATTCAAACACTCGATTGAAATAGCGAGTATAGAGCTTGTAACGCGACTAACTCTAATACTTTGTCTTGTGAACTACAAAGACGAAAAGGAAAGCAAAGCTTAACTCAGATTTGTTTAATGAAAGTTGAATGCTTTATTCATCAAATGGGTGGCTTTATAGCCTACAAATGTCCCCAAAGAAAGGCCAACCAGAATAGTCAAGCTTCTTAAAGAGGGTGATACAAACAAAGAAAGGGAAAAGAACTTAGACAACTAGATACAATGCATCAATGGGAACACATTCAGCCTACTAAATCAGATGCACAGCCCTTGTTTGCATGAGAGGTTTGATGAGTGTGAACTCAAGTTAATGTATCCATATGGTCTTGATTATTTGACTTGTAAATCAGATTAGAGCAATGTATGTTCTTGCTCTTTTATTCGGTCCAAGTAGGTGCTCGCACGAGCTAGTTCAGCACTTGAAGAAGGCACACTACTAGACTTGAAGGAGGGGCTAAGGGGGTTGGACTAGGGCTATTTGGAGCTAGTGTGAGTTCATTGAACTCTTGGTTTGTTGTTGCTTCTTCATTCGGATCATCGGGTTCATGCTGAACTTCCTCAGCGCATCCTCCACGAACTCCCGATATGGGTTACTACTACCCGCTCCGTGACTCTCACTAACGAGATCAGAATCCCCACCGTGATACGTCCAGATGTAGTAATTTGGAACAAACCCGTTTTTGTAGAAATGGTCTCCACATCATGGGCATGGTCTAGGGGCACTTGAAGAAGGCACACTACTAGACTTGAAGGAGGGGCTAAGGGGGTTGGACTAGGGCTATTTGGAGCTAGTGTGAGTTCATTGAACTCTTGGTTTGTTGTTGCTTCTTCATTCGGATCATCGGGTTCATGCTGAACTTCCTCAGCGCATCCTCCACGAACTCCCGATATGGGTTACTACTACCCGCTCCGTGACTCTCACTAACGAGATCAGAATCCCCACCGTGATACGTCCAGATGTAGTAATTTGGAACAAACCCGTTTTTGTAGAAATGGTCTCTACATCATGGGCATGTAGTATGGCAAAAATTTTGCATTTACTACAAGGACACCTAAGTTGTTGTTTCATGTAGTGGACGTTATTATTTATGGAATAGTCGAAAAATTTCGACACACCGTCTTTGTATTCATGTTTAGGCTTCTTGCGCTCATCTAATCTCTCGTACATCCACTTTCTTTCTACTCTCTTCATTCTTTATGAAACAGAGGATAATGCAGCGGACAACTAATATTATGAACATTATCTACAAAACAATGTAAACTAAGGGCAGTCAATTAAACATGCTTTCATAAATCCGTAAACCCATTTAAACATCATTTCTAAACAATTTCACCACCTTGGGACCTTATCACTCCAACCTAAACCCATCCTTGTACGTTCCATGCCACTGCTAAACACAAAATTATGTTCTGCTGATGAGAAAAAAATCCGGCAGCAATTCGCCTCAGTTCTCCAAATGAACTATGTGGAATATATGAAAAGTCCACATGTGCATTCGAAGAACACTGAGGGAATTGCCACCGGACTTTTTCTTATCGGATCGACATAACACAATTCTTTGTTTACCACCTAAGTGACATGAATAGTACAAAGACAGTCTCAAAACGGGGACTATTCAAGAATTACTCCTAAGGAGTAATTCTTGAACGGGCACTAGGTAGGTCTGAGTAGATGTATAACATGTGTTACCAACAGTACGTAACGAAAAATTTAAACAACAACAACCATGTATCAACACCCAACGAATTACCCTAATGAGTAATTTTGTTAGTAGTAGTAGATTAGTAGTATTAGGAGAAGTAATGGGAGTCGAAGTAGATTAGTAGTATTATTACTAGTAGTAGATTAGTAGTATTAGTAATAGGAGTAGTAGATTAGTAGAATTATTAGTGGTATTTAGGTAGTATTAGTAGTAATAGATTAGTAGTAGTGGTGGTAATAGTAGTATTAGTAGTAGATTAGTAGTAGTAGTAGTAAATTAGTATTTGTAGATTAGTAGTAGTAGTAGTAGTAGCTTATTAGTAGTAGATTAGTAGATCGGGAGTATTAGTGGTAGTAGTGAAATAATATTAGTAGTAGTAGTGTAGTAGTCTAATACGATTTCACTACAACTATATACTCCTAATCTACTAATCTAATACTACTAATCTGCTATTACTAATTTACTACTACTACAACTAATTTACTACCAATACTACTTGTATCACCACTGCTACTAATCTACTACTACTAATACTACATAACTACTACTAGTAATACTACTAATCTTCTACTACTACTACTAATACTATTAATCTACTACTACTAATAATACTATTAATCTACTACTACAACTACTTCTAATCTACTACTACTAATCTAGTTCTACTACTACTAGCACTCCTCCTCCTCCTACTACTAATCTACTACTACTAACAAAATTACTACTACTAATAACAATTAACAGAAACTCTACCACAACAAAATTGCTAACACTATAACCACAATTACTTCTACTACTACTACACCATTACAACACCAATAATAACAACAATTAACACAAACTCACATCAACCACCACTCACACAAACTCACCCGTCTTAAACAAGAATTTGTATATCCATCTTAAACAAGAACAAGAACAAACCACCAACAACACTAACACCACCAACAATAACCTAATCAATAATAACAATAACAATAGTAATAAAAATAACAATACTAACAATATAAACAATTTAACAGTTTGACCATACTTTAATGGAAAAAGACGGAAAAATGTAAGCCAATCGAGGAGGACGCGGCACGGGGAGGCTGAGCAGGAGAAGGGTGCGGTGGAGGAAGGGCGCGCCAGCGGAGGGATGGCGCGCCGGTAATGCGCCGTCAGGGTGCCGACGAGGGGGGAGGAGGAGGGGTACTGGGTGATGCGCGAAGGGGGTTTCGTTGGGGTGCGGGGTGGAGGTGGCGTGCGCAGCTGAGGGGGCATGTACGGCGGAGTGGTGGTGGGATGGTAATGCGCCGGCAGGGCGCCGGCAGGCGGTGGTCGCCGGTAAGGAGGGAAGGGGAGTGGGAGGAGGGGGGAGGGTAGGTTTCTGGGTTATCAATTTGGAAAATTAGAGAAATCGATTTGGGGGAACTGTTGGGTTATGGTCGAGTTTTTTTTTTTTTTAATATCTGAACATTATACGGCGTAAATTCCCACGCAAGTCTGCCGCATGTCATTAATTTTGCGTGGGATTTTCTGCCACATCCTATATATATTTTTTTTAAATTTACACGGTAATATCTTGCGTTGGTTTAAGATATTATGCGTCGGATAATCCGCCACATAAATAAATATGCGTGGGATTATCCGACACATGATTGAGCGCCAAACACATTCTCCTTGGCGCCCTTGTCGTGGGCGCCTTGCGTGAAAAAAACCGACGCAAGGATTTATGTGTCGCCGAATCCGGTGCATATCCGACGCGACGATTAAATATGCGTCGGATTCTGAAACCGGTGCAAGAAGTCCGCCGCATTATCCTCTGTTTTTTGTAGTGTGCATAATAATAAAAATTATAGTTTTTTTTTATTTTCTTATTCTACTCGTTTTGATGAATCAAACAAGATCCCACATGATAATATTTTGTCTTATATATTCGGTACAATTTGAAGATTTTTTTGGTTTACGAATAGTGTCAAAAACCCAAATAGGTAAATTGGAGTCGAAAGGAGAGAGTATAATAAATAAATAATTCATTATTATAAAATTAAATTTTTAAACCAATATATAAAAGATGATAGGAAGAGAAAAGGAGGTAGTTTTGGACTTTTAGTCAATATTCTAAAGATTAATATGAAAAGTATGAAACAATAGAAGCGAAATATTTAAAATAAAAATAAAAATAGAATGCTCAGTTTGCAGCAAGGGGGATTGAGCCAAGACATTGGGTAAAGGAGCAATGTGCTTAACCACTACACTACTACTAAATTTTGTACACATTTAGTGCTAAAGTTTAGTTAAAACTAGATAAATAGTATTATTTGGGGTGACAAGAATTAATCTTTTTAATTGTTTTTTGGGATATTTTCGACAGTACCCTCGAACTTTGATAGATTACATGGTACCCCTCATTTTAAGTTATTTATATGCTAACCTTGTGTTTTGTGTTTAGTGTTTGTGGTACCCTGATAGATTTTCCGTCATAACGACGTTAAAAGTTAGTTTAATTAGGCTTGATTAGTGGTTATTTTATTTTGGAGCGAAAATAGTGGAACACTGAGAGAATGCCCATTGTACCCCTGTGTTTTCAATGTTTTAACCATGGTGCCCCTGTGTTTCCAATTCATTCCAATGGTATCCTTGTGGTTTCAATGTTTTACCCATGGTGCCCCTTAATGAATTGTAATAACGGCTAGGTTAATGAACATACTTTATTTTACATAGTGCTCTTACCAACTTCGTGACTACCATCTTCCGTTCTAACTTCGCACCATTGACACCACCACACTCGATCATTGCACTTGCAGTATAGCTTAAATGAGTTTACTGTGGTAGTTAGGATCAAATGCTTAAATATTTGTTCTTATATTGAATCTCGGTCATGATTAGTTGTTTACATACATTAACTCCTCTTGAACGAGATGAAATATGACATTATGTGAAGTGGAGTATGCTCTTTATTTATTGTGCTATTGTGCTGACCTCTAATCCCAATAATTTGGTATTTATAATCAAATTAACAATGGTTAATTCATTAACCTAGCTGTCATAATTCATTCAGGGGTACCATGGACAAAAAAATTGAAACCACAAGGGCACCATGGGCAAAGAATTGGAAATATAGGGGTATCATTATTAAAACATTGACAACACAGGGGTGCCATGGGTCTAATTAACTGCTAATCAAGCCTCTTTTCACTCCAAAAATCAATTAACCACTAATCAAGCCTAATTAAAGTAACTTTTAACACAGTTATGACGGAAAATTGATCAAAGGTACCACAAGCACTAAACAGAAAACACATTGTTACCACATGAACGAACTTAAAATGGGAGGGGGGGGGGGGGGGGTATGTGTAATCTGTGAATGTCGAGGGTACTGTGGGAAATATTCGTTGTTGTTTTTAGGTTTGGGGTAGCATGTTATGGATATGACTTATTGTAGACGTCCGTTCGCACCGTCCGGCGCCCCTCGCGGGATTGACCCGGTTTTTCAACGTGTGGCTGCGGCCACCCACGCGGCCCCTTCCTTGTCGGGGGCCGGTCCGATCTCGCATACGGGGCGATGTTTCAGACCTCAATTCGGATGACGATCCGGACTTGTACTAGACGGGTGCGGGCACCCGTGTTTTCGTTTGGAATCGATCGAGTCGTGGTTGTAAATGTTTAAAGGTCGATTCATTTGGTAAGGCGACCTTTTTAGTGAACTGAATTCGTTGCCGATTTGTGGAGTCGCCACCGAGTCAATTATGGGGACTCGGAAACCGTTCAAGTCAACTTTGATCCCTTGCCGGCTCAAAGTTGAGTGGCACGGGACCTAAAGATAGAGACTTGTACCCTTAAGCACTCCATGCCTGGAATGACTCTCATTGCCAATGGTTTCAGACATCAGGAAATCGTCGATTCTGAGTAAGGGGTGAGAGTACGTATTGGGAAGCCAACATCCAATAGATGTCAACACCCAATCCCGCCCGCACTATAGCAGCCTCTACTAATCAATCGACGGGCTGATAACCTAGTCCTTTCGTTGTGGCGGAAATACTGTAACATCCGTTGTTTTAACCCTATGCCTTTTACTACGTCGGTTGTTAAGGACAAGTAAGTATTGTCGTCAAAGTAGTTGTATTTATTTACATTCTTTGCATGCGATTTCACGTGACAAGCTGGCCATGAAAAGATGCACGTAGGAGAGTGGAGAATACTAAAATTATAGGTATTAGCAAACCAGTTTTAACGCGATAATACAGATATTAGTCACTCTCGTGGTATATCTTACCTGGTATTCTGCTTAAGATGCGTCAGTTCGGTATTTATAGAGATGCATCGAACCTAGTAAGGTGAGCATCTGGACTAATACGGAACCCGACCATCACTTTGTTAAGTTTTAGTTGTTTTACGTTTTGAATTCTGTGTTAGGTGATTTAGCATGCAATTTATAAGGTCATAAAAGCAATAAATCATACGAAAAACTGTAAATGCGAATGTAAGTAAATCACATTGTGAGGAGTTGCACCCTCGGAGTATGCACTAAACGGGACTCGATGCATAGATAGTTGAGAACGGATCTCGGAATTACTCGGGTCTATTTAGTGTGTTTTAGTATTTGCGATTGAAGTTGGGACGTTACGTGTTTTAGTAGATGCTTGTGGACCTAGTGTCCACATCTAGTGTTATCGTAGTGCTAATAAAGAAAAGTGAAAATATGGAAAGTTTTGTTTAGATAACAACCTAGTGACGACTCGGTTTCAACAGGCGGATCCTCCTAGCTTGACCAGTGACTCCGGCAGAGCTCAGTTACCGTTTACCCCTCCTGCGGCTACTCCGGTAGAGCTTCGTTACTATGGACTAGTTCTGCGGCTAATCCGTCAGAGCTTCGCTACTAGACTTGAGCTCGTCGATCACAGGCACCTCGGTATCGAGTGGGGAGCTCGAAGGTGAGGAGTAGCGTCGATGTCGCTTTTATCGAAACTACGATCGAGTGGATCTTTTGCCTCGGGTGTCGGAGTGCGAGCCATTAGCGAGAGAGTTAGAAGGAGAAGAGAAGATGAGAATTGAGATGTGTTGAATGAATGAGGCGGAGGGGGGGTATTTATAGGTATTTTCAGCCCTCGTCGCCCATATGAACGCCTGAGCTGGGGCGCACCATGACCCAAGCGCCTGGGCTAAGGCGCGGGGATACTAAGGCGCGTGAGGTGGGGCGGTCGGGATTTTGAAGATACGATTTTGATACTTTCCAAAACCGAGGGGGAGGAGGATAATATGATACTTGGGGATTAAGGTTCCCGTGCGTTACCCTAGCGCCGTGAACATTAGTGGGCCTCGTGTGTGCATCCCGAGGTTCGCTTGGCGCGGTGCTGACTCGGTTTGAGTTTCGGGACCGACTCGGGGTCCCAGTGTCGGAATTGACTCTAATTAGTGTCTATGTGACCGTAACGACACGAGTAAGGCTGCCATCATGTTAGTTTTAATTTTTCCGAGTAATTATTTGATCCGTTCTATAGAAAAACTACCTCAACATTGCGAACCCGCGTCGCGTTGCAGTCCTATCGTCATCGGGTGTTTGTCGAGCGCCTCTGCAGCCACCAGGTCCAAATCTAGGTGTCTACAGAAGCCCCCACTTTGACTGAGGCTTGGACAAGGCAAAAGTCAAAGTATCGCCACCCAGGTCAATCGAGGATTACGACCTGGTGGCTGTCCGGTCGGGTCGTTTTAAGTCCGTTGGACTACGTGTTGAGGCTCGCCAGCCAAGGCTTAGAAATCATACCTGACGTCTTTGCTTACGGCTGCTCGCTTGAGCCCGGGCCAGTGCTTGCTATCTCGTTCTTAGTTCTTTATGCGTGCGCGCTTTGCCTCTTGGATTGTTTAAAAGTTCTTTTAATTTTAAATGTTTTTGTGTGTATGTGACGCGTTAAGCGCACGTGCAAAGAACATTCTTATGTGTTGTCTTTTATTTAAATGAATGTTTTTGGGGTGCTTACGAACCCTTGATAAAACGTTCGAGGGCGTTAGTCTCCACTCGAGCGACCGCCTTTGGGGATGCTCTGACCCATAGGGCGAAGTAAAGCGAAACAGAATTGTTCGAGGGCGTTAGCCTCCTCTCGAACACTTGTCCTTAGGATGCCTCTGACCCCTAGGACAAAATAAACCCAGATAAATTACTCGAGGGCGTTAGTCTCCACTCGAGCAGCTGTCTTAGGGGATGCTTTGACCCCTAGGACAAAAGTAAACCAAGATAAACTACTCGAGGGCGTCAGTCTCCACTCGAGCAAGTGTCTTTCGAGATGCCTCTGACCCCTAGGACAAAGTTGCTGTTGTTGTGCCTCCAAGATAACTCAAACCCTCGGGCAAAACTACTTGAGGGCGTTAGTCTCCACTCGAGTAGATGTCCTTTGGGATGCCTCTGACCCCTAGGACAAAATTGATGTTGTCGTGCCTTCGGGATACTAACGTCCATCGGGCAAAATTGCCGTGCCTCCGGGATACTAACGTCCCTTGGGCAAAATGCTGTGCCTCCGGGATACTAACGTCCCTCGAGCAAAATGATGTGCCTCCGGGATACTAACGTCCCTGTAGACACCCGCATTTTGACTGCCAGATGTCTATGGTAGTTTCCAAAAAACACCCGATGATGATCGGACGCAAACATGCTCTAACGCGCTCGAATATGGGCTCGGAATCAGTAATGTCCGGTATGGGCTTTTAACGGAACACAAATCTCACAAAACCAACCTCAAATTCAGGCCCAGTGGGTCATTCCTAGTAAAATAAGACTAATTTGGGCCAAAACCAACACCAAAAATAAAAACCGTCTTTTAGCGACTGGGTCAAAACCCGGTCAAAGACTAATCCGTCACATAAAGTCAACCAGGTGCGTTTCTAGAACTTTGCGCCCAAATACAAAATTCAAAAATATCCAAAGTCAACCATTTCCTAAAATGGCTCGTCCAAATTGATCCACTCGGTCGAGTGGATTGACCACTCGGTCGAGTGGATTGACCCACTCGGTCGAGTGGAGCCTCAGAATCCGGAACAGACCCGTTTTTAAAGACACTCGACCGAGTGCACTAGGGCCACTCGATCGAGTGACTCTAGGTCGTGGGGGTTTCCTATAAATACCCCATCAACCCATCACATTTGACAACTTTTCCTAAGCATTCATCACCTTCAAAAAGCTCATATTTTCAGTCACTCATCATCACCATCTCGACATCATCATATACACATCCATCTACATACATTCCGAGATCGAAACTCGTAAAAAACTAAGAAACAATCCTCCATACAAACGCACATACACACCATCAACTCTCCCTACGTATCTCGACGTTCCCGCGCTATTGCTGCCATTTGACGAACCGTATCCCGAGAAGCAAGAGCATGTAGGTTGAGGGTGTGACATTCAACACCGACATCTCCTTTCTCTTTTGTTTTCGCTTTTTTTATTTATGTTTATGCACCTATATATCATAATTAGTCGATAGTAACGACAATGCAAACATCTAACATTTTTCTATTCATCACATCTAACAACCTAACATTTAATTATCGTTATTTATCTTTCGTCTTATTTATCGCGTGTACGTAGTGATAATCAGTTTCGGTTTTAAATCCGTTTAACTATGACGATCATCCAAAGTCCGTCTAATCCCTTTAAGAGCAACGACGGAGGTGGCACCCTTTCGAGGAGCGCCGCCCCAATGTACTCAAGGGCACGACGTGATCGTGACCGATCATAGTTGAACGCATTTAATTCCATTTCTAAAATTAGCGCGAAATCCGTTGATGCGAAAATCAACATCACATAATCCGTTAGGATTAATACAAATGTCGTGACGCGGAGGACTACAATTTCGTCGCTAATCAAATCTTTTAATTCCATAATAGCATCTTCTATAAAATTCTGACGACGGTATTATAGTCGCATAATACACGATTATAGTATCAAAAAACCGGGTTAAATCTAAATCATCAATATTTTTATTTATCTCGGCAACAATCGATTTTAAACAAATAAAACGTAACGAGCCATGCCTCGTACAGGGGGCACTCGACCGAGTGCCATGAGCCACTCGATCGAGTTGCACCCCAAAAACCGGGCAGTAGCCACCTTAAAGGTGCACTCGATCGAGTCACCATGACTCGATCGAGTGAGTCTTGTAGCCCAACAAACCGAGAGCTCTAATGCATCATTCGAGCGTCGTTATTTTCCTACGACTTTAGTCGTCGCGTGTAAAGTCGATCACGTGATCTCTTCTTCCAAAATTCAAGCATATCACTTCACCTAAACGACTTTGATCGACGGTCTCGCACTATTAATCGTGTGCCGATGACTCTTTAGTCGTATCCGACACATGATTAATTTAGACTCTATTTCTCGATGTGATAAGTCGGGACAAGGCATCGAGATTCGGGATCGGGCTAGCACCACGCCTAGGTTCTCTGTCCCCGTCTTTTGGTTAATATACAAAATAATGAGTATTTAATCAAAGTTCGTCCATTTACACGACTCACGGTCTAGTTTATATTTATTATATACGGGTCCGTTTCTAGTTAACGTTTACCATTTCCTATTCGATTATTCTATTTTATTGCTCGTTGTATTGTGAATTCCGGGTTGTATTTGCGCCCGTGTAACTTGTAATCGATTTATATTGCTTTGCTTTATTTATTTGCGTTTTACCGTTTATAAATGAACCTTCTCATGCTAAATCACCTCGACAATAATTAAGATGCATTAAAATGACGTAGCAACCCATTCAATATTTATATCTCGTAAAATGTTGTTTGCATATCATTTTACCGGATTACTAGCGCGCATATTAGAAAGTCAAACGATGTCTTAGTAGAGGCCGCTAAATGCGGGCGGGGTTGGGTGTCCTTAGTGGGCTTCCCAACACGTACCCTCACCCCTTACTCAGAACCTCGGTTTCCGGATGCCCGAAACCGTTGGCGCACGAGAGTCATTCTATACACGATAACCGGTAGTGATGGTATCGGCAATGCAAAGGGACGAGCCCAATAAACTCTAAAACCGAAATGGGCCGTACTTTGTGTACGGTCCATAGCGATATAGAGTGAGCTCGAATGGGCCCGAACTCCCACAAAGTTCGGTGGCGACTCCATTTCGACTTAAATTTCAATTCGATCCATTCTCATATGGAAATGCATTCGCCTACCCAAATCCGCGCGTGGCCGCGTCGGAGTGGACCTACGTCATGTCCACAATTTGGCGACTCCGCTGGGGATTAACTGATGCGTGACTAACCATCGGCATCCTCAGGGTGAGACTCGAATAGAAATCGTTTGACTAGTACAATACGCGTTTTAGTTTTACGGTTCATGCATAATCCCATTTTTACCCGGGCCGGTAGTGGTGACCGACGTCCCACTATACAACGACATATTCCAACTTGGATATGTTAAAGGTGTTCATAGCCGATTCGTATGGGTTTCGCGGCATGTTCTAAGCTCAGCTCGACTTAGGAAGTCCGTCCCGATTCTCGTCTAGGCTGTGTGCACTGGTATAGACCCCATTTAGACCGACCGAGACTTAGTGTAAAGCATACATGGCGTCGTTATAATGCTTGCGTGACTATGTGCTACTTGGTTTCCGTGTCGTTTTCAAAAATTGTCATTTCAAAAAATGCATCTTTTCAAAAATGTTCCAATTTCAAAAACCGAAAAGCTACCGAATTTAGGACTCTTGATTTTTATTCAAAATAGCCTATTTCTAGCTGGTATGCTACCCATTTTTCAACTCAAAAATATTTTTGAACTTTCAAAATTGTGGTCCGATACACTTTCTGATTTTCGAAAAATCGGCCCTTTCTCCGAGTTTTCTCGGACCTTCTAAAAATAGCCCCTTTTCAAACCTTCCTCTTCTCAGGACTTCCCGTATTTAGCAGTGTCGGGTCGTGTCATAAATTGTCGAAGTCTTTAGCGTCGGAACTCTGTCGATTTTACATCACGGGTTTCTTCCCTATCCTAGTCCGCCTTATTAGACTAAGGCAAGGCCCACCTACGTAAGACATACTCTTACAAAGGAGGGTCCGTTTACACACTTGAGTCTAAAGTCTGGGGAAACCTCACGTGGACCTTCTTTGGAGCAGGACTTGGCCCACATAGCTAAATCCTAAGGAAGGCACACTATTCACGAGTCACCCGTCTAGGAGTCTCTGTCAAGTCGTTTTTAGTCTTTTCCCTGCTCGGGATGTACTTTTCTTTCTTTGGTTCCGAGGTCCGGTTTCGGTTTCTGCTTGCGCGGTGTTCTTACAGACAGGCACCGTCCACCAGACACAGCCGCAAAATGGAAGCAGCTCTGAACAATCTGAAGGCCTCCGTGGATGCCATGGCCACCAAACAAACTGACATTGATGCCCAACTGACAGAAATGAGGGCTGGTCAAGTTGCTATCGTTGCTCGCATGGCTGCAGTGGAGCAAAGGGCTCCTAATGCCGAGTCTACTGGGCCTCTAGCTGAACTAGAGGAACAAGTTCATCTGGCTAGAAGTAACAATATCCATCGGGAAAATAGCCGGGAGTACTCCCCGGTGAGTGACAAGCTGCCCGCGAACCTGAATCTCACGGGCTTACCAATGTTTGAAGGGACCGAAGACCCGTTACTACATGTACGGGCCTTCAAGGAGTTCATGGCTATCAAAGGGGTAGATTCTTCAATGTTCAAGAATCTTTTTGCTGCATCCCTCGAGAAGCACCCACGGGCCTGGTACTATAGGCTTGACCCGAAGAAATACCCAACTTGGGATGATGTGGCTACGGAATTTGCTCGGAACTATGCTGATAACACCGAGATCCAAACCACAATGCGGTCTCTAGAGGTTATGGCCCAAGAACCTAAGGAAGGTTTTACCAAGTACCTTTAACGCTGGAGGGCCGAAAGTGTAAAACTGGTCGATAAGCCCAGTGAGAAGACTTTAGTGGAGGCCTTTGTCAAGAACCTCCTTCCCTTCTACCGGGTCCACCTCCGGTATGCTGTCATACCCAATTTCACCACTCTTACTGAAATGGGTATGAGAATTGAAGATGATCTTAGACTAGAGAACCTTACTAAGGCCTCTAGCAAGGGATACCAAGGGGCTTCCTCGTCCACTGCCAAGCCCCCGGCTGCAGCCCGCAGTATCTTTGACGCGGTTAATCTACTAGATGCCTCGTCCAAAAAGAATACCCCTCCTAGGATGTTCACTGATATAGGGACTACCTATACATATGTCTTGCAAAAGCTACCTTCCAAAGGCCTGGTCCAACCGATAGGCCCAACTCCTAAAGTCCAAGTTGAAAAACGCTCCAAAAGCTACAATGCCCAAGCCTATTGCCAATCTCATCGGGGCAATGGGCATGATACCGAGAAATGTTGGAAGTTGAAGCATCTGATTCAGGATTTGATTGAGAGTGGGAAAATACCGTTACCCGGGGACAAGCCAAGCAACAAGGACAACCCCTTTAGCTCTCATGCTATCTTCACCGGGGAGGTGATTGACTGTTCTCACCTTATCTCTCCTTTCATCCCACAAATCAATGGGATCTGGTTCGATGATGAGGAAGATGTGTACCTCACCAAAGGGGAAGTTGTCCCTATCACCCCCGAAGAAGTCCGGAAGGCTAAGTCCAAGGTCTTAGCCAGTAACCACCTCACCAATGCCGGTCGTCCTTACCAAGCTACTAGCTCCAAGGACATCCCTGTCCCGGTAACCGTCACTGAACCTGCCAGGACGGAAGAGGCCATTGAAGAGCCAAACACCAATACGGCTCTTGTCAAACAACTAAAGAGGACTCGGGTTGACCTCACTATATGGAAACTCTTGGTCAGCTCGCATGAACATCGAGAGGCACTTACTAAGGCTCTCGATCAAATCAAAGCCGACTCCCAGGTTACCCCTACTGAAATGGTAGCCACCATCATGCCCTACCTCAAGGGCAAGTCCAAGGAAGAAGGCCCATTAATCACCTTCTCGGAGTCCGACCTACCACCGTTCGGGGCCTCTCACAATCTGGCCATGTACATCACGGTAATCTGTCGGGGTAAGTATCTCTCGATGACCCTAGTTGATGACGGGTCTGCTGTGAATGTCCTCCCTCTAAGGACTGCCAAAGCCCTTGGCATCACCGAAGCCGACTACATACCGACTGCTCAAACTATCCAGGCTTTTGATGGAAGCCCGAAGTCGGTTTCTGGGGCCGTTAAGCTGGCAATTATAACGGGCCCGATTGAAAAGGAGCTAGAATTCCAGGTGATCGAAGTCACCTCCTCTTTCAACCTGCTCTTAGGAAGGTCATGGATTCACGCCGTTAAAGCGGTGTCCTCCACTCTCCACCGAAAAATCAAAATGCCCCTGCAAGACAACATTATTACTCTAGAGGCAACCCCTATGACTGTGGCCAGCTGCAACGCCACGGACCGCACTGACCTTTGGGGGTTCGATTTTGTGGGGATGATCGAGGAAGAATACCTTTTCAGGCCCTATTTCACCACGAGCATCGACATGATGCTACAAAATTTGGGTTATCTACCGGGGGCTACTTCACGGCCATATCTTCCAGTTGGGAAGATTATTGAAGTCCTGAATGACGGGGAATCCCACTTCGGCCTAGGGTACGCTTTAACCCCGGGAAATGTGGTCCGAGCAGGAATTGAGAAGGCCTGCAACATCATTAAGGGTACCTACTTGGGCCCTTATAGCCCAAGGTTGGCTGACTACTTCGTCACACCGGTGTTTGGGGTTGTTCAAGTTGGTTTGTACCAACCAACTATCACATATCCCGAGACTAAACTAGCTCGAGAATGCAACTATATTCTGGATGACATATTCGCCCTCTTCCAGTCTGAATCCAAGGAAGGTGTTGACAAAGCCGAGCCCGTGCTGGGGCTCCTGTTTGGGGAGGACAAGGCTGTCCCGACCCCTAAAGAAGACTTGGTGAACTTGATTCTTCGAAGCAACAGGTTCGATCCTTCCAAGCTGATCTCAGAAGTCGGTGCTGACACCGGGAAGAGAGCATGGAGAAAAACCGTCAAGTGGACCGACGGCCAGGGCCGAGTCTACAAGCTGACCACCGGTGAAGGAGACATGCCGGACGCCGATTTCGAGTCTGAGTCTGAGTCAGAGTCTGAGTCTGAGTCTGTATTCGAGTCTAAGGGGTCTGGTGCTAGAGTCCAAACTGTAACCCCCCTCCCTGCAGTCACTATCACTGGAGCCTCGGGGCCTGTCCCGAAGGCACTCCCAATCCCGCCTCTGACCAATGATCAGATGGCTGCTCTCTTTGAGTTGTTTTCCAAGTTTTCTATCAATAATAACGATAACCGTTCTGCTTACGACTTGCCTTATTTTCAAAATACTTTCAATTTCAAAAATATTTTGTGCAATGACATTGAGAAACCCGACGCACAGGTATTACCTCCGTATCTGATCGAGCAACTGGAACAGAGGGAATTCCGAGACCTGGTAATCGAAGAAACCGAGTCTATCAATGTGGGAACAACTTTAAACCCCCAGATGCTTAAGATAGGGTTATCCTTAGATCCCGAGGAGAGACAACAATTCACGAACCTTCTCCAAGAGTTTAAAGACGTCTTTGCATGGTCCTACAAGGACATGCCGGGGATAGACCGAGAAATAGTCGAACACCGTATACCCATTAAGGATGGGTGTAAGCCGGTAAAACAGAAGCTCCGCAGGATGAGACCCGAGTGGTCTCTCAAAGTCAAAGAAGAGGTCGACAAGCAACTTAAAGTCGGCTTCATACATGTGTCTGAATATCCAAACTGGGTCGCAAACATCGTGCCGGTACCCAAGAAAGACGACAAGGTGCGGTTATGTGTAGATTTTTGGGACCTTAATAAGGCCAGCCCAAAAGATGACTTTCCATTGCCACACATCGACATACTGGTGGACAACACGGCCGATCATGCCCTTCTATCATTTATGGACGGGTATGCCGGGTACAATCAAATCAAGATGGCAGAGGAAGATATGGGTAAGACCACCTTCACTACACCTTGGGGTACTTACTGTTATACCGTTATGCCGTTCGGTCTCATTAACGCCGGGGCTACATACCAACGAACCGCTACAAGCTTACTGCATGACATGATGCATAAAGAAGTAGAAGTTTATGTGGACGACATGAACGTCAAATCCAAAGAACGGGACGGTCACGTTACCGCCCTAAGAAAATTCTTCACCCGACTGTGCAAATACAACAAGAGGCTAAACCCCCAAAAGTGCAGTTTTGGGGTAACATCGGGCAAATTACTGGGCCATATCGTTAGCCAACGTGGTATCGAGGTCGACCCAGCTAAAATCAAAGCCATTACCGAGATGCAACCTCCTAAAACCGAAAAAGAAATAAGGGGTTTTCTCGGGAAAGTCCAATATATCAGTCGGTTCATTTCCAAACTGACCATGGTTTGTGAACCAATTTTCAAGAAACTGAAAGTAGGGGAACGGATACTGTCGGATGACAAGTGCCAAGCTGCCTTCGACAAAATTAAAGATATCCTATCTGCCCCGCCAGTCCTAATGCCACCTCAACCCGGTTTGCCTCTGTCGTTATACCTAACAACGACCGAGACAACCATGGGAGCTATGCTGGCCCAAACAGTCGATTCTGAAGAACAAGCCATTTATTACATCAACAAAAAATTCCTAGAGTATGAGTGCAAATATACCATGCTCGAAAAGACATGCTTAGCTCTTGTCTGGGCCACTAAGAAGCTCCGACATTATATGCTCAGCTACGAGGTTCAGGTACTATCCAAAATGGATCCAATCAAATACCTCTTCGAAAAGCCCGTTCTCAACGGAAGAATTTCTAGATGGACTTTAATGCTAGCAGAATTCGACCTCAAGTTCGTTCCACTAAAAGCTATCAAAGGCTGAGTGGTAGCCGAATTTCTTGCCGATAGTCCCGTAACCGAAGAAGGGCACACCGATACTTGGTCCTTCCCAGACGAAGATATATTCCATACTGACACCGAAACATGGGATCTATACTTCGACGGGGCATCCAATTTTCGAGGATTCGGGGTCGGTATTTTCCTAATATCACCCAAAGGGGAACATACGTCGTTATCCATCAAACTGGATTTTGACGTGACTAATAACGCGGCCGAGTATGAAGCATGCATCCATGGGTTGCAAGCGGCCGTTGATTTAGGAGTTACAAATCTCCGGGTTCACGGGGACTCATCTCTAGTTATCAATCAAGCTCTTCAAAAGTGGAAAACTCGGAATGTCAATCTCGTGGCTTACCAAGCGCGAGTAAGGGTTCTAGAGAAGCAATTCCAGACGGTAGAATATATCTACCTACCACGAGAAGAAAATCAGTTCGCGGATGCACTCTCCAAATTGGCATCCTTACTAAATATCCCGGATCACATGACCAGCATGCCAATTTGTGTCGAGAGACGGTCTGAGCCGGCATATGTCAACGCCATTCAAGATATCGAAATCACTGATCCAGAACCCTGGTACCAGGCGGTTCTAACCTATTTGACTACGGGAGAATATCCCCCGGGAACTGAAAACCGGGCCAAGAAAACCCTGCGAAGATTGGCCACCCAATTCATTCGTATGGACGATGGTCAGCTATACAAAAAGACGGCACAAGGGGCTTTACTTCTATGTATCGATAAAACGTAGGCCGAAAAGGTAATGGCCGAGGTGCACGACGATAAAAACGGCCCGCATATGAACGCCCATATGCTAGCCCGAAAAATCATGAGGCTCGGATACTACTGGAACAGTATGGAAACCGATTGTCAGTCATTTGTCAAACACTGCCATAACTGTCAAAATTTCGCCAACGTTCAACATATGCCATCATCCCTACTATACACCATGACATCCCCATGGCCATTTTCGACGTGGAGTATTGATATAATTGGAAAGGTAAACCCTTCCGGAACGGGAGGTCACTGTTTCATTTTGGTGGCAATCGACTATTTCACCAAATGGGTCGAAGCCGAGTCATACCGGATCTTGAATGCCAAGCATGTTGCCAAATTTATCCAAAATAAAATTATATGCCGGTACGGGATCCCGCACGAGTTCATTAGTGACCACGGGACACATTTCCAAGCCAAAACCGCTACTTTGCTAGCAAAATATAAAATCCAAAGGCATACATCCTCGCCTTACCGTCCCCAAACAAATGGAGCGGTAGAGGCTGCCAATAAAACAATTGTCACCATACTTAAAAAAATGGCTGATAATTATCGGGAATGGCCCGACAAAATACCCTTTGCCCTATGGGGGTACCGGACATCGATTCGTACTGCAACTGGGGCAACTCCATATTATTTGACGTACGGAATGGAGGCAGTCCAGCCAGTCGAATTGGAGGTACCGTCCCTCAGAATTCTGCTAGAAAGTCAAGTGCCCGAAGCGGATTGGGTTCAAGCTCGATATGACTCATTAGTTCTTTTGGACGAACGGCGGTCTCGGGCCCTCAATAACATCCAAATATATCAAAAAAGGATACAACGGGCTTTTAACAAAAGGGTTAGGCCCAGAAATATCAAAGAAGGGGATCTGGTTCTCAAATTAGTCCGCGCGTTGCTACCAGTCGACCCAAGAGGAAAATTCAAACCCAATTGGGCTGGGCCATATCTAGTAAAGAAGGTTCTATCAAGAGGAGCAGTGATGCTGATGGATCTGGACGGGAATGAATTTGTCAACCCGACCAACTTGGACCAGCTGAAGCGCTACTACCCCTAAGCCTTATCTCAATGTCATTTGCAAAATTTATTAAAATCATTCTTTTCAAAGTTTATAAGCAAGTCAATAAGTTAGGATTATTTATCCTACTGTCGCACATCTTGAACTAATGGTCTTGATGTATTTCGAAATTGCAAAAAATTCTAAGCCCGAACTACATTTGGTTTGATTCCACTAACTGTGGATACGTAGGCAGCCCCTCAAAAGGGCACAACCACCGCAATAACGAAAAAGATAGGAATGGTTTCACTAATAAAATACTTTTATTATTCAAAAAAAAGCCGATAAACTCGGTAATTCCAAATTACAAAAAAAAACCACAAAAAGCCACAAAAAAAACACAAAACAAAAATAGTAATAATATCCAAATAGTAAAAGGAGACAGTTATCTAGGGCATCTTGCCCTTGCCTTTGTCTTTCGGGTCACGAGGAGCCCGAGGACGTCGAGGCGGGGGGGGGGGGGGGCGTTCCCGGATGACAAGGGGAACCTCTTTAGCTCGGATCCGCTTCTTTGACAACGGGTCTTCAGCAATGGTCACAGGCTCAAGTCGAGCCCGTACATGCCCCGACAACCTATCCTTAGGACCAAGTCGGTCCTGGACCGATAGCCTAGGCCCTAGTCTCCTCTTCAGGTCTGTCTGGGGGCTCACTTCCCCCCAAGCACCTCTAGCGCTGGACCCCCCAGTTCGAGTCCTAGCTCTTCCTCTCTGACCCGACGTCAAACGGACCAGGGTGGCCGGAGTCTCACCTTCATCGAAGAAACCTCTGTTGTCTTTAACCTGCTCTAGCCGAAGCAGGTCGAAAGCTTCGTCGACCTTCAAGGCAGCGCGAGCTTCGGCAGTCTCCGCTTTCGTCCATCTCTCATAATAATGGGACACCCAGGTTGAGTGAAGTGACTCGGGAACAGACCAAGTAACTCGAGTATACCACCTTTGTATCCAAGTGTCGCACATAATATCGGTCAGCTGGGTAGGTTCACTCACAACTGTCTCGTTCTCCGGGATACGCTGGGACCACCCATACTGCCTAAGTATGCGGTCGGGATAAAGGTGAACTGTCTGACTGAGGGACAAGATCACCTGGTAGCGTGTCTTATCTCTGGGCGCCAAACCCGTCCAGGAGTAAATAGGCCACCACGGGACCACCTATCGAATCAATCGACCATGATGGAATAATAATTCTTCTTCCCAGTATTTCTGATCGACAAGACAGGAGGAAGCAATAGCCCGTCTCCTCGACATCACCTGGTTGAACCAATATTGCACCACTAGTAGAAAAACTTGGATTTGAGGCTCCATAGAACCCCCCATTAGAGGCATCATACGGGGGGCCGCACATTGGAAATTATGGTGCGGCATTTTTTAGAAGCCTCAAATAGTGGATTATTTGCGGCGTTTTATTAGAGTGACGCCTCAAATAGTGGACTATTTGCGCCGTTTTATAAAAATGAAGCCTCAAATACTCTGAAAATTTTGCGACTTCTAAGGATAAAACGCCTCTAATGACACCTTTTTTGCGGCGTCTTTTGGTATATGACGCCTCAAATAGAGCCAAAATTTGACGCAATATTTGCTATTCGACGCCACAAATATCACCGTATTTTACACATTTAATTAGATCGTTAGAAGCATCTACTCAAATAAATGTTGCAAGCAATATTTATTTTATTTAAAAAATATGTAATGTTTTAATAATTTCGACGACAACCATTGGCATTTCAATAAACCAAATAAAATTCTTACATTATCTATCCAAACCTACATACATACATTCACATGTCCAAAAAGATGCATGGATACAATTCTAACATCAAATAAACCAAACAAGTCATGCCAAAATGGTCCAATTAACTAGTCTACTTGAACTATCCATCCAAATCGACATACATACATTCACATGCCCAAAAAGTGGCATGGATGCAATTCCAACCTCAATTAAACCACACAAGTTATGCCAAAATGCTCCAATTAACTAGTCTACTTCAAGTACAACAACGATTCGTAAATTACGTAGCCCACTTGTCCCGTAATTCATTCATCTCATCTTCACCGTAGGTGTAGAGTTTCTCATTTTGTAAGATCCAAACCTTAGAAACACACAAGAACAACGAATTATTATCGATTGAACACATAAATATGATAATAAAGTCATATATTCATGTAAAAAGATCGTAGGTAGCTTATTATAGGTAGCTTACAATATCAACGAGCTTGCAATGAACTAATTAAACAAACACCCACCTCACAAATTTTATTTACTACTAAAAACAATGCCTTCAATGTTACTACAAAGAATTCCCACAAATTTAACCTAATTTTACCACTAGAAAGAATGTCTACAAATTAAACCTAATTTGACCACTACAAAGAAACCATCTTTTGTACTATATATCCCAATATATACTTAATGACATCTCCTCCGCATCAACCTACCGTATAAAAATGATTAATTTGTGGAGGTTGGAGGGTTACTTTTGTAGTGCCTTCAATGTTATAAAATTACCTTGTAACAATGGTTCAACTCGAATAAACAAATAACTTGGCAATGATGAGATGATTGGGGATAGGATCATGGAGTTAAGCAAGAACGATTAAAAGAAAACTTAGAATGATTAACTGGCCAATTGCTTACCTTTTCAAAGTCACTTGCAGTTGAGCAACGATTAACTATATCGTACATAAACCGCATCATGAACAAACCATCGTCCGCACTTCCACTTTGTTGAGGACACTACCACGGAACAGAAAATATTCATAATTTCAAAATTTTGCGGATTGTAGAATTAAAGTGTCAATAAAAATTGAGAAAAAGAATGTAGTCTTTTAGTTAATTACCTTCATAGATTTCCATAATGGCTCGTATCTTTTCATCTTCATATGACCACCACTCATCTTGAACTTTTTTAAGGCCCTAAACAAGATATCATGTTGAATGTTGATTATTTTAATGTTGAAACAAAATAAAAGTTTTAACTTTACTTACCGATCAATGACCATCTTCACACATAAATTTCTACTCCCTCCATTCCAACCATTTGTATACATTTGGTTTTTTTACACTATTTATAAGTGATGAGAATCTTCATCAATGTAACTTCTAATATATAAGATAAAAGATAGTCATGTGGGATCTTGTTTAAATCGTCTAATAAAATACATTATGAATATCAAATTTTTATAATTTTTAGTAACATGTAACTAAGGATATAGACAAAAGAAAACGAGTATCGACGTACGTGCATAAAGCAAACGTATACAAATGGTTGGAACGGAGGGAGTACCATCTTTGAGAGTCATTGGGTCAAACAAATAAATGGTGAAAGTTTGAGGACAAATCGCTAGTAAGACCCAATGCTTACTACATTAGAGAAAACACAAAGATATCAATGATATGATAAGGTTTATTACTACCTATCACTTATTGGTGCCAATATGAATTCGTCGCCATTAAGAGTAGCAGTAGACTTTAAGAACACATTACTAATATACGATATTGCATCATCCATCTTTTTCATCAATCTACCATCGGCCGTAATGGCAGGGCATAACCATCCAATGTGTACTCCACTTTTGTCTTTCACTAGGTCCTCTTGAAGAGCCCTATACAAACATTATACATTAAAATTATGCTCTTGAAAACAAATAAATTTCTTTCATTGTTACATTGTAATAAATCAAAAGTAACTAAGTGGTTGTAGTAGATAGGTTAGAACATAACCTCATAAAAATCTACATAATTGGAATAGTAAGCTCACTCCCTTGAAGAAATTGATTCAGGTCATCTTGGTTCACTTCATTTTTTCGTTCCTCTTTGTAATAGAACAGTGGGGAGTCCGCATCAAAGTGAATCAAAAATGTTTCTCCTATGCCCATTGCACTAACAAGTGTTTGCAACCATTGACAATCCGGACACAATCCGGACTTAATGACTGCACAACCAACTCTTAAGAATGAGTTTAGTAGCTAAGCAATAAATACAGTAGAGAAGCACTACTACACAAATGCCCTAAGAGACCATGGGTAACACACCTGTTGGATTGTATGACTGGTTTCTTAATCATAAGAAACCATTCATTTATTTCAACCGATTTCTCAAAATCTTTGATAACACACCAGTTCAACTATTTAACCGGTCTCTTAACTTAAGAGACCATTTATTACCTTTAACCGATCTCTTAAAATTACATATAACACACCACATCATTTATATAACTAGTCTCTTATTATGAAAAACCATTTACTTATTCACCGGTCTCTTAAACATAATTAAGTACGTGTCAAATTAGACTCTACTAACCCTACCTCCACCATCATCACTACCCAATGCCATTTCGTTCAATCTCTTCCTCATTTTTACCATAACTTCTGTTCATCACTACCGATCTTACCTCTACCAGGTCATTTGCGGCCTTGCCCCATCAACGTGTTCTTTCATCAAAATTAGCAGGTTCGTTTTTTTAAACTGTATTCAATGCAATTATATTTTATGTTCTCTCCAGATTCCATGAAAATTTAGTATGGATTATGTTTATTTCATCAAGTAATCTGAAATCGCAAGTATGAAGTCCACGAATTTTTGGTCTGGGAAGCAACAATAATCAAAGAGGTGGTTCCAATGGTTAATTATCATTGAATTCCAGTTTCAATTCTACTTGCAGTTTTGGTACTCGTCTTTACCCTGCAATGACTCTGCAAAATATATTGGGGTTTTTCTAGCTGCACCGATAATTTGTTCATTCTTTTGTGATTTGGGTCAAGCTAAGAGTGTTGACCTATGAGGCTGTGACTGGGCTTTACCTAGAGGATGCTGATCCGAAAGAGGTTATGCCAATTATATATTCATGTGCTTTAAGGATTACTAGCTAATTAGATACTACATAGTAGTATTTGTATGTTAGTGTACAGACATTGAAAGTTGCTACAAAAATTATTAGCATCTGTGTTACTCAAACTTATACACCGCCATTTTAAGAGTCTTTCATTTTAAGATTCTCAGTACTCGTCATCTAGGCGGTGTGGAAATCAAGGGAATGTAAGCACCCGGGCATCCTAAAGTCTACAGATGTGGAGGGAACTTGAGGATGTGGAGGGAATAATCAAAGTTTAAACTATAGATGGTTTGTTTGAATGATTGTTATTGATAATTATGTAGGAGAATTGGATTTTTAGCCGGTGGGGATGTGTCGGCGTTGCTTATGTTTGCCGAGCTTCAGTCGCGGCTTCACTATTTTTGATGCTGAAACACTGCGAACAGCTGATCCTTTTATTTCAGGTCTTAACGATGAATAGTAAGTTATGTTATTCCTTTAATTGTTGGTTGTAGACTTGTAGTATTTGTTAATGGGATGGATTTTGATGCAGGGCGGTTTCTTAGTGCGTATTTTCTTGGAGGATACGATGCAAATGGCTGAGGGATGAATAATTGATTGAAAAAATTACATGCATTTATCTTTTTCTAAATTAATTGATTGTAGTGAACATCTCTCTTGATTTATAGAATTTGTTGTGGAATTTATTTCGACCGGATGAATTTCATGTGTTTTTCATCATTTTCTATGCTCGTTTTTTTATTTCCTGATTTTTATGACAGTTCACTTAATATAGATTACATGATTTGATGTAAATTGCAGGTTAAAGGAAAGGTAGTTGTGATTCTGATGAAACATTGATTAATCTGTGTCTTACTACCAAATTACGGAGTAAGTATCTATCAATTTTCCCTGATTTGTCGAAATCCTGGAGTGAACACAGGTTAATTCGGCTGCTGTTTTCTCATAGTTTGAAATTGGCCTAAAATCGTATCACATGATTTGTTGATTGTTGCATGTGTCTTTGAACAAGGGGTTCACAAATGGATTCACATAAAGTTGCATGCCCTTCCCTATATGACAATGCTAATAAGTAGTTTTATGGACTTCTTTGATGGTCTACCTTATGATAATGTCAATTTCATATTTTCAGGAGCTTCCCAATTGAAGGCCTGGTATAATTGAGCTTCTCATACCCAAATAACTGTACCGGCTCCTAAATCATGGGCATTGGGTATTCCAGTAAGTTGATAAACTCAAGGATTTTATATTTCGAATTCATTTACTAGAAGCTTAGTGCGTGTTTGCTCTATTTACATTTCAAAGTTAAGTTCGTGACTCTTGTAAAGGTACCTCATAATGCTTAGGAAATCATTGATGTTTAGGTAACTCTTCTAAGATCATACAGAGTATTTAGTTTTAAAAAGCACGTCTTGAATGAGTACTTAATAAGACCCGTCTTTTATCTCTTCTTCACTATAAGTGGGACGGAGGGATAAAAATAGCCCAAGACTACTCTTATATCATATACAGAGTAGAGAGTACTAAATGTAATTGGCCAGTAAAATCGTATGGAGCAGACACTAATAAATCGGTGATTTATAAACATTAAATGTTCTAATGGAAAACATAATTACATGTAATAGCTTAGATTATTATTCATGCTATGTATAATAATTAAAACGTTATCACATTAAAATAGAGTCGGTAAAAATGTTTTAGAAATGTGAAGCTAATGTACTGTATTATGTTATATTTTGGAAATACCAGATAAGTCGGTGTATTCTCAAGATTATTATTAATTCTGCAGTACAATTTGGAAACTCAACGCTAATATCGAGTTGACGGAAAGGCCAACCATTCATGACAACAAGACTTTGAGCGAATTCGAACTGTAGCAGTATTATCGCTACTTTTTGTTTTCCTAAATTGTTGTAATATCTTATATTTACTTCTGGTACGATACGAGCAAGAATGATTTTGTAAGTCATAGACGATAATTTTTTTTATTTTTTTTATTATCGATTAACGGTGATTTCAGCATAATTAATTGCTAAAAAAATGATGATTTCAGCATAATCAGACACAAATATAGAATCTTTATTATAAAAATCAATTTTTGGTCCATACGTCATCGATTAACGGTGATTTCAGCATAACCAATTGCTAAAAAAATGACGATTTCAGCATAATCAGACACAAATATAGAATCTTTATCATAAAAATCAATTCTTGGTCCATACGTTATCGATTAACGGTGATTTCAGCATAATCAATTGCTAAAAAACGACGGTTTCAGCATAATCAGACACAAATATAGAATCTTTATCATAAAAGCAGACATTCCAAAGCAAAACTCGTTATAAAATCTAACCAAAGGCTGAATCTTTATTCAAATATTACTCCAGCAAAACACAACGATTATAAAATCCCAATACCAAACGCATAAATCGTACTCCGGCAATTAGATTATAAGATGAATACGAAAGATGAAGAAAGATGAAGAATTCAGGCAAACTTACCGAACACCGAGCAGAACGACGGCAACTACCAGCAGCGACGACAACTACCAGAGGAGAGCAGCGAACCTACCGAACCTACCAGCGGAGAGCAGCTACCAGCGACAGAGTTTTGGTATTTCGTTGACAGCCAAGTTCTGGGTTTGGGAGTTGGGTTTGCTGTTGTCGGGGATGAGGGAGAATTTGAGGTTTGTTTTCTTAGGGTTTGCTATTTGACAAGGGAGTAAGAGATAACCGAGAAAGAGGTGTGGGGTTTGGGGTTTATTTCCTTTTTTTTTAAATAGAATTGGTATCGAGAGGCGTCGATGGTGGATGACGCCTCAGTATTTTTTTTTTTTGCAATTTATCCTTAAAAACGACTCACCCAAGCATTTTTCTTAAAAAAAAAAGATAAATTATTTGCAGCTAATTACCAAAAACGCCCCAAATGCGCAGCAGCAATTCCACATTTTTCTACTAGTGTTGACTCGGGTTGAGGGGAGGTTCGATGATCGATAACCTCTCAAATAGCCAAAGCTGAAAAGAACACAAAGCTCATGAGATCTCGGGGCGATTTAGACTTCCGCCAGAGGGCACTCGACTGAGTGCCGGGGTCACTCGATCGAGTGACACTCCTGAAACAGAATAGTAGCCTCGTCACGAAGGCACTCGATCGAGTGCCGGGGTGACTCGATCGAGTGCCCCTTGCAGCGGGATATCGCGAAAAAAAAAATTGAAAAAAAAAAATCAAGAAAAGGAAAAGCGATATACCTGCAGCAGACGGGTGCTCCCAGTCAAACGGGCTGACTCGTCCCTTTTGCGGTTGTCCAAGCCCTGAATGATTTCTCCCGTGATCAGCCACGAAGGACTATATTCCGTCTCCATCAGGTCGGCAACGACAAGAAGACGAACGCTGCCCATACATGACAGCAAATCCAGATAGCCTTCGAAAGCATACACATGAAGCATGCAGAACGCGAACGCCCTGCGGCTATGAATGGGCAAAATCCGGATATCATACGGATTCATGAACTTTTCAGCTAAGGCAAGCAGAGAAACAGTATCCCTTCGATCATGCGGGGCACTTCAGCATGGGAGAGCCCCAAAAACTCCCGTAACTTCCTCCTTGGGTCTGGAACCGAGAAGGGGACAGCAGGACGGAGTAGTGGATTCCACCCTCCTATGGCAGCAATCTCCTCGGGGAGAGGGCAGATTTCGCCCCGAGGAAAGGCGAAAACGTGGTAGGTGTCGTCCCAGAAGGACAGACAAGCGTCAAGAAAGTATCGATCCATGTGCATTTGGCAGAACGAGAACAGTTGAAATATGCCCGACTGCTTTAGGGCTACCTTGTTCGCGTCCCTAAAGCGGTGGGACCAATCTTGCAACATGCCAGTTAGGCGCTCAATACCCATAACTAAGTTTCTTGAGAAAGACAAAGTTTTCTTGAGGAGGAGAAGAATTGAGAACTAGTGTAATACCCGTGACACGTCACGGGTTTGTGAAATTTTTTGTTTTAAATAATAGAAAGTTAAAAATTAAGTGTAATACCCGTGAAAATTCACGGTGTTGAAACGTTTTTTGCAACAAAAAGTCAAATCACAATCCATATGAGGTGAACGAAAAGACAATATTGACTTAAAATAACGTAAATGAAATGAATATTGACGCATATAGTTATTATAGTGTGCTCAATATCGAAGACAAAGAATCCACGTGAGTATGTAGATAAATAACAATTTCGGAGAATGTATGATAAATGTAGATGTCTTAATTATAACGACATATGACGTCAAAATAAATGAGTACGTGTATAGTACTGTATGTGTTTGACACAATTCAAACAAAAAAAGAAGACCTATAATATACGTTATGACCTCTAAAATGCAAATATTTTTGGAACGGAACCCACCCGAGCCGAAATTACTGATTAAAAAATATTAATATTATAGACTAAAATTTCACAAAATACTACGGAATAAAAAATACTTCATCCCCTTCTCTATAATCTTACACATTTTCTATTTTGGTAATCTCTATTATTTTTTCACTTTCCTTTTTAGTATGTCTTTTGCGGTTCTTATTATTTGTGACCCCACCTTCTTTTTCCACCTCCATTTTCATCCACATTTCAGTCCACCCTTATTAATTTTCTTCCTAAAACTATTGTAGATCATATAAAAGAAGGGGAATGAGTATTTATTATTTATTTTCAAAATTTCTTTGGTAATAATTTTATTATAAAAAAAATCGAAGTAGTATGTTTTAAATCATATTTTTATCACATGATTATTATAATGATAAAAAATTCAATGAATCGAGTCAAAGTTTGTTATGTGTAAAACATTCTATATATTCGTATTCTAATATAAATGCAATATTAAATAAAAGGGAAATAAATGATTAAGAATTGAAACCAAGGATTTCAAAAAAAAATTGAAACTAAGAATGAAAATTTATTTACATTTAAAAAAAAGTAAAGACAATTAACAATTTTCAAACGCGTTATTAACGATTTTTAACGGTTTCGAACTCGAAGCTCGTCACTTTTTAACGGTTTTAACCCGAAACCCGTCATTTTTTAACGATTTTTAATCTGAAGCCCGACATTTTTTAAAGGTTTATTAACTTTTGTCAAACGCGTTGCAAATGCTTATGGTTTGTTGAAATGTTTGACGATATGCTTGGTGACACGGAGTATATTTTAAACAATTGATGTTATGTGTGTGGATATGATTAATTGGACCAATAAGTCTCTTGTGAGACGGTCTCATCGTAGAATTATTGAGAGACCTCTCACATAGAGTTAGTTATTAATTTAATACAAACCTCCTATGCGAGAGGTCTCACGGCAGATCTTTTGAACCCGAAGCTCGTTATTTTTTAACGGATTTTAACTCGAAGCCCGTCATTTTTTTAAGGATTTTAACTCGAAGCCAACATTTTTTTACGGTTTATTAACACTCGTCAATTGCATTACAAATGCTTAGGTTTGTTGATATGTTCGATGGTATGCTTGGTGACACGGAGTATATTTTAAACAATTGATGTTATGTTTGTGGATATGATTAATTGGACCAATAAGTCTCTTGTGAGATGGTCTCACGGTAAAATTACTGTGAGACCTCTCACGTATAGTTAGCTATTAATTTAATACAAACCTCCTAGTATGCGAGAGGTCTCACGATAAATTTACCGTGAGACCGTCTCATAGGATTTTTTGTGTAATTGGACATAATATTATTATTCACTAAGTACATGCTATTTTTCTTGCATTATATGGAAAGAAGTTGATGATAAATCGATATTAAATTTAAATACTACTTTTTTTTAATCTTTTCATTTCTCAATATATGAGTGAGGTGTTATATTAAAATGGGATGATAAAAAAAATGGAGAAAGTAACAAACTCTATAACGGAGGACAAATTAAAACAAATCCAAATTGACCCATTGTACAATCATAAATAACTGACCCGATAACGTTTTGACTCAACCTTATTATAAAATATATGCTGACCCGTTGTGATCCATTTGAAACCCAGCCCAAACTTTACTTTGCACTTTTTAATTAGAACAAACAAAACAAACACAAATTGACACATTAGTTGATCATAATCAGGTGACCTGATAACAACTCAACTCAATCTTATACGGAGAATTTGCTTTGTTCCAATAGGTTCTTTATGTTTGTTAAGGAGAATCTCTAATAATTTGGATTGGAAATGTGATTTACATGACGAATAAGTCTTATGATAGATTGTCTCACACTAACCTAATTTTTCAATATACTCGTACTTGAAAATCAGGTGCTTTTGAGTTCTTCATCAAAAGCGGCTCTTGAGTTCTTCGTCCAAAGCACTCACTGCCCCTGAAATTTTAAAATTGGACAAATCTTAAAATTAGCACAATTTATTTTTATGGTCGATAAAAATTATTGATAATCAATATCCTCAAACAATCATAGAAAAAAAATATACTATACATTGTCAAACGCATACTCAAATTGCAACTCATCAAGGAGTTTAATTGATGATTATAAGTTACAAAGAGTAATGCATGGGAACACGACTCACGCGGTCGATAATGCAACTAATCTAAGATATTTTTTCATATTGATATCTGTATCAAAACCGTATTTTTGTATTTTCCATAAATTTATAATATGTTTAGATTTTATAGATCTTGGTCATTATAATTTTTAAATTGTACTGCCGCTTTACCGTTAACGTGATGAAAAGTTTCATTTTAGTAGTTAAGTTGTAACAATTGATCGAGTACTAAGTGCGATTTAAAAATAATACGGAGTAATATTTTAAGACGATTTACTGAAACATAATAAGAAAGGTGTTCTTTTAAAAAAACAATTCTTAAACGATAAAGACGGTTTCTAAATAAGATGAGTAGCATCACTGCATCAACTTAAACACGTAGGAATAGTAACATATTCCCTCCGTCTTTAAAAGATTTTCCCACTTCCCTATTATAGAAGTATATATATGAAGAGTATTTAATGAAACGTGACAATCTTAGTCGACGGATTTAATATAATCTAAATAAAAATCATTATTAAGAAACAACAAATGCTTAAAATGTCATTCCGTCAACAGTCAACACGCGTCATCTTTAGTGCGCTGGATATTAGAAATCAGGCATAACTAAAACCCTAATCCTTTTACTTCTTTCCTCACAAATACAGTAGCATTTAACAAATATCTGTAATAATAATGGACACAGTATTGAGTGTTAGTATATTGAAGATGACATATTTTTGTAAACGCAAATTGATAATCAAATCTATTGATACTTATTCGTTTTTTGGTTTAATTACTTAGTCTCCAATGCATTTGTTATTTTCAAAATTTCAATATATAACATTAAATGAAGGCGAATATTACTTCTCCCTTAAACAATCTCATTTCAATTTTATAAGCTATTACACCTAACTATTCTAAAACACTAAAAAAATGGACTTATTTTCAAATAGAGCTTTGTGGTTGAGACACCTCACTATGCTTGGTGTCTTCTTTTATATAAAGAAGATTGTGGTAAAGAAAGGAACCAGGATGATGTATTTATAACATCAAAACCCTGGTGGCTCCCCTGCTGCTGTGCCTCCTTGGCCCAAGCGGGCTTAGAGCATACAGGCCCGACCCTTGTCTTCTCCTACGGACGTGGGAATTAAGTCATCCTGAGCAGCCTTGTCAAAATTCAAAAAAAATAATTCTAAAATTTTCCAAAATTTTTCAGCCATCCAAATATTTTTATTCCCCAGGGCGAGTCAAATTTTTACCTACATGTTGCATGCAAAGCTTTATGTAACTGATACAGGTACAACTCAAGGCTTCAGACGCAATCCCGTACAGCGCACATATCTCCCCATCGGAAAGTCCGAGGCGGCATCTCCCCCAGAGCGACACGGGATGAGCCCACATATAGGCGCACCCAGGACTTATGCGACAAGTCCGATTCCCCACGGAGTTATCATCATCAGCCCAGGTATGACCTCTATCTTATGGCTGGCGGGTCCTTCACGCGAGTCTAATGGACAATAAACGACCCGATCGGAAGTCTGCCAGGTTTTAATCTTTGATTGGCCTGGCAGCTACTCTGACTTTCGCCCTGTCCAAGCCTCAGTCAGAGTGGGGGCTCTGTAGACACCCGCATTTTGACTGCCAGGTGTCTATGGTAGTTTTCAAAAACACCCGATGATGATCGGACGCAAACATGCTCTAACGCGCTCGGATATGGGCTCGGAATCAGTAATGTCCGGTATGGGCTTTTAACGGAACACAATTCTCACAAAACCAACCTCAAATTCAGGCCCGGTGGGTCGTTCCAAGTAAAATAAGACTAATTTGGGCCAAAACCGACATCGAAAATAAAAACCATCTTTTAGCGACCGGGTCAAAACCCGGTCAAAGACGAATCCGTCACATAAAGTCAACCAGGTGCGTTTCTAGAACTTTGCGCCCAAATACAAAATTCAAAAATATCCAAAGTCAACCATTTCCTAAAATGGCTCATCCAAATTGATCCACTCGGTCGAGTGGAGCCTCAGAATATGGAACAGACCCGTTTTTAAAGACACTTGACCGAGTGCACTAGGGCCACTCGATCGAGTGACCCTAGGTCGTGGAGTTTTCCTATAAATACCCCATCAACCCATCACATTTGACAACTTTTCCTAAGCATTCATCACCTTCAAAAAGCTCATATTTTCAGTCACTCATCATCACCATCTCGACATCATCATATACACATCCATCTACATACATTCCGAGATCGAAACTCGTAAAAAAAACTAAGAAACAATCCTCCATACAAACGCACATACACACCATCAACTCTCCCTACGTATCTCGACGTTCCTGCGCTATTGCCACCATTTGACGAACCGTATCCCGAGAAGCAAGAGCATCTAGGTTGAGGGTGTGACATTCAACACTGACATCTCCTTTCTCTTTTGTTTTCGTTTTTTTATTTATGTTTATGCACCTATATATCATAATTAGTCGATAGTAACGACAATGCAAACATCTAACATTTTTCTATTCATCGCATCTAACAACCTAACATTTAATTATCGTTATTTATCTTTCGTCTTATTTATCGCGTGTACGTAGTAATAATAAGTTTCGGTTTTAAATCCGTTTAACTATGACGATCATCCAAAGTCCGTATAATCCCTTTAAGAGCAACGACGGAGGTGGCACCCTTTCGAGGAGCGCCGCCCCAATGTACTCAAGGGCACGACGTGATCGTGACCGATCATAGTTGAACGCATTTAATTCCATTTCTAAAATTAGCGCAAAATCGGTTGATGCGAAAATCGACATCACATAATCCGTTAGGATTAATACAAATGTCGTGACGCGGAGGACTAAAATTTTGTCGCTAATCAAATCTTTTAATTCTATAATAGCATCTTCTATAAAATTCCGACGACGGTATTATAGTCGCATGATACACGATTATAGTATCAAAAAACCGGGTTAAATCTAAATCATCAATATTTTTATTTAACTCGGCAACAATCAATTTTAAACAAATAAAACGTAACGAGCCATGCCTCGTACAAGGGGCACTCGACCGAGTGCCATGAGCCACTCGATCGAGTTGCACCCCAAAAACCGGGCAGTAACCACCTTAAAGGTACACTCGATCGAGTCCTGACCATGACTCGATCGAGTGGGCCCTGTAGCCCAACAAACCGAGAGCTCTAATGCATCATTCGAGCCTCGTTATTTTCCTACGACTTTAGTCGTCGCGTGTAAAGTCGATCACGTGATCTCTTCTTCCAAAATTCATGCATATCACTTCACCTAAACGACTTTGATCGACGGTCTCGCACTATTAATCGTGTGCCGACGACTCTTTAGTCGTATCCGACACATGATTAATTTAGACTCTATTTCTCGATGTGATAAGTCGGGACAAGGCATCGAGATTCGGGATCGGGCTAGCACCACGCCTAGGTTCTCTATCCCCGTCCTTTGGTTAATATACAAAATAATGCGTATTTAATCAAAGTTCGTCCATTTACACGACTCACGGTCTAGTTTATATTTATTATATACGGGTCCGTTTCTAGTTAACGTTTACCATTTCCTATTCGATTATTCTATTTTATTGCTCGTTGTATTGTGAATTCCGTGTTGTAATTCCGCCCGTGTAACTTGTAATCGATTTATATTGCTTTGCTTTATTTATTTGCGTTTTACCGTTTATAAATGAACCTTCGCATGCTAAATCACCTCGACAATAATTAAGATGCATTAAAATGACGTAGCAACCCATTCAATATTTATATCTCGTAAAATGTTGTTTGCATATCATTTTACCAGATTACTAGCGCGCATATTAGAAAGTCAAACGATGTCTTAGTAGAGGCCGCTAAGTGTGGGCGGGGTTGGGTGTCCTTAGTGGGCTTCCCAATACGTACCCTCACCCCTTACTCAGAACCTCGGTTTCTGGATGCCCGAAACTGTTGGCGCACGAGAGTCATTCTATACACGATAACCGGTAGTGATGGTATCGGTATCGCAATGCAAAGGGACGAGCCCAATAAACTCTAAAACTGAAATGGGTCGTACTTTGTGTACGGTCCATAGCGATATAGAGTGGGCTCGAATGGGCCCGAACTCCCACAAAGTTCGGTGGCGACTCCATTTCAACTTAAATTTCAATTCGATCCATTCTCATATGAAGATGCATTCGCCTACCCAAATCCGCGCGTGACCGCGTCGGGGTGGACCTACGTCATGTCCACAGTTCCTCGGGCAAAATGCTGTGACTCCGGGGTACTAACGTCCCTCGGACAAAATGCTGTGCCTCCGGGGTACTAACGTCCCTCGGGCAAAATGTTGTGCCTCCGGGATACTAACGTCCATCGGGCAAAATGCTGTGCCTCCGGGATACTAACGTCCCTTGGGCAAAATGTTGTGCCTCCGGGGTACTAACGTCGTGCCTCCGGGGTACTAATGTCCCTCGGGCAAAATGCTGTGCCTCCGGGGTACTAACGTCCCTCGGGCAAAATGCTTTGCCTCCGGGATACTAACGTCCCTCGGGCAAAATGTTGTGCCTCCGGGATACTAACGTCCCTCGGGAAAAATGCTGTGTCTCCGGGATACTAACGTCCCTCGGGCAAAATGTTGTGCCTCCGGGATACTAACGTCCCTCGGACAAAGTGTTGTGCCTCCGGGATACTAAGGTCCCTCGTGCAAAATGCTGTGGAGGTATCAGACTCTTTTGCACCTCGAATAACTAAAACCTGTTAGGCGAGAAAATTGCTGTTTACTTATTTGTTTTAGTTGAGTTGCTTTTGTTTTGTGTATTTGTTTTATCTCATTCGGGTTTGTTCTTGCTTTGTTTTAATTTGTTAGGCATTTGGGATTTGTTTAGAGTTTGCTAGATTAGTTTTGGTTCAAATTGTTTTGTTATGCATTTGGGTGCAGCGTGTTTGTGTTATGTGCGGTTTTTATGCTTGTCTTTGTATCGTGTTTCGTCGATGTTGATTAGTGTTCGTTTCATTATTCTTGTTTTGTCTTGCTTTTAAAAGGGTGCGTGCTTTATGTGCATCGAATTTCGAGTCTCGTTTGTTCTTGTTTTAATTTGTACTAGACCGCTCGGAAGCGCATTTGTCTGCGCCCCAATCTTCAGGCGCCTAGCCTCCAGCGTGCCAGGGCTCGGACGCGTTACCTGAAGCGGTCGGGTTTCTGGGGACCGGGTCTGTTTAAGTAATCAAAAATTGGGGGTGCTGGTTCATTTGTTTTAAGACTCGAGCGCGTCACTCCCTTCACCTACAAATCAATTTTTTGACTTTTCTTTGCCAAATTTCGCCTCGATTTCCGTCGTACGCGCCAATGTCGACTCCGGGTAATCGTTTTTTACTTGTTTATTGTCGGTTTTGTTTGATTTGTTTGATTATGAGCTTGTTTTGTTGGAAACCCTAGAAAATTGATTTGGGAGTTTTTGATTCGTTATGTTTTGATGCTTGTGCTTAGTTCCATTGTTAAATTAGGCTTGATTAGAGCTTGTTAGGGTAGTTATAAGTTCGATAGGGGTTTTCGAGGTGCGACAATGGCTCCCTATGGAAATGTGCTTGGAATGTTAGGGTTAAGGACCGTTTTCTGATTATTCCCGTGTTTATTTTGTGTAATCTCGTTCAAATAGTGTTTGTGAGGATGTGGGTAGATCTCTTGTCGGTTTTCATGGGCTAGGGTGGCTCCTAGGGCTTTCCGTGAGGTTTTGTGTGTCTTAAGACTGACCAAAAGGTGTCGTAACGATGCCGGATTTTCTCGAAACCACTTCCATCGTGACCGGGATCGAAAATGGGTGCTAACGGCCTTTTTGGAATTTTGATATCTTTATCCTAAATTTTGACCATATTTTGACCTATTTGAGCTGCTTTAGCCTGACCTGAGGCACGAATTTTCTTCTTTTTGTTTGATTTTGCAGTGAGAGGTAACATCGAGCGTCCCGAGGGAGCTCCTAGTGATGAGATTGTTGGGACGAGTTTACAGACTCCCCGAGGGATTCGTAGGAGACGACGGAGTACCTCGTCTCAGCGTCGTGACCCTGAGGCCATTAATGAGGCCAATTTTGATTGAGTGAGGAAGCGTAGGCTTCCGGAGATGGTTGCTAGGAGGGCTCATGTTCCGGTTCCTGTACCGGAGGATGAAGAGATTATCTACGAGGATCCTGAGTGGGCTCGGGATTGGGATGGTCATCAGCTGCTATTTCACCTTGACCGTCAAATTTCTCACCGCGTTGTGCAGGGTCTGGTGAGTGTTCTGTTCGTGTTGATTAGCTATGTCTTAGATTATCGGCTCGGGTTAGGTTAGGTTTATTTTGTTTATTCTCGTATTGTTAGATCAATTCGAGCGAGTGACGGTGTTAGAGGGTCGGGAACCCAACACGCCGGAGCAGGATGCCCGGTTGTGGTTATGGTATTTCCTAGGGTCGACCAACTTCTCAGATAAAGGCGAGAGGTTTAGCACCAGGATTCTGCCTCTACTAGAGGACCTGGCTCAGCTGGGTCATTATGATTGGGTAACCGCGGCTTTCGCGGAGATGACTCGCTACCTGCAAGTCATGGTGAGGCCGTTGGCGATAGAGTCGGCCTTAGCTGTGCCCATCGTGGGTCCGGGCCTTATACTGGAGGTTAGTTAATATTCTCAGTCTTTTATCTCCAGTTTTACTTAGTTTTTGGCTTAGTGTTACCAAGGGTATTTGGGATTTTGCAGGCTTGGATTTATTCCTATTTTCCTTGTTTGGCGCCTAAGACGGTGAGAGTCCACCCGAAGAGATTCCCGGCGGGAATCGAGTGGTGGCTGGATCAGCCTAAGAGTACAACCAGCCACTACCCGTCGGAAAATGCGCTGGTCAACAAGGTAGGTCTCAGGGATCTAAGTTTTCTTCTTATGTCCTATTTAGCTTATTAGCCCCCAAGGTTTAGGATTTATTGAGGTGTTGGTTCTATTTGTGTAGTTTTTTGCCCTCCCTTGGGCCGATGATGAGGGCGTGCCGGAGTATGTGACTGCGGAGCTGAGGCATCAGAGTTATAGGAGGATGCTCTTTCCTGCGTTGTTTCCCCCAGTTTGGTATCTGGGCGAGCGGTTGGTGCGTCAATGCCTATATGACGACTTCAGGGTGCCGGTTGATCCTCCCCGGACCATGTTTAGAACACCGACCACCGCAGAGATCCTTGAGGATAGGGACGGAGAAGGAGGCGATGCGCTCTTGGTGCCAGGTACCTCCTAACTATCTCACGTCACCCGGCGGTTGGCTTGGTACCGCCTCGTGGTAATGTTCTAATTTTGGTCCTAAGATTTGTTTTGCGGTTTGTCGTTTCCTTGTCCTTTAACCAACCAATCTGTTGTTCTCTCAGCTGGCCGATCCGGCTGATGAAATCCAGCCTCCAGATTTTCCCCTAACATTGCTTAGGGTGGATGCGGCTGGGATACCTTTCACCAAGCCTCTCCCCCCGTGTTCTGCTGAGGAGATGGACGTCGGGATAGAGTGGCGTGACCGGGTGTACCGGGTAAGTTTTGGCTTTTGTTTTGGATTTGTGTTCTAAGAGTTGGGATTGGTTTGTCTAACTTCCGTGGTTTCACCTTTCAGGTTTCATCAGCTTCCCATCAGCGATTGTGGCAGGCCGCCAACCGCTTCCGGGCCTATGCCTCGAGGATTTCCCATGATACTTCGGGGCCTCGATCGGTGAGTTTGTGCGATTAGGGTGGTTTTTTAGGCTGTTGGCGTTCCCTCCTAATGTTTAAGTATGTTTGTAGGATGTTCCGGATATGGTGGGGCAGCTGAAGACTCGGGTGACCGAGCTCGAGGCAAAGGCGGCTGAGGTGCGACAGCTCCTGAAATCTCGGGCTGACGAGATTGCCTTCCTAAAGGAGCAGCTGGCTCGGTCTCAGGGTGAGACCTCTGTGCAAGGCGAAGCCAGACATCGGGTCGAAAGGGAGGCTGAGGCTACCGGTGCTAACGAGGAGATTGGAGGAGTCCCCGAGACAGCTACCTTAGACATGTTGTCGAGGATGGATGGTAGTGAGTCTTCTCTTATAGATTTGGGGGATCTAGGTTTAGATGACAACCTTTGCGAGGTTGTGATAGCCATTGGTGCGGCTTCTAGGGGTCCTTCCTAGCCTCGATTTGTGTATGAATTTGTATATGTTGTATATTTGTTTTTAAATTTTAGTACTTGAATTAGCTGGATTTGTCTTTTGTTTTTGTTTGGCGAATTGTTTACCAACATTGACAAGTAATCACTTTTGCGTTCATTCATTTGCAATCTGACCTAGTTTGGGGTGCGTTGACGTTGTACAGAGGTACGAAAACAGTTCCTTTTGGATGTTTTGAAATGCGTTGATTTGAGCCGGGAATCGGATCAGATAGTTCGTCGATTAAAATGTTTTGACTCGAGATGGACGAGATGCTAACGCAAAACATTAACGTATTTTGACCGAGTACATTAGGAGATGAGTTTAGTTGCTTTGACATTCAGAACGAAATCGAAGTTTAAAATTTGGGCAACTTTTGAAAAAAAAGTTAGACCACTTTTTGGCATACTCATAATATTGCCTTGCTAGGCTACAGACGCGACTTGACGATAACCGTAAATAGGCTATAACACGCCTTGGTGGGGTAGCTTATCCCCCTAAAAAAGAAAATAAATAAAACATCTAAGTTTGGTGGACCCAATGGACGTAATGTATTGTCCGCGTGGACCTGTCACTCTTGCGCGAACATTTCGGCTTTTGGAAAAGGGTTTAGTGACTTTAGGAGGTCGTTCTTGAAATTTGGGGTTGTCGGGTGTGAGAAAAAGGTTAAGGATTGTGGAGATGATTGTACTATAGAATAAGGAAGCTATGTGGGCTAATGTCACTAAGCGCCCGACCGAAGACGGCGTTACCGATCCTAGTATTCGTCAGTTCATCTAAACGGGCCAAGACCGATAAGACCCATATTGAGAATGTGAGTGAGGAGGGGAAGTGGGATTGGCTGGGTTCGCCTTTAGCTAGGGCAGTGGAAGCTTGTGTTCGGAGGGGCCGATGGCGAGAAAAGAGGAAAGTCGGACCGGTAGAACCCAGCCATTTAGTACTATGTTCTATTAATTGATATTATGTGGCGTATTACTACTAGTCTTTGTAGGGTTTTGCTTGACACGTCGTCATTTTTCGGGGTAGCCGGATTTCGGATGCTCGATGTAAAGGGCCTCGACAAAGGCTTGATTTAACTGATGTTTTTTATTAATGAGAAGCACATTTTTTTAATTTTGTTTTCCTTTTTGTGGTGGCTCGCAACTCGATTCTTCATTTTGCCCGGAGCACCCTTTCGGGTTTTTACTCCGTCCTCGGCTCACCTTTTTTGCTCTTTTTTTTTGTTTTTTGTTTTTTGTTTTTTTGTATATATATATATTTTTTTTTTTTTACGACGGCTCGCAACTCGTTTCTTCTTTTTGTCCGGAGCGCCCTTTCGGGTTTTCACCCCGTCCTCGGCTCGTCGTTTGTGCTTCGTCATTTTAAATCACTCGTTGGCCGAAACGTGGAAGGAATCCCAATTTGTACATGAATCGATTAACCAATTTTTTTTGTTTGTTTGTTTTGGTTGTACCCGGATAAGGGTTGCCTACGTATCCATTTTTTAGGCGGAATCAAACCACGTTCGTAGTTCTTTATATAGATGTGAGTGATTCTGCTTGACTCGTCATGCCAATTATCGATGTGAGATGTTTAGAGTGTATTCACCCTAGTTATAGAACTAAGGTGGAGTGATTGGGTATGACTATGACCTCTTGAAAGTGACAATTACCGAGATACCGTGTTTGGGTCAGGGTGACTGGTTTGGATGGTTTCGGAATGTAGAGCTAGGTGGTCAGTGGTTTCGATAGATCAAAATCTGGAGCTTTATTTTTTGTGGAGTTAGGCTATGGGCTAAGGTTTCGTGATGTGGTAGGAAAGGGGAAGCTGAGTAAAAATGACTCAGACTTCAATCGGGTGAGATGTAAATTACGTGGGATTTGATTTCAATGTCTGGCCCTAACAGTTGGGATTATCCTATTGAGCTTGAATCCTCAAAGTTCCGGACTGTCTTCTAACAAGTGTCTCGGGAAGGTCTTAAGGGTTGTAATGCGGGGAGGCTAGTATTTGGGTGCTAGCTGACTGGTCTGTTCATTTTTCTTTTTCTCTTTTGCTTTTGCTTTTTGTTCGGACTTTGCACTTAAAGTCGAATTGAATGATTTGGAGTTTCATTTTGACCGTTGAGTTTGGTCTTGATCATTGAATTGGACCGGTTTAGTTTGGCCTTGGTTTTATTTTTCTTTGGCTCCTTTTGGCCATTTTAGACTTCTTTTTCTTTTTATCAGACTAGCACCTATGGTAGGAAACGATCGATCTTTATTTGAGGGATGTTTATTGTGGGAAATGGGTTTGTCTTCCATCTTTGATCACAAGCTAAGAGCTATCTAGATTTGTCATAGGATTCGGGAATGCTAGTTCTAAGGGATAGTTTGTGGCTTTCTATACCAGACATGGAATAGGTAAAAGAAAAGAACACGGGATCTCAGTTCTTGTAATTCCTCGTTATTTCGAGGTATGTTTGATTGTTATCGATAAATGACATAGTACCGAGTTGTAAGAAAGAAAGTGCATTATTAAATCAAGCGATTGTCGAGGCGTATCATAAAGGAAGAAAAGTTTATTTCTTTTTATTGATAGTAATAAGCGGGCTATGCGCCCGAGATATTGTTTTCGGGGAGGTAGAGGACAGATCCCCTCGCACCTCCTGACTCGATGTAAAAACAAAAGACATTTGTTATACTATTAGGTCTAGGCCCTAAGATGAACTAGACTCCGACTCAGACACAGATTTATTCGTCTCGATGGATGCCCGTGAGTTGTTGGCATCTTCCTCGATAGTCAGGGCATTCTCCTCTATAGGGTCGCGGTGGAAACAACCGATGGTGTCGCCAGGGACAGTGTGAATGCTAAAGGGGTTTGTGGTATTGTGTGGTTTCTTGGGTGGAGGGAGAGAGATCGTCCCATTTTCGATCATGTCTTGTATGTCATGTTTGAGTCGATAGCAGGATTCGGTATCGTGCCCGTTACCTCGGTGATAGAGGCAATAAGCATTAGGGGTCCAATTTTTGCCTCGTTTGCCGACTGGTGGGTCCGGAGTGGGACCCCTGGGCAAGAGCAACCCTTGATCGACTAGGTGCTTAAGGGCTTTGGCAAGATGAATTGATTGGGGTAAACTCCCTCGGTGATCTTTCTACTTTGTTGGATGTGGTCTTATAAAGTCTCGGTGTTCTTCCCGTATCGACTTTGGTAGGCTTCGATCTGGCAGAGCGTTGGGATAATCTATCCTGCATAGGCTCTTGGGCGTGGTAATTGCTCGGGTTGGCGTTTGTTTCGCTTTCTGGGTCTCTACTCTCAAGGAAATTGAGGCGGTTATCGATGTAATGGATGGAGAAAGTCAAACGGGTTACCGAAGTATGCATGTTGCAAACCAATTTGGTTATGGCACTGACATCGTTGCGGATGTTTTTGATGGCGCTCGAATCTACCGACATGTTGGGGAGTGATTCTAGTGAGGAAGGATCAAAAGGTCAGAACGGATCCACCGGACGACGTAAGAGACTCGAGAGATGCTCGTGACTGAGCGACACGGGAATGAGACCCTTGACTCGTGTGTGTGCGGTCATTGGCTTAGGGACTCAGGTGCTTTAGACTCTTGGTGTATTCGGCGGAACGCCTAATGAATCTTAGGTCTCTATAACGAGACGATTTGACACTAACCTCGGTGGTGAGGTTTAGAGAGGACTTCTCGAAATGAGGCGACCCAAAATGTAAGACCTCGGGTAGAGGCGATCCTAGTAACTAACATAGACAGTTAGACACATGGTTGTACGACGTAAGAAGTTGATCGCGATCCCGGCTCAGGATCAAAGAATTTCGATATACGTTTCTTCCAAAAACGACCAATTTTGCAATTTTTTTGAAAAGAATGGTTTCTAGAAATAGTGTAACGATGGCGGGTCGACATCGTTGTGACGTGGAAGTGCGTTGCCATATGTGTGCGTCGGGAATCCGGCAATGACAAAATGTAAATGTTTTTTTTAAAGGAGCACAGTTCTTTAAGGGGAACCGGTTTTGAAAATGATTACGCGATGCCTTTATCGAAACTACTATTAATTAGCTAGTTCGATACTTGTGATGCTCGTGGTAGAGCATGAAGTCTAATGACAGTGTTCTTAAAAGTGTGACCAAATCCTTAGTAAGGGATTTAGGTGGTGAATAGTGTTTTAGAAAACTCTCTCTTTTTTTAGAAGAACTTTTAAAACTAGTGACCCACGTTCGTCGGTTGCGTTAACTAGCATTTAACGGTGGGAGGGTGTATTGTAAAAAGTGTTTTGAAAGTGTAACCGTTTTTGAGTTCCTCGACTTCATTAATTGAAGTTTTGGGTTGTGTTAACGGTATGTGCGTAAAAAACAAAAAAAATTGAAACAAATTGTAACCGTTTAAGGTACCTTGACCCCATTAATTGGGAGTCTCGGTGATATTGACGGTATTTGTTGTTGATGGGTTTTAATTTGGCCAAGGTGATGGCATTGAAAATATTATATTTTTGAAGGTGGTGAGTGTAAAATTTGCCATGATGACGGCATCAAAAAATGTTTTTCCCTTTTTAGAAATCACGATTTGACCGGTAGTATCGGCGTTTAAAAGGTCATTTTGAAAAGATGAGGTATTTTTCGAAAATGGAATTGGATGCGGTTGAATATGTTAGCGTGGTTGAGTCCAGATTTTTAGTGTTTTATTTGGGTTGTTTGCAAACACGCTACACATAACTAGAAATGCATACACTCATGCAGGATGCAGACACGGGTAGGTTAGGGTAGACTACCGCCCACGAATAGTCCTTACTTAGGCATTGACAAATCGTCAAGGGAGACAAGTGTCATACCGTCTGCTCGGAGCTATCCGCTTATTAATCCCGCTGGTTACTCGTTAGGTGGCCAGAGCGTCAACCAAGGATCTCTCCGCGTGTCCCTAAAGATCTTACCGCGAAGAGGTCGATTGGTCCAGATATTGGTTAGGGTGGGCCTTTTAGGGCCTAAACCAGTAGTGACCACAACTAGGAACTAATAAATGAGCTTCACCGACCTCGTTCAAGTTACACCACCACTGGAAATTTGTTTCCAAATCCCTAGCGGAGTCGCCAAACTGTGGACGTTCGTCCGCACCGCCCGGCGCCCCGCTGGCGGCTGCGCGGGACCGACCCAGTTTTTCAACGTGTGGCGGCGGCCACCCACGCGGCCCTCTCCCTGTCGGGGGCCGGTCCGATCTTGCGTACGGGGCGATGTTTCGGACCTCGATTCGGATGACGATCCGGACTTGTACTAGACGGGTGCGGGCACCCGTGTTTCCGTTTGGAATCGATCGAGTCGTGGTTGTTAATGTTTAAAGGCCGATTCATTTGGTAAGACGACCTTTTTAGTGAACTGAATTCGTTGCCGATTTGTGGAGTCACTACCGAGTCAATTATGGGGACTCGGAAACCGTTCAAGTCCACTTTCATTCCTTGCCGGTTCAAAGTTGAGTGGCACGGGACCTAAAGATAGAGACTTGTATCCTTAAGCACTCCATGCCTGGAATGACTCTCATTGCCAATGGTTTCAGACATCATGAAACTGTCGATTCTGAGTAAGAGGTGAGGGTACGTATTGGGAAGCCAACATCCGATAGATGTCAATAACCAATCTTGCTCGCACTATAGTGGCCTCTACTAATCAATCGGTGGGCTGATAACCTAGTCCTATCGTTGTGGCGGAAATACTGTAACATCCGTTGTTTTAACCCTATGCCTTTTACTACGTCGGTTGTTTAAGGACAAGTAAGTATTGTCGTCAAAGTAGTTGTATTTACATTCTTTGCATGCGACACTACAAGATATCACATCTTTAGCGGCGTTTATTTAGTGGTTAGGTGGCATTTATAAATGCCACGAAAAGTGCTTGCAGCATTTAATCTTATGCCGCTAGATTCAATGTAGGGAAAAGTCCTTGTGGCATTTGTTGCAAATGCTGGTAAAGGCTTATAAAAACGCCACCATAGATTATTCATAAATTTTAAAATTTCATTTTTCATTGGATTTTTTATTCATTAATAAACGTGTCTTTATTTTTATGGAGTTTTTTTTTGGGATATTTAACGCTTTTTTCCTTAAAAATAAATAATTAAAAAAAGACCAAACAAATTAAATAACTTATTTTATAATATTGACAATAGAATTTGTAGTTGTCAAATAATCATTACAAAAGACTATATGAGTATAAACTCAATTCGTTAAATCCTAATCAAAGGATAACAAACGCCTAAATAGCAAGTACAATCCAAAAATCAAAATTTCTAGAGTTATATCTCTATCTACATCAGCACCATCATCAGCATCTTATGGAATCCTATTGTTGCGAATAGAAGCAGTCGCTTTAATTATAGTTCGACATTCCCTCTTGGTTTACTGAGCTCCCCATCTTCAAAGAAGCACACAATACCCAATTGAACATACATACATACATACATAGTTAAATACACATCATTCCTACATAATCGGTAAATTAGAAGCGCACGTAGCTTACTTGAGTTACAAATGCATAGAGTGGTAGATAACTGAAACTGCAAAAGAACTAAGCCACCAGCCTAACAGGAAAAAAAACACAAATTCTCTTACGAGCCGGGTTTAATTTTTTCAGGCATTTGTTACTGACAGCAAAAAAATCTCGATTCTTACGTGATGACAATTCTTGCAATGGCAAATCTAGGATTTCCCATGATGCAAGAGCTGAACTTGAATTTCAACTGCAACATATAAAAAAACAATGTTTCAGCTTTCAACTGTAACATACTCTATATCAGAATGCAAGGGAAGGAGATCTGACCGACAAATGTCCAGAAGAAAATCGCGAAACTAAATGAGTAAACGAAGAGGATGGCATGAATCGCAACCATGAAAATCCTTGGTTTTTTTAACCAAAAGTAATCATCAGAAGGCCCAAGTCGTATTTCTTCTGAAATGAGAGGATGTGTCTTGACCACATCCGTAGCTAAATCTACGATCACTTTCTCTAACTTCGTCCCAACGACCAGTAAAAGCTGTCGTGAAACAACATCATATTACTAGGCATTTCTACGATTTTATAAATACGTTTCTTAATCTGAAAATTTTTCAAGCTAAGTATGCTTAAGACTTACAACGAACGGGATGAATGAGAGCCAAAAATATATATTCCAACATGCCTAGCAGGCTAGCAGCATAAGGCCAGCAATTTGTCAGTAGTACTCACAAACATGAAATTATTGGGTGAATATGCAGTGTATATACCTGCTACATTGAGTGATATGGAAATCACTGCAATTATCCATAAGAACCAACTGCAAAGATGCAAAAGGAAACTTCAAAAGAATTATTAAGAAGTTGATGTTGTATAATTACTTTGACAGTTGGATTTTAAATAAGTCGCTTCTTAAAAATTTATACTCTATTGATACGACTTTCTTGAAATCAGCTTCATACGCATACACCATGTATTTGTGAAAGTTGAATCTTCGCAGGATTGATCTCATTTCTTAAAGAATCCTCCCACTTCTAGCATCGACTTATCTACAAAATGTGATCACAAGACCGAGGATCAAAACCTAGATATCAATTGATAAATGCATTATGATATGCGGGGTATTTCAATAGGTAGTATCACATACAGTCTTATGTATGAGTTGATTAGCGAAATATAATTGATGGTCATACTCTAGCAGCAATCCTACTTTATGAGGTTTAAGAATGAGTACCATAGAAAACATAGACAATAATTTACATTTTCCAACAATATGACATACTGTCTGAATAATTTCAAAACTGGACTGAATGAACAAACGATAGATTTGCCCTTAGGGTTGTACTAAATTATTGTTGGAATGTATTATTGGGTCAAAAAATTAACCTTAGGGTCCTAAAATAAACCTTATTGGGTCCAAAAATGAACAAACTGGAATATATTAATTTGATCTACTCCTCTTACCAGAACTGGTCTGGTCAAGTTGTTCTAAATGTATCGATGAGGACGTTAATGTGTTATTATAACGCCGGTCTCGAGTATAAGGGTATGTATGCACAACCATAAGGGACATCAACGTGATGAGTTGAAGTAACATTTACCCTTGTAAACGATATAATCATGTTCAAACTAAAGATTAATCAACATTTCCACATACGACATTTAGAAATGGACAATTAGAAATCCCATACAACCATACGACATTTAGAAGTAACATTTTATACTTTTCTTCAACTTAAGTATTTCATAGGCATTTAGAAATCCCATACACCCACCTCCGATATGCGGTATTTCAATAGACAATTTCAATTTGTTGAAGTTGCACCTGTTACACTCCATCTAATAAAATAATTACCAGTGTCTTTTATATTAGAACACAGAAAACCCAAGGAAGGAAGGGCTAACATGTGTATGAAGCAATAATAAAGCGTACCAGTGTCACAGACACAGATCCTCTACACATTTTCTAGTAGATATTGATCTACACGAAGGATCTCAATAGGACCATGATTAGTGTAGATATTGTACTAAACTCGACTAAGTAGTCACCTGGGCGAACAATATCGTGAATGAAAACAATAAATTTGATTCGGGGCAGTTTACGAATCCAAAAACACCTAATAAATCAAGAGACCAACGTTATAGAAAACACCTACTTCAATTTTGGCCTTGAATTTCGATACTGAAATCTGAAAATACTAGGTTAACAACAATTGAAAAGGTAATACTGTGAATTGGGAAAGTGAGAGTAGAGATTAGAGAACTTACTTTGAAGTTTCTTGTCCATGTATCTGCGAAAATCAAATTAATGGTAATAATTGAGATAAAGAAACAATCAATTCAAATCAAATCAAATCAAATTCAATTCAATTCAATTCGAGGGAAGTAAAAGAAAGTGGGAATTACTTCTTGAAAACCGGAGGCTGACACGACCTGCTCATCCTTAAACCCTAAGAAGTTTGAGCTCAAACTTCTTTGCCCCAACATTCAAACATAAAAAGGACACATACAGTACAATTAGAAACTTTATCATATCCCTTAAGTTCCCATAATCTTTGCAAACAATTTCACAAACTAAGCTTTCTACTTTCTGTAATTTTCGCGCACAATTTTGACCATCAATAATCAGTCACACTATTAACATATAATAAACCCTAAATTGATAGCAATCAGACACACTAACATCAAAAAATAACTCAATTTCGAATGCAATTGAGTCTTACAATCAGACGCGAACATAAACTCTTAATTATGAGCAAGGAGAAATAAAAAGGAAGAAATAAACAACAAACCTGGTGGAGAAACAATATGTGAAATCAAATAGGGAAGAAAGTGAAGATGGATTGATCGATTCAATTGGGAAATTAGATTTTAGAATTGTGAAAAGACGATTGAGTTAGTTTTAGGTTTTAGGTTGGTGTGTTTTCTGAAAAGACACGGGGGAGTTTTAGCTTTGTGAAATGTATGGCGCGATATCTATTGTACAGTACTAATCCTCTTACTACTAAGGGGGCGTTTGGTTCATCAAAGGGAAAGGGAATGAAATCAACAAAGGGAAACAAAGGGAAAGGAATGGGATTACCCCAAATTTAGGTTGTTGTTTGGTTTCAATGAAAGAGAATGAATTTCACCCAACCTTCACTCAAACCTCAACATTAACCGTGTGTCATCATATTATTTATATTTATGTAAAATAAAAAATTATAAAATAAATAAATTAATATCTAAATTATAAAAAATAAATAAAAAATTTGTAGTATCTTTTCATAATAAAATACCTGTAATATAAGGAGTATTATTTTTACACGTTTTTAATTGTAAATACGGTAAATATACGGAGTAATAATTACTACAATACGATAAATTTTAAAAAATGTATTTTCTTTTTAATTGATAAAAATTAAGGCATCAAAAATTATTTTGACCAAACTTTGACTCATATTTGACCTGACCCGAGAGTGTGGTGGTGTTCGTAATGGTGGTAGGTGGACCTTGGTGGTGGTGGTCGTAGTGATTGTGGTGGTGATGGTGGCGATTGTTGGTGATGGTGATGGTGGTGACTAAGTTGGTGATTGGGGAAAGGGAATCCCATTACCTTGGGGAGTGGGGGTAAGATGTTAGAGAAGTTTGGGGGAAAGGGCGGGGGAAAGGGAATGATTGAATTGCCTAAACAAACACCAACAAAGGGAATCATGAACTTTGATTCCCTTTCCCTTTCCTGAATACCTCAAACCAAACGGCCCCTAAAAGGATAGGAGATGATGAGGTGTCAAAACCTCATTAAAAATTTTCCCTCCAAATACTATCATTCAAATAAGGAAACAAATAAAACATTAAACTCAAATAGTTATAAACTTATAATATCTAAATTCAAGACAAAATAAATATTGATGTAAAAATCATAAGGAAAAAAAATCAATAAGACAATAAATAATATTATTATGTATGAGTTATTAAAAAAAAGACATTTATGAGACATTTTTTTAAAACCAAATACAAGTGTTACAAACTATCGAGATCATATATTGACGTAAACAAATACTATAAAATATTTGATGATGAAAAAATATATGGAGTATAAAATACTTTCAATTTTTGATTTTAATATATAAATAAAATTTTTTGATCTGATAATATTGAGAGTATATGTTATCTTTTAATTTGTTGGAAAAAGTTCTAACTAATCTAAATATATATATATATATATATATATATATATATATATATTATTCGAGAAGCTTTGTTTCAGGATAAACTAAACTTTTAATTAATTAATCAGGTTAAAAATTATAAAATATTATCATTAGTTTTGTAACGAAAAAATACTCTATATTAAAAGATAAAACTTAAAAATGTGAAAAGTTAATATGTTGCCAATTAAATATGGAGTACTAAATAAGTGATATAGTAACTAAATAAAAAAATTTAGATATTTCGCGCATTAGTGCGCGGGATCTACACTAGTTTAGATTAAGCGGCATTTACTTTATTTGCAAGGTTAAGTGTCAATTTAAGATAAGCTACGGTGGCATATCAATTTATACTATTAGATAAATGTCATCTAATAATTAATCTCTTGTAGTGCGATTTCACCTGACAAGCAGACCATGAAAAGATGCACGTAGGAGAGTAGAGAGTACTAATATTATAGGTATTAGCAAACCAGTTTTAACGCGATAATACAGATATTAGTCATTCTCGTGGTATACCTTACCGGGTATTCTGCTTAAGATGCGTCGGTTCGGTATTAATAGAGATGCGTCGAACCTAGTAAGGCGAGCACTTGGACAAATACAGAACCCGACCATCACTTTGTTCATTTTTAGTTGTTTTACGTTTTGAATTCCGTGTTAGGTGATTTACCATGCAATTATAAGGTCATAAAAGCAATAAATCATACAAAAAACTGTAAATGCGAATGTAAGTAAATCACATTGTGAGGAGTTGCACCCTCGGAGTATACACTAAACGGGACTCGATGCATAGATAGTTGAGAACGGATCTCGGAATTACTCGAGTCTATTTAGTGTGTTTTAGTATTTGCGATTGAAGTTGGGACGTTACGTGTTTTAGTAGATGCTTGTGGACCTAGTGTCCACATCTAGTGTTATCGTAGTGCATAATAAAGGAAAGTGCAAATATGGAAACTTTTGTTTAGATGACAACCTAGTGTAGACACCCACATTTTGACCGTCAGGTGTCTATAATAGTTCCCGCCAAACACCCGATGATGATTGGACGTAAACGTGCTTTGATGGACTCGGATATGGGCTCGTAATCATGGACATTTGGTTTAGACTTATTACGGAGTACAAATCTTACAAAACCAACCTCAAATCCAGGCCCAGTGGGTCGTTTCGAGTCAAATAAGACTAATTTGGGTCGAAACCGTCACCAGGGGTAAAACCGTCTTTTAGCGACCGGGTCAAACCCGGTCAAAGATATTTCCCGAGACTCACGGACCAGCCGTGACACCTCAAGTGTCCGGTTTGGACTCCAACACTACCAAAAAATCAGCTTTGAGAACATTAAACAATTCCGTTGAAGGTAGAATTCGATCTCAAGTAGGAGTTCTATCCGGAAACCGAATCAGACACCGACCGAGCTCCAAATACTCGGCCAAGACATCCAAAACAACCGAAATACTCCCCATTTCAGCCGAGTATTTGGCTTCCCCACCAAGAAACGAGACTTTGGTTTCCTCTCGAACTCTCGTATTTCCTATCCAAACCGGTATTTCTTGTCACACAAGCAAGACTACCTCGATTCCTATAAATAGGATCTCCCGTCCAACACAAAAGACACGATTGAACAGCCATGATACACGGTTTTTACACAACAAATACACACATCATAGATCTATTATTCCTACATCACACATTCATCATCAATCATCGAAAGTCAGAAAATATACAACCTCGTAACGCCAAACAATTCCCGAGTAATCTCGACCCGACGAATCCGACCCCCAGCCGGCCGAAACCCGTCCCATTACACGTCCAAAATAACACCCTAACTCATCCTCATCATCTCGACGCTCCCAAGTCTAAGCCACTTTCCGACGAGCCTTATCCCGAGAAAACAAAGCATGTAGGTTGAGGGTGTAAATCAAACCCGATTCTTCTTTTCTTCTCTCCTTTTCTTCACGTTTCTTTTTCTCTTCTTTTTTGTGTCGAGTCGTCGGACCTCGTTTAATATGGGTCGTTTTCGCATATTTTTCATTATTTCTAATAATCGATATTAAAAAAAACTATTTTATAACGTTCTTAAAATACGATATCGATTCTCTAATCGAATATCGTACCTAACAAGAACAAAATTAATTAATTCTCGTTGATGCTAATAAAATCGTTACATCTTTTTAAACAAAATGCGACGATTTTATACGCGGAGAGAATTAACATCTTTTTCGTTCAAAATTCTTTTTTTTACTTTTCGTTCAAAACAAACTTTTTTTCAAAACCTTTTCTAAAATCATTCCGACTATTCGATATCGACTTCATAATCGAATATCGAATACGACAAATATTGAAAATATGAATCGGGTATAAATTAATCCATATTTGCACGCGATTTATAAAATTAACGATTTTCGACGAAAAAATAAAAACGGGCAGACCCGCACGCGAGTCGCGCCATGCCCAGGCGACTCGCGCACGAGCCTGTGACCCGGGTCCTTTTTTTAAAATTTTCGATCGTTTTATTTTATTATTTTACGAAACGATTTCTAAATTTATATCTTTTCCAAAACTATTCCGAGTATTTGATATTGATTTCGTAGTCAATTATCGAATATAACGAATATCGAAAATACTAAGATCGAGTACAAGTTATGCAATATTTGTACGCGATCTAGTCAAATCTTCGAAAAATCGTCTTCAAAAATCAGACCGACACGCGACTCATTGGAGTCCCGGGCGAGCCGCGCGGCCGGCTGCCACGACGCGTCTTTTTTTCCGTTTTTTTTATTATTTTTCGAGCTTTGTTTTTTTATACAAAACAACGTTTTAACAATATTTTTCAGATTTCGATTAATATTTATTTTCTCGATCTCGTATGTTTATTTGCTATATTATTATTCAATCGTTACTAACCCGTTTTCTCGTGTTTGTAGCAATTTATTTATTTCTTCGTTTTATTAGACTAAAACGAATTCACATGCTAAAATAACTTTGACGTTATTAGTTTAATATGCATTAAACGACTTAGCAGCCCATTTATTTATTTTCCTCACATGCCTTAGGAAAATAATCTCTGCATATCATTCAACCGTCGAACTAACGCGTGTACGTAAAAATCGAACGATATCTTAGTAAAGGCCGCTAAGTGCGGGCGGGGTTGGGTGTTCTCAATGAACTTCCCAACACGTACCCTCACTCCTTACTCAGAACCATGGTTTCCGGATGTCCGAATCCATTGGCAACGAGAGTCATTCAATACACGGTATCCGATAATGTCGGTATCGGTATCGTAATGCTAAGGGACGAACCCGATAAACTCTGACATCGGAAATGGGCCATGTTTTAAATATGGCCCACTACGACATAGAGTGGGTTCGAATGGTTCCGAATAACCACAAAATTCGGTGTCGACTCCTACTTCGATTTAAAATTCAATTCGACCAATCTCATATGGAGATTCGTTCGCCTCCCCAAGCCCGCGCGTGGCCGCGTCGGGGTGGCCCTATGTCATGTCCACAATTTGGCGACTCCGCTGGGGATTAACTGATGTGTCACTTACCATCGGCATCCTCGGGGTGAGACTCGAAAAGAAATCGTTCGATTAGTAATGTACACGCTTTAGTTCAATGGTTCATGCATAACCCAATTCTTTCTCGGGCCGGTTACTTGTGACCGACGTCCCACTATACCACGGTGCATTCCTACATGGGTGCACTAAAGACTTCGATGGCGGAACTCACATGGGTTTTACGGCAGGTTCTAAGACCAACTCGGCTTATGAAGTCCGTCCTGATTTGCGAGAATGCTATCGTCGTTGGTATAGACCCTATTTCGACCGACCGAGACTTAGACTAAGAGCATACATGGTGTCGTTATACTATTTCCGTGACTACATGCTACTTGATCTTCTTTGGTCTTTTTCATAAAAAAAACATCATTTTCAAAAACTTGCATTTTTTCAAACCCATCTATTATTCAAAACCCGGAAAGCTACCAAATTTAGGACTTATGATTTTGACTCAAAATAGCCTATTTTTAGCCGGTATGCTGTCCAAACTTTCCAAAAAAATTCAAAATCTCGGCCTGGTAACCTTTTTTTCGATTTTTCAAAAAAAATCGGGCCTTCCAATCCAACCTTGCTCGGTTTTCAAATCCAAATTCCCTTTTCAAAACTTTTTTCTTCTTAGGACTTCCCGTATTTAGCAGTGTCGGGTCTTGTCATAAGTTGTTAGAATCTATAGCGTCGAAACTCCGTCGATCTTACATCACGAGTTTCTACCCCATCCCAAGTCCGCCTTATTTGTCAAGGCACGGCCCACCTACGTAGGACAAACTCCTACGAAGGGAAGCTCATTTACACAATCGAGTCCAAAGTCTGGGGATTTCACACACGGATCTTTCTTCGAACGGGACTAGGCCCACTTTGCCAAAACCCAGGGAGAGTCCACCATCCACGAGTCACCCATCTAGGAGTCGGTCTTCAGTCCCACTCGGGGACTACCCTTTAGCGGGGCGATCAACCGCGTTTGCTCTAAGTATCAGTTCTTACACGTGTTGGCTCACGTACCCCACTTTCGAGTCACTTAGATGTCACACCATTTGAGTCCTATCAAAGTCTTTAGTCTCACTCGGGGGTTGTCCTCCACCCGAGCAGTCAACCACGGTCATCTTAAGGGGTACCCAACGTTCATCCTGCACCGGCGTCCTTATGATGCCTTCTTCGTGTCGTACCTATGCTACGAATACTCGAGTCACCTAGGGTTAGGTCACCACAGTTGGTCCGAGCACGTGATACGGTCAAACACGGTCGCCCCCATTTTCGGATTCACCCTTATGCAGCTCGAGTCCAATTCGCAGTCGTTACCTCGTCTAGATCAACGTTCGAGTATCCCGGTCCAAGAGTCTTTGTCGACCCGTCACCCCGGGCCGTGTCTAGTTTGACTCCCTCTCTTGCACTTGCGCAAAGCCGAGTTTAGGCGAGTCGTGGCACCCGTCTTTCTCTCCAATCAAAGACCTTACCAAAAAAAAAACAACCAACCGAGCGTTCGAGTCCGGATTTGATTCGAGTCTAAGTCTGAGTTCGAGTCTAGGATACCCTACATCCTCATTTTCAAATCAAAGTCAGAGTCAAAGTCAGTTGTATTCTGTCCTCTTTTTTCAAAATTCAATAAAATCAGCTTTTCTATTTCTCATACATACTTTCCTTATGTGTTTTCGAGAACATGATGAACACCATCATACACTGTGAGCACACGCACGTGACTATTATAGGCACATCTATAATGACTGCAGGAAACCGAGCCCGTGTTTTCCTTTTACCTATTCCATGTCTGGTATAGAAAGCCACATAACTACCCGTAGCAGGAGCATATCGAATCCTATGACAAATCTGGGTAGTCTTCTAGTTTGGGTTCAAGACGGGAGGCAAGTCCACTTCCCACAATAAACACCCATCCAATAAGACTAACCAGTCCCTACCTTAGGTGTTAGTCTGACCGACAAAAAAAAAAGCTGGACAAAAAAAATCAAAAGTCCAAGAGAAAAAAAGCAAAAGGCCAAAACAAAAAGGTTGGCCATGATCAAAAAAGAATTATCAACATCTCTCGACCAGACACGGTCAACTCAAATGAAGAATCCCATGACCGGGGCTAAGAGGTCAACCCAAAGAATTCAAAAACCCATGACCGTGAAACGGTCAATTCAAAAATTATCAATACCCATACCATCCAATAGGGGAGAGACAGTCAAGCTGGTCAGCTAACACCACATCTAGCCTTCCCACATTACAACCCTCAAGACCTTCTCGAGACCTAGGCTAGAGACAGCCCAGAATTTTGAGGATTCAAGCTCCATATGATACACTCTAACCTTTAGGGCCAGACATGGAAACCAGATCCCGCATTATCAACCTGCCCGATCGAAGTCCGAGTCATTTTTACTCGACTTCTCCTTTTCCTACCACATTACAATACTTTACCCTCGAAGCCTTAGCTCCACAAAATCGAGCTCCAGATTTCGAAACATCAAAGCCACTTGCGACCTAGCTCCACATTTCCAAAAACATCTAAACCAGTTACCAGCCCCAAACACAGGAACTCAACTTGCAGTCGGCATAGAACATGCCCAAATAGTTCACACCACCTCTGGGGGCTATCCCGGAGAATGCTCACAGTCACAGGATCAACATCCTAACTATTCTAGCCCTTTGATCAAGACATCACTGGGAATACACCTAGCCTACACCATCGCTGTGGCTAGTTACACACATAGCCCTAGTAAACTAGGCACCATTATATATCTTTCAATCTACTGAACTACGGCTTGGTTTGATTTCACTACACGTGAATACGTAGGCAGCCTTTCGACAAAGGCACAACCATTCATATTCACACAAATTCGAAAAAGCATCATCATTCCGGTCACGACACTGTCATGTTCTCAGCAGCTAGCTTTGTCATCCTGGGGGCTTCTCCTAGGCAGAAATTCTCCATCCACTCACAAAATCCAGATAAATTCAAAGAATAAAGATCTAGCCTCCTTTCTATAGTGTGTCCTAGTACTCGGCTCAGTTGAAGACGAGAATTGGTCAGGGACTCGAAGCAATACCCACTTTAGGAATGTACCCCTAAATCAAAAGAATATCCAAAAGAACACCAGTCTACGGCATTTCTACCACAAAGCCCTGTCGTACGGAAACAGTCTCATTCCGAGGATTCGACCGTGTTGCCACTCGCCTAGGCTACGGAATAGCGCAACTTAAGAGTCTTGTCGTATTAGGTGGCCCATCCTCTACCGAGTCACGGTCCAACCCTTAGAGAGTCCAGTCGTGTCTGTCAACTCGTCCTGTCGCGTCCAGAGTCGAGTCTGTCGGTATATCTCTCTCTTCAAATTCTCATTTTAAAATTTGCAAAACTTAGCCATTTGAGAAAATCCCTTTCCTAGTTACCACGGGAATAAGAATTTTTATCACACTTCATCTAGGCATACAGCCTAACCAGAGACTTTAGGAGTCCGTGTCAGAATCAGATTAGGAATCAAGTCATCCCAAGCATTCTAATTTCCAAAAAAAATTCATTTTCTTTCCAAAAAATCAATCAAAAATCATTTCTTCCCCAGCATGAGTCAGTGTTTCGCCTAAATGTTACATGCAATTTGTTATGTATCAACAGACAGGTACCCCAAGACTCCCCGAAGAATTCTCAAAGACTCCCCAGTGGAAGGATCATGCAACATTTCTATTAAGGAATCGGGATATATCTGTAAGCGGATACACCCAGAGCTTCCAAGGCAAGCTCCCGCGCTATTCCAAGATGGGATGTGTCTGTAAACAGACACACCCAAGACTTTTTAGGAGAAGTCCCCGCGCTATTCCAAGATGGGATGTGTCTGTAAACAGATACACCGAAGACTTTTTAGGAGAAGTCCCCGCGCAATTCTAAGACAGGATGTACCTGTAAACAGGTATACCCATAGCTTCCAAGGCAGGCTCCCGCGACATTATCAACATCAACCCAGGTATGATTTCTATTCTATGGCTGGCGAGCCCTCCACGCAGGTCTAATGAACTATAAAGAACCCGATCGGAAGTCTGCCAGGTTTTAATCCTTGATTGACCTGGTAGCTACTATGACTTTTGCCTTGTCCAAGCCTCAGTCAGAGTGGGGGCTCTGTAGACACCCACATTTTGACCGTCAGGTGTCTATAATAGTTCCCGCCAAACACCCGATGATGATTGGACGTAAACGTGCTTTGATGGACTCGGATATGGGCTCGTAATCATGGACATTTGGTTTAGACTTATTACGGAGTACAAATCTTACAAAACCAACCTCAAATCCAGGCCCAGTGGGTCGTTTCGAGTCAAATAAGACTAATTTGGGTCGAAACCGTCACCAGGGGTAAAACCGTCTTTTAGCGACCGGGTCAAACCCGGTCAAAGATATTTCCCGAGACTCACGGACCAGCCGTGACACCTCAAGTGTCCGATTTGGACTCCAACACTACCAAAAAATCAGCTTTGAGAACATTAAACAATTCCGTTGAAGGTAGAATTCGATCTCAAGTAGGAGTTCTATCCGGAAACCGAATCAGACACCGACCGAGCTCCAAATACTCGGCCAAGACATCCAAAACAACCGAAATACTCCCCATTTCAGCCGAGTATTTGGCTTCCCCACCAAGAAACGAGACTTTGGTTTCCTCTCGAACTCTCGTATTTCCTATCCAAACCGGTATTTCTTGTCACACAAGCAAGACTACCTCGATTCCTATAAATAGGATCTCCCGTCCAACACAAAAGACACGATTGAACAGCCATGATACACGGTTTTTACACAACAAATACACACATCATAGATCTATTATTCCTACATCACACATTCATCATCAATCATCGAAAGTCAGAAAATATACAACCTCATAACGCCAAACAATTCCCGAGTAATCTCGACCCGACGAATCCGACCCCCAGCCGGCCGAAACCCGTCCCATTACACGTCCAAAATAACACCCTAACTCATCCTCATCATCTCGACGCTCCCAAGTCTAAGCCACTTTCCGACGAGCCTTATCCCGAGAAAACAAAGCATGTAGGTTGAGGGTGTAAATCAAACCCGATTATTCTTTTCTTCTCTCCTTTTCTTCACGTTTCTTTTTCTCTTCTTTTTTGTGTCGAGTCGTCGGTCCTCGTTTAATATGGGTCGTTTTCGCATATTTTTCATTATTTCTAATAATCGATATTAAAAAAAACTATTTTATAACGTTCTTAAAATACGATATCGATTCTCTAATCGAATATCGTACCTAACAAGAACAAAATTAATTAATTCTCGTTGATGCTAATAAAATCGTTACATTTTTTTAAACAAAATTCGACGATTTTATACGCGGAGAGAATTAACATCTTTTTCGTTCAAAATTCTTTTTTTTACTTTTCGTTCAAAACAAACTTTTTTTCAAAATCTTTTCTAAAATCATTCCGACTATTCGATATCGACTTCATAATCGAATATCGAATACGACGAATATTGAAAATATGAATCGGGTATAAATTAATCCATATTTGCACGCGATTTATAAAATTAACGATTTTCGACGAAAAAATAAAAACGGGCAGACCCGCACGCGAGTCGCGCCATGCCCAGGCGACTCGCGCATGAGCCTGTGACCCGGGTCCTTTTTTTAAAATTTTCGATCGTTTTATTTTATTATTTTACGAAACGATTTCTAAATTTATATCTTTTCCAAAACTATTACGAGTATTTGATATTGATTTCGTAGTCAATTATCGAATATAACGAATATCGAAAATACTAAGATCGAGTACAAGTTATGCAATATTTGTACGCGATCTAGTCAAATCTTCGAAAAATCGTCTTCAAAAATCAGACCGACACGCGACTCGCTGGAGTCCCGGGCGAGCCGCGCGGCCGGCTGCCACGACGCGTCTTTTTTTCCGTTTTTTTTTATTATTTTTCGAGCTTTGTTTTTTATACAAAACAGCGTTTTAACAATATTTTTCAGATTTCGATTAATATTTATTTTCTCGATCTCGTATGTTTATTTGCTATATTATTATTCAATCGTTACTAACCCGTTTTCTCGTGTTTGTAGCAATTTATTTATTTCTTCGTTTTATTAGACTAAAACGAATTCACATGCTAAAATAACTTTGACGTTATTAGTTTAATATGCATTAAACGACTTAGCAACCCATTTATTTATTTTCCTCACATGCCTTAGGAAAATAATCTCTGCATATCATTCAACCGTCGAACTAACGCGTGTACGTAAAAAACGAACGATATCTTAGTAAAGGCCGCTAAGTGCGGGCGGGGTTGGGTGTTCTCAATGAATTTCCCAACACGTACTCTCACCCCTTACTCAGAACCATGGTTTCCGGATGTCCGAATCTATTGGCAACGAGAGTCATTCAATACACGGTATCCGATAATGTCGGTATCGGTATCGTAATGCTAAGGGACGAACCCGATAAACTCTGACATCGGAAATGGGCCATGTTTTAAATGTGGCCCACTACGACATAGAGTGGGTTCGAATGGTTCCGAATAACCACAAAATTCGGTGGCGACTCCTACTTCGATTTAAAATTCAATTCGACCAATCTCATATGGAGATTCATTCGCCTCCCCAAGCCCGCGCGTGGCCGCGTCGGGGTGGCCCTATGTCATGTCCACACCTAGTGACGACTCGGTTTCAACAGGCGGATCCTCCTAGCTTGACCAGTGACTCCGGCAGAGCTCCGTTACCGTTTACCCCTCCTGCGGCTACTCCGGCAGAGCTTCGTTACTATGGACTAGTTCTGCGGCTAATCCGTCAGAGTTTCGCTATTAGACTTAAGCTAGTCGATCACAGGCACCTCGGTATCGAGTGGGGTGCTCGAAGGTGAGGAGTAGCGCCGATGTCGCTTTTATCGGAACTACGATCGTTTGCCTCGGGTGTCGGAGTACGAGCCCTTAGCGAGAGAGTTAGAGGGAGAAGAGAATATGAGAATTGAGATGTGTCGAATGAATGAGGCGGAAGGGGGTATTTATAGGTGTTTTCGGCCCTCGTCGCCCATATGGACGCCTGAGCTGGGGTAGACCAAGACCCAGGCGCCTGGGCTAAGGCGCAGGGATACTAAGGCGCGTGAGGTGGGACGGTCGGGATTTTGAAGATACGATTTTGATACTTTCCAAAACCGAGGGGGAGGAGGATAATATGATACTTGGGGATTAAGGTTCTCGTGCGTTACCCAAGCGCCGTGAACATTAGTGGGCCTCGGGTGTGCATCTCAAGGTTCGCTTGGCGCGGTGCTGACTCGGTTTGAGTTTTGGGACCGACTCGGGGTCCCGGTGTCGGAATTGACTCTAATTAGTGTCTATGTGACCGTAATGTCACGACTAAGGCTGCCATCATGTTAGTTTTTATTTTTCCGAGTAATTATTTGATATGTTCTATAGAAAACTACCTACAACATCGCGAACCCGCGTCGCGTTGTAGTCCTATCGTCATCGGGTGTTTGTCGGGCGCCTCTACAGCCACCAGGTCCAAATCTGGGTGTCTACACTTAGGTCCACGCCCGGCGGTGTCAGGCGCGGGTTTTTGGTTGGCAGATGTTATCGTGTGAGATTGATCTTGAATTGAAATTTAAATCATAATGGAGTCTCCATCGAAATTTAGACGTACCACGCACCAAGCACGGTTTGCCTTAGTACTAGAGCTTCTGGGGGTTCATCTCTTTGCATAACAATACCGATGTTGAATTATCAAATGACTCTCATTGCCAATGGTTTCGGGCCTCCGGAAATTGAAGGTTTCTGAGTAAGGAGTGGAGGTACGTGTTGGGAAGCCCACGAAGGACACCCAACCCCGCTCGCACATAGCGGCATCTACTAAGATATCGATTGGTGTTTAAGTACGCGTGTTAGTTAGATGGTGAAATGTTATGACAAACATTGTTTTATGCTAGACATGCGAATTGTATGTTCACTACGTCATTTAAAGCATCTCGATTTGTATTGTCGAAGTTGTTTTAGCATGCGATGTTCATTTGAAAACAGTAAATGTCAAGGAATGAAAATAAATAACTTGAAAGTAGATTACAAGTTATATGGGCGGAATACAACCCGGATTTCACAGTACGACAAACAATTGAAATATCGAACAAGAAACGGTAAGCGCAAACTATAAACGAACTCGTAAATAGGAACGTAAACATAAACCGCAAATCAAGTGATTAGACTTGCAACACCCCGAATTTTCTAAATTAATTTCGTGTTCGTAATTTGATTTTGTTGAATACTTAATCTTTACATTTATTTTTAAACTCGAATTTCTAATTTTAGCTCAAGTTCATTTTTAATTAAGCCTTGTCAAACATTTATTATTTTTCTCGGGAAACCAATTTAATTCAATTTTACTGAACATTCGTTAATTTTCTCATGAAGCTTTATTTTTATCGCGAATGTTTATTTTAATCTCGAGATACACTCAATTTTTCCTTTCGAACTAACTTATTTATTTTCTCTCACTTCGAACTTGTCTCGAATATATCTACTTATTTATTTTTCCAAACCTCCTTTCGTTCCCAAATATTTACTCTAACCTTGGAAAATATTTTATTTCGTCACAATTTTATTTGGCCCGATTACTCATTTTTCTAACACAATCTTAATTAGATTTCTTTCTTCGGTCGACTTTTGACTCGATGTCTATTTGTCTCGTAATCCTATTTATTCATCCCGTCTTTTAGTCAATTGGACTTGGTACCCATTTTGTTTCTTACCTTTTCATTTAAACTCTATTCATCTCCTTGAATTAGCTACTCATCCCATCTCCTTCTTCAATCCTCAGCCGTCATCCCTCATCACCTGCTTCCTCTTCTTCTGCAATCACCTTTTTCGTTCGTTTTTTACGCCTGGTCGGGTTAGGTTCATCTTCTTCTTCTTATTCTTCTTCATTTTCGTCCGCTGCATTTGGTGCTACTGTTCTTAATTCGTTGTTGTTGTTGTTGTCGATCGAACTCTAAGAGATTTCATTCTCTTCTCGCTTGTTTCGTTGCTACGGGTGCTTTGCTACATAACTGTGGTTGTGGGCGTCGTTCAGGTTTGTCTTTATCGTTCTCCTTTCTTCTTCCTCGTTCTTTCGGGTTTGTCTTTTAATGACATCATTTCTATGCTCCTATTACGTGTTCTATTGCCGTTTTTTCTCACGTTTTGCTACTGTTTCTCTACCGTACACCATTGTTGATGCTGATGTGTTATAGTCGTCCTATTCGTTCTGTATGTCTGATCCTACTGTGTTTCTAATCAGTTTCCTGCATTGCTCGTTTGTTCTCTTGTATTTCTGTGAGGCTGCTGTTGTTTCTTCTTCTACCGATGTTTCATTGTTGACCCGTTGTCATTTACTCTGCTGCTACTCACTGCTGTCATGCTATTTAGCCTATCTGTGTCCTATTCTTCCTTATTCCTTCCCTTTTCTTTCCGTATTTTGCTACCCTTGCTCCCGCATCTCGTCATTTTTGATGTTATTGCCTGTGGTCGAGTTGTACCATGTCGTTTCATTGATTCCTTTCCTTCTTCTTCTTGTTATTATTTCAATTGTTTGCACCTGCTGTTGCTATTTCAATCTCGACTTGTTGTCCGCTGCTTCGGTTCCTCGGCGGGTTGCTGCTCCTGTTTTTGTTGAGCGTATACTGCGGTCGTCTACTGTTGCTGCTGCTTTGTTGCTATTCTGCTACCGTCTCCTTGTTTTGTTGTTGTTTGAGTTGCTAGCATTTCGTGAGGTTATTTTTTATCTGCATTAAGGCCATCACTGCTCCTACTAATGTCAATTTCGCCGCTGTCCTGTATTGGCTGCAGTTCTCACGGTGTAGAAAGTGTCATCGGTTTGCGCTCTTGTGTTTATTCTGCTGTGAACAGTTGCTGCTGCTGTTGATTATCAATTTTGTCCGTGTTGTTCCATGCTAGAACTCTCATCAATCTCGCTCCATTCTTGTTCTAATCCTCCCCTTCATCTCTTAATCTTGTGGGTAAATCGATTACCCATTTCTCCTCTTTTGTTTTACTTGTCTTAATCTTGTGAGTATCTAATACCATATGTTTGTGTCTCTAGGAATTCGTGAGGACCCAACAAGGACAAGTACGTGATCGTTTCGAATGCCGACTCAAGGTAACTATTAGTACGTTACTCCCTATTATATCGTATGTTGAGTAGTAGTATGTAGTACATACTTAATCTTCAGTTTTCTAACTTTTAGTTATTCATTATTTGCTAAAAATATTCTTTTAAATCGCGTGCTATGTCAATATTTTACGAGAAATCAATATCGTTTTATAAACCGTTAGTAATTTTATTATTATTTATCATTATAATATTTTGTTGGTTATGTAATCCCCTAATAAATCTAACGCGATACTGTGGCGGAAACACTGTAGAGTCGGGATTAAAACACACTGTAACTCTGTCTAAATAATTTAAAAAGGTAAAGTCAAACAATAGGCCACAAATAAAAATGGCCAAAAATTTAAACAAACCATAAATGGGGTTAGACAATCCATAATACAGTGATCTTATTAAAACAAGCAGGATCCACAACTGTTCCTTAGCCCACACTCAGAGAATCATGTATACCTGCCGTGTTAAAAACATAACAGCCACAATCAATGAGGAGCAACGTCAATGTTCTCTCGGCCGTGTTACAAGATTTTAAAACTGTAATTACTATTATAGAAAAATAGTACAAACGAAAAACAGTAAAACATTATAATAAAAATAAGCTTTCAGTGAAAAACTTCACACATTGAAACAATATAATAAAAATGAGTTTTCCGGAGGAAACATAAAACATTTGCCCACCTCTAAATCAAATTATATCAATAGTAGTAAAATATTCAAAATGATAATATTCAATATTTAAAATGATGATATTCAATAGTAGTGTAGAATCTAGACTTTCACTAGGATAATACTAAAACCAGCTACGAGAACTATAGTTTTCACACATAGCAGACTCCAGTCTCTAACTAGGCGACTCAACTATAACAGAACTGCGTGCAGCGAGGTCCTGATTTAAGTAGTGCACACCCCTCCTAGACAATAATTATGTCTAGTTCAGCTGACGGCGACTAACACGATGTGATATCTAGCTTAAGGTCAAAATATACACTCTCATGGGCGAAACTACACCCAGTTCAACGACCAAATTAGAGGTGAACATGGGCCGGCCTGGGCCGAGTTTAAAGTAAAAAAGCAGTCTTAGAAAATGGGTTGGGCCAGGCCGGCCCATTTAATTGGGCCTTCTTAAGGAGCCCATACAAATTATTAATAATCGCGTACAATTAATAATCGCAAGTATATTAACAAGTTATTTGAAAAACTAACAAGTAAAATAACAATTTGACTTCTCCTTACCATATTTCAATACATTATAATAATAATATGAATCTCGGTTGGGCCTTAGGACCGGGCCTGAGGGCCTTAAGCACGACCCATATCCAGCCCAACTTTTAGCATGTGCCTTTGGGGTCGGGCTTTGGGCTTTTATGTGCCTAAAATCATAGCCCAAGCCCTCTTAAATATAGGGCTGGGCCGGGTTGGGCTTATAGGCCTTGGCTGTTTGATTACCTCTAGACCAAATGTGCCCCAAATAGACACATCAACTTTATAGTTGATGACAAAAACGTACATCCCAGACTATATTTACTCTAAATCCCAAACTTGTCCTTATTCCATAACTCCAAAACAAAGTCATTATCGATATATACAAAAGATATAATCATTATAATAATAAGAGAACAAAAGGGAAAAATGAGCACCTTCCAAAATAGGAAACTTTTTATTTTAGGAAACTTCTATATTTAGAAACCTTACAAAAGTATCATTATATTAAATTATCAAAAATATTAGTTCATACTAACAAAATGTTTTTCGTATACGATATAGATTTATAAAACTAATACTTTCGGCTTTAACGATACTAGTTTCTAAAATAAGGATAAATAGGTTTATGAAAATATTAAATATCACACTAGTGTTTGTTAAATTATTAAAATATCTTAAATACCATATTACTACTAATTAGGGTGTTTCCAAGACATATAAAACTAAAATTCCCTAATCATTAATAATTTCGACAAAACAAGCATAAATAGGATTACGGCAAATGTCAAAATAAATTATTTAACGTATTTTATTTTATTAAACAATTAAACAAATTTAGAATATGCTAAGGGGTGATTTAACTTATAATGTTTCAGATTTCAATATTTTCAAAATTGCTGGAAAAATAATTCATTAAAACCGAAATGAAATATTTTAACGGTAATTCGCAGCTTCACCCAAAAATCGATATTTTCATTTAAGGGCTTCAATAAATAGTATAGAAATTACGTAAAATAGTTAAAATACATTTATGGACATTCTGTCTAGAAAATAGATTTTCCAGAATCTGTAAACTCGGTTTTTAAAGAGTTCTCTCGTTAATCGTCTAATCTTGACAATAACGATTACTAAAAATAGTAATTACAAAACGATTCAAGTATTAATATCCAAAAATTATTATTAAATCTACAATCCGATATTTTCCAGAAACTTTCAATGTTCCCCCAATTTCAAAATTCCAGAATTCATAAATTAGGTAAAACCGTCTTATAAGCCCATTTTCACAATTAACGATCTTTTATCCAGAAACTTTCAATGTTCCCACAATTTCAAAATTCTAGAATTCATAAATTAGGTAAAACCGTCTTATAAGCCCATTTTCACAATCAACGATCTTTTATCCAGAAAATTTCAATGTTCCCACAATTTCAAAATTCTAGAATTCATAAATTAGGTAAAACCGTCTTATAAGCCCATTTTCACAATTAACGATCTTTTAATAAAATTATCGTTCCTAATTTCTTTTATTAAAACATGAAAATCATGAAAATATATATTCTTCAAGAATATACCAGGAACATTTTTTTTAGATTTAAAACAGAGACCAAAAATCAGAAATAAAAAAGACAAACACGGTTTTAACGATAAACGACGATTTAAACTAATTAATTAATTCACCCACTTAACAATTCCAAAAAATTATGAAAAACTTCAGAAAATTCTTTTTCATCAGAAAGCTTATCCTCACCAAATTTTAGATTAAAATAAAATGTTTACGTATAAGAACTAAAAATCGCATTTTAATCGTTTTTGTTCGAAAACGGTAATTATTCAATAATTGGTACTTAAAATATCAGAAAAAAATATGAAATTATCAAAAATCATCAAAAACATCATTTTTAAAGAATATATTCATATTTTACATGTTTAGGCCGAATATTACGATTTTACAAAACAATACAACAATTTAATAGTTAATCTCGTAAAAGCGATAAAAATACTGAAATATGCAAATTTTTAAGTCTTTAAAAAAATTTCAGATTACGTGACATATATATTGTCAAAAATGAAAATATAATTATATTCATGCAATTACACAAGTAAAATCAAGTAATACCGAGTAACATCAACGTTACCTATAATCCAAATCCGAATCGATAATCTACTCGTCTGTTTCTGGGTCGTCCAAAAAGCCTAAAAAAGTATGAAATCCATTGTATGAAAATATCATATGATCGCTGAAAAATCAAGGTGTAAACGATCGAAAACGAAATCGATTAATACCTTAACGAAGGAGACGGAAAGAGGATTGAAATAAGAGAAAAATAAGAGATGGAAATGGAGATGAAGGACATGAAATATGGGCATAAATTTGCTATATTTTGCTGTTGTTTCTCACGAGAAAAAGGAGAGAGAAGGGAAGAGTATTTGCCTTGAATAAATTGGTGAATGAATGAGCAACATGTGAAGGGTTTTAAGCATGAATAAAACTTTAAAAAAATGGTGAAAACAAGCTGAAAGTGGTAGTAGTTCACGTCCTAAAGGGTGTGAACAAGGGATTGAAGAGTCAAAGCATGAGTCATCAAATTAAATGGAAAAAATAAAATATCTAAATCCATAAACAATGTTATAAAATAAAATGGTGTATATAAAAAAGTGTAATAGTGTGTGATGTCATGGTCCAATTGTTTCAAAGTGATTCCAAAATTAGTTGTAAGTTTTTTTTTTGATGAACGAGGGAACCCGCAGCCGCTACCTTTCTGGTGCGCACTGGGTAAACCCTCGGGTGTACGCATAGCCTGCAAACCACGCACACCAAGGTAAACCGCCCGTGGGCGACAGGCTCGAAGTCTAGAGGCATAGTCTCAAGCCATACAACTCCCACAAGTTCGCGCTTGCAGGGGCTTGAACCTGAGACCCTTGGGCCGATGACCACAAGTTTTAACCACTAGGCAACACCCTTATGGGCAATTAGTTGTAAGTTGATAAAAAGGAAGTTCGTAAAATTATTAAAGGTGTTTGGAAACATACAGGTACAACTCGCTTTAGAAAATAATTATTTTTGAAACTTTGTAATAAAATCATTATAGGTTAAATTTACAACTAAAATGGTGTATATAAAAAAGTGTAATAGTGTGTGATGTCATGGTCCAATTGTTTCAAAGTGATTCCAAAATTAGTTGTAAGTTTTTTTTTTGATGAACGAGGGAACCCGCAGCCGCTACCTTTCTGGTGCGCACTGGGTAAACCCTCGGGTGTACGCATAGCCTGCAAACCACGCACACCAAGGTAAACCGCCCGTGGGCGACAGGCTCGAAGTCTAGAGGCATAGTCTCAAGCCATACAACTCCCACAAGTTCGCGCTTGCAGGGGCTTGAACCTGAGACCCTTGGGCCGATGACCACAAGTTTTAACCACTAGGCAACACCCTTATGGGCAATTAGTTGTAAGTTGATAAAAAGGAAGTTCGTAAAATTATTAAAGGTGTTTGGAAACATACAGGTACAACTCGCTTTAGAAAATAATTATTTTTGAAACTTTGTAATAAAATCATTATAGGTTAAATTTTCGTAAATAAAAATGTTTCTTAGTTGGAAATATTATATAAATGTGTTTGGAAATTTTTAGGAGAAATAAATAACTCAATTCCAAGCTTAAAACGCTAGTTTGTAGAAAAATAGAACTCCTCGCGAATAAATAAATAGTTTGTGATGAAAATTTTATAAATAGATTTATGATAGAAAGGTAAAATATTTAAATATTTTAATAAAAATAAATAATATTTGACTCAAAAATATTATGAAACTTGGAAAAATGAAGGAAACTGAAGGAATGAATAATAACCGAGACATGACGGAGTCACAACAGATTAATGAACAGCGCTGAAAATAGCGGATGTTACAATCCTCCCCACTAAACGAAAGTTTGGTCTTCGAAACTAAGAATGTTCAAAAAGAAATCAAGACTACCCACTCGAAAAGATGAGGATACAAATATCGCATAAAAAAATTTGCTTTAAAAATTTTTTTACAACCTTCAAAGTGATACGAACACGATGCCCAGTTCAACGACGACTAACACGATGCCCACATCAATTGCTTTAAAAGAAAACAATAATTATGTCCAGTTCAGCTGACGGCGACTAACATGATGCGATATCTAGCTTAAGGTCAAAACATACACTTTCCTGGGCGAAACTATGACCAGTCCAACGACCAAATGTGTCCCAAATAGACCCACCGACTTTACAGTTGATGACAAAAACATACATCCCAGACTATATTTTCTCTAAACTCACACTTGTACTTAATCCATAACTCCAAAACAAACCATTATCTATATTATAATAATAAAAGAGGGAAAAAGGATCAACTTCCAAAAGACGAAACTTTTCATTTTAGGAAACTTCTATATTTAGAAACTTCTACTTTTAGAAACTTTACAAAAATAGATTATATCAAATTATCGAAAATATTAGTTTATACTAACAAAAATGTTTTAGTAAACGATATAAATTTATAAAACAAATACTTTCAGCCTTAACAATACTAGTTTCTAAAATAAGGATAAATGGGTTTATGAAATTATTGAATATCACACTGTGGACCCCCGTCCGCATCGTCTGGCGCCTGCGCGGGACCTCCGGTTTGTCGTGGCGGCCATCCACGTGGCCCCCCTCCCATCTGGGGGGCCAGTCCGATCTCGCGTACCAGGCAATGTGTCGGACCTTGATTTGGTTGACGATTCGGATAGTACTAGACGGATGCGAGCACCCATGTTTTCGTTGGAATCAATCAAGACGTGGTTGTAAGTGTTTAAAGGCAAATATGTTTGGTAAGACGACCTTTTTAAAGAACTGAATTCATTGCCGATTTGTGGAGCCGCCACCGAGTCAATTATGGGGACTCGAAAACCGTTCAAGTCAACTTTGATCCTGAGCCGGCTCAAAGTTGAGTGACACGGGACCTAAAGATAAAGACTTGTACCCTTAAGCACTTCATGCCGGAATGACTCACATTGCCAATGGTTTTGGACATCCGGAAATCGTCAATTCTAAGTAAGGGGTGAGGGTACATATTGGGAAGCCAACGTCCGATAGACATCGACACCCAATCCCGCCCGCACATCGGTATTAATAGGGATGCGTCGAACAACATACGGTGAGCACCAGGATTAATATGGAACCCGACCACTGCTTTATTCCGTTTTAGCTTGTTTACGTTTTGAATTCTGTGTTACGTGATTTAGCATGCGATTATAATGTCATAAAAACGATAAATCATACGAAAGCGGTAAATGCAAAATGTAAGTAAATCACGTAGTGAGGAGTTGCACCCTCGGAATGTACACTAAATGAGACATGACGCGTAGAAGGCTGAGAACGGATCTCGGAACTACTCGGGTTGAGTTAGGATGTTTTAGTGCTTATGGTTGAATTGAGGACGTTACGTATGTTTATAGCGTGCCATGGACCTAGTGTCCATACTAGTCGGACTTGACATAATCGAAGTGCATAATAAAAAGTATAGTATGTAAAGTTTTGTTTAGACGACAAGCTAGTGATGATTTGACTTCAAGGCGAATCCTCCTAGCTTATCCTGTGGCGAATCCGGCAGAGCTTCGCTACGGTGTTTAAAGGTGGCTAGTCGAACGCAGGAGCCCCTCTATGTTTGAGTTGAGCGCTAGAGGAACGACGAGGAGTAGCGTTGATTTGTGGATCGGAACAACGATCGAGTGGATCGTATTTAGTGTCGGAGTGCGGCCTAAGTTAGGAGAAAGAGGAGGAGAGCAAATTGTGAGAGAAAGAGTTCACAAATTCGTGTTGTGTGTTGAAATGAATGAAGTGAGAGGGGTATTTATAGTTGTTCTCCAAGTTCAAATCGACCTTTAGGATGCTTGACCTCTTGCGCACCAGAACTCAGTCGCCTGGTGTCATGCGCGTGAAGACTGAGACGCCTGGTGTGAGGTGCCTAGAGTTTTGAAGATCCGATTTTGAAACTTTCCAAAACGGAGAAGATGTGTATATTAGCGTTGCTTGGGTATTAAGGATTCCTGTTAACCCTAGCGCGTTGAGCGTCGAGTGGGCCTCGGCGCGTGTCTCGAGGTTTTCTCGGTCCGACGCGTTGACTCGGGTTTGACTTTGCATATTTCGGGACCGATTCGGGGCCCCGGTGTCGAAATTGACTCTAATAGTGTCGACGCGACGGTAATGACACGACTAAGACCATTTGGTCTGTTCTATAGAAAAAATATCTGAAACATCGTAATCTCGCGTCGCGTTGCAGTCCGATCGTCATCGGGTGTTTCTTGGGCACCCCTGCAGCCTCTAGGTCAAAATCTGGGTGTCTACAGAAGCCCCTACTTTGAGTGAGGCTTGGACAAGGCGAATGTCAAAGTATAGCAGCCCAGGTCAATCGAGGATTACGACCTGGTGATTGTCCGCTCGGGTCATTTTAAGTCCGTTAGACTACGTATTTGTGGCTCGTCAGCCAAGGCTAAAAGATCATACCTGACATCATTGCTTGCGGTTGCTTGTCGGAGCTCGGGTCCGGGTTTGCTAGCTTGTCTTGGGTTTGTTGTTTTAGTAATTTTGGTCTTCGACATGGGTCTTTTGCTTAGGTCCTTTATTGATGTCTTAGTTCTGATTTAATATCCTTGGTGGATGGTTGTGTTGATTTTGGTTTTGCTTCGCTTTAGGTATCCCTCTGGGGGCGTGAATTGAATTCTGAGGGACTCGTTTCGTGTTGATTTGATTGTTCTGAGTGCTTTTGGACTTGTTTAAGATTGAATTGAATTGCATCGAGATTGAGTTGAATTGAGTTGAGTTGACTTGAATTGAATTATATTGAAGTTGAGTTGAATTGAATTGATTGAATTGAATTGAACTTGAATTGATTGAATTGAACTTGAATTGAATTGACCTGAACTAAACTCGAATTGAATTGAATTGACCTGAACTTGAACTTGAACTTGAATTGATTAAATTGCATTGAACTTGAATTGAATTGAATCGAATTGAGTTGAATTGAATCGAACTTGAATTGAATTGAATTGAATTGAATTACCTTCAGAATGCTTTGGGATTCGTTAGGCTCACGGGTTTAAAATTTACATTCAGAATGCTTTTTTTGGTAAAAGGTAAATATATATAAATGAAAGAATAGAATTAGATTACATCCTTAAATCATCTTTGCCTTATTACGCTCTTACAGACTTCCTTAATCTCTTTAACAACCATGCCCCAACTATAACAGGTCTAAGCAATAGACCCTCCATCCTACACCTATTTCTTTGGATCCAAACGTGGTAACAAATAGCGTTGATGAACGCATTCTTGATCGCCCTTCGCAGTTTTGTGCCTCTCATTCTTTGCCTTCCTTCATTGCTCGTATCTAATCTCTGCCAGTTCATCCTTTCAGTAACATCTTTAATAATTCTACTGCTGTACTCATATTCCTTGAACAAACGCTCATTCGTCTCCGCTGCATTTGCACAAATACAGCAGTGATCATCCACTGTAATCTACAGTCTATGCAGCTTTTCCTTCAGGTTCAGTGCATTCTATTGGATTAACCAAGCTATCAGTCCATGCTTAGGTACTGACTAGTTAGACCAAATCAGCCTATACCAGTCTACAGTGTCACCTTTCTCCATATGCCATTGGTATCCTCTTGCAATTGAATATGAGTTCAGACCGTGCATTGTCCATTCTTCACTGGTATCTCCTGGTTTCAGTATGTCTCTCACCTGGCATACTTTCCTCCATGCCCAACTTGATTCATTTGGCGGTTTATAATCATCCCATGTCTTTCCTTTAAGATATACATGATGGATCCACTGAACCCATAATCTATTATGATTACTACTCACCCATCACGCAAGTTTTCCAATCGCAGCCTTGTTCCACATGCTATTCTGAATTATACCCAGTCCGCCTTCTTTTAGAGGTCTGTAGACTTTTGACCAAGATACGAGTGGTGATCTTTGATGTGGAACAAGTGGTCTTGAATTGAATCCATCCCAAAGATAGTTCCTGCATATCCCATCTATTTGCTTCATTACTGCATTAGGAATGATAAAAATAGATCCCCAATAATTGTGCAAAGTAGCAAGAACACTCTTGACGAGCACGAGTCTTCCTGCATATGAGATTTTCCTCGTACCCAAACACCTGATTCTCTCCATCACTTTGTGCACTGATGGCTGACACTCCATAATAGTCAATTTAGCTGGTTTTATCGGCACTCCTAAATATCTGAATGAGAGTTTTCCTTCTGCACATCCAGATATTCGGATAATATCTTCCTTAATGTCATTAGAGACACCATTGAAATACACATTTGATTTACCTTTGCTCAATTTTAGATCTGATGCAGCTGAGAACGTTGCAAATGTTCTCAAGAGGACCATCATAGACTCAGTCTCACCCTTGCAAAATAATAACAGATCGTCAGCGAACATAAGACTTGTGAGCCTCATCATCTTACAAAGTGGATGGAACTTGAAAGGCATAGTATCGGTTCTGTATTTCAGTAACCTTGAAAGATAATCCATACACATAGTGAACAACAATGGGGAGAGTGGATCCCCTCGCCTCAAACCCCTCTTTTCTGGAAAAAAGTCAAACGATTCCCCATTGATTGATAGTGTGTAGGTAGCCGTAGATACACACTGCATAATCAGATTAATAAAATGACTAGGAAATTCAAGATAATTTAACATTTGCTTCAGGAACTCCCACTCACACTCAACTGTATCGTACGCTTTCCGAAGATCCAACTTGAAGATACATCTAGGTGAAACACTCTTCCTGGCATACAATATGATAATTTCTTGACATATCGAAATGTTTTCTATAATGCTCCTCCCTTTTATAAAACCCCCTTGAGTTGGGGATATTATATCAGGAAGTACTTTGATCAATCGAGTGCACAGGATCTTTGAAATTGCTTTATAGACAACGTTACAGCATGCTATCGGTCTATATTGCATAACTGTTACAGGTCTGTCTACTTTTGGTATCAAGGAAACCATCATAGTAGTTAGCTGCTTCAGCATTCTACCATTGGCAAAAAAATCCTTGACAGCATCAGTAACCTCTTCTCCTATTATATCCCATGTATCCTTAAAAAATGTGCTCGAATACCTATCCGGACAAGGGGACTTTTCATTGGGAATACTAAAAATTGCATCTTTAATCTCATCATCCGTAACTGTCTGCGTCAACATCACGTGGTGATTTGCATCGCATACCGGACCATAGTCTGTAATCTTTTTACTCACTTGGGTTGTTGTGGTCCTGTCACCAAGCAGATTGATGTAAAACCTTAAGAATGCTTCCTGAATTCCTTCTTGATCTGAGTATATTACTTCTTGAGCATCTGAAATTTGATAGATATTGTTCCTTTCTCTCCTTGCTCTTAGTGCCCCATGGAAATACCCTGTATTTTGGTCACCCTCTTTGATCCACTGTGCTTTTCTTTTTTGCATTAGAATCTCCCCACAGGTATTATTAAGGTGGGAAAAGGTAACCTGAGCTTCCTTCTCCTGTCTTCGTAAATCAATATTCATAGGATCCATGGCCAAACTTGATGGGTTCATAACCCTCTAATTAGACTCCTCTAATTAGTTACTAAATTACTTGTTAATTTAGTATATATAGATCTAGTTACATGCATGAGATAAAAAGACAAAACTAGATACAAGAAGAAATTTCCTTAAATAAACAATGAGGAAATAATGGGCACAATAAGAAAACTCATTTTCTTATTGTTCTTGAGCTTATATTAGTATGGATGATCCTCCAAAACTTGAATCTTCAAAGTAGAAGATCTCCTTCTAGTTGCACCAAGATTCAACCCAAATGATCACCACTATTATTAACTAGATAATAGTAGTGATAAAACTACACCAATATAATAAGTATTACTACTATAGTAATAATAGAGAATATTAGTGCAAGAGAGTTTTTGGAGAGATAATACAAGTGCATGCAAAACAGGAGGCTCTCATAAAGATAAGAGAACCAAATGTCCCCTTAAAAAGCCCCTTTTGGCCGGCCACCCTATCCAAGGGAAGACCACTTGCACTCTTCATTAATTGCATGCTTACATGGGTAATGTAATTTAATTATTATGTTTGTTGCATGCTTGCATGCACATAGAAAATAACTACCAAATCTCAATTTCCTATGTGTGCCATGTGCATGTACATAAAATGGGTCCATTTTATTTTGTCATTTGTCTTACAAATGTTTATGTGTGACATGATTAATTATCCTATATAATTGATCACATCAAATAAATAATATACCCTTAACTCTTTAAGTAGTACATTACAATTATATCAATATATAATTGGTCCCATAATAATAATTATTTAGCTAAATTTACAACTCCTTGTAAATATTAACAGCTAATTACCACTACCCATAAAAGCATGCTAAACCTCAACTAATTTAGTAATTAACCTTTAAATACTAAATTAGGTCTTATTTAATCATATTAAAATAAGACGTAAAATTTATTCAGTCAATTATCGTATAATAGACTAATAAACTTAATTAGGCTGAGTTCTAAACTCTATCTCCAATAAATAACTCTCATTACCAAGCATATATCAAATATATACGCAAGGAACTAATTAACTGTATTAAATACAAATAATTAGTTTTCTATTTGGGTCTCGTCCTGTAGGTGTGACCGAAAGGGATCAGTTGATCACCGCCGTCATACGACAATAACGTCTAACTCTAGTCAGCTGAGCGTTATCGATTTACGTTAATCAACTGACGTGGAGTATCAATGTACTATTTTGCGGAGGACTCCTACTCCATCAATATCTCCCACTTGTCTACACAAGTTGTGTGCTACCGATTCTCGTCTCTTTGATGTCACATCCTCCCACTCATCACAAGGTGTCTTTCAGGTCGCACTTGTGATTTAATTATAATTAGAGTGGTTTTCTCGATCTGGAGAATAACTGTCTGACCGGAAAATCTACTATAGATCTATTTCCGAGCGTGGCCACGCATTTCCAGTTACTTCTCCTCGAGTGGCCCAAGGATGTTTGTACTCAACGTGGGTGGACAATTCCTGTTGACCCATCTTATACTGTATAATGCAGATCACCATGACCCAGAAGATGTCCATCAGCCTCCTTTCACGGTACGACCTAGGACAACAACCAAAGCCAATCGGAAAACTGCACCGACTCAAATAAATGATCGCCAGTCTAAAGAATCGACTCATAGGAATAAAATAGAAATCCCCGCCACGACCAGGCCTCAACTATTTTGATAAGGGACTCTATTGTGGTCACTGCCCGGCAGAGTGACAATCAGTCTGCCTATGTAAATGACCAGTCATCTCCATGACTCCATGGTCTTGAACTAACCATCGATCAACTTACAATCTCGTCACTCCGAGTCGTCACCTCATTAAGTGACAAGGGGCAAAAATACTATGTTCAAATGTTCACTTGAATAGGGTTCAATTGTCTCACAATCCATTCGAATGAACAAAGTATAAGTTTTAGCCAAACTAAATAAAAGAGTTCATATTGAAACTCGAACAATAAATGCTATTATCAGAAATGTAAAAATTGCTTACAATATCCAATTATTACATCTTAGATAACTTAAAGAAAATCTGGGACTTTTCTCAATCCCATTGCAACAACATGACCATCATGTTTAGCCTTTGAAAGAGGCTTGGTTAAAGGATCAGCGATGTTATCGTCTGTCCCAACCTTACATATATCGATTTCCTTCCTTTCCTCGAGATCTCTTATCACGTGGTATTTCCTAAGTACATGTCTAGACTTATTGCTAGAATTGGGCTCTATTGCTTGAAAAATGGCCCCGCTGTTATCACAATATATGGTGATAGGATCTTTGACGGAGTGGACTACTCCTAGTCCTTCCAAAACTGACGAATCCAAACAGCTTCCTTTGCAGCTTCCGAAGCCGCGATGTACTCAGCTTCTGTTGTAGATTCCGCGGTGACACTTTGCTTGGAGCTCTTCCAACTAATGGCTCCTCCATTAAACATATAAACATAGCCGGATTGGGATTTCAAATCATCCCGATCGGATTGGAAACTGGCATCCGTGTAACCTCTTACACGTAATTCAGTATCCCCTCCAAACACTAAGAACGAATCCTTGGTCCTTCGCAAGTACTTAAGGATGTTCTTTACGGCTGTCCAGTGACTTTCACCTGGGTTGGCTTGATAACGACTCGTCATGCTCAAAGCATACGAAACATCGGGACGAGTGCACATCATGGCATACATGATTGATCCAACAGCGGAAGCATATGGGATCAACTTCATGCGTTCAATCTCTTCGGGTGTGGTAGGACACTATGACTTGCACAAAATGGTACCTTGACTCATGGGAAGAAAGCCTCTCTTAAAGTCTTTCATTTTGAATCTATCAAGAATCTTATCTATATAAGCTTCTTGACTTAATACCAACATCCTTTTGGACCTATCTCTATGGATCCGAATACCCAAAATGCATTGTGCATTTCCCAAATCTTTCATTTGGAAGTGTTTTCCTAGCCACTCCTTTACAGAAGCAAGCATCGGAACGTCATTTCCGATAAGAAGTATGTCATCCACATACAAGACAAGAAAGGTTACCTTACTCCCACTAAACTTCATGTACAAACAAGGTTCCTCGACACTTCGAACAAAACCATACTGTTTGATAACATGATCAAAGCGATGATTCCAACTTCTGGACGCTTGCTTAAGACCATAAATGGATCTCTTAAGCTTGCATACCTTCTTAGGATTAGATGTATCTACAAAACCTTCTGGTTGTGTCATATACACTTCCTCTTCTAGAATCTCATTCAAGAAGGCGGTTTTGACATCCATTTGCCAAATCTCATAATCATGAAATGCGGCAATCGCTAAGATAATCCTAATGGAGCGAAGCATTGCGACTGGAGCAAAGGTTTCGTCATAGTGAAGACCATGAACTTGAGTAAAATCCTTTGCCACCAATCTAGCTTTGTAGACATCTTTATGTCCATCTATGCCATTCTTGATCTTAAAGATCCACTTACACTGAAGAGGTCTCACCTTTTCAGGTAAATCAACCAAATCCCATACTTGGTTTTCGTGCATAGAGTCCATTTCGGATCGCATGGCTTCAAGCCATTGCATGGAATCACGACTGGATATGGCCGCCTTGTAGGTTGTAGGTTCGTCACTTTCGCAAAGCAACATATCTAACGCATCTTCCTCGACAATACCAAGGTATCGATCAGGAGGATGACTAATCCTCGTGGATTTCCTAGGTTCAAAGGGAACAACAACCGTGTCCGAGGAGGAGGAACACTTTCCTCCACTTCATTTTCGGTTTGTGGCTCTTGGACTTCATCAAGTTCAAATTTTCTCCCACTCTGTCTTCTAGAAATGAAGTCATTTTCTAAAAAGACAGCGTCACGTGCCACAAACACTTTGTTTTCGTGACGATTGTAGAAGTAATAACCTTGTGTTTCCTTTGAATACCCTACAAAAAGACATTTGTCGGATCTGGGTGCGAGTTTGTTGTCAGACTTATTCTGAACATATGCCTCACAACCCCATATTCTCATAAATGACAAATAAGGAACCCTTCCCTTCCATATCTCATATGGAGTCTTATTGGCTGCTTTAGTCGGGCTTCGATTTAGTGAAAATATTGCGGACAAAATGGCAAAACCCCAAAATGAATCAGGAAGCTCAGTGAGACTCATCATGGACCGAACCATATCTAATAAAGTTCGGTTTCTCCTTTCGGCCACACCATTCAATTGTGGTGTGCCAGGAGGAGTCCATTGTGATACTATGCCACAATCTTTTAGGTGTGAATCAAATTCATTATTTAGGTATTCACCACCACGATCGGATCGTAGTACTTTAATCTTCTTATCCAATTGGTTCTCTACTTCACTTTGAAACTCCTTGAACTTTCAAAAGCATCACTCTTGTGCCTCATTAAGTAGACATACCCATATCTACTTAAGTCGTCGGTAAAAGTGATGAAGTAGTTGTAACCACCCCTAGCGGTGATATTCATTGGGCCACACACATCGGTATGTACAAGGCCCAATACCTCACTTGCTCGTGTTCCTTTACTTGAGAAAGGAGCACGAGTCATCTTGCCTAAAAGGCAAGACTCGCATATACCATAAGATTCGTAATCAAACGGTTTGAGAAGTTTCGTTGAAACAAGCCTTTTTATGCGTCGTTTGTTTATGTGTCCTAAACGACAATGCCAAAGGTAGGATTGATTAGGTTCACCCGTTTTGAGCTTCTTGTTTTCTACATGATATACATCATTAACATTATCTAGAACATAAATACCTCTGATAGACGTAGCTTTACCATAAACCATGTCATTAAATGAAAAAGTACAGCAATTGTCCTTAATCATAAAGGAAAAACCTTCCATATCAAGTACGGAAATGGAGATAATGTTCTAAGTTGGTACGAAATAACAATTATTCAAATACAACTCAAAACCACTAGCTAGAGTGAGTACATAAGTTCCTACGGATATAGCGGCTACTCTAGCTCCATTTCCCATGCGTAGGTCCACATCACCCTTGGCTAGTGCTCGCACGTCCCTCAGCCCCTGTAAATGATTACAAAGGTGAGAACCACATCCGGTATCTAATACCCAAGTGGAAGTGCAAGTATAGTTAATGTCTATCATATAGAGAGAAGTGAGGACAATACTTGACGGAGTCTCACTCTCGTCTTTCTTGTTCTTCAAATCTTTCAAATATTTGGGACAATTGCGCTTCCAATGTCCCTTGCCATTACAATAATAGCAATCGGCGTCGACATGTTTGTTAACCTTAGCCTTAGGTTTGCTATTCACAATAGCCTTCCCTTTATTCTTGTCTTTACCTTGTTTCTTGAATTGGGTCTTACCTTTGTTTTTACCCTTTTGAACCCCAAGGTTGAGATTCTTCATTTTCATGGAGAGCATGTCTCTCTTCTCACTCCCACTAGCCTCCATGTCCCTCTCCGCTTGGTTGAGGAGTGCATGAAGCTCTTGGAAACTCTTGTCCATGCCATGCATATTATTGTTCACCCTAATTTGGGAGAACTTGGAGGGGAGTGAGTGAAGAATGCGACCTATCGCAAGCTTCTTGGGAATACTACACCCTAGACGTTCTTCGTTCTCCCGGTTATTCCCGTACTCGTCCTTCGTAATCTTGCTTGATTAGTGTTTGTGATGATGTGGGTGACTCCTTTGTCAATCTTTGTCAGCCAGAATGGCCTCAAGGGCTTTCCGTGAGGTTTTGTGTGACTTACGACGGACCAAAAGGTGCTGTAACGATACCGGATTTTCCCGAAATCACTTCCATTGTGATCGGAGTCAAAAATAGGTGTTAGCGGGCTTTTCGGGATTTTGATATCTCTATCCAAAATTTTGACCTTATTTTGACCCATTTGAGCAGTTTTATTTTTTTTGGTAAAATGTGAAATGGTATAGATATAAAAGAATTTACAACTGATCAGAAATAGCTGATCAAAACGTTATCAGGATACACAAAATAACTAACAGAAACAAATGACAAATCAAGTGTTCCATAGTCTACTCAAGCACGTATCCTCTTGAATCAAGTGGGGCAGTTTTGCTTTCATCATCTTCTTGGCATGTTGGATAACTAAGTTAGCCACCAGATTAGGCATTTTCAGAACACTGTTTGAGCTGTTTTAGCCTGACCTAAGGTATGGATTTTTGTATTTTGCTTGGCTTTGCAGCTAGAGATGATACCGAGCGTCTCGAGGGAGTTTCTTCGGTTGGTACTAGTGGCGAGGCCGCCGGGACGAGCTCACTGACTCCCCGCGGGATTCGTATCAGATGACGAAGCGTGCCATCGAAGCATCGTGATCCAGAGGCCACCAATGAGGCTGATTTCGATAGAGTAAGGAAGCGTAGGCTTCCTGAGACGATTGCTAGGAGGGCTCATGTCTCGATTCCCGTGTCAGAGAACGAGGAGATACGCTATGAGGATCCTCAGTGGGCTCGGTACTGGGACGGCCATCAGTTGTTGTTTCGTCCTGACTTGCACGTCTCTCATCGCATTGTACAGGGTCTGGTGAGTATCTCAACTCATGCTTTTTGGTTTAGGCTTTAAATTTTGGTTCTGGTTGTTTTGGTTTGCTTTGTTTATGCGTGTATTGTCTCGGTTTGCAGCCCCCAAGTCCGATTAGGACCTTCTCGGGTTTTACGACATGCCTAGAGATCTAATCTCAGAAGCTTAGTCCCGCAGCAAAGGAGATTATCGCGAGGACGGCTCTGGGCCCCGTAGTAGGACACTGGGCCCGGTTGGTAGGTTGCAAGACTAAGTGCAATTTCATGGTGATTAGAGCGATGGTAGATCGCTTTCACGACACTACCTCGACCTTCCACATGTCTTTCGGGGAGGTTGGGATGACTTTGAAGGACTTCGAGGTTATCACTGGCTTACCCTGGAGTCCAGAGTTGATTAGATGGGCTGCCGAGGGCCCTAAGTTAGATAGTGATGAGGTCCGGGGATGGATCGGGGATTCTTTGGAGCGTGAGGCTTATAGTACGCCTCATGCTCTGGTGAGTTCGTACATTACCGACCACTTCGAGAGGGTGGCGGTATTAGAGGGTCGAGCACCCAACACACCGGAGCAAGATGCCCGACTGTGGTTGTGGTATTTCCTAGGATCGACCCACTTCTCGAATAAGGGCGAGACGTTTAGTACTAGGATTCACTAGTATAAAAAACACATTTGGCCTGTGAAAAAGGTTACGGTTGCATATAATAAACGTAACCACAATATTCTATAGGAATAGGATTTATAAATGGCTACGGTTCTACAAAAAAAACTGTAGCCAGATATAAAATGCTTCGGTTGAGTTTATAAACCGTAGCCAAAAGTGGTTATAAAGGGTGACGGTTTTAATCAAGAACCATAACCAAATATAAAAGGCTATGGTTGAGTTTTTGACCGTAGCCAGAAGTGATTTTGAATGGCAATAGTTGTAATTAAGGAGACGTAACCATTTATGTTAACATATAATATAAAATAAATTGTATATAGAAAAAATTGACAATTTTTATTATATCATCAGTTAATATATCCCTAAATTTCCTATAATAGATAACTGACCATAATTTCCTAATCATACCACAAAAAACCCATAATTCATATATCGTTGACCTGTCAGAATTTGACTTGACCCAAATACTACTCGCCCGATCCCGTTTTTTTAGAGCCATCGATCCATTTCTTTACTTAAAAAGTGGTAAAAAAATTAGCATTCAAACTATTTCTGACCCGTATAACCCGACCTCTATTCGACCCGATCGCATACGATCTGACCTATATTATAACCTGACCCGAGACCTGACCCATTTGACAGGCCTATGTAATACCATAGTAAAAAACTACGAATTTTCTTAATTCTCACCTATTTACTAATCACTACAGAGCATGTGTTGATATAATTCTCACCTATTTCCTAAATTCTACCAAGTCACCTAATAAAACCCACATCCTCAATTTTCAATAAAACCCCCAAGGCAACAAATACCCTCAAACCCAACGATTCACCCTCAAAACCCACGCACCCTTCAAAACGCACGATTTATCGTTTCAAAATTCACCTCGCTTCAACAAGAATTACATAACTTCAACCCTAATTGCAGAAATTCAACTCGAATTTGGGGAAGGCTAATTGCATAACGTGATTCATAGCTATTGTGTGTGTATGTGTATGTGTATGTGTATGTGTATGTGTATGTGTATCTTTTCTTCGTTCCGTTCAATTGTTCCGCTCAATTGTTAGTTACTTTCAATTGTATGAATGTCTTACTTCTGTCGGAACATTGATAATTCAGTTACGTGTTACGTATATATGGTTAGTAATTGTCGATAGTTTCAATTTGTTCCCTTTAAATTTTGAATTTCATAGTTGCTAACTCGTATATATTTAGTAATTTTGAATCAAGTAATCAAACAAAAACCCTACCCCTTAGATGGTTTAACACCCTGCTTAATTTTAATTTTGGCTCAGCTCTATAGATCATATTAGGCTAACTTGAATGTCATACTAGCTCATTTTCAGCTGCAATCCCAATAATTTGAGTTGGGTCGATTGATTCGAACTCCACTATTTTAGCTCAAACAACATGACCTATACTAATTAAGGTTTGTAGAGATGCAATAAACAATAGATTCATAATCATGATGTGTGATGTGTTGCTAAAATGTTAACAGAAGAGTATATGGTTTTGGTTTGAACAAATTGTAGCTAAAACTTTCTTAGGGTCAAATAAACCAAAGCTCCAAAACCCAAAATGACATCAAAAATTGAACTTACGAGTATACGACCGACTTAGTTTATTTACACAAAGAAAACAAAATGAGTGTACAAGACACAGAAATACAAAATGCTTACCCCTATTCGGTCCAATTCAATGGGCCGAATAAGGTATAAAATAAACACTCAGAAATGAGTGAGAAGTAAAGTAGAAAGAGTAGGTACGTAGTGCTATTGAATGTAAGATTGGCCGGTGATATCAACATCACGAACCCCAGAGGAAGGAGGCTGATGTTTGGGCTGAAAGTGGGTCTCAGCAGGCCCATCTACACTCTGTGTATCGCTAGCCGGCCGGTCAAATAATTGAGATGCTACTACTGCTGCTGTGTTGTTCTCACTCATCTCCTTCTGATCTTCTTGCGCGTACATCCCACCTCCATATGCATTTCTAGTTGTTGCTTTCATCTCCGAAATCTTGGTTGCTGCTCTGTTCTCTTCTTCTTCTTCATCTTTATTCTTCTTTCCTTGTTTCTCCATCTTTTCCCTTTTTTGCATCAATTGCTCTTCTCCTTGCTCGCTTCTTCCCAATTTTCGTTTTCTTATATTTTGAATTGAGTATGCATGTGTGATTGTTGGAAGTGTGCATGCATGCATGCATATGAGGCGGTGTTGTTCAGCTTTGGAGATTAACGTGTCATATATTGAGTATTTGAGTTTGTTTCATTGTTTTTCTTCTACATTGTGTTTCTGAAAAATTTGACTCTTATTGTTTCTAATTACTCCTAATGAAATTGCCGACTATGGTGGCACGATGTGGGGGTCGGTTTATGTCTTCTGAAAGATTCATTAACAGTCTAATGAAATTTGATATTCAGGATGGATGTGCAGACCAATACGAAACAGTTTCAGTCCCTATTTTATGTATGTTCCTATATTTGATTATAGCAATATACTAGTATATGCTGTTATAATGTATTCGTAGTCCTCAGGCAGCCTCGACAATTCTAACACATTTCTTATTTTCCTGTCGCGGGAATGTTGCATTGGACCTGTCACGCTTGACAAAACTCGTCATACAGGTGGATAAATACACATTGAGTTTTTATTTTAATTTTTTGTGAACTTTCTATCGATTATTTTATGTTGACAGTAGGGTCAGAATGCTTACTTCTTGGTTATCATCTTTCCTGTGTTTTCAGGCTCAACGAGACTTGTTTCTCTTGATATCGAGATTTCTATTTTTCTACAACGCAGGTACTTATCAGGCTGATGATGCTCATTTTTTCCTTCTCTGTACTATGAGGCTCTTTAGTTTTGTTATTGATGTTTTTAATGCCTCCTGCTCACAGCTGACCAGCTCGAAAGTTTCCTTCATCATTTTCCCCCTTTTTCAACTTCTTTCGTGGTTGGTGGGTAGTGGCCCAGCGGATATCTTTGTGATCGAGTTTACTAATCAGGTTAGTTGACAAAATGATCATTTTATTTTCCGCAAATTATCATATGCAACCGTTCTACCAAGCGACAAAGGTTAAAAAGTTATGGCAAAAAGCGATCATTTTGGATTAGTTAGTGATCACTATTTATATGAAAGTGGTCACTAACTCATCTAAAATTGTTATGGAGTACTTTTTACTGTAAATTACAGATTTTTACTTAAAGCTGTAAATTACAATTTTTTAATGTAAGTTACTAACTATTTATCGTACAACGGTTTTACACTATAATTACACTTTTTTTTGCTCCTGTTACTTGCTAGATGTTAAAAATCACATTCATACAACCATTTTTTTCATAGCCCAGCTTCAGAAATTGATGGTCGAACCCGTCCTGCTGCATTATCTGCTTCAAATCAAGATTCTTCAAGGTACACATACTATCTCGTTTGCCCCAATACTCTTATTCTACGCAGTTTTAAAGTACTCCATATTAGGCAAGGTCGAGTTTGAGTTTATAATACTTTTCTAGGTCTAGAGCTTAGAATGACAACTAGTACACGACTGAAGACTTGTCTATACAGTTTTACTTCACTCAGAGGTCCGACATTTCCTACCAGAAATGTCCGTCATGCTACTCAGAATGCTTTGGATGAACTATTCCCAGTAAGTTTTTGAGGTACAAATTAGTGGTTGTAGAATTTCAGTTGTCCTTAGTACTTATGTTAAGCATTGTGTGCAGGTTTTGTATCCATAGTATTTATGTTAAGCATTGTGTGCAGGGCTTGTAGAGCTGCCTCAACTGGCATTGAAAGAAAGTCAAAAACAAAAAAAATTATTACATGATGCATGAAGGAAAATGCGACCACGTTTCAATAAAAGCTGGGATGATGATGCATGATTAATACGAAAGCAATTGATAAAGTTTTGTACGGAGTACTACTTGTTAATTTTAATAGCTTGAGTTATTCTCTTGAAATTTATATTTTTGGTTGGCTGTAATCGCTAGCTAATTGTAATTGGTATTATTTTGAATAAAGTATTTTTTGGTGGTTACTAAAATTATACTAATAGTAATTTCATGTGAAATTATTGGATTTTTTTTTAACTATGAAATGGCTTCGATTATTTATTATGAACCGAAGCCTTTAATATATTTTTAGCTTCGGTTATAGTAATCAAGTGAAGCTTTTTATCAACCTTTGGCTTCGGTTCCTACAAAAAACTGAAGGGAAAAGTACTTTTTGCTATGGTACATCTCAAATAACCGAAGCCTTTTATCAACCTTTGGTTACGATTCCTATAAACAACATAAGCCAAAACTACTTTTGGCTTCGGTTCATCTTAATGATCGAAGCCTTTTACCAACATTTTGCTTCGGTTCATAACCGAAGCCACAACTCATAGACTTAATGCTACGCCTTGATTTACTACACTCAATTAACCGTAGCCATATGTCCTTTTTAACCCAAGCCACAACTGTTTTTTGTACTAGTGATTTTGCCTTTCCTGGCTGATCTAGATGGGCTGGGATGCTTTGATTGGGTAACCGCGGCTTTCACGGAGATGACTCGCTGCTTGCAAGTCATGGTGAGGCCATTGCAGGTGGAGTCGACCTTGGCTCTGCCCATCGTGGGCCCAGCTCTCGTGCTGGAGGTTAGTCATTGTCTCTGTATTCGTTTTCGGGTTCTGCTTAATCTGGTTTGGTTTTGCTAACGATGTTTTCCTTTGGGTCTTCTAGGCTTGGATTTATTCTTATTTCCCTCGATTGACACCCAAGACGGTGCGGGCTCGTCCGACCAGGTTTCCAGTGGGGATCGAGTGGAGACTGACTCAAGCCAAGAGCACCACGAGTCACTACCGACGGAAAATGTGATGATGAACCAGCTGGGCCTCGAAGATGTAACTTACGGCTTGTTTTATTTAATAGTCTCCTAGGTTTAGGGTTGTTGAGGTGTCAATTATGTTTGTGCAGTTTGTGGCCCGTCCTTGGGCCGATTACGAGGGTGTGCCCAGGTATGTGACGGCGGAGTTGAGTCTTAGGAGTTACAGGAGGATGCTCCTTCCTGCATTGTTTCGTCCGGTTTGGTATCTGGGTGAACGGTTGGTGCGTCAGTGCTTGTATGACGATTTCAGGGTACCGATTGATCCTCCCCAGACCATGTTCAGACCACCGTCTGCCGCAGAGGTCGTTGAGGGTAGGGATGGAGAAGGAAGTGATGCGCTACTGGTGCCTGGCGCCTCTTATCTATCTCATGTCAGCCAGCGGCTAGCTTGCCACCGCCTCGTGGTAAGAACTCGTTTTTGCTCCAGTGCTCGTTTCGTTTTATGGATTAGTGTTTATTTGCTCCTTGACCGGTTTGATTTTTCTTTAGTTGGCCGATCAGGCTGACGCTGTCCAGCCTCCAAACTTCCCCCCTGATGCTGCTTAGGGTAGACGCAGCCGAGGTATCTTTCACTGAGCCTCTCCCCCCGTGTTCTGCCGAGGAGATGGACGATGGGATAGAGTGGCGTGACCGGGTATACCGGGTAAGTCTTGGTTTTTGCCTTGGATTTGGGTTCTAAGGATTAGGTTTTTTTTTGCTAACTTGTATGGTTTCGCCTTTCAGGTTCGTCAGCTTGCCATCAGCGGTTGTGGCAGGCTGCCAACTGCTTTTGGGCCTATGCCTCGAAGGTATCATGTGATACTTCGGGACCTTGATCGGTGAGTACGTTTATTTAGGGCTAGTTTTCTAGGTTGTTTGTATGTTTTCCTAAGGTATAGTTGTATTTGCAGGATACCCCGGACATGGTGGGGCAGCTGGAGACTCGGGTGACCGAGCTCGAGGCGGAGGTGGCCGATGCGCGACAGCTCTTGCAATCCCAGGACAACGAGATTGACCAACTTAAGGAGCGGCTAGCTCGGTCTTAGGGCGAGGATAGGCGAGGAGTTGAGATGGAGAGGGAGGTTGGGCCAGAGGCTGCAGGTCATGTCACGGGCACCAACGAGGACGTTGGATTCCCGAGACAGCTACTATAGACATGTTGCCGGGGATGGATGATAGTGAGTCTCTTTCCTTCGTTTTGGAGGACTTAGGTCTGGATGACAACATCAGTGAGTTCGTGATAGCTATAGGCGCGGCTTCTAGGGGTCCTCCCTAGTTTATGAACTGGATTTGTGCATGGGTTTGTATATTTTGTATATTCTTAAGATTTTTAGTGTTTAGATTGATTAGTTTGTCTTGCGTTTTGTTTTGCGAAATGTTAACCAAGATTAGCAAGTAATCACTTTAGTTTCGGTTTGTTTGCGATTTTGTCGTAGTTTAGGACGTTTTAAATGCGTTGGGATTGCATGAGAGTACAAAAATGGTTTTCGGATTTTTGAAATGCGTTAGCTTGAGCCGGGAATTGGATCAGATAGTACGTTGATTAAAACATTTTGACTAGAGACGTGCAAAACGCGAGAAATTAACATGTTTCGACCGAGCGCATTGGGAGACAAGTGTAGTTTCAACTTTTTTATCTAAAAAAGGTTAGGCTACTTTTGACAAAAAAAAGTTAGACCACTTTTGTATAACAATGTCGTATTGGGCCACAGACGCAAATCAACGACACCGTTAAAGGCTACAACGTTACTCTTTGAAAAAATGTTAGACCATTTTGTATGAAAATGTCGTATTATGCTACAGACGCGAATCGACGACGTCATTAAAGGCTACAACACGCGTCGGTAGGGTAGCTTATCCCCCTAAAAAAAAGACGTCTAAGTCCGATGGGTCTGATGGGTGAACTGTGTTGTCCGCGTGACCTCGCAACTCTTGCGCGGATATTTCGGTCTTCGGTAAGGGTTTGAGTGACTTCGAGAGGTCGTTCCCAATGTCCGGGGTTGTGAGGTGGTAATTGTGGTGATAATGCGGGGTTGATGTCTTGGTTTTTGGCTTATAGGGGTGCTAGTGATTGGGGAACAAACTCCCGGATTGGGGCTGTTGGATTCCGGGTCGCCTGAGCTCGGACGGATGGATATTTGGGTGCTTGGGCTTGAGCGGCCGAGATCTTGTTTTTGGAAATTTTCGTAGTTTCCTAATCGTTGTGGGTTTAGGGCTATATATGCGGGTTATGGGTGCTTGTCTTTGACACACTAAAATACCCATAGTGTGTCTATAGCTCCCTTGTGTTATTTGGAGTCATGTCGGGTTTTGGAAATCTTTTGACTGAGTGGGCGGGTTGTTTTAAGAAACGTGATCTCGAGGTTTTTCCAAATGATGGTTTGTCCGTGGTTATCGCGTTAAGGCAGGTTAAGGTGCAAGATGACTTCTTGTTAGCATGCATTAAATTATGGGACGTAAAAAGGCATGTCTTTACTTTTTCTGGGGGTCGGGTTTGTATTCTTCCCGAGGAGCTAGATACTATAGGTGGGTGGTCCTCGGTTCGACCGTGTATGCCTTTGGGAGATGATGCTTTTATGGACCGGTTTCGTCATTTTTTGAACCTTTCCTCGTTAGAGGAGGCTAATGTATTTTTGAGAGAGATGGTATTGACCTAGGGTTGCTACTTAGGACTTTCTCACATATGGGTTCTCATGACATTTCATCCCTAGCTTGTAGACGGGTTTTCAATATTGTGGTGGCTTGTTACTATCTTTTCGAGGATGCTCTAGTGCATGATGGTTGGGGTAACCCTTGGGTTTTGGATGTTGTAATGGGGATGGAACATGGGCGGTCGCCCTCTTTACTCATTTTGGGCGAGCTCATTCTAGGTCTTGATGCTCGTGCCCGGCTACATCGGGCTCCTTTTCGGGGTTCTAGAATCATTTTGCAGGTATGTGGGATGCTATTTTTGTTGTGTTTTTTTTTTGTGTTTTTTTTAAACCCACTTTAGTTCGAAGAAGCGGCATTGTGTTGGGGTTTGTGCAGGTTTGGCTACAAGAAAGGCTCACCTTGGTTGACCTTCCTCGGTCTGTTAGGGTTATAGCTATAAAGGCTTCACGGGCGCAAGATGGTGCAGGCATGGAGTGTTGGTCATACCGAAGAAGAATGGCATTCCTACTTGGACAATAGGCAAGTGGCTATCAGGTGGACAGTCCCGTGGTGGAATATTAGTGGACAAGCCGGGCTTCCTTTCTCGTCCTCTACTCAGGCTATGTTGGTATTATCTTTAAGGGATCCGGTTTATATTTATCCGGGCGAGTTGTCGAACCAAATGAGGGTGAGGCCAACCACCTCGGAGATTACTAGGGGTGTTCCTAGGCTTGACTCATGGACGGAGAATTCGTTCAGGAAGTTTAGGGTGTCTTGGGAACAGAAATTTTCACGTCCCATCGTTATAGAGGGTGTTCGACCGAGCGACATTACCTCCTTCTGGCGGGGGGGGGGGGGGGGGGGGGCAGGGGGGGTTATGAACACCTGTCAGGACAGAGCAAGTCGAAAGTTAGGAAGACCGCGGTGCTAGAGGGTAAGGAGGCAACTCAAGGAGACGTCACTAAGTGCCTGACCAAAGACAGTGTTACCGATCCTAGTGCCGTCAGTATCTATACGAGCCAAGACCGACGAGACTCGTGTTAAAGGTGCGAGTGATGAGAGAAAGTATAATTGGCTGGGCTCGCCTTTGGCTAGGGTGGTGGAAGTTGCATTAGGAGGGGTCGATGGTGAAAACCCGAGCAAGCGTTAGGAGGGGTCTATTAATTGTTATTATGTGGCGTATTATTACTAGTTTTTGTAGTGTTTTGACAAGTTGTCATTTTCCGGGATCGCTGGATTTTGGATGCTTGATGTAGGGCCTCGACAAGGGCTCGGTTTAACTGATTTTTTTTATTAATAAGAAGCACATTTATTTTTGTATTTATTATTTTCATCACCATTTTTTTTGTTTTGTGGTGGCTCGCAACTCGATTCTTCATTTTACCCGGAGCGCCCTTTCAGGTTTTCACTCCGTCCTCGACTCACCTTTTGTTTTGCTTTTTTTTCCTTTTTTTTTTCGACGACTCGCAACTCGTTTCTTCATTTTGCCCGGAGCGCCCTTTCGGGTTTTCACTCCGTCCTCATTTTTTTTACGACAGCTCACGACTCGTTACTTCATTTTGCCCGGGCCGGCCTTTCCGGTTTTCACCCCGTCCTCGGCTCGTCGTTTGTGCTTCGTCATTGGAATCACTCATTAATCGGAATGCAAAAAAAAAAAGATTGCGGTTTGCATTCGAATCGAGTAATCGATCTTGTCATTTTTGTTGGTTGTACCCGGGGGTGGGTTGCCTACGTATCCGTGTTTAGAAGGAATCAAACCATGTTCGTTGTTCTTTGTAGACGTGAGTGATTTTGCTTTAGACTCGTTATGCCAATTATCGATGCGAAAAATTCTTTTTTCAAAACGTTTTGCGTGGGCTTTCGCCCTAGTTCGGAGAACAGGATGGGGTTTGTTGGGATGTTTAGGGGTAGTATCGCTTGAGTTGGTCCATGTTGGTTGTGGTTGAGAACTCTTGACCGTCTAGGTCGGTAAGGATTACGGCGCCCCCGAGAGTATTTTCTTGACGAGGTAGGGGCCCGCCCAATTTGGTTTGAACTTCCCTCTGGGTCGAAGGGAAGGGGTGCTCTAATGGATTTGACTACTAAGTCTCCCTCATGTATGTTTCGGGATTTTACTCGTTTGTTAAAGGCTCGTTGTATACGTTGTTGGTAGGCTTGCACGTTGGACAGTGCATGTATTCTACGCTCATCTAGGAGTACTAGCTCATCGTAACGTTTTTGGTTCTATTCTTCTTCGGGGTTGCCGTTTTCGGCTAGTATCCTTGGTGAGGGGATCTCTAACTCTATGGGTTGCACGGCTTCGGAGCCGTAGGTTAGGTAGTAGGGCGTCGCTCCGGTGGGTGCTCGGTAGGAGGTTCAGTATTCCAATAATGCAAAGGAGTTTTTGGGTGTCGGCCATGAAATGAGCCCCCTGATCACTAATGATTTCGTGAGGTATGACGTATCGGCAAATGATGTTGTTTTGTAGGAATTTGACTACTTATTTAGAGATTAGTACGGTGTAAGAGGCTGCTTCTACCCATTTGGTAAAGTAATCGACGACCACTAGTATAAAACAATGTCCGTCGGTTCCAGCTGGGTGTACCTTCCCTATGATGTCAATTCCCCAGGTAGAGAAGGGTCAGGGTGTGGTTATGGTATGGAGAGGATATGGTGGTAGGTGTTGGATGTTGGCGAATATTTGGCAATTATGACAGTGGCGGACGTGACGCCGACAATCTGCCTCCAGGGTAACCCAGTAATAACCTAGTCTTATTATTTTTTGGGCTAATAAGTGTGCGCTCATATGGGGTCCGCATTCCCCGTCATGTACCTCTTCCATGACTCTCTCAGATTGAGTTTTGTTTATGCATCTAAGGAGTATTCCCTGTGGGGTTCGTTTGTATAGTAGTCCTTGGTTTAGGACGTAATGGGCGGCTTGTATTCATAAGGCTCTTTTGTTTTTGGTGTTTGTGTTGGGAGGGTATGATCCATCGGTTTTGAAATCTATGATTGCTTTGTACCAGGGTTCTTCGGGGATGTCGTCGGTTTCAAGGTTGTGGATGTAGGCGGATTGATCACTCCTTTCTACGCAGATAGGCATAGAGAAGAGGTTATCGGGCATGTTTATTAGTGAGGCTAGCTTGGATAAGGCATCGGCGAATTGGTTTTCTTCGCGGGGTATGTGTATGAAGTCGATTTTAGTGAATTCCTGGGATATTGTTTCTATTTCGGTTTGGTACGGGCCTAGGCTTTTGCTACAGACTTTCGAGGTGCCTGTGGGTTGGTTGATTACTAGGGATGAATCTCGTGTACTCTAATGTTTTTAACTCCTAGAGTTACGACAGCTTTTAGCCCTATTAGGCAAGCTTCGTATTCAGCTGCGTTGTTGGTAACGGGGAAGTCTAGTTTGACTGATATGGGTGTATGGTCACCTATCGGGGATATCAAAAGGATTCCTATGCCATAACCCCTCGCGCTCGAGGCGCCATCGAAGTATAGGCCCCACGACTCGTTTTCGGTGAACAGAATGTCCTCGTCAGGGAAGGACCACGTGTCGGTTGTAGAAGTTTCCTTTATCGGGTTCTCGGCTAGGAAATCGGCTACAGCTTTCCCTTTAATGACCTTAAGGGATGTGTAGGTTAAGTCGAATTCTGCCAACATAAGCGTCCATCGGGCTAATCGTCAGTTGAGGACAGGTTTTTCAAAGATGTATTTGATTGGATGTATATTTGAATATGCGTGTACGGTATGGCTAAGCATATAGTGCCGGAGTTTTTTGGTTGACCATAGTAGGGCAAGACAAATCTTTTCTAGGGATGTGTATTTTGTTTCGTACTCCAGGAATTTCTGGCTAATGTAGTAAATAGCTCTCTCTTCCTTGTCACAAGTTTGTGCTAGCATGGCTCCCATTGCGGTTTCAGCTACGGTAAGGTAGAGGGAAAGTGGCAGTTTCTTTTTGGGAGGCATTAACACTTGGGGTTGGGTCAGTATTTCTTTTACCTTGTCAAAGGCTTTTTGGCATTTATCGTCCCAGATGGTGGGTTCAGTAATTTTGAGCTTTTTGAAGATGGGCTCATAGACCATGGTTAGTTTGGCGATAAAGCGGCTAATGTATTGTACTTTACCTAGGAACCCCCTGATTTCCTTTTCGTTTGAGGGTGCGGGCATGTCTAGCAGAGCTTTTATTTTGGATGGGTCTATTTCGATTCCTCGCTGGCTCACGACGTGACCTAAAAGTTTTTGCGGATGTGACCCCAAAGGCACATTTTTGTGGGTTAAGCCTCATATTAAATTGGCGTAGGCGTTTGAAGAATTTTTCAAGAGCGGGGACGCGCCCTTCTCGATTTTGGGATTTAACTATCATATCGTCTACATACACCTCGACTTCTCTGTGCATCATGTCGTGTAAAAGTGTGGTAGCGGTTCTTTGGTAGGTTGCCCCGGCATTCTTAAGTCCGAAAGGCATTGGTTCCCCAAGGCATGGTGAAGGCTGTTTTAGACATGTCCTCTTTGGCCATTTTTATTTGGTTGTACCCGGCGTACTCGTCCATGAAGGAGAGTAGGGCGTGATCGGCGGTATTATCTACCAGGATATCTATGTGAGGTAAGGGAAAGTCTTCTTTTGGGCTGGCTTTGTTAAGGTCTCGGAAATCTACACAGACTCGAATCCTCCCGTCCTTTTTGGGGACGGGGACTATGTTGGCTACCCAGTCAGAGCACTCGGAAACGTGTATGAATCCGGCTTTAAACTGCTAATCTATCTCCTCTTTGACCTTAAGGGCCCATTCGAGTCGCATGCGGCGCAGTTTTTGTTTTACTGGCTTAAACCCGGGTTTGATTGGGATTCGGTGTTCAGCGATGTCTCAGTCTATGCCTGGCATGTCCTTGTAGGACTAGGCAAAGACGTCCTTGTATTGTGTGAGTAAGCTTATGAATTGTTCCCTCTCAATAGGATATAAGGAGGTCCCTGTCTTGAGGATTTGGGCTTCTAGGGGTGTTCCAATGTTTATGGCTGGATTTGGTGTCCTCAATTACTGGGGCCCCTAACTCTTGCCTAGCTAATTCTCTTAAGGTTTTGGGTGGGAGAGAAGGGTTGTAAGAATCATCGTGATCATTTTCGTCCTGTTTGCTATCGATAATGGCATTACATGTTAAGTGCGACGAATCATAAGTGAAAGTATTTTTATTGTTAGTTAAATTGAGCATGTCGAGGACTTTTGACAAGGAGACCCTTTGTTCGTTTGATAGAGACAACATTATTGGGATTTTCGGGATAGGTCTCGGTTCATCCTGAACAGACACGGATGTGGATGGGAGACAAACAATACTAGACTCTTGGCCCGTTTCAGACTCAGATTCGGACTCAGACTCGGACTCTGTTTCGGATTCGAACTCGGACTCCTCGAACATCCTCCCTTCTCTTGTAGTCAGCTTAAACCTCCTACCATTCTCGTTGACCCACGTGACGGATTTCCTCCACCCCTACCTTCTTGGTTTTTATCGGTATTGACAATAAGGGAGATGGGGTCAAATTGCTTGTCGATTATGACCATATTGACTAGCTCATTGGGGTCCACGAGGATGAAGCGTTCCTCCCCAAATAACAAATTGTTGGCTAGGCCATCTATACAGGGTGTGGGTTTGCGTTTTGGTGAGTTTGGTGTGGTTTTCTGGGATGAAGTAATAGTCTTGAAATATTTCTATCTCGGGATGTCATATGCTTTTGATGTAGGGTTTGTTGTCACCTTCCTTTACGAAGCACCCATTTAGGGTTAAGTCATATGGCGGGATTTGGATGCCCTCGGTTTTACGCGTGCGCATGATAGCCATGCGCTCACGAATTTCGTTTTTGGTTGCAGGGTACCCAAAACCTATGGTGTGGGTTTGACCAATGGAATCTCGGAGTTCGTTTGCAGTGCTGGGGTTCTTCCCTAGTGACAACCATGGGAAATGCCCTTGTTGCTTCATCATGAAATTAATGGCCAGGTTTGAGTACTGGTCGAAGTCGAAAGGGGCTAGATCCTGTTCTAATAGGTTTACTACGTGGAATCCCCTTAACTCGGTATCGGCGTTTTTCATGACTTGCGAGGTAGTGGCTTTTTCTACGAAGGCTCTCATGGGTGAGGCATGGATGGTGATTATTTCACCGTTGAGGGGAACCTTCACCTTTTGATGTAAGGTGGATGGCACGGCTTTAAGAGCGTGAATCCAAGGTCGCCCTAGGATCATGTTATAGGGACCAGTTTTGACATCCAAGACCTTAAAGTCCATTTTCCTCTCTATGGGTCCTACGATGGTGTTAACAGTCGCAGCTCCCTCGACCGGGCGCCATGTACCGTCGTAAGCGCGTACCCCGGATTCAGTGGGTTTGAAGTTGGTGTCTGACATTCCTAGGGCGCGAGCGGTTTTGAGAGGGATTACGTTCACGGTGGAACCATCATCCACAAGGATCATGGGCACCTTTTTGCCTAAACAGGTTACTGTGACGTAAAGGGCTAGGTTGTGTTTTGGTCCAAAGGATGGCAGATCTTCATTGGAGAAGGTTATAGGGTTCTTTAGTTCTTTTTTTCTTGAAGGACATGTCCTATCATATCCTCAGATGTGATGGTTGGGGATATGTTCAGCCTTCCTAAGGCTTGGACTAGGGCCATACGGTGATTGTAGGAGCTGGCTATGAGTTGCCATATGGAAAGGTAGGTTTTGGCTTTTTGTAGTTGTTTGACTATTTGTACTTCAGGGGTGGTAATAGGGATTTCGTTGGTGGTAGTGGTGTTTTCAAGAGTATGGTTGGTTATTGGTATGTCAACGTTGACGTTTTGGTAAGGTTGCCCAGATCTGGTGACGTGGTTTACGTCTTTGGTTTGGGTGGTAGTCGGGGGGATCGTGACTAATGGCTTGTGGATATAGAAATCGTCATCATCGTCTGCCCATACCCCATGGATGGCGTGATCGCGTTGGTATTGTTCATAGTTGATTGTGCCCACGCGGCCCCCTCCCGGTCGGGGGCCGGTTCGATATGGGCGATGTTTTGGACCTCGATTCGGATGACGATCCAGACTTGTACTTGACGGGTGCGGGCACCCGTCTTTCCGTTGGGATCGATCGAGTCGTGGTTGTAAATGTTTAAAGGCCTATATGTTTGGTAAAGTGACCTTTTTAGTGAACCGAATTTGTTGCCAATTTGTGGAGTCGCCACCGAGTCAATTATGGGGACTCGGAAACCGTTCAAGTCAACTTTGATCCTTAACCGACTCAAAGCTGAGGGGTACGAGACCTAAAGATAAAGATTTGTACCCTTAAGCACTCCATGCTTAGAATGACTCTCATTGCCAATGGTTTCGGACGTCCGAAAACCGTCGATTCTGAGTAAGGGGTGAGGTTACGTATTGGGAAGCCAACGTTCGCTAGACATCGACACCTAATCCCGCCCGCACATATCGGCCTCTACTGATCAATCGGTGGGCTGATAACTTTGTTCCCTTGTTGTGGCGGAAGTACTGTAACATCCGTTGTTTTAACCCTATATCTTTGCTATGTCGGTTGTTTAAAGACAAGTAAGCTTTGTCGTCGAAGTAGGTGTATTTACATTCTTTGCACACGATTTCACGTGACAAGCAGACCATGAAAAGATGCACATTGGAGAGTAGAGAGTACTAGTATTATACGTATTAGCAAATCAGTTTTAACGTGATAATATGGATATTAGTCATTCTCATGGTATACCTTACCTGGTATTCTGCTTAAGATGCGTCGGCTCGGTATTAATGGTGATGCATCGAACCATGTATGGTGAGCATCGGGACTAATACGGAACCCGACCATCGCTTTGTTCAGTTTTAGCTTGTTTACGTTTTGGTTTTCGTGTTAGGTAATTTAGCATGCGATTATAAGGTCATAAAAGCAATAAATCATACGAAAGCTGTAAATGCGAATATAAGTAAATCACATAGTGAGGAATTGCACCCTCAGAGTATACACTAAACGGGACACGATGCATAGATAGTTGAGAATGGATCTCAGAACTACTCGGGTCTATTTAGGGTATTTTAGTGTTTATGGTTGAAGTTGGGACGTTACGTGTTTTAGTATGTGTTATGGACCTAGCGTCCACGTTTGACATTATCGTAGTGCATAATAAAAGTACAAAAATGTAAAGTTTTGTTTAGATGACAACCTAGTGACGATTCGACTTCAAAAGGCGGATCCTCCTTGCTTGCCACGTGATTTTGGCATAGTTCCGTTACCGTTTGCTCGTTCTGCGGCTAATCCGACAGAGTTCGGTTATTTCTAGCTGATTCTGCGGCTAATCTGGCAGAACTCCGTTACTAGGCTCGGAGTAGCTAGTCAATCACAGACACCTCGGGAACGAGTGGAGTGCTCGAAGGTGAGGAGTAGCGTCGATTTCGTTTATCGAGACTACGATTGAGTGGATCGTTTGCTTTGGGTGTCGGAGTGCGATCCCAAGCGAGAGAAACTCGTAATGAGTAAAGGGAGAAGGGAATTGAGAAATTTTGTCGAATGAATAAGGTGAGGGGGTATTTATAGTTGCTCGCGTAGTTCAAAACACCCTGTGAGACGCTTGAGTCCAGGCGCACCAGAACTCAGGCGCCTCGGTCTGTGCGCACGAGAATCAGGACGCTCGGAGTGAGGCGCCTGGAATTTTGAAGATACGATTTTGATACTTTCCAAAACCAATAGTGTGCGTATCATTTGCTAACTTGGAGGTTAAGTTTCCCCATGACCTTGCGCGCCGTTGCGTCGAGTGGGCTTCGGGTGCGCATCCCGAGGTTCGCTTGGCGCGACGTGCTGACTCTGGTTTGACTTTGTGTATTTCGGGACCGATTCGGAGTCCCGGTGTCGGAATTGACTCTAATTAGTTTCGACGCGACCGTAATGACACGACTAAGGCTGCCTTGATGTTAATTAACTTTTCCAAGTAATTATTTGATCCGTTCTATAGAAAAACTGTCTAAAACATCGCAATCTCGCATCGGTTGCAGTCTGATCGTCATTGGGGGTTTGTTGGGCACTCCCGCAGCCACCAGGTCCAAATCTGGGTGTCTACACACGTATATCCTAAAAGGAGTCCATCAAATAAAAGCGGTATATTAGAACTAATTTTTTATTGTTGATAAATTTGGCAAAACATTTTATTTTTGAATTATTTTGTTGTTTGAATCCTAAAAAATATCTAAAAAAAACACTAAATTAACCATTAAAACATGTACTTTGATGAATAAACTATGTATCGCGAAACCAATACTCCGTATAAAAAATGATTATCTGATCTATATGTCTTATGATACATTGATAATTTGATACCCGTTAATATCAACACCAAACTATTTACGCAATATCAACTCAAAGTAAATTTTACTCCAACATATATAAGTATATTTACCATTTAAATACGGAGTATATTTTTCTCAAACAACTATTTAAAAAATTAAGATAAATCTACGTGTTATTCTAAAGTTAATCTCATTACTACTGCATGCACTTGTATAAGCCGTTCATTTGCACCCGGCTAAAACTAGTAATTGTGGATTTGTGGTTGCCCTTGTTTAGTTGTTTCCCTCCAATTCTCCGAAGTCCAAAACCCTTCGTCTACAAACCACAGTACAGTACAACTCTACATCCATTACCATTTTCCCAGCATTTAAACTCTACATCCATTACATAATAACCTCAAAATGAGAATACTAGAGATCTGCTCGCCATCGCCGGAGCTCCGGCAACTTGATACCCTCACGCTACTAGAATCGCTCGTAAAACAAACCGAAACTCTCTCCTCTTTATCTTCGGCCCCTTCCCCTCTCTCACCTCAGCTCCAGCACTGCCTAGCTCAGCTCGCTCAACTCGGTTCCGATTCGCTCTCCAACTCGGTCAAGCTCCAGCTATGGAAGCTCAGTTACCGTTTATGGAACTCCTGCGTCGACCTTACTAACTCCTCCCGCGCTGGAATCGAGCAGGCGGAGCTCCGACGCGCCGCCGCCGACATTCTCTTTATCGCCGGTGAGGTCACCGGAGTTCCATCGGCGGCGTTGAAAGCAGCGTTGTTGTACTTCAAGACTGGATTGATTTATCACGAGTTGAAGAATTTTGAGCAGGCCAGTAATTGTTTTGAGAAAGCTACCGATTTAGTTTCAAACGTTGAAACTGAGTCGATTTCTGACCTTTCAGAGAGGAGATTGTTGCTGGATATTAATATCGCTAGGGCGCGCACTTCTTGGGAGGTATTGGTTTATTGAATATGTTGTTATTTCAGATTTGCAGTTAATTGTTATTATTTCATGAACTTGTTTATATTGGGAAATGTCTGCGCTCATGAATGTCGAATTGACGTTCATTTTCAGGTTCTGGATAGAAATGTTTCTATCACATTGTTGAACCGTTCGAAGAAAGTGCTCTTTGAAACAGCTGATAATTACGGAGCCTTAGCAGAGCAGTACTTGGCATTTGGGAAGGCTTTGTTGGCTAAGAATGAGGTTTTGGAGGCAAAAGAGGCGTTGAAGTTGATGAGTGAGGGGTTAGAGTTGTGTGAGCGAGGGTTGAGAGTGGTGAAAAAGACAGAGGAAGCACTGCATTTGAAGTGTCTGAGGGATAAGACGCTACGTTTTATGGCTGCATTGCATTTACAGAGAGAGGAGTATGAGAGTGTGATCAAGTGTGTGAGGGTCTTGAGGGATCATAGTGGCATAAAATCGGGTGATACTCATCCTAGTTTGAGTGTGCTGGCGATGAAGGCATGGTTAGGTTTAGGAAGATCTAGTGAGGCGGAGAAAGAGTTGAGAGATATGGTTGTAAATAAGGGTATTCCGGAGGGGGTCTGGGTGTCGGCTGTGGAGGCCTATTTCAAGGCCGTGGGTGTGGCTGCAGTCGAGACGATTAAGAGTGTCTTCATGGGGCTATTAGGAAGGTGCCAGGTTAGTGCCAGTGCCGCAGTAAGGGTGATTTACAGGGTCATCGGGGAAGGTGGTGGTGGTGAAGGGTTAAGGATCCGGGAGATAATGGTGGAGGAGTTGGTATCGGATGAGAGGGTGGTAATGCTGTTTGCGGGGGAAGGTGCAGCCAACGAAAGAACTGCTTTACATGCTGTCTTATGGAACTGGTGAGGATTAACCCGTCTTTGTTGTAAAAATGTGATATATAACGCTCTAATTTCAAATTATTCTATATTAATAGGGTTATAGTACTAGAATATCATATTGGGGAAGAGTATTAAATTATATAGATATATCTGGCTTCTGTAATTCTTCGCCTCATAGGCTGTGATAACTTTTATTGGTTACTTTTATGAACAACTGTATTGGTAAGTGATAACTTCAGCAGTGATTGAGAAGTTGGCTTTCTTGTCAACTATTTTTGCACTAAAGCTTGTGTATCACTGTTTTGCAAGTTCACTTTTGTATGGTATCCGGAAACAAGGATGTTTAATTCATATTCAAATGGCTGAAGGAGGATATAATACCTGAAGTTTTGCCTTATAACATGGGGTGAAATAGGGTTGAACGGGAACTGCTAAACCCTGTGGTATTTGGTGAAGAACCTGCTAGTTTGAGGACCTGCAGAGTTACAACTTACAACCTACTACGGTCTTAGTAGCTTTATAGCTGTGCACTTAGGAGGGTGGGATTCAAACCCTCAACTGTTCTGAACAAAGAACCAAACCGGTTTTTCCAGAACCGGAGTTGTCAACCTCTAAGGCGACTTTCGCAACATAATTACTCTTATTCTCTTGTATTGAACATGCTAATTTGAGTTTTGATATCATCACAAGCAAAAATATAAGCTGTATTGTGTGTGGGAATTGATAGAGGTATAGCCAATGGATCATATTAGAAGAATTGCATTCTGCTAGATGGTTGGAATATCAAGATATATATACCTGCTAATAGCAAAAATCAGTACTGTGAGAAAATTCATGAAGTTCTTTTCCATCCAAATTGTTCTGCTTATTTTTTTTGTCTTTAACACTAATTTTTTTTTGTCGCTGATGAAGCAGCTGCCATTTTTTTTGTATATCCTGGCTGAATTTAACTCCCTTTTGAACTATTCCGGTGCAGTGCTGCAGCTCATTTTCGAGCAAAGGACTACAAGATAAGTGCAAATTTATTTGAAAAAGCGATGCTTTATGTACCTAGTGGCATTGAGAGCAGAATACTCAGAGCAAAGGGGTATAGAGTTTTATGTCTGTGCCACCTTGCGCTCTCTCAGCTTGATCAAGCTACGGAGTACATAGACGAGGCAGAAAAGGTACTTTTTATTTTACTGAGTTTACTAAAAAAACCTTAAGTGAAGATGAGTGACAGAAGTTGTCAGTGGTCTGATATTTTTTCTTTCCTCTGCAGCTAGAGCCAAATATAGCTTGTGCATTCCTGAAGGTACATTCCCATTGCATAGTTGATGTCCTTACATTGTCTGCGCTTGAGGAAATCTGAACGCAGTGTTCAACTTCATTCTTTATTCGTGCAATGTTTTTATTTTTATTTATTTTCTTATTTGGGCAGTTTAAGATCCGCTTGCAAACAAATGATCATGCTGCAGCTATAACTCAGTTGCAAGCAATGATGAGGTGTACTGACTTCACAACGGCCTTCCTTTCACTCTCAGCCCATGAAGCAGTTGCATGCCGTGCACTTTCTGTCGCTGTTGCCTCTTTGTCTGGTCTCCTCGACTTTTACACATCAGGAAAACAAATGCCTATTGCTGAAGTTGTAGTCTTTCGCACTATTTTTGCGATTCTTACTCAAGAACCTGGTAATCAGCGTGAAGTCCTGAAATTCATTAAAAAAGCTCAATCTAGAATTTCTGAACTTGGACCTGATAATTTCTTTGGGAAAGGAGAGGTTGGAATCCGGGAATGGAATTGGATTGCAACAAATGCATGGAACTTGGGGACAAAAGCGGGAGCTGAGAAGAATTATGAACTTTGTGCAGAATTCATGAACTCTTCAGCTGACTTTTATTGTGCTTTAATGGATGGAGAGATGGAGGGAAACAATGCAATGGTTTGCAAGTCGATTATCTTGTCTGTTTCTGCCATGTTATCTTCTGAGAAGCAAAATAAGGTTGTAATGCAGGATGCACAACTGAAGAAAGCCCTTGAGCTGCTAGAAAGAGCTGGAAAGGTATATATCTTGTCATTCTTCAGAAATAAGAGAACTTTCCTACAGTACCCATCTACATAACTCATTTGTTTACGTGTTCAGTTTTCGGTGTCAAAGCTATTTGTGTACGCTTACTATTTTGGTAAACTTTTTGGGTAGAAAAAACTGTTTTGCCTACCATTTTTCTTTAGTCGAACGCATTTGGAACATGACACTCCTTTATTACACTATCCTACCCATAGTATAATACATAGCTTACTTCTTCCTGCAATTTGCTCTCAGTTGATGGAAGCATTGTCAACCTCTGACAAATTATCTAACTGTCAAGACAACACCCTTGATCCAAAACTCCATATCGCATACATATTGAGTGCATATGAACTTTATGGAAGAAGAAATGACAAGCTATCCCAACAACTTATTGTGATGAACTTTGCTAATTCAAAAGCTTGCAACCCGAAACATCTTTTTCAGATAGGTCTCGCCGCCTCTCAGGGCTCGCATCAGAATGCTGAAGTAGCCACATTTACTCTAAGCACGTGTCTCTCAACCATGCTTGCCTCGTCATTGCCAGATTATAAGGATGTGGCAATGGTCATAAGAAGGCTGATTACCTTAGCTGTAATCTACAAGAGCGATGCAGATGATGTAGTTTACAGTCTATACAAACAAGCTTATAAAATAATGGTGGGTTTGAAAGATGGTGACTTCCCTGTTGACGAAGGGAAATGGCTGGCTACTACATCATGGAATCGCGCAGCCTTGCCGGTGAGATTGGGGCAGGTAGATGGAGCGAAGAAATGGATGAACATGGGATTGGAACTAGCTAAAAAAGTGCCAGGCCTTGAAACATATAAGGCTTGTATGGAAGACTATATAGCTGGCTTTGAGAAGATACTACAAGGGAATAATTAATTCAGACAGTTTGCATACTTCTGGCGTGAGAAGGTTAGTAAAGTTTATAGTTTGGAAAGGAGATTTTTGCAGGAAGCTGAAGGAGATCAGGTGTACAGGAGTGCATCTGGAAAAAGTATGAAAATTTGGTAAGTTTTAACGCTCCAGCGCCTTATAAAGGACTTGCTGTAACTAAACATGATAATTGCATTTTTCTTGTGGCCTATGCTCCACTGATACGTAGGCTTGTGACCTCATTGAAGCTGATGTAGAACTGTAATGCAAGGAAGTGGTTTTTTTGGGTGAAAGTTGGTATATCCCTATCCCTATTATAATAAAACAAGCCTTTTAAAGGCACCACAATCACTTTCACAAAAATATGCTGACATGTTGCCCTCACAATTTTTTGCGGGTTATTTTAATTTTCAACTCAATTGCCATCAACCGCTTCTATGTGAGTGCTGATGTTTCCAAATTCGAATTGATTATTTGAATTCTATCACTCCAGTTTGTATTTGTGTTATCATTAAATAACATAATTTGGTTAATTACTGTGGATGCTGCCACTCGTGCGTGCACTCGTGCCTTTCGTGGCAGCAACTCACACAGTCGATGGGGGATCCCCCTCAACTTGTTCGATCTACGTTCAGTGTGATGTATTGTCCGATTTGTAGGCTGTACTAGGCAGATCTATGGCGCATCTCTGTTGATCGAGGTGTGGTTTTAAATTTTAAAGATCAGATCATTCGGTTTGACAATCGTTATAGTGAACCGAACTTGCGATGTGATTGGGGTGCTCAGAAACCATTAAAGTTAACTTTGATCCTTAGTCAGGACCACAGCCGAATGATATGGAGATATAATGATAAAGATTGACTTGTAGTCTTAAGCAATCTATGTCTAGAATGACTCTCGTTTCAAGGATTAGGCCATCCACTATCCAGAGATTCGAATAAGGAGTAGGAGTATGTATTGAGAAGTCAATGTTATGAATATCGACACTCAATTCTGCACGTACATATCGGTCTCTACTTAATCAATCGATGCCAGTTAAGTGGTGAAAAAAAATTAACAACCAGAGTCTTAACTTTGGATATGCATTTGACTATATCGATTCATTTAGGAGCAAACAAAGTAATGTCGGAGTTGATATTTAATGTTCGTTTCATGTGATATATGCGATAACACATAACAAGTTGAACATTGATAAGTTGCACGTAAAAGGGAGAAAACGTTTATTAGATATTAGGCATAATACCTGAATCTTGCAAACAAGTTTAACGCGATATTACGAATATTAGTCGGTTTGCGTGATATTAACCCACATGGTATATATTCTGCTTGAAGTGCGTCTGTAATGTATTAGATAAGACGTTTGGTGTCAGGTGTTCCAGTACTGAGTCGCCTAGTTGGACGTGTTTCAGAGTTATGGTGCCTAACTCTCGGCGTTCGAGCTAATGCGGAACATGACCATTGATTAATTAATTTGAACAACTCAGAAACAGAAATGTACACAGACACAGGCGCCTCAGGTGAGGCGACTCAGAACTGAGACGCCTGGTTGCAGGTGTTTTGGGTCAAGGAAGCTAAGATCGGTCACGAGTTTCTGTGTTCGTTAAAGTTGTTGATTAGTTCGTTGATTTACGTTTTAGGCTTCTGATTAGTGCTTTAACATGTGATTTCGTCATAAAAGTGATAAAACATGTGATTTAAAGCGGTAAAGATGCGATAACGTAAGTAAATCATATTAGATTATTTGTTACACCCTCAAATTGTACACAAAACGATTAAAAACAATGCGTGGATGATAAAGAGTGGATCTAATAACGACTACTCGAATTTATGTGTTTTAATTAGGGTTTAAGTGTCGACGTTGCGTAGCTTGAACGATTTGGCCTAGAGGACATGGTCGGACATCACCGCGACAGGAACCGAGCTATGAGTAAGGGTTGCACACCGTGTTCAGAAAATATTGGTGTGCGCATCGATTTGGTGGACGATTATGAACCTGTTTGTCTACAAAAATGATAATGCATAATTTAAGACCCTTATTTAAATACAATCGAAAGAGCTAGATTTAGTGTTAACCTAGTGACAAATACAACTTGCACGGGACAAGTGAAAGTTATATAACGTCTACGATGACTTGTTTTTATGTTATGAACGCAGTGAATTGTTTAGGTTAAGAACCGTTTAATTCGACTTCAAATTACTTGTATATCGATTTATTTGTGATGGATCCAATTCGAGGAATTGTGTTTTGTATAGAAAATTTCTATATGTGATTAATAGGACCGATCAAATTATGAATTCGAAAGATCGAGAAATTAGGGCTTAGGATTCGTCGAATTATGAACTCTTAGAAATCATAAGGGGGTTGAATTGTGTGTTGAATGATCGAGGAAAAAGTCGTATTTATAAATATTTTTAGGTTAAAATCCGGGCTTAGGCGCTTGCCACCAGGTGACTTGGGCTTGAGGCGCCTGGGCTCACGCGACACAGGGGTACGCACTACAAGAAAAGCATCCCCGAGCATCCACCTGATGGGCATCCTGTGCATACGGACGCCTAAGGCGTCTACATCAAAGAACGGGCGTCCACTATCGGACTCAAAACATGGCGTCCAATGAGGATGGGGTTGGGCGAAAAGTTGGGCAGACGGGCGTCTGCTAGCAGTCGCCATTTGGGCTAATATGGCATCCACTAGCGGACGTTAAATGGGCTTTTCGGATGTCCACTAGCGGACGCCAGGTCCTGTCTTAGAAAAAAAACACGGGCATCCACTCTCGGACGCCCGTTTCTCCAACTCGCCACAAATACTAGCCAACCCTTCTCGCCTTACTCATTCTCAAAAAAAAATTCCACTCTCTAACTCTTCACCCGCGCGTCCTCTCCATTTTTCCTTCTTCTTTCTAATTCTACGGTATGTTTTTCTTACTTTAATTACTTCTTATTCAGTTTAATATTTGTAAATTTATTTGAATTTATTTCAGTTATTATTGCTAGTTTGATATATAGTTATTGTTGTTTAGGTCTCACATGAGTTGCATTGTTTGTTTGCCCATTAGTTTAGCCTAATTTTGATTAGGTAGATTGTTGGTATAAGCTTAGGGTTTGCGGTATTGATGTTGTGATGAATTCGTGAGAATTGGATTAAATTGAGTTTAGTTTGAGTAATTTGTTAGTATAAATATGTTAAGGCGAATTCTAAATCAATAATACATTTGGGTTTAGTTCGAGTAATTTGTGATTAAATTGGGGAAATTCAGTTATGCTATGTTTGGGAACATGAATTTGGATTTGAAATTCGGATTTGAAATATTTCAAGCGTTTGGGAACCCCTTGGATTTGGATTCGAAATTTAGACCAAATCCAACCTAGTTCAAATTTGATTTTCTCAAATTCTTAGTATAGGGTAGTCATTTCAAATTCTCACTTATTTCTTTTTTAATTTTTCCGTATAATCTTGTTAGAATATACTACCTCCGTATCTATATGTTTGTCCACTTTCAATATAATACTCCACCCATATATTAAATAAAGTGGACGAACATATAGATACGGAGGGAGTATTTTTTTCTTCATTTTTTCCCCGTAATTTATATTTTTCTAATGATAATTTTTTTTTAAAAAAATTGATGACCTTGGCCCGACTCTACCCGCCCAAATTCCAAATCCAAATCCAAGGGTACCCAAACACAATTTTGGATTTGGATTTGGATTCGAATTCTAGAAATTCAAATACAAGAATTGAATTCATGATATTCAAATCAATTCCGAGTACCCAAACGCAACCTTAGAGAAATTAAGTTAGAGAAATTAAGTTTGAGTAATTTGTAATTTGTGATTAAATTGTGATTTTATTTGTGTTAGTTAGTAGTAAATTAAGTTAGGGAAATTCAACTTTAATTTGTTATATATATTTTTTTAAATAGAAAATGAAGAGAATTGAACGAAAATAGATGTATGAGGGAAGACTTGATAAGAAAAGATGTCCCACCGTCGAATTTTTGATGGGTGTTGAATCATTTGTGGAGGTTGCTAAAAAATCAGTTGACTATGCATCGAAGGGGGAAGTTAGATGTCCATGTACTAAATGCAAGAACCTAAAATTTTTTGAGATCATTGTGGTTAAGGAACATGTCATCTGTAATGGTTTTTCACCCAATTATTATCATTGGATTTGTCATGGGGAGCCCTCTTAATCCGAGGAACCTGAGATCCGACAAAATGAGGGGGGTTGAGAGATATGATAGTGGACGTTGTGGAGTGTAACTTGTTTAGCAACGATAACACATACAGGAATGACGACTCACCTAACCCACAAGAGTCTAACCCACGAGCCAAAGCATTTTTCGACATATTGAGCGCTTCAGAGAAACCGTTATATGGAGGGTGCGATGTGATTTTGTTAGAAGTCGCATCTATGGTAGTTAGCCTTAAATGTGATTTCAACTTACCCTTCGCTTGTGTCGATGGTGTTGCTGCCTTGCTTGAGAGAGTCATCTCAAAAGACAATATCATGACCGGAACATTCAACACAACCAAAAAAGTTGTGAAAGGTTTTCAACTCCCGCATCAAAAGATTAAGGCTTGTCCCGATGGATGCATGTTATTTTGGAAGGGCGATGCGATGCTTGATGAATGTAGGAGATGTGATAATAAGGGTAGGTATAAAACGGTTGATGGGGATATTGTTTTGAGGGGTATAAAAGGAAAAAGTGGTGAAAGGGGTAAGAAACCGATCCCAATCAGTCAACTTATGTACTTTCCCATTGCACCTAGACTTCAGAAATTGTATGCCACAAGAACCATAGCCGAGTAAATGAGGTGGCATGAGGAGGACATTAGGGTATCAGAGAAGATGTGTCATCCGAGTGACAGTGAGGAGTGGAAGCGTTTCGATAGACTATATCCTCAGTTTGCAGTAGAACCCCAAAATATAAGGCTTGGGTTGTGTACTGATGTATTTGCACCTTTCGACCAATTTGGTAAGTCGTAATCTTGTTGGCCTATGATGATCACACCTTATAACCTACCTCCTTGGTTGTGTTTGAAGCAGCCTTTCATCTTTCTATCTCTTATTGTTCCTGGAACAAAAAACCCGAAAAATCATTTGGATGTTTACTTACAACCTGTTATTGAGGAATTGAAACAACTGTGGGAAGTAGGGGTGAAAACTTATGATGTCTCTTTGAGACAAAACTTTCAGCTGAAAGCAATTTTGTTGTGGACTATAAACGACTTCCCCGCATATGGTATGCTCTCGGGGTGGTCTACTGCGGGTCAGAAAGCATGTCCGTGTTGTATGGATGAGAGCAAAACTTTTTATCTTCCAAATTCTAGTAAAATTAGTTGGTTTGTCTGTCATAGACAGTTTCTACCAGAGGGTCACCCATATAGAAAGAACAAGAAGGCATTCAAAAAGGGTGAGGTTGTGCTTGATGACGCACCTGATTGACTCCTAGGAGATTAAATATGGGAGTTGATTTCCGAGTACCTGTCCACTGTTGATGGAACCGACCAGAAGTTCAAAGATCTGAAAAAGTTGAAAAATGGTTGGTTTAAACGAAGCATATTCTTTACCTCCCATATGGAGTACTTTGTTACTTCCTCACAATTTAGATGTGATGCACATAGAGAAAAACTTTTTTTGAGCATTTGATCCACACTATGATGGATGTGGAGGGGAAGATGTAAACTTTTTTTGTGACCGTCCTCAAATGCACATAAAACGAGATGGATCCAAACCGAGAGCCGTGTATAGCCTCGACAAGGCTCAGAGAAAGGCCTTGTTGGAGTGGGTAGAGAAGTTGAAGTTCTCCGATGGGTATGCCTCCGACTTTAGAAGATGTGTTGATCTTAAGACTCTAAAACTGCAAGGTTTAAAAAGTCATGATTGCCACGTGTTCATGGAGAGTAGAGATGGCAACGGATCCGGGATCCAATCCGGATCCGCAAGATCCGGTCCGCACAGATCGAATATGGATCCTAAATTTTGAGATCCGTTGGATATGGATCTGGATCCGGATCCGCTATCTTTAACCGGACCCGGATCTGGATCTATCTTAATAAGTAAATCCGGATCCGATCCGCAAATCCGTTTTATTAAAAAAAAATAAAAAAAAATTGTGTGTGACTTAAAACTTTAATTTGTATTTTTTTGTTATTTCTAAGACTTTTTTCTTTTAGTTTCTTATCTTTGATTATAAATATTTCTATTCGATTTTATTTGTAAGATTATGAAAATTTAATATGGTCCCAAATACTGGTTACTCAAAAAATTTGTAGAATATAAGTAAGAAATTGGATCTGCGGATCCGATCCAGATCCGGCGGATCTGGATCTGGATCTGCACTTTTGGGATCCGTTGGATCTGGACCGGATTCGGATTCGCTACTAGGGGTGCGGATCTGGATCTGGATCCATGCGAATCATTAAAACAGCTTCTGCCACCGACGGTGTGGAATTCTATAACTGAGATATCTCGGTTTTTCCGAGATTTGTGTTCTTCTACAGTATCAATTGAGGACATGACTCGGCTGGAGGATCAAATTCCGCAGATACTCTGCAAACTTGAGATGATCTTCTTACCGTCGTTCTTTAACTCCATGGAGCATCTACTGGTCCACTTGCCCTACGAAGCTAAGGTTGGAGGACCTGTCCAGTATAGATGGATGTACCTGACATGCTAAAGTCGTATGCCTCAAATTACAATTTATAATCACTTATAACCAACTAACTAAAACAATAATATAATGGAAATAAGGGTCGAACTCACAGAGAATTGGTTTAATTAAAACTGCGTACTAATGTAGAACGATAATTAACTAATTAATTATAGAATAAGTAAGGGGGATTTTGATTGATTTTCTAACAACTAAAAATGATAAAGATTAAAACTTTAAGTGAATCAAATGATTAAAAAGGTCTCGGGTCAAGTACAAATCCACAACATAATCACAATTGATCATCGAAATCCGGTTCAAATTATTATTCTTAACTTCTTTATCGTGAATCGTAGAATCTAATCCTCCTTATGAATAACTAATTAAAACGTATCTCATTCTTAATTAGATCTAACTGTTACACAACCTAAACAATCCAGTTCTAGATTTAATTCAACAACAACATTAATAGATAGAGAATTCGATAAAGAGATAAATAAACACATACAATCCAGTTGTGCTATAAATCTATGATAATTGCTCCTAAGTCTTAATATTAACGAATCCCGTTCAATAATTAAGTCTTAGATGTTACTCAGGTCAAGTTAATCAACAAATCCTGTTCAATTAACAAAACTAACAATAAAACGATGAAATAGAAAACTAGTTGATCACTCTAGAAATCAATAACAACATTCATGTATTTAAACTGAGCAATTAATCAATAATCAAGAATAAAGATTAGAACTTTCAAACTCACAACTGATAATTAAGCGCTTCAATGTCTTGAACCGAGAAGAAAAGATTAGTTACACATAATCTGAACTAGGGTTCTTCTAATGAACGTACAACTTGTGATAAAGATCATATGATACTAATCTAATAGTTTTTTTTGTGGGCATGTGAGTATTATTATATCATTCACAAAAAATATGATAATAATCTATACTAATAGTAGTCTCATAATAATTAAGGTAAGACTATTACTTACCAAACTCTAATAACAAAATAAAATAAAATAATAATACTAATAAATAATAAGCTGACACGGAATCCAAAGCGACTTAAATTCCGTCTTCAATTTCCGAGCTATGCGAGACTGTCGGTTCTCCGGCTTCGGTTGGGCTTTCCGCTTTCATGCTTCAATTTAATCACATAGTTATTCTCAATTACAATTAATATCGTAAAATGAGAATTCTACTCAATTAAGCCCAAAACTATTATCACGTCACGAAATATACTTATAAATCGACGCTTTTGACCCGTACTAAATACGATCTATCAAATATCCCCACGCTTGAACCTTTACTCGTCCTCGAGTAAAACTCGAAGAACACAATAAAAAACAACCATCACTAGTCCAATACGCACGGGTATACCATTATGCAAATCATCCCTCACATGCCAACCATCAAACTCCCTCGTATACAAAACATCACCAACAACTACGATCACCAACTCGAATCATCCTCACGACAAAAGGTCATCAACACGTGAAAAGAAATAACAACAAAATTATAACGCCCCTTATCGCTCCGATCCTAAAACGGATCACATGTCCTACAAATGTCACCGGTGGTAAAAGATGTATACCACAATATTACACAACCCGCACATGTGATCAATCCTAAACACCTTTAATCGCCAAATAAAAACAATTACACCCAATCGCATGAACAAGGTGCAATCACTTCACTCCGCACCGCGATTCTTTCCACCTTGACCAACTATCCTACCCGACCGACCTTTTATGTCACCCTTCTTATGACGCCAACACCAAGATATGGAGAAAGCAGTAGTGATTTTTTTCCTAATTCCCTCATTTTGCCTAGAGCGTCCGCCCTTGCGGATTTTCACTGTAGCTATTCTTTTTTTTTCAACTCACTCTACTCTCGTGGCACGCAACTCAATTTTTCTTTTTACCCGGAGCGCCCTTTCGAGTTTTCGCTCCGTCCTCGGCCACATTCCCATTCTTGCTTAGGTGCCCTTTCGGGTTTTCACCTAGCCGGGTTTATTTCTTTTTTCTTTTTTTTTTCTTGATTCAATCTTTTTTTTTCTTGAATTTTTTTCTTTCATCATTTTTTTTTCAATTTCAACATGAAAGACAGTTACAAAGACGAGACAAATATATAAATCTCTCCCACGCTTATTTCGAGCATTGTCCTCAAGCACGACTTCGACCATAGAAAATTTCACTAGTAGCATTCAAGTCTCCGTCTCACAACTCAACACTAGCTCACTTCAACTTCGTTTATAGTTCTCGAGACAAAAACTCACCAAGCACTCTTAATTTGTAAGCAGACCCGACTCTACATAGTAAACCAAACACCACAAACCAACACTCACTAACTGCCATTACCAACAACGTAGCAGACCCAATAACAACTTGACATCAATTAAGATTGAGATTAAGGTGGTTAGTGCTACGATTAAGATTGAGATTAAGAGTAGAATTCAGTCGTTGATTCATTATCCGATTCCGGATAAAGATGCTAGATGGCTAAAGACATTGATGTAGCTGACTAGTAATTTTTTGTATATCTGTGATTTTTTGATATAATATACTTACATTACACCAAAAAAAACTTGACATCAATTAACCTACACGACCAAACTTGGCCACAAGAATACAAATCCAACGACACAACCAACACTGAATCGACCAGAATTGGGGTCCACTTCAAGCCAAAGCAACTAGATAAGGCAAAAGATGCTTACCCAATTCATGATACCAATTCGCCCAAATAATGCTCCATGAGTGAAAATCAAACCCAACATCAACAATACCCAACGTCTGCCAACACCAATTCGCGAAAGTTTCACGGAAAAACGGACACCGACGTCGCCACTAGCTCGCGCACCTCCTCTAATTAAAAAGCTCAAAAATGGCGAATTGAAACAACCCCAAATTCTAGGATTTGTGAAGAACTCGAATTTGGGTGAATGTAGGGTAATTTTGGAGTCTAGAGTGTATGATATCGGGAAAAAAATAGTGGAGAAAGGTTGAATTTCAGTGGGTGATTAAAGGGGAAGAAGAGTGGGGTTGAAATTGAAGATGAGGAGAGGAGGATGATGAAGTATGAAGGTGGAATGAAGAAGGGAATGTAGGATTGGGGAAATAGGAAAAGGAAGAGCAAGAACAAGAGGAAAGTCTCTGAGGTTTAACGTGTTTTTTTTAATCAATTTAAAAATCAAGAAATCAGACCTGTAGGGGTGAAACAGGCGCGCCTCGCATATGGTGCATGTGACTCGCGTGGATCGCTGATAGTTCGTCCTCAAAATTGAGTTTCTTCAATTTTCTCTTCGATTTTTAGTGATCCTCTATGCTAGTCGTCCCATACTCATGCTAGTCTCACGAGATTTTGAAAAATTCGTCTTTCTCCTTCCTACAAGTACTAAAAATTAGGACTCGACTTAAAATTAGAAATAAATATATTAATGACTCATTCTACGAAAAATACGAAAAGGATTATTAATCTAATATTATGAAAAATGACCCTTAATAAAATAAAAAAAATAAAAATAAAAACATACCATACACGGGTTGCCTCCCGGAAGCGCTTTTGTTTAATGTCGTTCGCTCGACTTCTTGCAGGAAACTGACCCGAATTAAAATAGTACTAAATTACTTACCTCAACCGACAATGGAGTAATCGAGTAGAATGAATGTACGGAACAACTCAATTCCCTTCGCAATTGATCAAAAATACTCGCATATAGATTAGAACAGTGACGACAAGAGATAAAAATCAATTGACACCATCGATAAATAAGCACATCATAATAATCATCCAAAGAATTTGTTTTCGACCCTCTATGCTCAAAAAATGAAGTAATATCAATGTACTCCTCTTTATGAGATGAGTTTTTCATAGGTAGGGTCAAATAGTCTCGAGGGTAAACACAAAACTTTCCCGGAATTAACACCGATGAAGACTCGAAAGGTATCGATGGTGGTACTTCCTTGTGAATATAAAATTCAGTATTCATGCTCCCTATTTCTCCCATGTTTTCTTCACAATTCAAGCTACTTAATTTACCTCTCCTAAGGAGATTGTCTTTCTCCTTATCGAAAACAACTATTTCTTCTTCTCCTACTCCGACTTCCATGGCCTCCTCAGCGGTCACACATTCCCTCTTGCTTATCCTCAACGATTTTAATTAGAGAATCCTCCAATATTGAAATATCACTCATATTGTTATGACTTGATGAATCATCCATAATGTGTGTTTCGTCAGTACAAGAAGAATCAATATGTGTAGAAACAATGGAAGAGGGTGAGGAGTATATCAAATCATCATAGTCATCCTCCTCGTCATCCCAAAAACCATCATCACTATCAACATCACACTCTTTATAAGAGTGACACCTCCCCCCTTGGGGAGAAGTTTCATCAAACTCTATGTTCATACTAACTCCAGACTCCTTAAAACTAAGAGAAGACTCATCACGTGCCTCAAGTCTATCATTAGATTCCTTTATTTGCACTACATGACTCTCAAGGTTCTCAATACTAACATTGTTCTCTTGTCCGAATTGAGCCATACTAGCTTGAAGGGTCATTTGAGCAGTAATCAGGTCTCTAATCATGTCTTCCGTGGATACAAAAGAATCATGTTGAGTGTTCAATTTCTTTTCGAAATTCGTTGAAGGTGTCCTAGAGCGTGAGTTTGCCAACTCCCATTCTTCAGTGTCATGAGCCAAGTATATGAAAAGTTCCCACTTCTCCTCATAAATAAGTCCATCAACAAATCTCCCCTCACTTAAAGAATCAACATGCATCAAAGTTTCATCATTTAACCCATTGTATACCACATGATAGAGTTGTAACACCCCGTGTTTTTGACCGTTTTAGTTATTTCTAATAATGATTAATATTAATAAATCGAGTCTCGAAAAACTATTTTAAATAGTAATATTCAATTCTTGTGCCTTTGGAACCTTTCTATTTCACTTCACAGTTTGTAAAACTAAAACTTCTATCGCTTTCGTCATTCTGCGCGATTTCGTAAAATGGCCCTTATTTCCTCATACGGACTCCAATTGAGGCGTTTCAAAATCCTAAATTTATTAATTTTCCAAGATCTACACAATGGTGATATTCAAAACTACAATTTATAAGTTCATCATAAAAATATTGTACTGGACAGTTTCTTTACTACGAAAATCGTCACCCGACGAATCGTTTCTCGATATTCGATTTCCGTACTTCTTCCCTAACCATTATGTGACCAAATAAACTCAAAAATATCACCCTAACGCATGCCATACCGTTACTTTGAATTCCAAGCCTCAAAATATGCTTTTCTAATCAAAAACACCAAATAGGATAATGTACCTCTTAAAGTATGATTAGCTAATTTGAGTAATTGTCAAATTCTTGTCCACCCTTCGCTCCCCCATCATTTGGACGACCAAGACCCCTTATAAACAGCCTCATATGCTCATTTAGCTTACTTATTCATCCATCTTTTACCCTCCTTCAACTCCCTTCAAAAAACCAAAGAAAACAACACAAGTTTTCATAAGTTCTTAAGGTGTTTCAACCAACATTTTTGAGGAGCTCTAATCCTTTTTTTCTTATCTTATACTACTTATTTTCAAGTTTATTTAATATTATAACTACTAATTTAGTTTGTTTTTGTGTCATTCTAACTAATTTATGAAGAGGAGCAAGAGAAAAGGAGCATCGATCTTCGTTTTCATATATGTTGTAGAATCGATTATTTATGCTTAAGGTAACCTAGCTTTTCTTCGTCCTCAAATCTCGTAGTATAGTGTTTAGACTCTAACTAACATATAACATCATGTTTAGGACTAAATCATTAGATCACCAAGTTTAAAGTTAACTATTTGTTGATTTATCACTTGACAATACATGCTGTAAAATGGATTCTGTGATGTATGTTCACGATTTTTCTGTGTAAAATATGTTTCGAGTTAGCCTTAGGTTCCTTCATGAAAGTTGTAGATTTGAATGTCTAGAATATGATAAAAATATAAAATGTATGTTTTTATGAAAATATATATTTAATAATAATTTATTTTATAAATTGGTACTGTATGATTTTATGTACTGTCTGAGAAAATAATATGTTTCGTGATGTTAAACGTTTCTTTTGGACTTGGAAAAATTATGTTATGTTACTGATGATGATGTCTATTATGTGTACGTCAAATTTCATATAAATCCATCATATATATTTTTATTTATAAAATGGGTCAGATCTGGAAAGAAGATTTTATTCAAGAACATTTATAAAAAATTTTAATTTAAATTTATGAGGATAAGTTATGTACAAGTATAGGTATCCAAAATAAAAATTTGGTTCACTTTTATGGCGTTTAATTATTTTAAACAATTTAAAAATAAGTATTGAAAACCGTACTGTTTTCGTTTTTAATTTGTTTAAAATAATAAACCTTATTATTTTTGAAAAAATGACTTTATATCTGGAAACCTAACTCATAAAAGTATGTTGAGTAAGAAAATCGAAAGTTAAAAATAACATTTGAAAAATGACTTATTTAGTATCCTTAATAATATTATCGATTTCGTTATTACTTAAAGTTATTTTTGTAAAACTCTAAGTTTTGAGAAATATGATTCATAATAAGGTTAAAAATGATTTTTATAATTACTATAGATTTATTTGATGGTTGAAATATTTTATTAAGTATAAATAGGCTTTAAGAGATAAATATACTTGTACAAATACGAAACCGTATAAAAATACTAAATATGTATACTTGAACAATAAATGTACTAAATACTTGTGCCCAAAAAGTATAGAGTACTAAAAGACTAATAACCCAAAAGTACTAAGTTGAACAATGCTTAAATGTGCAAACAACACTTAACTTTATAATAAGCACTTAAGGACTGTTGTGAAAAGAATAAAGAAGAGAAAGTAAAGAGAGATGAGAGAATAAGAGAAATCAGAGAGGTAGTTTATTAATTCCAGTAAGGGGTATATATAGTACATGGTACATCTAGGGTTACATCATAGTGGGCTATAAGGCCCAATGGACACCCACATATTATGTTTCATAACACTCCCCCTTGGATGTACATCACTAAAGAAAATGCCTCGTTAAAACCTTGACTAGAAAAACCCGGTGGAAAAACACTAGTGAAGGAAAAAGAGTACATAAATCTTCATACACGCATAACATGCTGTCTCATTAAAACCTTTCCATGGAAAACTCAATGGGACAAAACCCATGGCTAAGGAAAAAGAGTACAACGCGTGGTTACTCCCCCTGATAATTACACAACTTGATATTTAATGAAAATAATTCATGTCTTCATGGAACTTCACGACGACGTTGAAATGGATTGTAGTAACTGACAAACTTGGTATCTTCAATCAATAGAAATCTTTGATAGGTTCAGTATCATATTTCTTCGGACATCGTCAATCATGACTCTTCAATGCATTACCAAATATGTATTTCGTCATCTCAAAATTATGATGATCATAACTATAGCGTATTAACACGTCTATAGCGCAGCGATACCTCGTTAAAAACCTTGCTAGGAAAAACCCATTGGAAAAAAAACCTAGTCGAAGGGGAAAAGAGTGTAGCTAACATTATTTCTCAACTGATTATCTTCAGGAGAATCAATCAATCCGATTTTATCTTAAATAATAATTGATGTTTCTTGTCATTGTACGAATTGACATACTCATTGTAGCATTTCACTACATGATTTTCCAACAATTATGGCGCTTCTGGACCATAAAGTATTTTCAGAAGACAATAAATTTAATCATGTATGATTTCTCATACGTTCAAACTTCAAGCTGAGACAATGAAACCGTGCATTCACACCATATCACATGCATGTTGAATGCGCTCATAGATACACTTACGTGTAGAGGTTCATATATACGTAATCACGAGTCCTTCAGGAACTCATTCGATCAACCACTGTCATGTGCTGATAATTTATAATATAAGCTCCTTCCCGGAGTACTTATCAATTTAGGAGTATGATCTCCTTTTAAACATATATCCTGCAATATATAACAATAATAATCTCGTGCAACATGTAATACGAACAATGCCCTAGGTTTATATATTCTAAACTAATGCTATGATGTAATCTTAACTAGTATCCAACGATAAAATAACTATATTACATGCACATGAGACTCAAATGCAAACTGTACAGTATATTTTCCACCAACATTCATAATTGGATTGACTTTATGTCAATACGTGAACTTTAAGTCCATGAGCTCAATCTTAACCATAGATTGTACGTCAACAATCAAAATGGATTTTTTTTTATATAAGATCCTTATTAGGGTCCAATGCACGCAACTATATTCGGTTTCACGAATTAATATATCGATATAATCTCTTATCATCATCAGTACTGATTATTGATATCTGAGTTTGAACATATGTGGTACCAATCTTTTTATATAGGCCATCTATTATCATCAGATATCTATGCCACTTCGGGACATTCAATTTCATTACTCTTTACGAGTACCAACTGCACATGCTTGCCATTTTCTTATAACAAATGAACCGAATAAGACCCCCACACTATATCACGTGTGAGTATTGAAAATTTGGCAAGAATATCAATGTTCATTACATCTACTATCCATGACTGATCTATAGCTCGCTACACCACAAGGAGGGTGAATCTGTCTATAGTGAAATCATATATTTCAATGTATAACATATTTAATAAGATAAGTAATCAAGCTGATATATCATCATATACATCATCATAACATAATGATCGAATCATCATTATTCATATTTCATGAACCTCTAATTGATGTATTTTATATTCAAAACAAGTCTCTGAACTTCTAGTTCAGTTGGGATCAACATTACTTATTTGTTTTTACCAGCTTATCCTTATCAATCTCCCCCTAAGGTGGTAAAAACTATCGTTACTTGATAGATTTAAGGGGCAAAATCCACCTTAGAATTCGTCTCATATTTCAAGGACTTTATCAACTGATTCTCTTCAGTAAAATAATATATTTGGGAGGTCAACTTAACGCAGTTGGTTTTCCACGTGCTGAATTAAAATTGCCAATTCGGAAGATCATCATATTCAAATAATATTTACATTGTAAACTTTGATTACATGAACTACTCGTAAAATTCTCTGTGACTATAGGTCACATAATTAAAACCTAGGTCACATAATTAAAACCTTAAAGCTAAGGTCAATCGGATATGGATGTTCATCTCCATTATCCAACTACGAGTAGTATTTAGATCTCCAATATTTCACATACTCAATCTCAGTGTATTGTCTTGCCTTAAATATAATTTTAATGGTACACTAGAGAGTTTGATCAACACGCCATTAAATTCTTTCAAGATAAACGTCGGGTTTATCGAAACGGGTGTAAGAAGAACCCGGATGGCCTCAATTTGTCACATCTTTAATATTTTCGTGTCAATTTTACCAGTTGACCGATTCTCATCTTGCTAAACTTCTGTTTAGCTACATTCAATCATATGTGCACACTAATTTTATTTAGTCATATGGCCATAGCAAATGATAGTGACATGACACAATTGGTGTCTAATACAATAGGCAAGACCCGTCAATATTCCTTCCCGGAATATGACTGTATATCTCTTAGAGTAATTCAATTCCATGTGATAATAATAATTGTAAATTGATCATTAATCAATTGATCATTTATTTCACCATATAAATACATAGTCACATTATCACATTGCCTTCACAAGATATTGTGATCTTTACTATACTGTTTCCGGTAATTAAAATATTTGAGTTTTTAAATACACATAATTAATATATTCACCTCCTTGTACTTATTCAGTGTCGGTGACATAATTTTCATCACTTAACCAATATTTTATTCGATGCCATATTCGTTTTACAAAATAATGGTCGTTAATCGAATATTTTGTTCATGTCATATCCATTACCAAGAAAAATGACTATTAATCACCTATACGAAACTCACGATTTTAATATCGCATTAATTTGCTCAATTATGACATGTGGATACGAGATATCACGCATAATTTCTTTAAGCCATATTCAAAATAATGTGTCTTTACGACTACATAATTTGTATGAAAATAAAATATACGAGTATTACATCATGAAAATATGATAATACCATTCGCTTCAGGAAATGGTTTATATTATTTTGATACGAATATAAACTGTTAAAAGTATCTCATACTTTGCAAACATCCTTGAATAAACATCAAGTTTATTCTTAATTTTGATACTTAAAATAATATTCGCTACACGCAAAACGAAAATTTGTAAGACACCATGAATTTCACGTAACTGTTTCAATATTGGTCAACAATTCAACACTATGATTTCTCATCATAGGTTCAGTATATGTAAGCACTATGAGTTTCAGGTCATAGTGTGCGTGTCAAAATTCCAACTCGCATATTATTTTTCCTCCCCATATCGAACTTCGCGTATATGAGGGTCACATGATTTTTCATGAGTTATGTAATTTAATTGACCGAATCAGGCTCAATTAAGGCCGCATTATCATTAGGTTCAATTAAGGCCACAATATTTGGCTTATTTTTCTGCCATGTTCTCGACTTCTGCTTCTGATAGAGTCTTTATCGAATGTCACATTCACTTCATGGAATGGACTTCAGGGAATGGACTCATCCAATTGAAAGAGATTCGTCGTCTTTCAATATTAATTACTCCGTATATTATATTATTCAGTTCAACTTCGGATGAACACGAAATTAATCCAGAGGATTTCTCATGACCTCTCTTCACGATATCTTGTCTTCAGGACAATAATAGGTGGTATTAAATACAATACAGTTTCATGTACTTTCTCTCCCACATAATTATTATTTCAATTTGAAATTAATATGAAAATGGTACAATTTCACGTACTTTACTCACAGAGTATAAATTTTATAAATTTTATCAACTTTAACTTCAGTAACTTTAACTTCAGTACAATTTCATGTACGTACTCGCGCAGATTATATTTTTCACGATACAATGCCTTTGAGGCTACTCTATTTCCGCGATATTATATTTTCTGGGACAACTGTATTAGCATATTTATCACCCAAAATAATCGTGTATACTTCAAGTATACAATTTCTTTTATGGAACTTCTGTCCAAAAATATTTCTCACCACACGGTTACCATTATTTTCACGGTTCATAATTAAAAATTAAATAGTTTTGGAACTTCAGGTACAAAATTATATGAGCATTCATCGTATGGATATTAACATTGAAATTGATCCATAGATATATACAGTCTACGAGACTGAATTAAATAAAACACCTTTTAAAAAGGTTTAAGGATAGAAAACATCGCATCCTCATATGAACTCCTCGTATATTGGATTATTACCTCCGAAATAGATACATTCATGTATAAAGTCTGTAAGACTGATTTATCATACCTCTTCTATTAAAAGAAGAAAATCTTAAATTGGCCTCTTTCCATATCTTTCTTTTCTCTTGATAATATCAAGAAGATATTAGTATAAATTAATCTTGACGAAAGTATTCGAATGAATAAATTCAAATTTGACAAAGTTCGACATAATTAGTATAAACAGGGTAATTGAAAGAAAATAAAAAAAATTAAGTAAACAATAATCGCATAAAAGATAAAGAAATTGTCGACTCTTATGACTACAGATGCTAACAGACTGACTTAATACTCTCTCCGTACATGAAAAAAAATTAAGTTTTCATCAAAAATATATATTACATCTGATCAAAGGAAAAAAAATCAAATAGTACGAAACTGACTTATTTGATAAATAAAAGGGTTATTTCATGAGAATAATACAAACTATGCGTGTGTTTCTTAAATTAATACAAACTATACGTAATCTCATTTTAATACGAACTATGTCTTCATTAACCTCGCTTTGCTATGATTGACCGGCTACCTGTTGAACCTCCCTTATTCAACTCTTTCTCTAACTCTTCTTCTGATTTACTTTTCGTGTTCATTTTCGGCCATTGAAAAAAAAAATTATCGAAAATTCATCTTCCATTTCTTTTTCATTTAGTCTTATAGAAGCTATGAAAAAAATATTTTTATTGTTATTTTGGCTTTCACGATGACTGCAACGGACCTAATAACACCCTAGAAAGTTACAACAAGTCACTATGACCTGTAATAGCAAGTCATAATTTCATACATAACAAAACGACATTAGTGAATGCGTAGTTCATATTAAAATGAGATTACGTATAGTTTGGATTATTTTAAGAAGCACACACATAGTTGGTATTATTCCCATGAAATAACCCTAAATAAATACGATTTTATATTAAGATCCATATTATTAGATCTGAATAATAGATACTCAATTGGCTAAGAACTTATTATATTTGAACTTATCAGTTTGAAGCATAAATTATATACCGTAAAAGTAAAAAAAAAAATTAAAATAGAGAAAATGAAATAAAGGTAAAAAAAAATTAAAATAGGTAAAATAAAATAAAAGTTAGAGACTCGTGCTGATAACGTGTTGTGAAAGAAATAAAGAAGAGAAAGTAAAGAGAGATGAGAGAATAAGAGAAATCAGAGAGGTAGTTTATTCATTCCATTAAGGGGTATATATAGTACATGGTACATCTAGGGTTACATCATAGTGGGCTATAAGGCCCGTTGGACATCCACATATTTTGTTTCATAACAAGGACTAAATAGTGACTAAGTCAAAACTAAGGGTTGACTAGTCCATCTTGGTCAAACTTTGGCTTATTAAGTCAACGCAGACCAAGTCAAGATAAAGGAACTCATCTTAAATAATGTACTTAGAAATAATTGAATCTTTAATCAAATCTCAACTAATGAACGCTTCAAAAAATATATCTCAAATAAAATGTTCCAAATCTCTTATATCAGTATACTAAAAACTATTAGTTAAGATAAATTTTACGACGATTGATAATGTTTGTTAATCTTAAAATCGACATACTTAAATTTCATAGGAACAACCGTACTTCTAGTCGGTGTGTTACCTAAGCCGGTGATCAGACACGTTTTTCACGAACGATGTTATCGACACCAATCATGGTGAAAATGAACATGTGCCCTGGCAGTATCCTCTGAGTTGTCTTCACCACTCCAGATTGTAATGACTTGTTCCGAGTTAATACACAGCCCACAGATCGGTCATCCTTATTGAACCCGGTATTGTTTCATCCCTCTGGTCATCAGACATGTGCCCCACGATGACCGCTGAGCTCGATATTCCAGAGATTCTGTCTTTCTAAGACACCCAAATTCAGCCTACGCTTCGTGTTGGGCGCTATCTTGGTAAAGTTTAGAAGGCGATGCGATAGAAGACAACTTTGAAAGTAGACTACGACACTTGGAGTCACTGCTCATGGGAGGCCATGATGCATCCTGCCGGTGCGAGAAAATTCTAAGAAGTAAATGGGCAGCCAACTCTTTATGAGTTTGTCGGTGGAGTAGTAGTCGTCCAGTTGCCGTTGAGGTGCTCGGTTGTGTAAAGGTTCTCTTTCCCGAGACCAACAGTATGGATTGGGTGTGTGCGCATACATAGACAAGGGCACTGATCATCTCTCACTCTCTATATCGGATATCTTTAGGGACGGAATACCTTCCGACCTTTGCCTTAGCAGTGTATGAGACTTGTTCGGTTTAGCGGGGCCTCTGAGTCCATGCACTTGTAGTCCTTCTTCTCCGTATGTCAGTCGACTAAACCGAGTCAATTTAGGTGTTCGATCCTATTGAGCACTAGGGGTGAGATGTAAACCTCCTAGTATTGATATGATTGGCGGGATTGATGATCTCATCCTCACTTATGGTGAGATGCAAGCCTTAAGTACGCATGTGACATTAGTAGTCACGTCCCATGCGTTGTGTGTGAAGGAAACCTTGGTCTTTAAACTAAATGACTACAATTTTCTAAATTACATGTTTCGGTATGGCTCCTTATTGTTCCAAATCCACTTGATAAATTAGTTTGAATGAACACATATGTTCAAAAGTGATATACTTGTCGTGTTTCACAAGTTACATGCTGAATGAGTTGATTCACATGGCGTATGCTCGATGATGATATATCCATTATGTTTCATATGTTATTCATAAGATGTATGCTTTACTGTATAGTTCTCCCACGTCATTCACATGATGTATGAATTACTGTTTTACTTTTTTTTTTTTGGTAAAAGGTAAGTGTATTGAAGAACGTATTTACATCATGGCATTTACAAAGGCCTCAAAGGCGAATAATGAAATTAGAATCCTTATTGACTAAGTTGTCGACTCTCTTATTTTTACAAAAATCCTTAAACTCTTTGGAGACATTAGCCGCTAGGATGTCGGGTTTAATCAGGTGCTGCTCCGTCCTGCTTTTATTCCGTTGGTTCCAAATATGGTAGATTTAGGCATTAATCACCCCATTTTTAATAGCCTTTTGAAGTTTTGATCCCTTAAGTCGGTTCCTTCCTTGATCATTAATCTCAATGCTGCAGCTCCAACCGCATAATCTCTTCACGTCCGCAATGAGTCGCCTGCTATATTCACACCTGTTAAACAGGTGCTCTATTGTTTCCGGTTCAGCAGCGCACAAACAGCATAGGTTATCAAAAGCTATTCCCAGGTTATAAAGTCTGTCTTTCACGAAAAAGGCCTGGTGTTGATGCATCCACGTGATTAAACTGTGCTTTGGAAGAGTCCATCTCGTCCAAATGTGATTACGCCAGGTAACATGGGGTCGTTTTTCCCTCAGCCAATCATACGCAGCTGCGGTACAATAATCCTTCCCTGCCCGCGTATTTGTATCAAAAAATTGGCTGAGACTGCTTCTAGCTTGACATATTTTACGCCAAGCCCGACTCGTGTCCGTAGAAGGTTGGTAATCGTCCCAATTTTTCCCTTTCAGGTACACGTGATGTACCTATTGTACCCACAATTTGTTTTGGCAACTACTTGCCCACTAAGCTAGTTTCCCGATAGAAGCCTTATTCCATATGGCATTTTGACATAGATTGAGGCCTCCTTTATTATAAGGCGTACAAATTTTGTCCCAAGCAACCATGGGAGATCTTTGATAATCAATCCCTCCATCCCAAAGGTAGTTCCTGCATATAGTATCAATTTGTTTCATAACAGCCGAGGGGATAATGAATATCGAAGCCCAGTATGTATGAAGAGTAGCAAGGGTACTCTTGATCAGTATCACCCTACCGCCGTAGGAAAGCTTCCTCGCACCTAGTTTCCTGATACGTTCCATAAGTCTTTGGACAATAGGTTGGCATTCCATAATAAACAGTTTGGAGGGTTTGATAGGAATTCCTAAATAATTGAAAGGCATAGTGCCTTCGGAGCAGCCTGAAACCTGTAAAATGGCATTTTTCACCTCATTCGAGACATCATTAAAATAGACATTAGATTTACCATTACTCATCTGAAGTTTTTTTTAACATGGCAGGTATATGTGTTTCCCTTCAGGTGGGGTAGCGAGCAGTTGTGGATCCTGCTTGTTTTAATAAGATCACTATATTATGGATTGTTAAAACCATTTTATGGATTTTATTTTATTTTTATTTTGTAGCCATTTTTATTTTATGGCTTATGTATTGACTTACCATTTTTATTTAATCAAGACATAGTTACAGTGTGTTATAATCCCACTTCTACAGTGTTTCCGCCACTGTATTGCGTTAGAATTTCTAGGGGATTACAAAGGGTTAGGTGTGGGGAAGTTGATAAGTGTGGTTTGTAGTGCTTATTTCTTGTGTTTGGTCCCAGTTTCTCTTGTGGAATCTCTCTTCGGAGCGGTTTTCGAGGCTACTTACGCTTCTTCTAGCTTGTTTTAGGTTCCTAGGGCCTATCTAGGAGAAATGGAATGATTCCGACTCGTTTCCGACGCATTTGGAGCCAACAAAGAGAAGCGACGATGACTCGGTGGCCCAGACTCGATCCCGAGCCTCTTAGGACCCGTTCCCGAGCACTGAGAATCGATAAGAAGCCTAGGAAGAGCAAATAGGGACATATGAGCCATATTTGAAGCCTACAAGACCCATCCCGGTCGGGAACACATCCATCACGACCGGGATGAAGTGCCAAGCAACGACGCGCTACTGGAAGGCCATCCCCGCCGGGACCACCATCATCCCGACCGGGACCACCCTCCTCCCAACCGGGATCACCTCCTTCCCGGTCGGGAAGGACCCAGCAAAGCTCCGACTTCATTTCTTTCAATCCTTCATTCGTGTAACCCTATATATACCCCCTCTTGTATTGTTTTAAAGACTTTTACATTACACTACATTAGACTAAACCCTAGATAGAGATACTCCTCTCATTAGCTTAATCTTTCCTTAATCTTTAGTTAATCTTATCTTAATCTAGATAGTTACTCTTGTATTAAGGGAATTCTTGAAGACTCTACCAAGATTGACAACCTTGGGATATTTATTTGGGTTTTCTTATTTATGCAAGTTTTCATCTTTCATCCTTACTAGTGTGGTATAATTTCTCTTCTCCTTCCTTTAATCTTTGTTTTATCATTCAAGTTTATATCTTTATCATTTGTATTTTTCATCCTTGTTACTCTTCATCTTGAATGTTTTGATGCTTGTGTTGATTTCTCTTGTTATTGTTAGTGTTAGTTTGATTATGTGTGAGTAGACTATTTGTGGGGTTAGTAGGGGATTAAGTGTTGATTATGGGTGATTAGGGTTTGATTGTGGGTAAAGGTGGATTCTTTTTTGCTAGTCACTTATCATGCATGCTATGTGTTTGTTGAAATGATTGTTAGAGTAGTAGTGGCCATGCTATTCTTGCTAGTTTCCTCCTTCCCATTGTATGCATAATTTGTGGTTGAATCCTCTTGTTATGGGTAGCATCTTACTTGAGTTTTCAGGTTTGTCTTTGATGCGAGAGCGCGGACCGACCTTAGTGACTTGGTGAAACCTACACCCTCGATTTCCCAAATTATCCTATTGCACTTATGAACCCGACCTAACCCTACTCTTTCCCAATTTGATTTCTTCATCATATTAGTAATTGTTCCTCTAGTTTGTTGATTGAGTTTAGTTCTAGTTGAGTCATTTAGCTTATCTCCTACTTAGTTCATTCATAACTATAGTTTCATTCTCTTTACATTGTTTTAGTTTGTTTATCATTGTTTGTTAGCCTAGTGATTGTGTTAGTAATCAATTTTTGTCAATTCTCCTCCCTTTGTGTTATTGTGACCTTGTGACCTAGTCTTGTGTTAAGGTAATCTTAGTCTAAACCCTTTTTCCGTCTCCGTGGATCGACCCGACTTACCCTAACTATTTGTTAGGATTAGTTGGTTTACTTGGTGCGGGGATACACGGCGAATCTCTCCCATCAGGTTTCTGACCTCTGTTTTGCGCTGCTACTGCTGTTTGTGTTCCTTCTTCTTCTTCATCTTCTTCTTCTTCTTCTTCTTTTCTGTGTGCTGCTGATTGCTACTGTCGTCTGTGGTTGTTGTTGTTGTTGTTGCCGCTGCTGTCCGCTGTCTACTGTTATGTTATTCGTACTGTTGTTGCTCTTCATTCCTTCTGCCGCTGTTACTATATCAATTGCGGTTTTTATCGTCTTGGTTCGTTGCTGTCCTATTGTTCATTTTGTTCCCGCTCACTGAGTTGTCAATTCCAGTCGTTTTCTGTTCTTTTTCTGTCCTGATGTCGATGATATCTGCTGCTATCGTGGTTATTGCTGTGTGGGTCGAATAATGACCTCTATTCTATAGAGTCTTTTCTTCTTTTTCTATTCGGTCTTCAGCTACTCTACTCCGCTGATATTGCTATTTGTCCGCTATTGTTCAAATGGTGTCTGCTGTCGTGCTTGCTCGAGAGTCCGCTAGTGCTGCTATTGTTCTAATTTTCTTGTAATCTGCCCGCCCTTACTTCTTCTGTCAATGTTCTTATCATTTGCTTAAGTTTTGGGATTTCGTTGGCCTTCTCTTCCGATGCTATTGTGGTGCCTATACTGTGCTACTCGTTTGTATCAGGTTTCGTTCTTTGTTTCACTGTATTCTTCCCTTTCTTCTTCTTGCTATCCTTCTTCGGTCTTCATAATCTAATTTCTATTAAGGTCGATGTCATTACTCGGTTCTATCGACCTATAGCATTGTTCTTCTTGGCATGTTCGTGATTTCTTCTACGTTTTCTTTGTCAACTCTAGTTTTCCAATTTTCTCTAATTCTGACTCCTTTGTTTTCGTGTCTACGTGTTCGGATCTTCGTGAGAGCCTCAAACACTATTAGAAAAACTTGGATTTGAGGCTCCATAAAACTCTCCATTAGAGGCATCTTTTATGATGCCTCATATGAGGGGGCCGCACATTGGAAATTATGGTGCTGCGTTTTTTAGAAGCCTCAAATAGTGGACTATTTGCGGCGTTTTCTAAAACTGACGCATCAAATACTCTGACCTTGTTGCGGCTTCTTAGGGTAAAATGCCTCTAATGGTACCCTTTTTGCGGCGTCTTTTGGTATATGATGCCTCAAATAGAGCCAAAATTTGATGCGTCATTTACAATTCGATGCCACAAATATCATCCCCTTTCCACTAACCAAATAACAATCCTCCAATTTTTCCCGCCTAAAGTTATCCACTACAAAAAAAAAGAATTAGAGCAAGTGAAATGAGTTATATGCGAATCGAGCCCTTGACCTTGGATATGTAGTACTTATTATCTACCACTACACCACAATATCTCATTGTTTCAATTATCACTAAATTAATCCTAAAGCTATAGACTCCAATAATTTAATTAAGGAAAATCCCCATTTTTCCACTAACCAAATAACAAATCTCCAAATTTTCCCGCCTAATCACATACGGGCCTACCATATGGGCTTACTTTTGGATTATTTAATATATATTGGTTGGACTTATATCTAAATTATCTATGCATGTTAACTGCGATCAATAGCTATATGTTTAAAAGATACTATCATAAAATAGTATAATAATATAATTAATAGAGTAGATGCTATCATTTTTGTTATACCATAAAATAGTATAAATCTTTTTCTATATATCATACTAATTAATTGATTGATTAATTGACAGTAGCATCTAATTTTATATTTTATATACCATAAAATAGTATAATAATATAATTAATTGAGTAGATGCTACTATTTTTGTTATACCATAAAATAGTATAATTTTTTTTTATATATCATCATACTAATTAATTGATTGATTAATTGACAGTACCATCTAATTTTATATTTTATATACCATAAAATCCCCTTGCTACTAAGAGATTAACCACCCCTATAATTTTTCCGCCTATTCATATTGGACTCATATTTGGGCCTTAACTGCTTTGGTCATGTAATACTGAAATTTTGTTAACAGTATATTTTACAATCTCTGTTATTTGCACCCGTGTATATTATAGAAACTGTATATATACCAACGAAAATACGTTTTATTTTTGTAATAATCATGACTGATATTTGATTGCAATTAAATATTGTAATCGTCTATTAAGTAAGAAAATAAAAATTCTCAAAACTTTTCGCACCAAAATTTTAAGCTATCAATATCTACTAACTAAGAGAAAAAAAATCTCAAAACTTTTCTCGCCTAAATTTTAAACTCTCAATTTGGACAAAATCAATAGGACAAATGAGGAAGAATCACACTCAATTATCATATAAAAACTCTTACGGGTTAAATATTTAAAAACTAACAACGGGTGTATCGATACAAATAAATTGTAGAAATATAGTCGCTTAAATTTCTAACAACAATTAAGATAATAATTTTTTTGTACTACATATTTCATGATATTAGTCGAGGTTGCAATTTCAAGTTATTTTATTATTATCCAAATACAATGATAGAATCGTGAAAAATTATCAGGTTGCTAAATTAAAATCTACTTTGTATAAATAATTAACTTAAAATATTAAAATTCTATAAATACCGTGCATACATGCACGGGGTATACACTAGTTACATTTTACTTATTTAACTACTCCAAATAAATGTCGCAAGCAATATTTATTTTATTTAAAAATATATAATATTTTTAATAATTTCGACGGCAACCATTTGCATCCCCTTTCCACTAACCACATAGCAAAACTAATAACTTTTCCCGCCTACTTTGTTGGGCCACTTATTGAGCTCCTCTTAATTGGGTCATATCACGTTTTTTATTGGTTTGCTTATCTCTATGGGCTATTCTATTTTATTATAAATAACAAATGTTATATCACGTTATCTAATTAAGGCGGTGGTCATTTAATTGTTGGTAATTAAGACGGATATGAACGTGATGTAATATGATTACATGATAATGATTACATGATGTAATTTATGGCATAATAATTATATTATATCACATCATGTAATGCATAAATTCCATATATAGTGGATAAATTCCTTATAATATGCGTCTATATTATTTTCCATATATTATTCCATAAATTTTATCAACAATCCATATATATGACCTAATTATTATATCACGTTATATTTCATTCCATATCAAGTTTCATATAATATCTATACTTATGCTACATATCAATTTCCAGTAATTATGTCTAAGATGTGTAATATACAGTATCCATATAATTATGCTACATATCAATACGCATGCAATTTTCCGTATTATTTTGCCGTAAATTCCTAATTTTATTAGAGTTTACAAACACTAATAATATTAATGATTTTTTAGAGTAATTGTGTATTTCTGAGTATCTTTGACAGTATAATTTTTAAAGGGTAATAATATTAGAGTACCCTTAATAGTATAATGATGTGTACTCCAAGAGTATGTAACGTGTATATAACGTACAATATGATCTATATACATATATACACACACTGAAATATAACGTACAATTATGATCTCTCTTCAATTTAAAAAAAACATAGAATTAGTGTATTTGTTTAAATGTGCTATTAAACAATTTAAGATTATATTACTCATATGAGTAATCAATTGTTAATATTAATTCATATGTATGTTTTAAAAAGAAAATTGAGACTTTGAAAGTATAAGAATAACGTATGCTCCATGTAATAAAAAAATACTGTATACTCCATTTGATTGCTTATTTTCTTCCCACTTTACTTATTGGTGAGTTTGATTTTATTCCCTCTTTCCATTTAAGGAAATTTTTTCAATTCTCATTAATTAATATAATATTCTCTCCCCTATTTTTTCACATCACTTTTTCTCATTTAATTAATATAATATTTCTCTCTCCTACTTTTTCATTCCACCTTTCATCTTTTATTAATATAATACTCTTTTCTTATTTTCCACCCAAAAAGAAAGGGAAGAAAATAAGCAAACGGAGGGATTATATATAATAGCTTTATTAAAATATACATGTATTGACTTACTAATTTATCTTAATTATTTAACAAATTATAATTATTCTCTTAAATCTAAATTACAAAGTTGTGTAATGTAAAAATTAATATGTAAATTTTAGAATACCTATAAAATAAATTTGCATATGTACCGTGCATATGCACGGGGTCTATACTAGTTTCAATAAACCAAATAAAATTCTTACATTATCCATCCAAATCTACATACATTCATACATGTCCAAAAAGTGAGACATAATTCATTCATCAACGATTAAACCACACAAGTCATGCCAAAATGCTCCAATTAGATCCAAACCTCAATTAAACCACACAAGTCATGCCAAAATGCTCCAATTAACTAGTCTACTTCAAGTACAACAACGATTCGTAAAATACGTAGCCCAGTTTTCTCATAATTCATTCATCTCATCTTTATCCTAGGTGTAGGGTTGCTCATTTTGTTAGATCCAAACCTTAAAAACACACAACAACAACGAATTATTATCTATTGAACACATAAATATGATAATAAAGTCATATATTCATGTAAAAAGATCGTATGTAGCATATTATAGGTAGCTTATAATATCAATGAGGCTGCAATGAACCAATTAAACAAACACCCACCTCACAAATTTTATTTACTACTACAAACAATGCCTTCGATGTTACTACAAAGAATGCCTACAAATTAAACCTAATTTTACCACTACAAAGAAACCATCTTTGGTACTATATATCCCAACATATACTCAATGACATCTCCTCCGCTTCAACCTAAGCTACCGTATAAAAATGATTAATTTGTGGACGTTGGAGGGTTACTTTTGAAGTGCTTTCAATGTTATAAAAATTACCTTGTAACAATGGCTCAACTTGGATAAACAAATAACTTGGCGATGATGAGATGATTGGGGGAATGATCATGGAGTTAAGCAAGAACGATTAAAAGAAAATTTAGAATGATTAACCGGCCAATTGCTTACCTTTTCAAAGTCAATTACAGTTGAGCAACGATTAACTATATTGTACATGAACCGCATCATGAACAAACAATCGTCCACGCTTCCACTTTGTTAAGAACACTACCACGGAATAGAAAATATTCATAATTTCAAAAAATTGCGGATTGAAAGAATTAAAGTGTAAACAAAAATAAAGAAAAACAATGTAGTCTTTTAGTTAATTACCTTCATAGATTTCCATAATGGCTCATATCTTTTCATCTTCATATGACCACCACTCATCTTGAACTTCTTTAAGGCCCTAAACAAGATATCATGTTGAATGTTGATTATTTTAATTACTTTTAAAATTTTGTTGAAACGAAATAAAAGTTTTAACTTTACTTACCAATCAATGATCATCTTCACACGTAAATCTCTACCATCTTTGAGAGTCATTGGGTCAAACAAATGAATTGTGATAGTTTGAGGGCCAATTAGGTATAGAAAGCTAAAAAATACACCAATTAGGTCCTTAAATGATACACTAATATCAATGAAGTAGTAAATCATTTCTTGCCCATCACATGTATAACACACCAAAGAAACGACTAGGTAATTACTAAAAAAATTAAGATTTGGTTAACTTCTGAATTTATATATATCGTGTATTTCTGAAATTTACTACTAATTCTGTATTGTATGATGCTCCGTACATGATTAGACAAAACACAAAATAAAGGGGAACACATAAATATCAAAGTCAAACATGTGCAATGTAAGAGCTTGACCTGACCCGAGACCCGAGACTCGACTTCTCCAACCCATTTGACAGGTGTAGTAAGCATGGGCGAATCCATGATTTAAAACATGGGGTAGCAAAAAAAATTATCACTTTTTTTCTTTTAAGAAAAAATTAATATAAAAATTCTTTTTTTAACAAAAACACTCATTTGTAGCTACCGGTAACATTCACCTATATGAATTAAAGGTACGATAAAAAAATAGATATGTTTGATTTTTTTTCTTCACAAATGCACCTCATATCCTAAAAGATTACGGAGTATCATTCTAATGATCATTTACTTTTATATGAAGAATATTTGCAACTATTAACTCTAAATAACAAAAATTATTGCAGTATGGAAGTACATAATAATATAGAAGTATATGAAGTAGCATATAAATCAAAGTTATACTGTAACACCCGCTATTTAACTAGAATTTTTATCCTTTCCGCTATGAATACGTCATAACTCTATTTCGGGCTTATATTGCATCTTTTTTTTTTCAAGCTTTATTTTTATTTGAGAGTCCGATATTATTTTTTTTAAAGAGATTTGAACTCTTTTAAACCTATTTATATCATAAATTAATTATTTTTCCGCAAGGAATTCTACTTCTCTACGAATTAATGTTTTTAAGCTCGAATTTAAGTTATTTCTTTTCCTACAAATGTCTAATTATATTTATATAATATTTTCAACTAAGAAATATTTTTATTTATGAAAATTTAGCCATTAATGATTTTTTTTTACGAAATTTCGTAAATAATTATTTTCCAATGTGAGGTTTACTCGAATTGCTTTGAAATACCTTTAATAATTTTACGATCATTTTTTTTATCACCCTACAATTATTTTTGGACCCCTTCCCACCATTTTGGACCGTGACCCCCATGTCACACTACTACTACATATTTTTACAACTTATTATTTTTATGTTTTTAAGAGAACAATTATTTCACAAGATATTTTTACCATATTTTAATGTGATGATTCATGCAAAAACTTTTCAACCTCTACATACATCATTTTGGCCAAGTTGTGTAGTATGCATGTACCTTGTTTTCATCAATTTTAAAAGCTTCATTTACGCTTAATGCTTTCACTTTTTTTTCTCATTCAATTTACATCAATTTTAATCAAGCCAAATACCTCCTCTTTTTCTCTCTTTTGGTTCATGAAATCTGAATTTTTTCAGCAGCCATTTCTGGCCAAAAAACCGTCTTCAAGCATCGCTTTCCGTCTCCTATTTTTCTCTTATTTCGATCCTCTTTTCGTCTCCTTCGTTAAGATATTAATCGATTTCTTTTCCAATCATTTTTACCTTGTTTTTCCAGCGATCTTATGGTATTTTCATACCATGGATTTCATGTTTTTATAGGCTTCTTGGTCGATCCCGAAGCGGACGAATATATTATCGACTCGAATTTGGACTTGAGGTAACGTCGATGTTACTCGGTATTGCATGATTTTATTTGTGTAATTGCATGTATATTATTATAATTTTATTTTTGACAATATATGTATGTCATATAATCTGGAAAATTTTTAAAAGTTGAAAATTTGCATGTTTCGATATTTTTATCGCTTTTACGAGATTAACGATTAAATCGCCATATTAATTTGTAAAATCATAATATTCGGCCTAAACATGTAATATATGTTTATATTCTGGAAAATTTTCTTTTCTGGACAGAATATCAATAAATATATTTTAACTATTTTACGTAATTTTTTTTACTATTTATTAAAGTCTTTAATTAATAAGTATTGATTTTCGGACAAATTGTGATTTATCGTTAAAATGCTTCGTCTTACCTAAAAGAATTATTTTTCCATCAATTTTGAAAGTATTTAAATCTGAAACTTTAAGAGTTAAATCATCCCTTAACATACTCTAAATATATTTGTCGGTTTAATTAAATAAAGACGTTCAAATATTTAATTTTGACATTTGCCGTAAAAATCCTATTTATATATGTATTGTCGAAACTATTAATAATTAGGGAATTTGAGTTTTATAAATTTTGGAAACACCCTAATTAGTAGTAATAAAATGTTTAAGACATTTTTAATCATTTTATAACGCTTATACGATATTTTAATAATTTCATAAAATTAAATGTTCCCTTTGGTAATTAATATCGTTAAGGCCGAAAGTATTAGTTTTATAAATCTATATCGTTTACTAAAAATGTGATGTTAGTATAAACTAATATTTTTGCTATTTTGATATGATGCTATTTTTGGTAAAGTTTCTAAAAATAGAAGTTTCCTAAAATAGAAAGTTTCCTCTTTTGGAAAGTGATTCCTTTTTCTTTTGTTCTCCTATTGTTTATATTTATTTTTGAATATCGATAATGACTTGTTTTGGAGTTATGGAATAAAGTCAAGTGTGGGGTTAGAGTAATAATCTTGGGTGTACGTTTTTGCCATCAGCTATAAAGCCGGTGTGCCCATCTGGGGCACATTTGGTCGTTGAACTGGGCGTAGTTTCGCTCAGGAGAGTGTGCATTGTACCCTTAAGCTAGATATCGCATCGTGTTAGTCGCCGTCAGTTGAACTGGATACATTTGGTATCCAGGAGGGGTGTATACTACTTAAACTAGGACCTCGCTGCACGCAGTCCTGTTATAGTTGAGTTGCCTAGTTAGAGACTGGATTCTGTTATGAGTTAAGTCTACAGTTCTCGAAACTAGTTTCCAGTATTATCCTAGTGAAAGTCTAGCCTTGTGCACACTTATCGAATTTCCATAACGCCATTTTGATTATTTTATTTATTATCGATATAAATTGGGTTGCAAGTTGGCAAATATTTTTATGTTTCTTCGGAAACCCTTTTGATTAATTTGTTTTACGCTAAAGCTTATTTTAATATGTTGTTTTACTGTTTTCCATTTTTACTATTTTTCCTATATTAGTAATTACTGTTTTAAAATCCTGTTATACGGCTGGGAGAACGTTGACGTTGCTCCTCACTGATTGTGGCTGTTATGTTTTTAACATGACAGGTATGCATGTTTCCGGGTGTGGGCTAGCGGGCATTGTGGATCCTGCTATTTTTATTTCTTTTACAATTTTGTCTTGTGGATTGTTAAACCCCTTTGTGGATCGTATTAATTTTGGTCATTTTATTTAAGGCCTAATGTTTGACTTTACCATTTAAATTTTATCAAGACATAGTTACAGTGTGTTATAATCCCACTTCTACAGTGTTTCCGCCACTGTATTGCGTTAGAATTTCTAGGGGATTACAGTTGGTATCAGAGCATTGTTGCTCCCGACGCTTACACCTGATTCTAGGAAAAATACCAGTAAATTATTTAAACAGTAAATAAAAATATTATTAGAGATGGGTAGAAACAAATAAGGACTTAACTGTTAGGTTTATATGTTGTTGTAACTCAATGGTTAGCATTGAATATTTGTTTTATATGTCCAAGAAGAAGACGATGAGTGGACAAGATGTTGACTTGATGCTGCTCCAGATCGGGACAAGACTTACTTATCACTCTCAACGCCGGTTGACTCGAGTGGACAACTTGGTGCTTCAAGAAAGATGTCGATGGTGACTTTTAGCTCCGGTTCATTTTACTTAAGCTACAGGCCAGATGATCAAGAGTAGATTCATGTTCCGTGATGTCGCAGTAGATCCAGATGGAGCGACCCAATACTTGTGTGCTCGTTCCTCTACAAGAAGATAAAGTAATCCTTTTGGACCCCCCGTGAACTCTGGAGGCCCGAAGATCTCCTCTGGTTCAAGAACTTAGTAATATTGAATCATCGTCTCTTTTCTTCCTTCCTCTACTTCCTCTACTTCTTCTCTTTTATATTCTCATCTTCATTTGCTTGGTTATTCCTCGTTCTATTCTTCTTCTCTACCATCTTTCTCTTGAGATTCTTTGGTTAGACCGAATTCTGTCTTAGTGAGTATTTTGGAAGTTACAGATGTTTGAGGTTTAGTAACTCTTGTTACCTCGTTTGAGGATTGTGAGTTGTACCATATTTTTTTAAGTAAGAAATTCTTGAGAATTGATTCGAATGGTAAATTGTTGATTGATGGAATTAGGATGATACTTTAGACACTAAACCTTGGGTTATAGGTTACTTTGATTATTTTGGAGTACTTAGAGTTGAATATATTTTGGAGTAGTGAGAGTATGTCATATTTGATGGATACCTAGTACCTAAACTAGAACCGAACTTCGTGTAACCGGTAATATTGATTTGGGTTTCCTGTCTAAGGCTGACTTATGGATAGTCGTGGTCTTTTGGAATCATAATCACTGTTTAAGATGTTGGCCTGAGTGTTGTGGTACCATTTCAGGTCCTCGTTAATGTTTAGTAAATTTTGGTTGACATAGATTAAACCTTGTTTCTTATGGATTAGATCGTGGATCGTTGATGTAAGGTTGTAACCTATGAACTTTGGAGTTGAGTGATCTAAATTGGATAAATTGTTGTTAACCTTGAAATGGAGAAACATATTGCCATTAGAGGTTTGATTTATCGCGTTGTTTTGAGGAATACTTTGATGTCATTCATCTTAATGGATTTATAGTTTAGAACCTTAGACCAACGAGATTGTGGCTTCGTTGAGTTATTAAATATTTTGTGGTTGCACCATTACGATTAGAAATTTGATGGACTTCTCAGAAATATTAATCGAATGACGTGTTTGAAGATGTGAGTGTTTGCGCCATTACCTATAGGTTTGAGCGTGTTTGAGGATTTATTGTACTTCCTCAACTTCTGCACTTGTGGTATTATAAATATGTTGGTGATCATTTTTGAGGATTTTGTGTCAGAACATTGTTAATTGGTGGATTTTATTTAGTCTTCCTTACTCGAGAAATTTGAAGTACACCTCGAGTTGAGACCTTATGTGCTTTAAATTTATAAGCCTTAGCGATTTCGAGTTTGAGTATGTTTTGATAACCGTTGGAATCTTAATTAATAGATTTGTCTAAATCATTTGTGGATTTTTACCGTACTAATTGAAAGATTATATAAGTATGTAAGACTTAATTTTGGGGGTTGTAGATTGAGTAGGACCACCCTGTACTGATATTGGACTTAGCGTTATTTGATGGGAATTAGAAACCCGTGTTTGTGGGAGTCGTGCTAGGAATCTCGAGATGGTTAATTTCTTTTATAATCCTTGAGAGCTCTTTTTGATTCTCAACTCCGTCTTCCTTTCTGCTTCTCTTGAATTCTGTTACGGTAACTCCTGCCAATCCCTTCAACTTTTGTCGATTTTGAAAACTCTTATTTTAATTTATTGTTTATCCTTGATTCTATTTATCCGTTCATCATTTCCCCGAACTTATGAAAAGTTTAACTATTTTAATTTCATTTAATTTTTTATTTTTTAAATTTTTTTCGTTAAATTTTAACATTTTGAAGCATAATTTCAAATTTTAAAACTCCCCATTTTGTAAAAACTTTGAGCAATTTAACATTTTTGGTTATCGTGAAATTCTAACATTTTGAGTTATGATTTCTATTTATGAAACTCCCCGTTTTGTAAAAAAAAAAAGAATTTGACT